>OX371223.1:146590107-147270689 GCA_947310385.1 Nephrotoma appendiculata
TTGTGATTTTTGTGGTTAGTAATATTATTCGGGAACACTTTGTTGATGAGCTCGTTCTTCGTTGAGACAAAATTGCAAAAGTTCAGAGGAAACGAAATCAATCTGTTCGATTCGTCGACGGAACATGGCCATTACCGATAGTCAGCAATTGCTTGAAGAAATCTTTGGCAGATAGATCATTTAACCACAGACAATCAAATTAAATTTTCGTTCGAGCTAAAAATGAAAACAAAATATATTTCTGACAATTCCAATGTCATCGTTGTATCTGTCATTTTTCGTTAAACTGCGTATACGTTTACGCAAAAAAACAAAATATTTTTGGTTGTTTGCGGCTGTTTACAGAAAATAAACTCGCAGTTTAAATTTTTACGTTTACATAGAATGAAATATCTCTGTTAGGTTGTCTCTGGTTTAACAACGCAAACTCGCATGTTTGTCGTCAGCTGAAGTTTCATCACATAGCGCCACGCGCTCTCTTTTGAGTTTTTCCGACTTTTCTTTTTTCCTAACCACCACTGTATTGAGACGAACAAAATAAAAAAAAACAAAATGAACTAAATGTATGAGAAAATGAATTTTCTTGATAAATTTTTATTTGGTGAATTTTTCCGATGTTTTTAATAGTTATTATGCTATTCGGAACGGAGTCAAATCCAACAAAAGAAAGATCATAAAAATCGGTCCAGCCGTTCTTCAGTTATAAATGGTGTAACTAACCCGACTTTGTTTTATATATATAGATAAGTAGATGAAATAAAAAAAAAATTGGATAAAAAATAAAATGGTAAATGTGCATGCAGCCTCCAGTCGGATTCGTATCCAGTACCTTGCAGTCCCAAGCGCCGAAGCTTTTAACCACTGCACCACTCGTCACATACAAACTACACCTACAAAATTCATATAAAAAAATGTTTTTTTATTAGATTTTTGGGACATCCCTTTTGAGTTTTTCCGACTTTTCTTTTTTCCTAAACCACCACTGTATTGAGACGACCAAAATAAAAAAAAAACAAAATGAACTAAATGTATGAGAAAATGAATTTTCTTGATAAATTTTTATTTGGTGAATTTTTCCGATGTTTTAATAGTTATTATGCTATTCGGAACGGAGTCAAATCCAACAAAACAAAAATCATAAAAATCGGTCCAGCCGTTCTTGAGTTATAAATGGTGTAACTAACACGACTTTGTTTTATTTATATAGATATACTACTAGCGTCAAAATTATTAATTACTAGCTGAGTTACCCGGCGTTACACGCATGAGTTGTATTTTCGAATATTTTGTAGAAAATGTCTGGATAACTCAGTAGTTCCAGAGACGTAAGCTAGAAGAAGTTCAGGTGGATCATCCAGAGGAGGCAAATTCACTTTTCCATTTAAACAACACATTCCAGGCGATCATTGTGAAACTTTAAAGCATGACAATATACAAACAAATGTTTTCCATTTGCCCAATTGAAACATTGTAATCATAGTCTTTCTCGTAATTGAATGCTGCTAACTTTAAATCACCTCTAAAAGTTTCTATTAACCGTCTATATCATAACCGATCAACTTCCAGCCGGGCCTCACTATGTTCAATGGTTTCAAGTAGCTCTAGAAGAAGACATCCTGCTTCGAACATTTTCAAGTCGTGTTTCACGCTGTTCAGTTGTTTCATCAGCTCTTGAAAAAGACTTCCTGCTTCGAACGTTTGCAAGTCGTGTTTCATACTGTTCGCTTGATTCAGCCACCCTTGCGGCTCTAATCTTCTTTGACTTTGCAGTTACCTGCCCAATTGATCTTTTTTCGGTGGCATTTTTAAAGCAAAAATGAAACGTGTAGCTAATAATCAGGAATGACGGGCATTCAAAACAGAAATTAGTATTAATTTATCAAAACGATTTTAATGTTCGCTTCGATACGTTTCACCGCGAACTGTGTTTGAAAATGTCTTTACGGAATTTTTTTTAAGCAAAATCAAATGTTATCTACAATCAAAAAGTAATCATAGATTAACACGTTTATAAACTGAAAACTTAAATCTAATAAGAATGTATATTCACTTGAAATAATATTTAATACCTGCAAAATAATCACCAAACAATTATTTTATTGCAATATAGCTAACTAATCGAGAACAACGACATCCGAAACACAAATTAATATTAATTTATTCAAAACGATTAAAACTACGTCCACTTCGATACGTTTTACCGCGAACTGTGGTTGAAAATGACATTTCGAAAAACAAAAGAAGTTTTTTCAAACTAAGGCAATTTTACACGTACAATAATTTGAATGCAAGGATGTTTCTTGTAGAAAATGTTATTTTCACATATAAAACGCTAGTACTTTTCAAAGTAAATTAGTTTATACGTACAATATTTTTAGTACCTTTCCTAGAATTGATTTTATGAAACAATCATTGATTATTTAAGTAATAAACTAAATAAAGTAATAAACTATTGGCGTTTAGTATGAAACTACTATTTTCATTAAAAGCCGGCGGTTGCAATAGTTGATTAAAATAGAATGTTAATTATTTCTGAAGTTATGTGGAAATTAGAGCTCGCTGACTATGGTACATTTCAAAAAAGTATATGTTAAATATGATATCACTAAACAGTAATGTCAAACCAGTAAAAATGGATTATTAGTATGGATAATATAAGTGTTCAGACACTTGTCTTCAGTTAAAGTGATGAAAGATTGTCTTAAATTTAAATTAATAAAATTAATTTGAATAATTAAATCAATTATAGTAGAGGTATGATTTGTGTATAACAATCGCACGCTAGATACACTTTTTGGTGTCTAAATTTGCGGCTAAGGCGCTATTTCGGAACATTTAAATAATCGTATCTATACATGTAAAAATGAATTCTTGATCTAGGGCAGACTTCCGGATTGGAGCATGTCACTAATTTCATATAACTCCTTTCCTAAAGTCATTCCCGTCAAAAAATCTTAAAAAATTGAAATTTGAGAAAAAATTTGTACCACAGCCCCTAGACCCTGGGGTTCAGCCCCTTCAAAAGTATCGTGGGATTGGTCCTGAACATGCAACATATACATGGTAAAAATTTCATGGCGATCGGTAAAGCGGCTAAGGCGTTATTTCAGAACAATCAAATAATTGTATCTTTACATGTAAAAATGAATTTTTGATCCAGGGGCGGACCCCTCGAATTCGAACATGTCTCTTATTTCATATAACCCCTTTCCCAAAACACTATTACTCGTAAAAAAATTTAAGTTTTTGAAAATATTTGTACCATGGCCCCTAGACCCCCGGGGTTCAGCCCTTTTCACAATATCGTAAGATTGGTCCTGAACATGCAACATTTGCATGGTAAACATCTCATGGCGATTGGTTGAGCGACAGAGAACTCATTTTGGAATAATCAAATATTTGTATCTACACATGTAAAAATTAATTTTTGATCCAGGGCTGGGCCCCTCGTATTCGAAAATGTCAGTAGTTTCATATAACCAACCCCATAAACTCATTTTCGTGGAAAAAATTTAAGGAAAATTAAAATTTTCCGAAAAAAATTTGTACCGCATCCATAGATCCCGGATAAAAATTTCATGGCGATCGGTTGAGCGGCTGAGACGGCCCATTCGGAACAAACAAACAGGAATTCATTTTTATATATATAGATAGATTAACTGCATGCACTAAGGGTCAATCCACGCTTTTGCTCTTCCCGCCTCTTATTTATTAATGTGCACAAGAATTAAATTCTTAAAACTCGAGCTTATCGTCCGGGAAGTACGTTTTATAGAATATTTTTTAAATAGTTTATAATAGTTTTGACATACCTACCATCTTACTAGCAGGCAAGACTAAGTTGATTTCCTTAAATCACAAAATCTAACAAAATACGATCAACCGTTTTTGAGTTATATCTACATTCGCAATTGTGTGATTGCCCCAACCAGGACAGTTACCGAATTGGTTGAGCTTGAGACTAACGTGTATGCTTTTGTTGTAACAAAAAGTATTTCCGCTTTGTTCGTCAATAAGTTTTTGTTAGTGTTTTTTTGAATGCTACCCATTAGACCTTTCAGTTCTTTGTCTCTTACTCTTATTCTTTTTGACATTCGTGTTACACCGTCTTTTATCGAAAAAAAATCTCGTTATCATTTTACAGATTTCATTATTTGCATTCTCCGGTATATGACAGTCTCTTGAAGTCAAAAGAATCTTTAAGTTGGATCATTACGATTTTGGAGCAAGTTATAGCTTAATTTTATTGATACCGCACCAATGGTGTTTGTTCTTTATTCTCCATGCCTTATCGTAATTTCTCAGTAAAGAGTATGAAATGAATATAACCATGCATATTTTGTAGTTGAATAATATTCTAGCCTTACGATTGAGCCTTGAGGATATTTCTTGCTTACAGGTGCTGATCTATCAGCTTTGCAGCTGTTAATGATTAAGTAAAGATTAACTAAGCAATCTACGTTCTTTAATTCTTTCATAATTGTATTCCACCGCAGATTATCAAATGCTTCTTCAGACACATCGAGGAACACACCCACGACCTGTTTTTGCTCCAATTCTTTTACTATGCTGATCATTCTCAATATTGCATACTCGTACAGGTATTCGACCTTAATTTTTTCTAGGCTTGGCGCTTTATCTTTTTTCCTAAGACTATTATCGAGGTTCCTTCTTTGGTGACGTATTCTACTTGATTTGTGTTCAGTGCCACAGGAGTCTGAGGTCAATCATTTAAGTGTTTTTATTAGACACTTAACAGTGCTTTGCATATACATATTGTGAATTAACCACATCCATTTACCAAAGTACTAAGATACTGAGTATTTCATTTTTTTTTTAATTTTCCTGTGCTTTGTTATATACGAAACACGTCATAGTTTTACAATACTATATATAACGTAACGGATTTGTATGAATTCCGTAATCATTACGGTTCTATTTCTTTTTGCTCAAACTTCCTTAGCTTATGAACGTTTGTTGGTTAAATCTTTCGACCATCACTATACCTGTAAAATTATCTATTTTCGGGCTGATTTCTATTTCATTTTAAATGCATGTCGTAGTAATGTGTGATTTTGAGGACTTCGATACTTTTCGTAAGAACCTTACTCTTGCAAGCAAATGTTAGATCGATATTTGGCAAGTTACTTACCAAACCGGCTTTTAGGCCGAAAGCCGTTTTGAAGGTGGTACACATTTGAGATTAATAAAATACTTATAATTAATTTTATTTTATTTTAATTTACCCCAAAAAAATTGTTGGGGTTAATTAAAATTAAATAAAAGAAATTCTTTTTTTGGTCCGTCTACAACTTTGAATATTTATGACTTCTCTTCCAAAACGTGGCTTCCTTCTCCACAGTTTTCCACTGTTGATATTTATTGCAGGTTATAACAAGGTATAACAAGTTTTTATTGACTAAATGAATTTTGTAAAGGCTAATCGCAGTACTAGACGAAAGTCTGTGTTTATTTAAATCTCCCGGGAACCGCACATGTCGACCGGAACAGGTAACTTTCGTCGATTCTGGTACCGCCGTGATAATAGCTAGTTCGTTAGTTGTTTCTTCTTTTGTTGTCGGTGCCTCCTTCGTTGTCTGTTTGGTCTGCCGGTACCATACCTGTCGGTATATTTTTTGTTGGCAGATACGCTGGCTTAAGGTGATCTATTGTAACGTTCACCTTACGATTAGGCAACCATTGTACGGATGCGTCAGGCTCGGGCGAACTGAATCGTCTCGCAGAAATATGTGGGTCGCTGTATGCAAATCTCCATGCACGAATACTTTTGGATTGCCGTGTCACGCCGTTGTTGTTGGACAAATGTTGCTCATTGCATATCTCAGGTCGATGACTGTTTGTGTCGCTGTTGTCTTTGATGTAAAGAATTGCACCAAAAAAGAGTATTGCATTTAAATCCTCTGTATACGTTGATAGAAGACCGAGGACAATTGTTGGTAAATGTGTCGGCCATTTCTCGGTGTTGTGCCAGAGAATTGCTGCCTTCAACGTGCGGTGCCATCTTTCGGTGTGGCCATTCTCTCGTTTGTAATACGCCGTTGTCCAGTAATGTCGAGTTCCCAGAGTTGTCTTGAAACTGAGAACCTTGCTCGATGGTGATTGCTTTCGGCACACCATATCTTGCTATTCACCGCTAAATGAGTGCGCTTGTGACTGTTGGTGCTGACATATCGGGAATTGGAATCGCTTCTGATCAACGTGTGAAACGATCTATTATCGTCAAACAGTAGCGATTTCCTTCGGATGGTGGAAACAGTTGCACTAGATCTATATTAATGTGAGCAAATCGCAGTCCCGAATAAGTGTGACGACCAATTTTTGCACGTTGATATTTTAAACAGCTTTGAACAAATTTAGCGACATCTGGGTGAAATGTGATGAATCGCCAGAATGAACTTACTTCAAAATTTTTGCGTCGCGAATGGTCGAATTTCACTAATGAAGTAATCGCAACATACTCATTTCGAACTGCCTGGAACGGTAAAAAGTTTTAATTTAGTCAAAATGTTATTACCTTCCGCCAGTAAAGATTTTAATTCAGCATCAATTTTCTGATCATCCGTCAATTTCTCGTAACTGATTTCCGCACTCAAGTGGATACTTTAAATGCGTGATAATCGATCCGCTGTTACGTTTTCAGGACCCTTTACATGCCGGATATCCGTGGTCAATTTTTCGATGTAATCGAGTTGCCCCCCGCTAGACGATCGAACTTTTTTGAGGAAAAATCTAAATCCATTGTCGATGACTTGATGAACTGCTGCACCAGGCGCGATGTCGGAAGCGTCGAAATACAGCAATTATTATTGAACTTATTAAATGTATTTCTTGCTTCATTCGTCCATGTTAACATTGTTCGTTCATTTTTCTTGTTTATGGCAATCATTTTCAGTAATTTAGCTTGGAGTTTCCATGGCGTTTGTTAAAAACTTGCGATAATAGTTGATTGTCGCCAAAAAACTTTTTACGACGTCCGAACGGCGTCCTAATAACCATAACCATTTTATGCCCTCCTCTGCGACTGGAACCTGATGGAAGGCTTTTTGCCAGTCGATCTTTGAGAAAATGGTTTTTCCTTGCAAGTTGCCAACGAAATCGTTCACATACGACTGATACGTTGGCCCTTGTATCAATCAAAAATCTGATACTCGTAGTATCGTCGTAAATTTTTAGTTGGTTAATGAATTTTGATTTAGGCTGTTCGTTACCTAAATCTGACGCAGGCTGTTGGTTTCATTTACTATTTGACTGGGCAGCATTCGTTACGTCAAAATTGCACGGCTTGCGGCATTGGTTTGCTTTAACGAAAAACTTCCAGCGAAACCAACAATTTAGATGCTCCGATCGGGATTTGAAACGCGCACGTGGTCTACTTGACTATACAACTTTTGTAGCCCACTACGATTTCGGACGATGCTGCCGATGTAAATTTTGAATTACTCGATGTTGCGGTTTGCTACAAATTCGTTTGGAGAATATTACGATCGCCGACTGTACGTAAACGGATTGATTCTACCAATGCGTAGGTTGCTATGAGTCGATCCTTGATTGGTGAATTTTTGATTTGAATCAAAGCATCAGAATCAGTACAGCCCGATCGATTTCCAATCGTTTAACTATTGATACAACTGGATCGATTTGGCATCACCAAGTTGAACATCGTTAATCGCTTCTCAAATTCCACTATTACTGACTTTACGTGCTCGTACTTTCCATTTTCTGGAACTTGACCGATTTCCATTTGGATAGCCCCCACATCGCTGACCGGAATTTTTGCCGTTACCGAACACTGCATTTTATTATCCATGGTAACGTTGCTAGCCTCGAATCAGTATGTCAGGCTTACAAAATATAATTGCAGGCTGCTTAGACTGTCGATCAGTCTCGGCATTGGCAAGCGCGGAATCGTAGCGTTTGCTTGTACGGAGACGGTGGGCGCTCCTTTGCTATCTTCATCGACACCTATTTAAATTTTTAAACTTATTTATCTCTTTGTTTTTTATACGCGTGTTTATATCACATTGGGGTCACCATTTTGGGATTAATAAAATACTTATATTTAATTTTAATAAACCGCAGCAAAATTTTCTACTCCGCTTTTTTATTTTTCCGTCCGTCTACCACGTTGTATATTTTATGACTCTTCTCTTGCAAAACATGGCTTCCTTCTAGACAGTTTTCCGCTATTGATATTTATTGCAGATTTTACAACAATTTTTTATTGATAGTATGACCACATCGTGCTACATGGTGGATGCTCAAATATTTTATTCGAAATTTTATATATCAATCGCATTTTGGTGACCTTGTTGTACTCATTGCGCAGACTTCTAATCATTACCAGGCTCAGAAGTGTATTTTGTTCTGATCATTGCATAATCGTGAATTATATCCGAATATATGGCAAATTAACCACTTTATTACCTTAACAAAATCTTGTATTCTGTTTGAAACCGATTTTCGGTATTTTGAGCATCTGGAATTACTAGGTCGTCGATTTATGTTTCCTTTTATGATGAGGAACCAGGAAAACAAGCAAAAACTAGAGCCCATTACAATTATCCTCCTCCAACAAACCTGTCCTTCGGTCAATTTAAATAACATCAATCTACCACATTGCGAAAATATTAAATATCGAAGTTCCACAGCTTTCAAAATCAGTTCATTCTATATTAGAGCCTCGTGGGATCGTGTTTCATATGTTTCTCTATAGCTTCTAATTTAATAACTTCCATGCTTGTACTGAAACAGATCAGCTTGCATCATAGTAAAGCAGCATCTTTTGAGCTTATGTGGCCGCTTACTGCATCTCAGACAGACATATGTCTAATTCAGGACACTCCTTCTTGTTGGCAGAATCCTCTATAATGGGGTTGCGATTTTATTTCAAATAATAATATTGCGACCCCTCTACATACAGGTATTGCTGCTGTGCTCTTCACTTTTGGATCGCAGGTCATAAGAAGTACCTTTAGTGCTATAGGCTACGATGCCAATGCTCATCACACGTTATGAGGTAGCATATTAATAACAGGTGTTTGTCTCTGCTTTTAGAAATCGTTAACCAAGGCTGCGAGCCAACTTCCATCAATCAAGTAAGGAGGAAAATGATTGGTATTGGTTTGTATCCTCTATGTCGATTACCGATTTAATCATCATATGGAAGGTGGCCACTGATATTGTCGCTTCTGACGTGTTCTGATCTTAAAAACCTTTGAAAAACTGCGAGGAGACAAAAATAAAGCCAAAAGATCTAACTTTCAGGTTGATTGGGACAAATTTTTAGCATCTCAACCAGATTTTTTAAAAAAATTTAAGATCTGCTCGCAAGTTAACTTATGCCAAGAGATTAATAATATTTCTGGAATTGCCAGGCTCAACCAATGAAGTGAGAGCACTCGAAAGGCAGAAACTGCTGGAGCTGGACAATCCTAATTAGAATAAGAAATTATTGCTAATAGATTTGATTTTATTTTGATTTAATTTAAATGAACTAACTCTTTAAGATGAAAATAAACATCCATTTAGATAATTTAAGATAAATCATTACTCAAAATAAGAAAAAAATATACATTTCAGTAAGTCCTTTCTTACATTGAAACACAACCTTTTACCAAAACAAACTGAACTTTGCAGACAGTACAACGGAAGTTTGAATTTCTTTTTTTAAATGCCGCATAAAAAGTTAAAAATTGAAGTCAAAAAAAAATGTCAAACTTTTTATCTACTTCAAGAGCTAATAAAATTTTCATATGAGAAACATTTGGCTGACATAAAATAGTTTTTTTTTTTGAAACAGAAGTTTGCCATTCACAAAATTTGATAAAAATCGGTAATGTTTAGCTAGTAACCGACCATAATTGAAAAATATGTTATGAAATAGAATTAATTTTAGTTATTTTTCGCTGTTTAGCAACCATACAATTGTCAAAAATTTAAACCAATTGAAACAGATAAAAAGTTAAAAAAAATACCACGAATACATTTTTAACTTTTTATGCGGCATTTAAACCAATTGAAACACACATTAACTTCAACTTTTAAAGGTGGGTTAAAATGTATCTCACCATGCATGAAGAGATGATTTCGGAATCGACTTTTTTTTTGTATTCAAATTCAGATCCGTTTGAGGACGGCTGCAACCAATCTCTAAGAGCAATTTATGCTCGAATTTCGATCAAGATGTGATATTTGAAAATCGGGCAAAAGAGTACAGATTTTGTTCGAAAATTGCGACTTGAGAGTTAGGGGTTTTGCTGCTATTTCACTTACTTACTAGATGCACAAAATTAATATTATTGTTGATTGATATAAATAGTAATTAAATTGTATATTTACATCTAGTGTGTGGTTGAAATAACAGAAAAACTCTCATCTCTCAAGTCGCGGTTTTATATGATATGATATGATATGATAGAGGCGTACAGCCCAACCATAACGGCGATCCTAGGCATGTTACCATAATCCTGAAATAGCAACAATCAAATAACAAATTATAACTGAATGCGAATAATATTTCAGCATCATGCGGGCCCAGGCCCTGCCTGCATCCTTAACAGGTAAGGTTATTTAGGAAAGGATGTTAGTCACAGAAACGACTAGGGCGAACCGCAGCAAAGTCATTTTCTAACTACTTAAATATGTTAAAATGTTAGCCACAATTAAATTCACACTCTAGATTAGATTTTGTTAGTTTATTAATTTGGGTTAGTTGTGGTTGAGGTAAAGGATACTAATATTCATCATATGTATTTGGATCAGTCGTAATAGACTGGTTAGGTTATCACATCTACGAGTCATCTCATCATATGCTGTTTGTAACCTTATTTTGCACTCTCTTCCCACCCAACACCATCTAATCGAGGGACTTCACCTTCGTAATGACTCGACAGCATTATCATACATATGATGATCTAAATATTCCGTTGATATTGTACAAATTAAATTTGAATTCGGTATTGTCATTTAGCTACCTATATTTTAATTCATCCAACTAAAAGCAGAGTTGATTTATATCTAACATTCACACAACTACACTAAAACATAACCTGAATTCAACCAGAAAGATCTTCGGAAAACAACATTCCATAGCAAAAGGTCTTTGTATTATTAACATATTTAATTATAATGAGTTTATTCTCAAAGCGTGGGTAATTAAATAGACCCCCTGATCAAGAATGTTGTAATCACAATCTTCCCTGACCTTCCGGTATGTTCAAAAAATAACAAATAAAAATAATAATAATCAAATAAATTGAATTATATTTGCCGACAACTTTATTATTTCTTTAAAGTCAGGACTTTCAACACAATATCAATTTATAGAATTGTTTAAAGCTTAAAATAAGAAACGAATTTAATTTAGCAACACAAAACGCAAAATATCTTGAGCCTAGAACGATAAGAAGTCATTTAATTAAAAAAATAAATAAAAAAACCGCTCCACTTGAAGTACAACCAACACAATTGTGTGCACAATTACAGTGCTCTTCCTTCGGACGAAAATAAGTTTTAAAGGAATATACAAACGTGTAAGTTGGGTCAAAAGTCAAAACACATACAAAAATAAATTTTTGACATGGTACCTTTGCCCTACCCGCACAATTGTGTTAAAAAATACAAAAGGGATACTATTCTTTCTTTACTGATCGAACAAATATTTTTTACTACTAATCGTCGCGAATAGCGAATAGAAAACAAAATTTTACTGATCATATTCATCTTGCATTGAATAGAAAACAAAAAAAAAATATATTCTCTATTCCCACAATAGCGGAATACTCTATAGACCTGTTTACTTATCTGTCAAATATAAACGTCAAAATTATCTGTAGGCCAATCATTCTTGCAATTTAGTGTCGTAGTCGCTGCATTTTTAAAAATATATTCAATTAAAGTGAAAATAACAATTTGTTATTGCATTTTATTTTGTTATAAACATATTTTATATTGATTACAATAATCTGTGCAATGCCATTAAAATGTTGTGTGGTGAATTGCTCTATGCAAGGTGATAGAGATCTTGGAATCAATTTTTTTAGATGCCCAATGATTCCGACTAAACGCTTAAAATATAAAGTGATAGATACGAGAGGAGATTACCATCTTTCAAACAATAGAGGCACTTCACTTCTACTGTCATTTGACCGCAGCAGCTACAGCTCCAAACTGCATCTAGTGATGGAGCATAAAATGATTTTTCCTTTAAAATCATCAACTCAGATGGCGAGATTTTTAAATTTTTATGAAGTTTGTTCATATTAAAAAGAGTTTTTAGTGCTACCTTTTCATGAGCACACCCATATTTAATTGATTTGGTCCTGATGATGTTTTCTGTTGTTCTGATGTTCCAAAAATGGAAGCTGTAATACGCCCTAATCTTAATTTAAACCAATAATCTCCTTTCGACTGTTGGCGTCTTGTCCGTTCAATTAATTCCACTTTTCCGTCTTCCATTTTGAAATTATCGTATGAAAATTGATCAATCAATCTTTGAAGTGACTGTCGTTCATTCTTGGGTTTCCGAGATGCGAAATAGACTTTTAGCAAATTGTCCAACTCGAAATCAGACTTGTTGTTTCGTACTGGTAGATACTCAGCAAGCCCCATTAATGCTACAGGAGTTCTACCTTTTGCCAAAATCTGATCAATTAAAGTTTTCCTTCCAGGATCTGCTGATGTGTTGTCTTTGGTTTTTAAGGCATTTGGTGATGCAACTTTTGATTGATTACCCAATGAATAACTAATTTTTTGGTGCACATTTGGATGCAACGTTTGCAAGATGGTACGATCCACAGTGCTTTTCTACCTGGAACTGATGATTCCTAAAATAAAAAAGTATATAATGTACAATAAAAAACTTGAATATGCAATTAAATTCTTACAGTGTCTTTGTCTAAAATATTTATATATATTGCATGTAAAGCAAATAGAATTGTTCCAATGTGGGTGCAGCATTCACCTAACACAGCGACACATGTACAGTGCGCGGTATTAATGATGCCCGAATTATTTAGGTGTATCCATACCTCGAGCGCCGGTAAATTTAGAGATTGGCTATGAAGTACCTGTTTAAAATAATGTATGAATTAAACTGTTTAAATTTTCTTGCTACAACTAGCTACCTTGCCAAATACAATAAATCCATTTTCAATTTTTCTGCCTGCCATGAATTGCACCCATCCACTTTTGTACAGCTGGTATGATTCCAGTGACTTGAACGCTTTTAGTTCCTTTGCACTGTAATACGATGTTTTATTAACCAGATACTGGTAGATTTCAAGAAAAGTAATATTTTATGGCAAATCCTGTTCGTCATATTGTCCCAAATATGGATCGAAGCAAATACTAGATATTTTGTCTTCATAACGAATTTGTTCACCTCCATTGAGGCTCGTCGCATACTTCGATAATTTATATCGATTATTTTGATCATTTCCTAAAATAATAAATTTTAAATGAGTCGATTCATTACAAATAAAAACATAACCTACCAAGCGCTATAAAGATTCACATTTATTTTTAAATTGATTCAAATTAACTAATTTATTTTAATATCACATATATATATATCTATATATATATATATATATATATATATATATATAGATATATATATATATATATATATATATATATATATATATATATATATATATATATATATATATATATATATACAGAATCTACTTAAATATAAGTCCTGCTAACTCCACACATATAAAATAAACAATAACTAAGTAAAGATGTATTGGAAATATTTTTTCCATAGTAATTTTTTTTAAATAACTAAGTATAAATGTGTTGGTGCAGAAACAAAAAAAATGAGCAAAAACAAATTCAAATTTACGTTGCATTGTTAGTGTAACCAACACACTCTTTGTTATTTTTCTTTAAATAGGTATCTGTCAATGAGAGAGTAAGCAGGACTTATATTTAAGTAGATTCTGTATATATATATATATATATATATATATATATATATATATATATATATATATATATATATATATATATATATAACATATCACACATGTAATCACATTTAATTTTATTTTATTTTATTAAAAGAGCAAAATTCTCAAACCATACACGGTGTTAATCGTTTGTGTGGCCTACAGATAATATTTCATCTGTCAATTTTTTTTAAGTAAATAGGTCTATTATCTATTCAAAATTTCAAACAAATATGAAAAGTAAAACAAGAGAATAAAATTTTGTTTTAGTTCTCGCAAACAAAAAAAAATTGAATAGTACAATCAGTGCCTATGCATGTGTATACGGCCGTCTTTCATTATATACGCTTTGTATGTATGCAGGCCCAAATAATGTAAACACGAAAAAACACTTTCATACGAATGCTATGAAAATTTTCTGTTCAATATTTTTTTTTTGACTTTATTTATCTATATCTCGTAATTGCGGCAAAAAATTAAATTTTCATTCCTCTGAGCACGAACTTCGTTTATTATTCATTATTTTTGGTAAATCGTTTTTTAATTTTAAGGTAGATTTCATTTAGAATTTTACCATTTTCCGGCATGCTGCCTTTTATTTGTTGAACGTCGTATAACACACAATTCAAAGTTTGTGTGCATGCAAGAAGAGTATTCAACAATCAACCATAGTGCCTATGTTTGTACATAAACGCAGTGATTGTTGAATACTCTAAAAATTCTAAATGGAATCTACCTTAAAATTAAAAAACAATTTACCAAAAATAATGAAAAATAAACAAAGTTCGTGCTCAGGGGAATGAAAATTTAATTTGTTGCCGCAATTACGAGATATAGATAAACAAAGTCAAAAAAAAAATATTGAACAGAAAATTTTAATAGCATTCGTATGAAAGTGTTTTTTCGTGTTTACATTATTTGGACCTGCATACATATAAACCGTATTTTTTATATTTTTCTTCTACTTGGCCGTATACATACACGCAGTGGTACAATCAATTTTCACATGGAAAAAAAAAATTTTACTCTAAAATACAAATGTATAAAGTATTCGCCAACTATTCGTTTAACAAGGAGCAAAGAGTAGAAAAATATAATTTCTGATCCATACAAAACATCGATCTGTTTGTTTTTCATTATTCGCTCACTATTCATTGAAAACTGCATATTATTCTTAATGTACCATGCCACACGAGCATTTTTTGTATTTTGGCATTTTTTTTCTACCAATGTTTTGTTCTGCTCTCTCTTAAATAAAATTTTAACTAAAATGAGTCAAAAATGTCCTTGAAATATTTTTTATTTCATTTATGTTTGAGTTGTGTGGTTGAACAGAAAATTTGTTTAAGTCGCAATTAAAACTTGTATCATAGGGAAACGGGGAAAGAAACGAAGAAAAATGCGGCATTTTTTTTTTACGTGTGGCATGGGCCAATTTTTATTTTACTATTTACGATCGAAAGAGTGGGGAAAAAATTTAAAAAAAAATCATTGAGAGAATATAAATGGAATAGAAAGAAAGTGAAGAGTATTTTTGAACGCTGGTAATTACACATACAAAGGGTTCCCAACTTATTATTTCTCAAAGAAAGGACATTTATAAAAACAACGAAATTTTGTAAACTTTCTACATGCAAGAACATATAAATGTATTTTTAGTTCAAATAATATACATAAATAACATAAAAAATTAATATAAAAAATGACCAAACCAAATATAAGTATGTGCAAATAAATTCAGTTCTTTTATATATAGCCATATTTGGAATTCACAGCAGAAAATGTTTACTATATTAATAAGTAAAACACAAAAATAAAACAAGATCCATGATAATGTATAATTGCTAATGATTATGTACTACTGCTAAAACGATATTTTTGTTTTGTTTTAGCACATTTCAATAATTCTTGGTCGGCTTTGGCAGTTTCGTAAAATTCACTGCATTTTTCCTTAAAATTAAAATAGACTAGCAGTTCCGCTTTAATTAATTCAATAGAAGATCGGTTTCGCTCCGCCCCCCCACTTTATCCCCATTACGGAAAACACTCGTTCAGAAAGTGCTGACCATGCCGGTATACTCAAAAAGAATGAAATAATGTTGAACATGTTGATAAACTCCATATTTTCGTTACATTTTAAAATGTGTTGCCATTTTTCCGCAGTCGAACAATTTATAAAATCGTTCTGTTGACTAACACTTACAAAATTATTTTGTACTATCATTACTTCATCGAATAATTGGTCCATATTGATATATAAAATTGGATTATTTAAATCTGACAAAGCTATTTCAAAGTCGTTATATTTTGGGAAAGTGTTGTTAGATAATGATAAAACAGAAAGTTTTGATAACCAATTTTTTCAGTAAAATCAAATCTAGTTTCGAGATATTTACCGACTTTTTGTAAAAATTGTTGAAGTCGTTTTGAAGCGCAATTCTGTCGGTGCCAGCTAGATCTTTCAATTTTTTGTTTACCTCGTGGCCGTAAAAATTATTCTCCAAACGATTATTTATATCATCCCGCAATTTGTTCATTATGTTAAACAAGTCCAAAGAAGTGGTTTGGTTACTCTCTAATTTTTTGGTGGCCATATCGAAAACTGACAAAATATCGTTGGTAAAATTAGATAAATCTCTTTTTCGAGTGGTACGTTGTTTGATTGATCATCTATTTTCAAAAGTTTTTTTATTTGTTGTGGGCAGTCGTTTATACTTAAACAATAGCTGCACAAGGCAGTATAGTTTAGCAGAATGCGTTCGATATAGGGATTTAATGAGAGCCAACGAGTCCAGACATGTTTAATCAATTCTCTCCATTGACTTGCTACAAAATCATGGAAGCCCTTTAATGTTTCCCGTCTCTTGGCCGAATTTGAAAAATGGGAATAAATTTTAATTATTATAACAGTTGTGAATCATGTGTGCGTGACAATTGGCTTTCTGAATGTTTGAATTTTTCAATTTTAAATTAGTATACAAACTGTGATTTTTACCGAAATTAGAGTTTATATTGTCTGCACTAAGTGATGATATATTCTGCCAGTTTATGTAATTGTAGCTCATCGATACATTTTTCTACTATTTTAAACATTCCATCCGCAGTTTCATTGGAATTCTCGACAAAATCTAACAAATAATTTTGCAAACCATTCTCAATCGTGAAATATTGAACCGATATAAGAAATGATTTAATATTTTTTCGATTAGAAGCATCTAACTGGATTGAATAAAATAGTTTTGGCTTATGGGTGTTTATTTCGCCTAAAACTTTAGCTAGAGCTTTTTTGCCTAAAACGTTTTCTGCAACTTGGTTCTACCACACGATTATTTATTTGCATTGCTTGAATCGCAAAATATGGAGCTGTCGGTTTTATCGAGCAATCAAGAGAATTATATGCTTGATTGTGTTTAATGGAATGATAAACTTGAACCACCTCAGCTAATATTACTTTCATTTCTATATCCGATCCACATTTAACAAAAAAATTTGATAATGAATGAGAAGTACTACCGGTGGTGCTGGAAATTTTATTTTTGTGTGCGATCGATTCACCGTGTTTTTTGACTGCGGAATAGCCACTGTATTCGACAGAAAATATACTTAAACATAGCTTACATTTTGCTTCCAAGTTGTTGAGTCCTTTGGTTAACCATTTGTGGTTTTCTTCCCAATTTGCATTATAATATGTTTTTCTCCGTTTTTGAGGATTTACTTTTTTTTTTGGTGGTTGTAATGTTAAAATATTATTTGCAGACACTTTTTCCTCGTTAATTTTTTTGTTTATTTTTGTAGAATAATTTTATTTGTACAACAGTTATAAATTTTATATTTTAAAATTTAGCCACATTAGGCACAAATAAAACACAAACCAAAATTTTATAACAGTTACGACTTGATAATGACAATAACATATAAAAAAAAACAAAAAAAAAACTTTTATTATAAAATAGGACAACACTATTTGCACGTACATATAGTGGCTCGTGCTATTATGTGTGGGAAATGAAAAAACCTGACAAATGTCGAATAGATATACCGAAATAGATATAGATGCAAAATGCGATAGCATTATAAAGAGAATACAATTATTGCAGTTATTTTTAAACGTTTGTTTTGATTTGTTTATAGTGCAGACCAATTTGCTATTTCATTAGTACTTTTGCTCGGATAAGAAAAATTAAAATTGGTTTTTGATTTGGTAAGAAATAAAAAATGCATTTTAATGTAATAAAGGACATTTTAATAAAATAAAGGACATTTTGTCATACGGAAAGTGGAAAGGACAAATTTTAAAAAAGGACTGTCCTTCCCAAAAAAGGACGGTTGGGAACCCTACACATACATATTTATTTCTCTCAAAAAATAAAACAAAATAAATATAAAAATGTAGAGACGAAACTAAACACAAACACTAAAATATAGGGAAAAAGAAATATCGATAAATCTTCCTCTAATTGCGATTCAAATGCTTTTTGGATATATAAACAAAATAGGGAAAGTCTTCTACTTTTAAAAATACTATTAGCGAGTTTTTTTTCAACCAAAAAGTAGATCAAATCGTCAAAAGATCAAATCTATCAAAAAATATAGATTTGATTTAGATCAAATCTCTGTCATTTTTGTGTTGGATAGAACGTAAAAAAATCAAATCTTTTTGATCTAAATCAAATCTTTTTGTTGGAAAGAACGTCACAAGATTTGATCTTTTTTCGATTTGATCTACTTTTTGGTTGGAAAAAACTCGCCATATGAGTCAAACGTATGATATTACTTACGCACATATTCAATTCACATGCATAGTAACACATATACACAAGCATGCCCATATACACATCAGAATATTCTATTCTCTATATTTCGACGATCAGGGTATGGATTCTGTTTCCTTTTCAAATTCAATTCAAGTTGAATTTTGTATACGTATACAGAGTATAATATACACTTTTAATATTGTGAATATGTCATTTTGTATCATTGTGTGTGTGTCAAATCCACATGAAATTTCGCCAAAATGTTGACCCGATTTTATAAATGATACTATCGGTAGAGAAACAATACATTTCTTCTGCTCGCGAGCAAAGGAAAAAAATGACAGATGATAAGAAAATAGATTCGATTTCAATGTTTTTTGTGAATTTTTCATTTATAGAATAAACTTAAATAAAATTAATTTTTATATTTCATAATTCATATTTTTTTTTTATTATCGTGTCTCTTGATCGCATCGATGTGTTGTTTTGTTATTTGTTTGTTGAGTAGAAACAGTGCACCTCGAATACTACAGGCCACACTGCTTTAAAAATTTTGCTATATGACGTCAATTTATGTCGACAGTTCTCTCTTGGGCTATTATAGGCAGCACTAAAATTGAGAAGATTGTTTTGATTTTTTTTTTTATGTTTGCTGTCATATTGATAAAAAAAAAAATTGTAAACAAACAACAAGAAAAATATTTCAATTATATGTTTTAAAATTCAATAAAAAGCTAGTGGTAAAAGTAATAATTCATAATACTATTATAAAATTATGCATTCTAAATTGTGTTAAATATGTAAACACGTATAAAATGTATACACATTTCGTATAATTTACGAGAAGACATAACCTTACTTTTAGCACTCGTATAATTTTTTTTTTTTGTTTGTTTTCGTTTTTTCTTTTTATGAACATGACTGCCATCTAAAGTTCAAAGAATAAACTGTAGACATAAATTTAATGACATAGCAAGCAGTGTGGCCTGTAGTTTTCTAGGTGCACTGGTAGAAATATGGAAATGATAGAAGACGAACAAATACATAAAAAAATATTTTTTATTTTTGAATGAAATTACTTTTTCATGTATTTACTAGGAATTAGATTAAACTATATAGGAATAGCGACACAACACTTTATTAATTTAAATAATATTGTGAAATTTAATAAATTCATAAATTATGTACCTAACATTATTTTGTGTTCTTAAATGACGTCAAAAAACAAAACAAAAAAAACACATTCTCCCTTGTCTCCCTTATCGCATCGATGTTATTTTTTGTTATTTGTTTAGCTAGGCTGTTAGTGAATGTATTAAAAACCCTGTTAAAAATTAAAATTTTGACAGGAAAATTAAAAATTATTTTTTATTCACCACAAAAAATTTTACGAACTCTAGACCGTCTATAAATTTTGACAGGATGTTAAAAAAACATAACCCAACTTTTTTGATAGTAAATAATGTGAGTAGTAGCCGTAACAACAATAAAATACTTGAAATAAGGATGAAATAAATGGATTGTTTTTATTTTTGACATTATTATATTTTATTTATTATAATTGATCCAAAAGGATACAAAGGGCTGTTTTTGAAAAACCTTGTATCATGTACTGATCCTGGAAATCCGATGAACACGTCGTTAAATAAATGGTTGCTGTTTACTACGGCTTGGCACTGGATGGAGTAAAAGCTTTTATAATTGAGGTATTTATCATGCTTATTGACTGGACACTTAATTCTTATATGACATTCATCTATTAAACCAATACCATTCCAAAAATTTGCTGTTTTTGATCTTGCGCAAAATCTAGTTTCAATTTCCTCAAGTTCATTATACAATGTAGGTTTAATACTGTGCCGCATATTATGAATAAAATAATTTAACATTTTGTGAATTATTGATTTAACTGTAAAGCTACAGAGAAAATATACTTAATTATACTATTTAAACTCTTACAACTTATGAACTTACGGACTAATACCAACAAAACCAGCAACTACGCGATAACTACACCCTGCCGCCATCCAGTATAAAAACACAATCAGGTCATATTCTTTGCTCCAGCCATGTTACTTAATTGGCAATAATTCTACTATCTTTCGGAAACTGAAATATTCCGTAATTTACAGTATTCTAAAGGCTAAAATTTAAAACAATTATATTAAATAACAAAAATAATAATCATCCCGAATATATAAATATATAGTTACTTCTCTCAATTTCCTTCCGTATTTCCGAACAACAGCCTCTTTTTATATTTTTTATAATATAATAAAATTAAAAATAATATTGGAGTATATTTCTTGGACAAGCGATTCATTTTTATGTGTCAAAATTTTAACACATTCACACAGCAAATTTAACTATTTTGTTTAAAAATATTACGTCACAAAAATTTTATTTTACCAAATTTTTAACTAAATATTTTTAACACATTCACTAACGGCCTTAGTAGAAATATGGAAATGATAGAAGGAAGGCGAACAAATGCATAAAAAAAAATTATTTTTACTTTGTATGAAAATAAATGTATGAATGTATGAAAATAATTTTTTAATGATAATGAATTTACTTTTAGATTTATTTACTAGGAATTGTATGGAACACCACTTTATTAATTTAAATGGTATGGTGAAATTTAATAAGTTCACAAATTATGTACCTAACATATTATTTTGTGTTCTTAAATGACGTCAAAAACACAAAACAAAAAAAAAACACGTATACTAATATGCACACCACTACAATGACGTTTCGGTAAAATTCAAGTTGAATTGTAAAAAGGCAACAGAATCCATGTACAGGATTAGGCATTTACACACAAACACATACTCCCACAAGTTATACACAAGAATCTACCATACAAATAAATTTCAAGAATATAATTAAAATAAAATAAAATAAAACTTCACTGATTAGAAGGTGATTGTTTTAATATACATATAAATTCACAACACAATTAAACAATATTACTACACTTTGACCACTACTAAACTGCAATATATAATAAATAAATAAAAATAACATAAAACGAATAAATGAACCAAAAATAATTTTTATTTATTTATTTTCATTCTGCAGCATATTCATTCAACCGTCCTCGTTGACGGTCACACTTCTCATCTCTCAAGTCGCGGTTTTTGAACAAAATTCGTATACAGAGGCGGCATGTTGTATGTTATATCATTTTCAAATCACGATAAATAATTTAAAACCAAAGTAATAATAAATGTCGCTGACATTTTATTCTCACAAAAGTATTGCTAGATTGAAAAAACGATAGTAGACGAAAATGATACAACATGAAGACTATCACTTTTTTCGATTCGACTCTCAAAGTTGATTCGAGTCGAAGTGATGGTACAACATGCCACCCCAGTCAGATCTTAGTGGAAATTCGATTATAAATTCGACAAAAAATATCGATGTATTGCTTTTCGATTATTTTCTTCGACATTTCTTTAATTAGACCATTTTTCCGAATAAATTGTTTCGACGGTTAATCAATCGATATTTCGATGTTTTTGCAAAACCCTAAAGACGTTGGTAATGTGAAGGTTTGTGGAGTAAGTGCAGGGAATAATTTGCGCTATCTGTTACCAAGTGTATTCAAATTAAATTTTTTTATGTAACATTATAATTGGCAACACTGAACAAACGGATTAGAAACACTTGTATCGTGCATCTGTACATACGTCACTTCCATAATACTCACAAAATAAAATGATATTGTGGGTGTATGATAATTATAAATAAATCATTTATTATTATCTTTCAAGATAACAAACAAAATAATTAAAATTATCAAAAACTTTTATTTCGCAATCGAGATAATACATTCAAAAATAAAGAATCTTTTTTAGTTTTTCATCTCATGTCTGTTTACTATTTTACTAATACTATTGGAAAGTAAATTTATGAACTTTTATCTCAATAAAGGGTACGTACTTTGAACCACAAAAATTTCACCACAAACTAAAACAAAATATTGGTTTTATGTTTAACCATCAAAAAATCGTATTTATCTTCTATATACTTTTCAAAATTCTAACGCTCAAAATTTGCTTTAAATTCATGCTGTGGTCGATTATCTAATTAAACATAAATAATCGTATAACATGATTTTGTACAATCGGCTGTGAATAATAGCAAAATCTGTAATCTTCTATTGCGTACATAAAATAGCAGCAGCACCTCTACATACCACCATCAACTGGAAAATTATACAAATCCGAATTTTCCGTTTTCGACTATTAAACGTAACTACCTGCAGTATAGAATCGATGTTATAGAAAAGTAAATATGGTGTTTTACGTGGTACAATAAAAGGCAACACATTTAAAATTAATATATTTTTTATGTTATTTTGATTTATGTAGAATAATAATAATCATAATCGTAAAAAAAAGAGTTTTACATTTATTAATATGGCGTTGGTAGGCTAGCCCTAGCGTATATAAACAATATGGTACATTAAGCATTAGATTAACACTGTTACATTTAGCATTTGAATCATACCCGTACAGTTTCATCCCATAAATACATATGAATTATACATCAATACCAATTAATAAATTTAAAACTCTGACACTTTTTACCGTAATATATAAATGTAACTTTAGCGAAGCATAGCATACACTACAAAACTTTATCTTACATGTCTACTTTTCTATATAAACTTTCATCTTACTATATATATACAAAGAAGAATCATGTACTTGCGCTACTTTCTAACTAACTAAAAACTCTTTAATCAGATCGTTTAGTTTTGAACAGGCTTACGATGTATTCAAAGAATAAAGCACTGCTTCAATTAAAATAAAAACTATAAATAGAAAATTTGGAATAAACAGCCTGTTCGAAACTAAACGATATTTAGCATACAATTTTTCATTAATTTTTTGTTTTTCTTTTAATCACTGCGATAAGCAAAAACAAAAATATTTAATTTTCTTTTGTTTAAATTTTTTGTTGTAATTAATGTATAACCGTTTATAAAATTATTGTAATTTTGATGTTCGAATTTTTCTGTTTTCTTTTCATTTTTATCTTTGCCGCAGAACGAAATCAAACCAGCGATGGATGAAATTAAGGACAACGGTGCAATTATCATCAGCAATACAGAAAAAACCACCACTAAAACGGGAAGATTCATTTCTAAAACGTTTTTCGACGCGGCAGATACCTGAAACACAGGTAAGAAAAAAATATTTTAAATAGTGAGTGCAACTTTAGAAATTAGTTAGAGGCTCGGAGAAGAAGAGCCAAAATATGTATAATTTTGTATCAATTGGGACGGGTTTTACTATTTCTAGTTCAGTTCATTTAGAACTCGTCGTTAGTCTCGGGGGCTAGTCACAATCAATTAAAATTAATTGAACCATAAATGAAACTCAAAACTAAACTACAAATTACACTTGTTATATTTGGCTGATTATTGGGTGAAATTTAAAAGTATATTGCGTTGAACTTTTGGAAAAAAATGGAATTTTTAAAATTATTAGAAAGGGAATGCAATTTTTCCTATATATGTCAGAATTTTTCACCAAAAATAGTTTAAGTGAAATTTTTAAAGTGAAATTTTTAAAATGCTCACAATAGCAAAACTTTGTAAGTCACGAACATTTTATAATTCCACTCAAATTTTGAAACCTATTACGAAGTGGAGAGGAAATGAACAGCTTGTTGTTTACTCTCAATTTACTCTCTCGTAAAACACTTGTTAAAGTCACATATCGCTCAGTTGCTGCAACAGTGACACAATTCAAAATTCACTCATTTCTAAGATAGTCGAATCAAACGATTCCCAATAATACATGTTTTAACTATGTATTTTGTTTCAGAGCATACTCCCTTATGTAGTTATTTCTAGCATCCGACTGAGGATGTAGGAATAGAAAAAAAATTATTTTACTATTCAGAATGTATTTTTATTTATTTTTTAAAAAAAACACCGTTTTTACAAGCAATTTTGAATGATACTTTCAAATCTCTAGTGAAAAATTAAAAAATTTGTATTGTGTCATCCTTGCAGCAAATGTGCGAAGTGTTCACAATAACATGACTTTGTAGGTCACGAGCATTTTTAAAATCCCACTAAAATATCTGACTCAAATTTTATTTACATAGTATAAATTGGAGAAGAAATGAGCTTATTGTTTACTCTCAATTCTCTCTCTCGTCAAATCGCTCATGATTAACACCTATAAATTACACTTGTTGTATTTGGCTGAAAAAACCAATTATTAATACGCGGTGTAAATCCGAGTTTGTAAAATTATTATAAACGAAATGCATTTTTCTTATATTCATTGGAATTTTGTGAGTTTCACATTCAAAGTAAAGTTTGAGTGATTTTTTTTTAAATAATAGAACGACTTGTAAGTCACGAGCATTTTTGAAATTTTACTCAAAAAATTTCACTCAAATTTTAATGTCTAGTATAAATTGGAGAGGCAATGAAAAGCTTGTTGTTTACTTTACTCTCAATTAACTCTCTTATCAAATCGCTCATTATTGCCACATATAAATTACACTTGTTGTATTTGGTTGCACCAACAAATTATTGAGTGTAATTTAAAAATAACTTTCGTGGGAATCGTGGTGTAAATAATAAAATTTTTGGTAAGTAAATGGAATTTTTAAAATTATTAGAAACGAAATGCAATTTTTCCTATCCATATATGTCAGAATTTTTTGAGTTTCTTATCCAAAGTAAAGTTTGAGTGAAATTTTACTAGTTAAATTTTTAAAATGTTCACAATAGCACGACTTGTAAGTCACGAACATTTTATAATTCCACTCAAAGAAATTCACTCAAATTTTAATGTCTAGTATAAATTGGAGGGGAAATGAACAGTTTGTTATTTACTCTCAATTTACTCTCTCGGCAAATTGCTCATTATTGTCACCTATAAATTACACTTGTTATATTTGGCTAAATCAACCAATTATTGAGTGAAATTTAAAAATACATTACGTTGAATACGCTGTGTAAATATTAAAATTTTTGGTAAAAAAATGAGTTTTTAAAATTATTAGAAACGAAATGCAAATTTTCTTATACATACATACATATACATAAGTATGTATGTTGTAATATTGTTTCCCATTCAAAATAAAGTTTGAGTGAAATTTTTTTCGTTAAAAATTTAAAAAGTTCGCAATAGCACAACTTGTGCCGCGAGCATTTTTGGAATTTCATTCAAAAAATCTCACTCAAACTTTAATGTCTAGTATAAATTAGGCAATGAACAGCTTGTTGTTTATTCTCAATTTACTCTCTCGTCAAATCGCTCATTATTCTCACCTATAAATTACACTTGTTATATTTGGTTGAACCAAACAATTGAGAAAAATTTAAAAATACTTTTAGTTAAAATCCCGTTATTAATAATAAAGAAAATGGAATTTTCAAAACTATTAGAAACGAAATGCAACTTTCCTATATATGCCAAAATTTTGTGTTTCACATTCAAAGTAAAGTTCGAGTGAAATTATTCGAGTGAAATTTTTAAAATGTTCACAAAAGCATGTTTTGAAAATCACGAACATTTTTGAAATTGCACTCAAATAAATTCACTCAAATTGTAATGCCTTCTATATTGAAAGGGAAATGAACAGTTTGTTGTTCACTTTCAGTTTACTCTCTCGTAAATTCGCTTATTATTATCACCTATAAATTACACTTGTCATATTTGGCTGACCCAATCAATTGAGTGAAATTTAAAAATCGCGGTGTGAATAATAAAAATTGTTGTGAAAAAACCCGTAATTTTTAAAATTATTAGAACCGAAATGCAACGTCTCCTATATACATATGTATGTATGTCACAATTTTGTGAGTTTCAATTTAAAGCAAAGTTTGAGTGAAATTATTTGTGTAAAAATTTTAAAATCTTCAGAATAGCACGACTTGTAAATCACGATAGTTTTTAAATTTTCACTCAAAAAAGTTCACTCAAATGTTAATGCTTTCTATAAACTGGAGGAGAAATGAACATATAGTGGTGTTATCGTGTTTTTACTTGTTTAATTAATAACACTCACTATATTTATTTTTATAAACTATTTATTTATTATTTAATATATCACTATAAAGTATTATTGCTATATAAATTTAGTTCACAAAATGTTGTGTGAACGATTGTTCGCGGCTCTATCACTATATTATTTATTGTTGGTTGAGACTGTGTCTCTTGAGATTCTAAAACGCAACTATCCTTTTTCGTTTCTTTTTTTTCCGCCCCTATTCTCATAGTCGCATCACTTCATGTGATGTGATAGCTATCACATCACATGAAGTGATGCGACTATGAAATTGCTATTCTCTTAGTCGATTCATGTGACGTGATATCCCTTTCCTGACCCGCATACACAATTGTGTATGTAAATTTCGATTACAACAAACGAAGATGTCAAACATAGAATTAGGTGGTAATTGAAGACCAATGTACACATTCGTGTAAACCACTTAATTTTGTTTTCGTCCCAAAAATAACGCAGTAACTATAATAATGATAAAATAATTAATATGTTATCAAGAACAAATAAATTATATGTTATATAATTATTTTTTTAACAAATTATTATGCTTTTTACAAAAAGAATTCCGATTTAACTAAGATCCGTTAAAATACGGAAGACATTACAACCTGTCATAATTTACATACACATTTGTGTATGGTGAACGTAAATTGAACCAAAAAATTTTTTTTTATTGAACTCGAAAGGGATATACGACGAACAGATGTGATACGACGCTTAACGAATACATGCAATATACGTGTATACATATTTAAAATGAATTTAAAATTTTTTAAAATGTTTTTACGTTTTATTAAATATTTTGATTCAAATTTTTAATTATTAATATTTTTAAATAACACAAATATTAATAATTAAAAATATATAAAAAAAAAATTATTTGATAAAATTAAATATTTATGTATATATTATATATTATTATTTTATATAATAAAATAATATATATGTATTTAATTTAATCAAATGTTTTTTTTTAAATTTTAATAAAATAATATAATAAATATACATATACATTGATATTCATATATAATTATTCGTAATTTTACGTTTTAATAACATCTACATTGCCTGTTATTCGTATCACTTAAAAATAGTAGGTGATGAAATATATCATTTCAAGTGACACTTATCACTTCATACGACTAAGAGAATATGGCGACAAGTGATAGTTATCACACCAAACGATAAACATCACTTCAATCGACTAAGAGAATACCAACATGCGATTATCACATCATGTGATAGTTATCACTTGTATGAGAATAGAGCTGTTCGTGTCTTCCTAAAATCTCGATATTAATCGATAATCGATTAATATCGAGGTTCGCGAATGTAGATGGCGAAATAGCTATATTCAGCAAAACGAGCAATGCCTCGTAATTAAGCGGCGCGGTGTATAAATAGTTTTGCTACGAGTGCCACGAAGTGAAAAGGATTTTATTGATTTTGAGCCGCTACAAACACTTTAGTAGTGTTGCTTTCGCTAATCCGCTTAGCTTAGCTAAGAAATGTGAAAGCAACAACTTTTGGATTTAATTTTTTATTTTTATTTTATTTTTATTTTATTTTTATTTTATTTTATTTTTATTTTATTTTTATTTTATTTTTATTTTATTTTTATTTTATTTTTATTTTATTTTTATTTTATTTTTATTTTATTTTTATTTTATTTTTATTTTATTTTTATTTTATTTTTATTTTATTTTTATTTTATTTTTATTTTATTTTTATTTTATTTTTATTTTATTTTTATTTTATTTTTATTTTATTTTTATTTTATTTTTATTTTATTTTTATTTTATTTTTATTTTATTTTTATTTTATTTTTATTTTATTTTTATTTTATTTTTATTTTATTTGTATTTTATTTTTATTTTATTTTTATTTTATTTTTATTTTATTTTTATTTTATTTTTATTTTATTTTTATTTTATTTTTATTTTATTTTTATTTTATTTTTATTTTATTTTTATTTTATTTTTATTTTATTTTTATTTTATTTTTATTTTATTTTTATTTTATTTTTATTTTATTTTTATTTTATTTTTATTTTATTTTTACTTTATTTTTATTTTATTTTTATTTTATTTTTATTTTATTTTTATTTTATTTTTATTTTATTTTTATTTTATTTTTATTTTATTTTTATTTTATTTTTATTTTATTTTTATTTTATTTTTATTTTATTTTTATTTTTATTTTTATTTTATTTTTATTTTATTTTTATTTTATTTTTATTTTATTTTTATTTTATTTTTATTTTATTTTTATTTTATTTGTATTTTATTTTTATTTTATTTTTATTTTATTTTTATTTTATTTTTATTTTATTTTTATTTTATTTTTATTTTATTTTTATTTTATTTTTATTTTATTTTTATTTTATTTTTATTTTATTTTTATTTTATTTTTATTTTATTTTTATTTTATTTTTATTTTATTTTTATTTTATTTTTATTTTATTTTTATTTTATTTTTATTTTATTTTTATTTTATTTTTATTTTATTTTTATTTTATTTTTATTTTATTTTTATTTTATTTTTATTTTATTTTTATTTTATTTTTATTTTATTTTTATTTTATTTTTATTTTATTTTTATTTTATTTTTATTTTATTTTTATTTTATTTTTATTTTATTTGTATTTTATTTTTATTTTATTTTTATTTTATTTTTATTTTATTTTTATTTTATTTTTATTTTATTTTTATTTTATTTTTATTTTATTTTTATTTTATTTTTATTTTATTTTTATTTTATTTTTATTTTATTTTATTTTTATTTTATTTTTATTTTATTTTTATTTTTATTTTATTTTTATTTTATTTTTATTTTTATTTTTATTTTTATTTTTATTTTTATTTTTATTTTTATTTTTATTTTTATTTTTATTTTTATTTTTATTTTTATTTTTATTTTATTTTTATTTTTATTTTATTTTTATTTTATTTTTATTTTTATTTTATTTTTATTTTATTTTTATTTTATTTTTATTTTATTTTTATTTTATTTTTATTTTATTTTTATTTTATTTTTATTTTATTTTTATTTTATTTTTATTTTATTTTTATTTTATTTTTATTTTATTTTTATTTTATTTTTATTTTATTTTTATTTTATTTTTATTTTATTTTATGAAATAGAACAAATTAAATTCGGTATTTTGCTATCAAATAACAAATGCCAAATTTTACTACAAGATAAATTTTTCGAAAAAAATAGAAAAAATAATGCCTTGCGGTAAACACCATAACCATAAAATGATTTTATTTCCCCTAATCCTAAAAATTTTTTTCTTAACATTCTAAAACAATCGGCTTGAATACAATACAATTGTTGTTGTAATATTTTGAAAGCAACACAGCTTTTGTTGTTTACTCTCAATTTACTCTCTCGTCAAATTGCTCATTATGTCCACCTATAAATCACACTTGTTATATTTGGCTGAACCAATCAATTATTGAGTGAAATTTAAAAATACATTGCGTTGAAAAATTAAACGCCAAGATTTTAAAATTATTAGAAACGAAATGCAATTTTTCTTATACATGCTGGAATTTTGTGTTTCACATTCAAAGTAAAGTTTGAGTGAAATTTTCCAAATGTTCACAAAGAACCACTTGTGAGTCACGAACATTTTTAAAATTTCACTCAAAAAATTTCATTCAAATTTTAATGCCTTGTATAAATTGAGTGAAATTTAAAAATTATTGTCTGTGAAATCGCGGAATGAATATTAAAATGTTTAGTAAAAAAACAGTTGTTTTCAAAATTGTTAGAAACGAAATCTCTAGTTTCCTTTATACAATCATGCGAATAATTATCTTGAAAACAAACTGATCTTTAAAAAAGATTGTTCGCATTTTTATAATCTTTTCCAATCAAACTTCACCGACTCTAATGAATAATATCATAACCTAAACATTTTATGTTAAATTACCGTAACGTTACCGCTTGTTGGTAGAAAAATGAATTCACCTACCAAAATTAATGAAAAAACTAATGCGGACAACATAATATTTCATAAATTTACATACACGCTACAGAATTATTTTGCAGTAAAATTATATGTTTAATATATCGCACATTGGCTGCAACAGTGACGCAACTAAAAATTTCCTCATTTCTAAGATATTCGAATCAAATGATTCCCATTATTTCATATTTTTATTATTTTGTATCAAAACATACTCTCTTATGTAGTTATTTCTAGCAAATTAGGTAAAATTCCATACCAAAAATCACTCAATTCGCGAAAGAAATTAACAGTTTAAGATATTGGAAACTATCCTAAAAAAAATTTACAAAATATTAAAGAATTATAAAAATTAAAATCCGATTGGCAATGTAAGAATAGAAAAAAAAATATTTTTCTAATCAGAATGTATTTTTATTTACTTTTGAAAAACGCCGTTTTTACAAACAATTTTTAGTGATATTTTCAAATTGCTCTACAGAAAATTAAAAATTTTGGATTGTGTTACTCTTGCAGCGAGTTGGTGATATATGTAATTAAAAAATTTGTAATATTTTTTCACTGTATTAATATCTAGTATGTAATCCAAAAATTATCCATCTCAGTGTGTAGTCTATATGTAGAGTCCACCAAATTTTGGAAAAATCCAGCGTCAATGCTTTCCCATTTATGCTCAATTGCCGATTTTGATGAGTTTTTTTTTGGTTATTCGGTGGTTACCTCGTATTTTTTTGTCCAAGTGGTTCCACAAATGCTCTATTGGATTGAGATCCGGCCTTTGTTGAGGAGTTTCTAGAACATGTGAGCCATAATTGAATAATATGTGCTTCGTGTTTTGCCCACAAATTTTCTTTTGTCTGGAAAATTATTTGCTTGATTGTATGGCAGAATTTTGTGAGTTGCACATTTAAAATCAAGTTTGAGTGAAATTAATGAGTGAAATTTTTCAAATGTTCATAATAGAAGTCGTGTTATTATGAACATTTGAAAAATTTCACTCAATAATTTCACCCAAACTTGACTTTAAATGTGAAATTCACAAAGTTTTCACTCAAATCACGAATATTTTTAAAATTTCACTCAAAAAATTCACTCAAATTTGAATGCTTTCTATAATTTGGAAAGTAAATAAACAGTTTGTTGTTTACTCTCAATTTCCTCGCTCGTCAAATCGCTCACTACTGTCACATATAAATTACACTTATTGTCTTTGGCTGATCCAATCAATTGAGTGAAATTTAAAAATACCTCTCATTGAAATCGCGGTATGAATATTAAAATTATTGGTAAAAAAAAATGGAATTTTTAAATTTTTAGAAACGAAACGCAACTTTTCCTATATATGTACATATGTCAGAATTTTGTGGGTTTCACATTCAAAGTAAAGTTTAAGTGAAATTATTTGACTGAAATTTTTCAAATGTTTACAATAGCATGACTTGTGAGTCATCATTTTTAAAATTTCACTCAAAAAATAGCGAAATTTTAATGTCTAGTATAAATTGAAGGAGAAATGAACAGCTTGTTGTTTTTTCACAATTTACTATCTCATATTTATTTTTGACAATTATGAGTGATTTGTTATTATTGTCAAAAATTAATTGTACTTGTTGTATTTGACCAACCACTAAAGTGAAATTTAGAAATACTTTTCGATGGAATCGCGGTGTAAATATTCAAATTTTTGGTAGGAAAATGGAATTTTTAAAATTATTAGAAACGAAATGCAATTTTATCAGAATTTTGTGGGTTTCACATTCAAACTAAAGTTTGAATGAAATAAATTGAGTGAAATTTTTCAAATATTCTTAATAGCACGACTTGTAAACCACGAACATTATTAAAATTTCACTCAAACTTTATCGCCTAGTAAATTGAAAGGGAAATAAACGGCTTGTTGCAGAATTAGTCATGAACAGAATTAGTCATGAACTCCCTGTACTCGTCGTTCCACCGAAATCTGCCAGTTGATGCCCGCCCCCACATAAACGGGGTTGTATTCTTATTTTGTGTCTGGTCTAGATAATTTCATTTTCATTTTCTTGTCTATTTTCTAAATGCAAGTTCAAATTACACGTTAATTCATATGTTGTCCAGTTATCACTCATAAATCTGACTATCTCGTACTTAGTTACATGCCAAAATTGTAGTAAAACTTGCAATCAATTGAAATTTAACAATATTGATTGTCTACTTCTTCTACAATAACTACTTCTTCTACAATATTGATTGTCTACTTCTTCTACAATAACTACTTCTTCTGCAATTCAGATGCTTTGCTTTTTATACAGCATTGATTATAACTGACCCAGGTTCGATGGTTTCTATAGAACAGTATTTTTGAATGGAAGATGTATTCTGTTTTCTAGATAGTATCTTGTAGGAGTAAACTAGTTTTTCATAATTTTATGAATGAAAATTTATAAAAAATTATATTTCCATGATAAGCACCAATTTCGTCGGTTTAGTTACCCTTCGAAAATATTATTGTTGCGGTTTCAATGATTTCAACATTTCGTTTTTTTCTTTTTTTGTTATTAATCGCATCATAACCCAAGTCAATTATTATTAGACCAATAAAAGTTGGATAGCACTACCGAGAGAGAGTGTAATAAAAAATAAAAGATCGGTAAAATTGTTTTCGTTTTATCCACCTGTCACTTTTATATCTGTAAGCTTTGCCTAGCATCGACAGTTTTATTACTTTTCCTCCATTGTGAATGTGCTTCTGGTCGTTTAGAAATATTGACACAAACAATTTATGTCAAAGGCATTAAGATGACAACGTTCTATATATACGAGTACAAGGATAATATAAAAGCATAAAAGATTTAATTCCCTCGTTTATATGTCGTGAAAGATGGCTATAAATTATTCCCGTAAATACCTACACATCTAACGGTATATATTTCTTTTTAAGTTTTCCTTAAGTTTGGATTGATATTGTTTAATCAATATCATAGATAAGGAAAATGAATATTATTAGAAAGACAAATACAAAGATATTAAAGTCAAGATGAATTTTGGGGATATACGGTTGGTTTAATGACATCAAAACTCACAATAACGTTCCTCCCAACGTAATATCGAAATTTAAGGGGTTTTACGAAATGAAAGCCATAAATATCTTTATAATACCTTACGTAAGACGAGGCAAGAATAAAATCTCATGTACATATAATAGACAATTTTAAATTTAACTATGTTTGGTACGTACGCATATATTACTCAGTTATAAGAAAATCGCAAAGAAAGCCAGGTAAAAAACATTATAAAACAAAAATTCGGAAAATCTTTACGTACACATCTTCCGTACAGCACTTGGGTAAAAGTAGGTCAAAAGGATTAAGTATAAATTGTATACGTAATAATACCACTTCTTGTATTATATTATGACGTCGGAATAAATAATATTTATGAGCAACTGGGATTTATTGCGAGGTTAATAGTCGTCCTTAGCTGAAGAATAATAGGAAGCATAATAAATAATCCCTGACCAAATATTATAAATATTTCCGTTCATGATTCAATACACTTGTTAGATTTTATAATAAATACGAGCTCAAAATAGGTTACATGAAAGGATGAGTCGGTTGGACAGAACATTTTCAGTTATAATGCAATTTATGCATAAATATTGATAATATTTGATTTCCTTATTTCGTGTTTCCATTATCCGGGTTTTCTAATTTGCTACTCTTTTCAATTTTTATGGTATTTCAAATTTTAGTTTATGGATTCAAAATGGTATAACAAGCATAGTGCGTGAATTTTGCCAACATACAACCCAGCAAAATACTATGGCAACACCAAAATATACGAATTATATCTACAGTGATAGACATTCGTATAAACGCACTCATTTTTCCCCTTTAACCATTTATTTCTTCGCTGTTCTTTCTCGATCAATCTTTTTTTATTATAGTTTATTCTTTGTCTAACGGGAACTTGCCTGCACTTAAAACAAAATAAAAGTACGGCGAAATATACAAAATAAAACAAAAAATCTTCTGGCATTCAGTATTTTTAGAGACATTCGTGTAAACGCAGTACGTGAAAAGCGATTTTTTTATTTAATTTTTAATTTATTTCTTTGGTATTTTGTTAAAAAAGTCATTTTAAGGACTGTTGTTTAGATAATCGTTTAACTAACGCGGATCGATAAAAATATATAAGGAAGAAAAATATTCTAACCTGCAAACTGCAAGAAAAATTGGGCGATCTGAAAGCGTCATCCGCAATTTTTTTAAAAAGGCCCAAATTATAGTGTAAAGGCCCCAACAAAAGGCCAAACCAAGGACCTGCAATGCAAAGCTGTCATGCAAAGAGATAAAGGAAAAATTGGACCTTCCTGTGACGACTAGACACATTGCCCGTATTTTGAGAAGTTCACTAAACATTAAATGAAGTAAATTGAGAAGTAAACCGCGTTTAACTGCCGTGCATAAAGAGAGCCGCCTCAAATTTGCTCGTAAATACATGTCGTGGACAACAAATTGGCAGTAGGTGATTTTTGCTGATGATAAAACGTTTAACCTCGACGTTCTTAACTGCTACAGTTACTACTGGCATAATTTGAAAGAACACGGTGTCATCAGGTCGAAACGTAACTTTGGTGGAGGGAGCGTAATAATATGGGAAGCCTTTTCTTACTACGCAAAGCTTCCCATCTGCTTCATAACGACTCGGATGAACTCCCGTATGTACATAGATCTTTTGCAATATGTTTTACTTAGTTACCTTGATGGTATTGATCATGAAAATTGCATATTCCAGCAGGATACTGCGTCTATCCTTATGTCATATGAATCCAAACAGTGGTTTCGCGAGAAAAACATCCCGCTCCTTGAATGGCCAGCTTGCAGTCCTGACTGCAATCCTATTGAGAGCCTTTGGGGTATCCTAGCTGGCAAGGTCTATGCAAATGGTTAGCAATTTGATAATGTTAATGACTTGAAAAGTGCAATCCGTGCTTGTTGGGCGAAAATTGATCTAGAAACACTGAAGAATTAGTAGATTCAATGCCAAATCGAGTTTTCGATGTAATACAAAATAGTAAATAAATAAAAAACCAAATTTTTTCTTACTGGTGTTTTAATTATCTCGAGTGCGTTTATACGAATATCTATCACTGTATAAGTAAGCCTCAGCCCAGAAAATATTTCAAAAGACGCCATTTACTATTGTCAATACAAAAAATAATTTGTCTATCTTTACAGAAAAACCCGCCATATTTATTCTGTCAGTCCAAAAATAAAACTATCGTTATACCAAAGGTGTAATTATTGTAATGTAATCGAATCTAAAATCGCAGCCGAAAAATGTCGATAATGCAGATACAAATTTTATATCGGAATGTAATTATTTATATTAGAAATTTTTATTTTGCTTTTCCTAAAAACCAACAAAAAATTTAAACTAAGAATTTTTCATTCGAAACAATTAAAACTAATGTACTAAGCCAATTTTCTCTAAGTGCTGTATTACATGTTTGGGGAGGTAAAAAGTGAAATGCATTTATAGTAATATGTTTGGAAATTATAAATATAAGAAAGTGCCTTCTAATGATACTGTTAAAGTTAGCCGAAAGTTTCCAGCCGAAAGATAATGCAGATAGTGTCTTGAATACAGCAAAAATCAGTCATAAACTAGAATTTAGGATGAATTTAGGATCGGGTTATATCCTTTGGGTGAAGGAGAAATTATTTCTGTTTATAGGAATTTAAAAATCGATAGGAGCGAGAGTATACAGAGAGTTTAATTTTCTGTTGAAACAGTCAAGACACTATCTGCATTTTCTTTCGGCTGGCAACTTTCGGCTAACTTTAACAAGGTCTTCTAATGATTATCATTTAAAAAACGTCAGATCAATTTTCACGTGGGGAGTCCGAGAAAACTCGATTGAATATATCGCACAGGCATAATTTGAAAATTTCTAAAAATTCACCGCTTAAAGTGTCATGTCTGGAAATAGATTCAATCAGACCTGAGGGGTCATACTTCACACATGGGGTGGAACCAATTTCCAATCAATCGATAAATGGATGATCCATAATCGATCAATACTGCTCATGTTCTTATCTTGTCAATCTATATCCTGTTCATCCTTCCGGTTGATCTTTATCTTGTCAATCGATATCCGGACGGAGATGCCGCCCACCGGATGCTTAAATCTTATCCATTGGTAATAATTGTGATCGATTTATCGACGCCGCCATTTTGGATATTTTTGGAATCCGTGTGAAATTGGGTCGCCATTTTGCACTTTAATTTATTGAGTTTTTATGAAAATTTTTTTGAAAAATAATTCTTTATTTTATATGCTCTAATCCCTTAAAAATTTAAATAATGTAGACGAAAAACTATTATAAAAAAAGTCTAATTAATTTACAATTATATGGCTTATGATCCCAAATGAATTCTCAAACCAGATCTCTTTTGTTTTGATTATTAAGAACTCTATTGTCAATATTGTTAATTAGTGTTTTTTTAAATCTGACATAAAATTAGCATAATTAAAACTTTGCCATTATAAATTAAAATAAAATTAAACAATACTAAAAAAAAAAACTTATTACTAAATTAAGTTATCCTTATTGAACTAAATATTGTTAAGCCACCAACATTTGGATTTTTTCTCGTAGTAAACCCTCATCGTCTACTCGCTTAAATGCAATGCTGTATCATATATACTGTTCTGGATTGCTGAACTTTTCGTTATCGCACGTTTTTCTCGATACATGGTAAATTATTGGCCTCTGCTCTGTATCTTGTATATACCAAATTCTATCTAGTAAAATAAATGCTTCTGGTCTTGGAATATTATTATATTGAAAGCTATTTTCTAGGATTTGATTATCAGTATTATAGTAGGGACCGTGCAACAGGGAATTTGTAAGATTGGGTGTCGTTGTAAGAATATGATTTCGGATTACGTCAATGATGTAAAGGTCAATTCTCTTCGGCTTAAAATTATCGTATTGATTTTGATTCGATATGTAGTGAAGGAAATTCGTTTCAGCTTTACGAAAAATACCCCTGCAATGACGTATGCAACGTCTTTCAAATATGCGTATTTTCTCCATATATGATGAACTGATATTGAACCAGATTGGGCATCCATACGTTATGATTGGTCTGATTAGTGCTTGACAACAGATAGTCTTCACGTCCTATTAATTGTACATATATTATTATGTTCATTAAGGTGGCACAGCCTATCGATATTTATTCCAAGATATTTGACATTATTGCCTTTTGTTGGATTATTGTATTTCCTATTTGGATTGCAAATTGTTTCGAATTTTTCCGTGTATCCCAGTTTGCATATGTAATCGGGTTGCGAAATAAAATAGTTTCACATTTATCAGCATTGATCGCGATTCTCCACGTATGCAAATAGTCTTCGATAAAATTTAGTGCTGTTTGAAGCTTCTGTTGAATTGATATGATTTTAGGCAAGGAACAGTAGATTACGATATCATTTGCGTAAGCTATATAGTTTGAATATTTTCACTATTTAAATTTTCGCTGACTATCAAATTTTTTGACCTTGTTAAAGTTAGCCGAAAGTTGCCAGCCAAAAGATAATGCAGATAGTGTCTTGACTATTTCAGCCGAAAATTAAACTCTCTTGATACTCTCACTCCTATCGATTTTTAAATTCCTATAAACTGAAATAATTTCCCCTTCACCCGAATGATATAACCCGATCCTAAATTCGAGTTCATGACTGATTTTTGCTGTATTCAAGAAACTATCTGCAATATCTTTCGGCTGGAAACTTTCGGCTAACTTTAACAGTATAATTTTTTGTATATAAATTGAATAGTATAGGAGCTGTTACTGATCCCTTCTGTAAGCCGTTACATATGTTGAAAATCATACTGGATTTTTCACTTCCAGAAGTCGTTATAAACTTTCTATAATACAGCATCTGTATAATATTTCTAACAGGCAATCCAACCATACTGATTCAAAAGCTGTGTACATATCAATCAGCACTGATCCGGTACATGTTTTGGCGTTTAAGTTGTGGCATACGTCGGAAATCAGTTTTGTTACTGCATTAGTAGTAGAGTGGCCATATCGAAACCCGAATTGATTGTCAGGTAATAGGTTATTGATGTTGGCATGTTCTTGAAGTTTATTGCAAATGATGATTTCATATATTTTGCTGATGTTTGATAGCAGGCTGATTGATCTATACTTGTTGGGATTATTTTATTTTCCTTTTTCTTTAGTATTGGGTACACTTTCGCAGTTTTCTAATAATTTGGGAATGTTTTGTTATTTAAAAGTTGATTAAATATGCTACATAGTTCGATAATTATTTCTTCTGGGACGTGCTTAAGAACAGTGCAAGGCACGTTGTTCAAGTCATATGGTTTTTTTATGTTCATATGTTTTAGTATACTCTTCAGTTCTGTTACATCTACAAAGTATTTCGGGTCAGTGAGATAAACAGGATCGGATGCTCTGTTAGATTATTATGTTTTCGTGGTCACTTTTTCCTAGTGTAGGGTTTGGTTTCGTCCTCTTTTCTGTATAGGAACCCAGAATATTTAAATTAGTTTCGTTACTATAATTAATATAGTTCGTCCCAGATTTTGGGAGAGTTGACCAGTCTACGTTTAAGTGCGTGAAGTTATCCCAGTATTTCATCCCAGAAAAATAAAAAATGTTCATCAGGCAATACTAAGTATATCCCATCCCAGGATTTTTAAATGCATCCCAGAAAATTTTAAAATGTCACAAAATATGATAATTGATGCTTTAAAGTGTCCAATTCTTCAGTACGTTAGTTTGAAATTGAACTGCTCCTAAACGGTTGGACCGATTTAAATGAAATTTTGTGTGTGTTTGGATAGGTTCCTGGATGGTTTATATTCATAATTAGACCAGGTAGGTGGGTCTGCGATCGGGCACTAGGAAATTATTTTTTTATTTTTTAACGAAATTTTGAGTTTTTTACTTTTTTAAGATTTCTTTCGTATCAGAACATATAACTTCAACATATGGTTCCCAGAAATCTAAAATGTCGTCATCGAACTCATGTGATTTAAATACAACATGATGACCTCTGCCTATAACAAAAATCCCAAGACCAACCGTATGTTGAGATTGACACAATACGTCCATATGTGAATGGCCCGCATTCAGTTCATGTATGAATTATTGATTTAAATGTATGGTCCCCGGGAACCACGAGTGTCGGTAATGAGCTCTTCTGATTTCAACACTGCATCATGTCCGCTATAAAAAATAAAATTCACGTGACGACCCGTACGTTGAGATTGGCGCTAGAGCATCCTGGGATGGCTCCCTTTAAATAAAATATACATTTTAGATTTAAACGAATTGTTCCCCGGAACGTAAAGTATCGTAACCGATCTCACTTGATATCGCTTGTACATAATGTGAACTACCTCCTCAAAAAAGTTCAAGAGCATCCGTATGTTAGTATTGGCGCTATGGGGTCATATGTGTAAATGACCGAATCATTTTTAAGAACAAAATTTAGATTTAAATTAGTGGTTCCCTGGAACCATAAATTTAAATCAATAATTCATACATGAACTGAATGGGCCATTCACATATGAACGTATTGTGCCAATCTCAAAATACGGATGGTCTTGGGATATTATTTTATAAACAGAGGTCATCATGTTGTATTTAAATCACAAGAGATCGATGACGACATTTTAGGTTTCTGGGGACGATATGCTGAGGTTATATGTTCTGATACGAAAAAAAACTTAAAAAAATAAAAAATAAAAATTTCGTTAAAATTAATTTCCTAGTGCCCGATCGCAGTCCCACATACCTGGTCTAATTGTGAATCTAAACCATCCAGAAACCCACTGAAACATACACACAAAATTTCTTTAAAATCAGCTCAGCCGTTTAGGAAGAGTTCAAATCAAACAAACGTACAGAAAAATTATATATGTATAAAGATTGGGGGTGGTGGGGGTAACGAAATTTTTGGGTTAGATGCTCTGATATGCAAGAAATCTTAAAAAAATTAGAAATAAAATTTTCGTTAAAAAATAAAAAATAAATAAAATAAAAATCCTAGAGTCCAATCGCAGTGCCACCTACCAGATCCAATTGTGAATCTAAACCATCCAGGAACCTACCCAAACACACATACAAAATTTCATTTAAATCGGTCCAACCGTGTAGGAGGAGTTCAATTTCAAACTAACGTACTGAAGAATTATTTAAATAAAGATTGGCTTTCGCGCCAATCTCAACGTACGGCTGGCTTTCATAATTTTATGAAAGATATTTGAAGAATGGACACTTTAAATCATCAATTATCATATTTTGTGACATTTTAAAATTTTCTGGGATGAATTTAAAAATCCTGGGATGGGATGTACCTAGTATTGCCTGATGAACATTTTTTATTTTTCTGGGATGAAATACTAGGATAACTTCACGCACTTTCTACGTTTAGTGTGGCCGTGCTTGTTATTTCATTTTCCGAGACTTGTAGTTGGTTCATCTTCATTTCTGTGTTCGTTCGATAAATATTTTTAATGTTCCTGAACATTTTGGGTCCTGGTTTTATTACTTCCAAAATTTGTTATATTCAATTTTAATATTCTGCTCTATTAGTTCATTAGTTCGCCTGATTTCCGCTTTAAGTAAATTGTTTTGCCTCGTATTATTCAACCCATTCCTTCTATTACGTTTGAGTATAGTGAATATGTTGCTTTTGTGTTTATACAGTCGTACTATTACATTGTTTGTGTATACTTCCATACTGTTTTTTCGCCGGACTCTTGGTGCATTCGTATTTAAATTTTCGTTAATTAAATTTGTAATTGTGTTGATGCTTGTTTCAATTTCTATGTTATTTAAATTTCTGTCACTAGCTGTATTAATTTCTTGACCCGTTTCTTTTAAATATCGTCTATATATTTTCCTCATATTATTCTGCCATATCGTCCAATTGATGATCATGTTTTGACCAATTTCCAGTTGTCCAATGTTCCGGCAATTAATTTCTATGGCTTTAGCAATTGAAATATGATTATCAATTATCATTGTCGAGGTAGTTACCCGAACGTGTGAAAGTGAGTGCACCCCCCCCCCCTCCCCCCCTGCGGATGGATTGCATATGCTGTTCTGTATATGTTGAGCATTAAAATCACCTGCTATAACATTTTTACGTTACCTAAGTCTACATTTTCGAAAAGTGTCTCCCATTCGTTTATGAATAACGTGTCAGTCATATTGTTATTTGTGCATGGGCAATAGATGGATACGATATAAAGATGAGTATTATCCTTTAGGTTGAGTTTAATAATCGAATTTAATCGAGTTTAAATAAAGTTATAATTTTTGAAAGTAAGTTGATGTTGTGGGTTTAATTTCGTTTCGCTGATCAGTAATACATCTGGTTTGTGTTGTTCAAGGAATTTGAGAAGGTTTAATCTTCTTGCAATGCTTTTAATTGAATTTACGTTTAGTGCGATTATTTTGATGTCACTCAAAATATCATTTATTTATTTATTGATCTCATTTATTGATAATGTCCAAAAGTTGAGCAATTTGTTCACTTTGTTGTTGTATGGTTTTGCTATCTGGTCAGCATACGTTCAGGATTCTGGATTCACGTAAGTAGATTGAAATAATCTGGGAGTTTTCGGGCTGTTGGTGCGTTTCTCCTTTATTTTCAATTCTAATTTTTGAAGAGTTTGTTGGTAAATTAGGCATCCCCTGTACGAGGCTGGATCTCCATTTTTCTTACAGTTGATACAGTAGATTTTTTCATTTTCAATTTTTTCTGTCACTCTGCATTCACCTGGTTTGTGGTGTTCAGAGTATTTAACACATCTGTAAATTAAATGAAAATTTGATGCAAAATGGTTAAATCTTTGACAATTTTTGCATTGCATCATTTCTTTATTCTTTTTTAAATTCTCCCAAGTAACCCTTTGGTAGTTTAAGGCTTTTATTTTAAATATGTTACTAATAGACACGTTTGGTTCGAATTGAACTACTAAATTTGTTACTTTAGTAATTTCTCGTGAGCATACGAGAAATAGTTAGTATTAACTTAGAACCGAATGTTTCTCGTCATTTATTCTTTTTATTTCAAAATTATTGATATCTATTCCTTTGATCAATGCAATCGTATTTTGGTTTTGCTGGTTATGTATGTGGAGCGGCGGAGGTTTGTTCTTACTCTTATTGCTACTGTTGAACATGTCCCGGTTGTTGTCATAGATTATATTTTTGCTGTTGCTCTAAGTGAGGTTTGAAGTCGTACTTGTGGATATGTATGAACAAATATAGTAAATTTGTAGTTTTGATCAACTGTTTTAATTTCTCGAAATTTGTTGGTGTAGACCTCAAGTCTTCTGTTTTTGCTTCCGTTTTCGATTAAAGTGGAAGTAGCGTCATTATCAATGTCTTCATCATCATCCATATCGTCTGGATTAATTAACAGTTGAAATCTATTTTCATTCGTAAAATTTATTTCACTGATGTTTGTTGCAGTAGCACTGTGATCAAGCTGTTGTTCCATGAATAATATGCGATTTTTTAATTTTTCGTTTTCAAGTTGAAAATACTTTATTTTATTAGCATACCGTTGTTCGGTGCTAATTAACACTGGTTTTATTATGGTTGTATATATACTATCGCTCCTATCGATTTTTAAATTTTTATAAACTGAAATTAAATTTCCCCTTCACCCACCTGATATAACCCGATCCTAACTCCCGTTTTGTACCATCAGAGACAACCTAAAAGAGATATTTCATCCTATGTAAACGTAAAAATTTCAATTGCGATTTCATTTTCTGTAAATAGTTGCATACAATCAAAGATATTTTGTTTTTTTGCGTATACGTATACGCAGTTTAACGAAAAATCACAGATACAATGATGACATTGGAATTATCAGAAGTTTGTTTTGTTTTTATTTTTTAGTTCAAATGAAAAATCTAATTTCATTGTCTGTTTATTCTGCGTTTTGTGTACCATTATGCGGGAAACAGATGTGCATAATTTATGCATGCATTGCTGCGTGCGAATATGCGGGTAACACAAATGTGCATTATTTTTTGACACTGCATTTTATTTCGCCATATTTGTTTCCTTCATTTTGAAAGATCGTGTTGAGTGATAATTAAATTAGCTCATTAAATTTTTGTTCGCATAGGTACTAGTTCTTGTAATTTAAGTGGGTTTTATTGTACATAAATTCATTCTTTTCAATAAAAGCAATAATGGCTTTCTCCATTTTCGTAAATTGACGTTTCTATTTTGGAGAAAGACACAAAACAATCAATGTGCCGACAAGTTACCATAGATTTCGTTTTTTATTTGTTGTCAACACTGCCGATGCGCATCAAATTTAGAAATAGGGACTACTTGCATAATTATGCACGCCATAAAATACATATATTTTATTTAATAGAGACAAGTGCATTCTAATTTTGATGCATGCATAATTATGCACATCTGTTTCCCGCATTACGCGATTTGTACCATATCGCGTTTTGAAATATCACGTTTTGAATTATCGCGTTTTGTACCATATCACGTTTTGAAATATCACATTTGTGCCGTATCGCGCTTTGAAATATCGCGTTTCAAATGGGACCCTAATAAAAGTGGTCTTAGCAAGATACGTAAAAAAACTGTAACAATTCACTACGTCCGAGATGAGACATCTAATATTAGACATCTGGCATGCGACGCGCGCTGCATGCGACATCTGACATGACATGTTTGATAGGTGACGTGCGACATGTGTCATCTGACATGAGATATTTGATATGCGACGTGCGACATGTGAACATGGGATTTTGATATGCGACTTCTGACACGAGATATCTGATATGCTACGTCTGACATTAGATATTAGATGCTTAAATGAGATGTATGCGATGTTCGTGCCGCAGCAATAAAATCTGCTCCAGAATAACTGGACTTCACAAATTCTTTGCAATTAAAAAAAAAAAAATTTAATAAATAATCAAAGTAAAAATAAAAAAAAAACAAAAATATTTTTGTTATCATGATTAGAAAAACAAATCTGCTAGACCACCGAGTGACTATAGAACTATAACTTTGTTATAAATATAAATGCAAATAATTTTCTTATCACGCTCCCAGTAACAAAATTTAATATCTTTTTAGAATTCCTTATCGCATCTTTTCGCGTATGCGCAGATTACCGCAATGGTAATTCGTTTTAAGATAACATACTCTGAGTATATCGACGGTTGTAACATTTATCATTCGAGTTAATCTAATCCGAACCCTTTGACAAGAGTTCATAACTTAATTGTTTTTATGAGAAAAGGTTGTTAACCTACCGCTCAACCCGCTTGTTACGTGTGTGGGCCACTTACTGTTGAGAATCTTAAGGCATCTAAACGCCTACGTCAGGCGCTCCTAACTTGGAGAAGAAAAGCTTAATTTGCCATAGGTTTTAGAGAGCCAATGACTGACGCCCTGACATTTAGTGTCCTTGACTTTAAACAAAATTGCTCATGCTCGTCTCCACCACATCGCCTGATTCATTTAGAGTTACCCAGAGAAAAAATCCATAACTTTTAGCATAAATATGTTTTATGCCATCTATTGGTTACTGCTACGAACTAAGATTAACTAACTTTATCGCCCTGGATTAAAATAGTCTACAATTACTAAGGCTGTGTGCCAACTTAAGGTAAAGTCAATTTGAAGTAAATTTTTCGGTATATTCAATTATTTTTCAAAATTCTATGGCAAACTGATCTATCAGAAAAACCTGTCCTAAACCCGGTTTTACTGTAGTAAACGTTTTACCTTAAGTTTGGCACACAGCTTAAGAAGTAAAGGAATAATTATAATTATTTCAAATAATAATAAATATTTTGTGCAATTGAGTTCTGATTTAACATTTATCTTCTTTCATTTATAGGAAACGGTTGAAGATACAGGATCCGAAGGTGCAAGCGGTGATCATGAAAAAAGTTCATCGAAACGTCGTATGCGTTACAATCAAAAACGTAGATCGGTTGTTAATCCGGATGAAAATTTTTATTTTTATTGGTTAATGGTGCTCACAATATGTGTCTTATACAATTTATGGACATTAATTGTTAGGCAAAGTTTTCCTGAATTACAAGAAGGCGCCTCAACATTTTGGTTGACATGCGATTGTATGAGTGATATTGTATTTTTATGTGATATTGCTGTGCAATTACGAACGGGCTATTTAGAACAAGGTCTTATGGTAAAAATATTGATTTTGCAAAATTTATTGTCTCGATTTAATATTTAATCACTTTTTATTTCGTACACAGGTATACAATGGTAAAAAATTGGCGTGCCATTACATGAGGTCCAGGGAATTTACATTAGATTTAGCAGCATTAATACCACTTGATATATTACAATTTCGTTTTGGTACCCAGCCATTACTTAGGTTTCCGCGATTTTTTAAAGTCTATAGATCTGTTAAATTTTATTATATTGTTGAAAGTCGAACGGTGTGGCCAAATTTATGGCGTGTAGTCAATTTAATTCATATTTTACTAATATTAGCGCATTGGTTTGGTTGTTTTTATTTTCTATTATCGGAAGTAGAAGGGTTTCAGGTAATAAAATTTTAAAACTGCACACCTTTAAACATAAATGTCTATAATAAACGTTCTTATTATTATTATTACACAGGGAGATTGGGTTTATCCGTATAGACCTGGTGATTATGCAACGTTAACACGTAAATATTTAGGAAGTTTATATTGGTCAACGCTTACACTAACAACAATTGGTGACCTGCCGACACCCGAAACAAATGCCGAGTAAGAAATTTTAATAATTTTTTAGTCGTTTCAATTTAATCAATAAAAAATAAAAAATTGTTTGCTTTAATAAAATATTAAGACCATCATCATCGGCGGACGGCCCTAGATCGTTACCTAGGCGTGGACTAAAATCACGTCTCCTACAATTCGCTTCAAATTACGGGTAATTTTGAGTTTTCTAATTATCTCTAATCGATTCTGCAATTTGTACAGTACAACAATTTTTGAATATTTAGTTTATTTGTATAACGATAGGAGGCTGTCCGTCGAGTAGAATGTGTCGTCTAATCGGGAAATTGTTTTACAAAAACAAATTTTATTAAATTATTAATTAACAATTATTTCGTTTATGATTTATAGTTGATTGATTTTTTTTTGAATAACTTTTTAAAAATGATAATCAAAGTTTTCGAATCCATCTTCATCTATAATAGATGTGTTAGATGTGACAGCCTTCCATATATAGACTAAAATAGTTCGGACGAAGCAGAAAAATTATTGTATTGTACAAGAATTTCAAATTTATTATTGTCATAAACTTATACCAAAAACTATTTCGAAAACTTTGATTTTTATTGTTATTTATTGTTTAGTTTTTTGGCTAGCAACAAAAGCATAAAAACTTAATTCTAAAATTTCATATACGAGTATGTCTGGTAAATAAGGATCAAATTATTTAATTACATTATTTAATCTGTTATAAACACATTCAGACATTCTGTTACTTAATATAACAAGATGTTTTGTTGTTGTCAGACTGTGTTATTGTTTAGATAAAATTTTATTCATAATCATAAAATAATTGTCTCTCCATACAAGATTAGTAGCATGTTACATACAAAATTATTTTAATAATTTTATTGTTCGAAAAATGTTTTGGAAAAATTATAAATGCCCTGAGGTTAATATTTGTTTTACTCATGTATGTGAAATAATTAAAATATTCGGTTTTAAAAAAAGTTTTGTTTTGTGGAATGAAGGATTTGCATCTGATTATTACGTTAGTTGAAATAATCTATTGGACTAAATCCAGAAGGACTAAGTTATAAATAATAACAACGACCACAAAGTAGTATGTTTATCAACTTGGCGGACCAGATTTTACTGGAGTAACACGTGTAATAACAATATACCAGGGATTGAGAATTTCACTCCTGATATCTTTTTATTCCTCTCTTGCAATTAATATTTTCTAAAAATAAATAAAAATCTTAGCATCAAGCGAGATAAAAATACAGAAAAGTATTTATCGTTTGCGAGTAATACTTTTTTTCAATGAATAAAAATTTTGAACCATAAAAATAAATATGAATTCCCTTTCAACGAGCCAAAATATATATTTATTTATATATTTTTATTCTACAACAACGTTTGCACATACCTACCGACCAAACGGCACAGTGGTTAAAGCTTTGGCGTTTAGATCAGGAGGTACCGGGTTCGAAATCAAAACGGAATTTTCATCAACAGATTACGATCTGAGATGAAATGTGGATGGTACGAAGAGAACCCGCAGTTTCATCTAAAGGCGCAGAGGCCTCTCTCACGGTGATTTTGCCGACTAGATCTCAGGAGTTTGGGTCGTGGGGAAGTTGAGGCTTGCGTGCTCCTGGCCTACACCGTGTAATAGAACATAATAGACATAAAAGCAAACAAAAAATTGAAATTAAATTGAGTTTTTACTCCAGAATCCGTTGACCGAAATTTGAGGAACGTAAAAAATTTAATAATTACTTGGTGTACCAACCCAAGCCCACTAGATGCCGATGCCCAGCATAATAGAGCAGCATAATAGGGTAGCGACGTTTCTCCAACAGACAAAGCTTCTCTTCACCCGGCACGCAATGAGAAACCACACCGACCCCAAAATAAATTTAATAACCCGAATAAAAACGGAACAATACATCGAGGTTTATGAGGAAGAGAAATGAAACCGAATGCCAGGAATCGCCGTGCAATATTTTATTCAACAAAAAATAATTTTGTCCAACGAGTGGAAGACGGGATAAAATAAAATGAATCGGACTATAACATCTGGTCGAAAAAGAAAAAAAAATTCAAACGAAATATGTTCGCTGAATGTGAACTACCTTGTGGGCGAAACCAACGTGCGCCCTGGTCGCGCGCATGACTATCGTAAATCAGCGTTCGAACACAAATCTATATCTATAAAAATGGTGCAAAAAATGTATGTGCGCGCATCAGTTGAGAACGGCTGAACCGATTTGGCTCAATCATTTTTGTTGTGTTCGCAATTACCAGGAGATGATTCTTAAAAAAGAAATTTTTAAAAAAATCCACCGGAAATGTCGGAAAACCCGAAAAATCGAATAAAAAACCATTTTCATATGAATTTTGTGTGTATATTTTTTATCAGACAGGTGCTGTAGTGGTTAAAGCTTTGGCGCTTGGATTGGGAGGTACTGAATTCGATTCCCACAGAAGGCTACATCCAAACTGCTACTTTAAATTTTATCCAATCTATTTATTTTATCTATTTATCTAAATAAAAATAAATTGCCGTGCCACGTGCGTTAGTCTTGCAAAAACTCGAGAACAACACGACCAATTTGAATGATTCTTTCTGTGCATTGTCCATCTCAATACAGTGGGGCTTAAAAAAAAGAAAATTCGGAAAAACTCAAAGGAAAATCCGTAAACTCGAAAAAAAATCGGAACCAAATGAAAAACATCAAAAAAAAAATCGGAAAATCGAAAATTTGCTTTTTGTAGAGGAATTTTGTATGGAAATACACTTAACACCGCACCTATGATCATTCATTTAAATAGCCACTTCGGATATTTTCAATAGATGGCGTTGGTTGCGGACTACTATAAATATAAGTTGTGTAGGATTTTGGCAATCTTATCTTCTATATATATATATATATATATATATTATATATATATATATATATATATATATATATATATATATATATATATATATATATATATATATATATATATATATATATATATATATGTATATATATATATATATATATATATATATATATACATATATATATATATATATATATATATATATATATATATATCTATATATATATATATATATATATATATACAGGGTTATCCAATTCGAGGTTGATAAAGTAAACTTAAAAAAAACACACAAAATATTCGGAATGTATTGTAATTTTTATTTCATTTTACAGATTGATCCTTGCCATTTTTAGTTAAACAAGATATCATTCAAATGTCCTCCACGGGACTTCTTACAGGCCTTGATTCTTTTGAGGTAATTTTCAATGACTTTTCGGCACATTTCGGGCGGTATCTCGGCCATTACCTTACGAATATTAGTTTTCAATTCGTCAAGAGTTTGAGGATTGTTTGCGTAAACACGATCTTTCGCGTAGCCCCACAAAAAGAAATCCAAAGGCGTTAAATCACAGGATCTTGGAGGCCAATTGACATCAGGTAATCATGAAATCAAACGTCCAGGAAATTTCTCTTGCAAAAGATCTCGATTTGCTCGTGTTACGTGACTGGTTGCTCCATCCTGCTGGAACCACATATCGTCAAGATCATAATCTTCGATTTCGTAAAAAAATAATCGGTTACCATGCGGCCATAGCGCTCAGAATTGACGGTAACGGTTCGTCCATGGTTGTTCTCAAAAAAATACGGCCCAATCACACCACCAGACCACAATGCGCACCAAACAGTGACTTTTTCCGGGTGTAATGGCTTCTCTACAATCAATTGTGGATTTTCTGAGCCCCAAATTCTACAGTTTTGCTTATTAACGTATCCACCAAGCGAAAAATGAGCTTCATCACTGAAGAAAATTTTGTTCGAAAAATCAGCATCGACGGCCTGTTTTTCCGCGTTTAATTTTAACGCGTTGGTCGATTGTTAAATGCTTCATATTCTTAAATGGCAGAATGTCAACTAAATAAATGATAGCGTACTTGACGTTTATCTTTGACAGATGTCGGTATACAGATTTCTACTTTATCAACCTCGAATTGGATAACCCTGTATATATATATATATATATATATATATATATATATATATATATATATATATATATATATATATATATATATATATATATATATATATATATATATATATATATATATATATATATATATATATATATATAAACAAGTGCATTCAGTTCCCCGTTCTTTTTGCGTTCGCTATGACAATTAACAAATTACAAAGTCAATTTGCAAAAAACAACTAAATTTTCGATAGTTGCCTAAGTTTGAATAGCCCTTTTATTCACTTTTCAATACATTATGCCGCCTTTATGGTTGCGTTCGTTCGCTCATTCTGAGCGAAATTTTTTCCACCAATCATAATGCTCAAAATTGACGATTCTGAAATTTTGTACAAAAGGTCGAACAAATGACCGAACGAACGAACGCAACCATAAACCTACCTTTAGTGTTGAATTCGATGAAAATGTGAATGGAATGACCACTCAATCGTCTAACTCAAACGTCTATTGAGAATTGAGTTGAGTTGTTTGATTTTTCTCTCATTAATTCAATTTTTATGAAGGTCAAAAGTGTTTGCTCGGACAAAGTAATTTGGGGCGAGACAAAGTTCGCCGGGTCAGCTAGTTATATATATTTAACCCTGGTCTGGGTATGTTTTTTGCTTTTAATGATAAATTTTTTATTGATTTGAACGCCGTATCGAGATGATTTTTTTAGTAGCTTAACAGTTATTATTTCTGAATGGAATTACAAAAAAATCCAAAACCCGATTATTATTAGGTTTTAGAAAAGCTTTTCAACTCATTCCCGCAAATGTTCAAAATGTCAAATTTTTGTTGATAAATATATGCAAATGATGGCTATAGCCGTCCTGCATATTTTAATTAATAAAAAATAGGAACATCATTCTTACGATGTGTACTAATGCATTTATTTGTTAATTATTCAGTAATACATCTAAGAAAAAAAGATGAAACATTCCAGCTAACATATCAATTGTTTTTTTGTGCGATTTTTCATGATTAGCAATTCGATATATTTCCGCCTACAGAAACAAATGACGGCTATAGCCGTCCTATTATGTTCGCGCAAATGACAACTATAGCCATAGAAAAAATGATGTGATGAGCAAATGACGGCTATAGCCGTCGAGAGTTTTCATGGGAAAACTGTGAGAAAATGTGATAATTTTCACTTCCAAATATATAAATGACGCTCAATTTCATTTGGCAGTCATACACAATTGAAAAACAAAAAATGTGTTTCTGAGCACGGTCGTCAATTAAAAAGTGTGCGGCAATGGGTTAAATATAACCCCTCAAATTGATAACCAACATACCCGGGTATCTAATTAAAACTTAATACTGAATGAAAATTAATAAATAATAAATAGAAATGTTTATATGATTTAATTCATTATTTATTAATAAAATTCAACATTCAATAATAAAAAAAAAATAAAAAAAATGTTGTTGTTGTTTCTGTACATCGTAAGCATGTTGCTACAATCAATGTTTGCTGTGCACAGACTGTTTTTTTGCATTTTGCACAACTTTCCGGGTCGGTCTTCTTTTAGGACAGAGGTGATGACAGTTGCCTTTATGTATTATTCTACCGCTTGCGTCACGTTTGTCTGCGATAGATGTGCATTGCACATCTCTTATTTCCATATCCATCGTATAGCCCAACATGCTTTTGATACCATTTTTGTAGCGAAATGACGCATTATTTGCGGATTCTTGGAACGCTCATTAATTTCAGGCATAATACCCCAAACATATAGACGCCGCACGTCGCCGCTGTTCATTGGAGCTATTTTACTCAAACACATAGACGCCGCTTTTTGATCGAAAATTATAATACTGCGAATGTTCAATATTTCTTTAAACATATAAATTTAAAATGGAGTGCTTTAATAATACAAGTATACTAATGGAGATGACGATGATGTACTCCCACACGTATAGGAAGAGAGAGAGTAACCGTGGTTCGCGGGATGCTTTTAATGATAGAAATGTCTTAGGCTGTGTCAAAAACACCGACTTATTTGTGGACACCGACTTATTCAAATAAGTCACCTCGCGAGCAGACTTATTTGAATAAGTATGTCTACACAGAAATGTCTCCAAAAATGTGCCTTGACTAAATGTAAGCATGCAGTTTTTTTTTCAAATCTAGTGGCAACGACCAACATGTCAAGGAAATTTTTTCTTCCATATAACAGAAATTGCATTTTGTTTTTTTTGATATTACGTCACAAATAAGTCGGTATAATGAATTGGAACGACTTGACCGACTTATTCAAGATGGCGTCAAATAAGCAAATAAGTCTATAATAAGTCGGTGTTTGGGACACAGCCTTAGCATATTATTTATATAATGAGGACACCATCCCACGGCAAATGTAATTTTCGAATAGGAATTAAAATCATTAATAAATTAAATTTAAAAAAACATTTCATTTTATTTCATTTTACATATAATACAATACTCATCACAATTTTTTAGTTTCATACTATCACAATTTATTTATTATCATTAACACATTACTATTACATTAATCATTCATTATAAAACTACTATTTCGTCATGAACTCAAACATTTTACGTTTTCCTATGGCTTTGGTGATGGGTGGTAATTTTTCTAATTTGGCCGCGATTGTGAAGCAGAAAAAATTATCCTCGTCTTGGTAATTTGTATTTGATAATGATTGCGCACAAAGCAGATACATTCATTGTATTTCTTCTAATTTTAATGACCGGTGTTTAATTTCAAATGATAGCGAGCTTACCGCTGGTGAGGGCTCACTATTTATGAATTAAAATTATTTTTGAAAACAAAACTAAAACGTTACTGATATAATTTCGTTCTGCTTTATTATTGAGAATTTAGTTCTTTATATACAAAATAAGTGCTCATCATTACAATTTATGTTAGTGCAAAAAATGTTGTATTATATGTCACTAGACAATTTACACGATAGTTTGATGAATAAGCTTATACATTATGTATGCTACAAGCCTGCTTACTTATATACTCGTACATATTACATTACAATTATAATATTTGTGCAGATCGATGCCCTGTTGATGTTGAACTCAACATATTCCGGGCCGCCTACTTGGGATGATTAGACTTCTGCATGTTGAAGTGGCGTAGGTGGTCGGCGAGGATTCGCTCGTCTTTGTTTTAAACATTTGATGCCCCAAATGATACCTAAAACTAAAAGGATCCCAGAAATGACATGAGTCATGGTATAATGGTGGATATGATGATTCTTTCCCTCATGTATTTGGATCTTCATATTTTCGAGCGTCTTTATCTCTTGTTCCAATTTGTTGGTATCTTGAAGCGTTACATACTGTGGATGATTATGTCGGACTGGGCTATCTTTGATCCGGGTGATGAACTTCTTTAAGTGAATAGATTCAGCTAACGTATTAACCGATCTATTGAATCCCTTTTCCAAATGGTTAGAATAGGATCCGATTGCAACGATATAAAAATTTGCATCCAGTAGCACACAACCAGCTTTGATTTTTACTATGCCTGATCCTTGAAGGTTATACGATTTGCTTTCATGACCGCATATTACATCGATTGTTGTTTCATTGTGAATGGCATATACCCACTGATTGTTGGCATTAAGTTTTATCCAGTGATTTGATGCATTTACGGTTCCGATGGAACATAATTCCTCAAGATTCCTCTTCCGTTGTAAGATTGCCACCTCGCACTGAGCTTGGCTGCTCATGATGTTATATATTGGCGATATTTCACACAAAAATCTTCTTCCTTGAAATGATTGACAATTTTTTACTTGCTCTCTAGTCATTAATGCGAGCTGTTCCCGGTGAGCATCTATTGCTAAAAATTCTGCCTTGGTGTCGATGTAAGACTGCGAATCCCTGTGTTCGATATTAGGCACTGGAAAAACGGCTAACAGTGTGTACTCCCGCGTAAATGATAATGGAATGGTGAGTTCTACTATAATGTTCCTTGGAGTTACTCTACTGCGTATTTTCATGCTATGATATATGTGAAGAAGATCCGGAATGCCATGCCCAGGTGATCGTTGATGGTATATGTCTTTTAATAATTTCCAGCTCTTGATCCAATTGAGCCGGGGAGAGTAATGAAGGATGCAAAATGTTCTTGTGTGCATTATGGATTACGTCAAGTAAGGCTTGTTGCGTGTCCTCCAAATTTTCCAATATTAATATCAATTCAATGCTTGAAGTTAATATTAAACGAATTTGCTTTTCTCGTATGAAGTACTCGTTCAATTGTTCTAGTTCAGCCTTTAGCATTCCATGATCATTTATCAGTTTGTTTAATGATTTCATAGTAAGAATTGAGTTGTGCTTTATTAGCTTAACTGTGTTGTCTATTATTGTGGTATGATTCCTTATCAGTGCCTCTAATTGATGCTGATCATCGTTTATGGCTTCAAATTGACTTTCATATTCTCTTGCTTCACGCTCTGTAAGAATCCCAAACATGTCGCCTAACACAACGCCTATTGTGTCGCCTAAACCTCGTTTTGGTCTGCGCACTTCCTTGTTGCTGGCTAATAATAATTCATTATCTGCTTCCAAATTATTGAACTGCCATTGAATTTGTTGAAGAATTAATTCGCAATTTATTTCAACAACGTCTATGCAGGACTTCTTCAGTTGACTTTGCGCGGTCTTGAATGCTTCAATTTCCTCCCAGTAATTACTCATATTATAATAGAATATTAGTGACCATTTCATGGCTACTACCTCGAGTCTGCCTATTGATTCAAAGTGTATGCCTGTAGAATGGTTGAATGGAGTAATGTCTATGTTGGCCTGAGCAAGTCCCAAAATGCAACATATGGACAACGTCGCAAGCATCAGATGTTTCAATTTGCTCTGGTTTTTCACTTGTCGATGAGGTTGCTGCCGCAGAAACCTTTCGGAATTCTTGGATATTTGCGACTCCTTCTCCTCTTCACTCTTGTTGGCTTTCATGGGCATTAGATCCTTTAAATTTTCCTCAATTGGTAGTTTGCACAATTTCACAATTGGCCGCTTGAAGATATTGTTCTCGCATTTCACTGTAGCTACTCTAACTAAATCATCGCTTCCGGCATGTGTCTCGATAATTCGCCCTAGTTTCCAACGTGTGGTTGGTTGTTGGTCATCCTTTAGTAACACCAAGTCGTTGATTTTTAGGTTCGCTTGGCTACGTTTCCATTTAGTTCGTTGTTGTAATTGATGGAGATATTCACAGGACCATCTTTTCCAAAAGCGTTGCACCATTTTCTCAACAAGGTGCCATCTTGTTTTTAAAGAGATGTTATCTGTATCAGCGACCGGCAGTGACTTGAGACAATCACCTATCAAAAAATGTCCTGGTGTTAAAGCTGATAAATCTGTTGGATTATTGGTCAGTGGAGTTAGCGGTCGAGAATTTAGACACGCCTCGATTTGTGTAACTACTGTGTAAAGCTCCTCAAAGGTGAGGGTTGCTTCTCCTATGATTCGTTTTAAATGGAACTTGATAGATTTAATGCCCGCTTCCCATATGCGACCGAAATGGGGTGTCATGGGCGGTATGAAATGCCAATTGGTTTCGTCGTTGACTATCATAGTGGCGATCTCGTCCGGTAATGTGGTTATTGCGCGATAGTGTTCTTTTAACATTACCTTGTTCGCTCCAACAAAGTATGTCCCATTGTCAGATTAGATATCCGTGCATAATCCTCTCCTGGATGTAAATCGCTTGTAAGCAGCAATAAATGATTCGGTTGTTAAATCGCTTACAATTTCAATATGTATAGCTTTTGTTATCTTGCAGATGAACAGTGCAATGTAACCTTTGTGAGTTTTGTGACCTCTTCCCTTGGTTGTTCTCACTTGAATGGGGCCAGCATAATCGATACTCGTTTTTGCGAACGGTCTTCCCGGCCGTACTCTAGCAGATGGTAAGTTTCCCATTTGTTGTTGTGCAAGATGCTTTTTGTTACGAAAGCAAATAATGCATTTTTGAATTACTCGACGTACGGCACGTTTACCGTCAATAATCCAATATTTATTTCTCAAATGTGACAATGTTAGTTGGGCACCCCCATGTAAGGTACTGACATGAGCATTTTCTATAATTCTTTGTGTTACAAGGTTGTGTTTATCCAGGATGATGGGGTTTTTGCTGGACCTTGATAATGTTGAATTTTGAAGTCGTCCATTTAGTCGTAACAAGCCATTTTCATCTAAAGTTGGATTCAATGATAGTAGCTTGCTTCTTTTGCTAATTTGTTTAGCCTGGTTAAGACAGCTAATTTCATTAGAAAAATCTTGCTTTTGTAGTGCCTTGAGAATTGTTGTTTCCGCATCCCGGAGTTCTATACCTGTTAGCTGCTTATGATTATTGTTGCCATGCTTGGCATTGTTGATAAATCGTTTACAGTACGCAACTATGCGTTTTAATCTGTTGTAATTCGAACATCGCTCAAATAATTCATTAAGTACGTGCTCTTCTCCGCTTATTGTCATTAGTTTTGAATGTTTTTCTTCTAATTCTTCACGATGATGTGTATGAGTAAGTGAGGAACTATAGATTTCCTTCCAACTAGTTATATTTTGTCCCAGAAAGTCCGGTCCTTCCCACCATAATTTGTTGTTTGTTAATGCGGATGGTGGTATGCCTCGTGAAGCTATATCAGCTGGGTTGTCGCCAGATTTTACGTGATGCCATGTTGTGGTCGGTATGAAGGATTTTATAGCAGAAATTCTGTTTGTCACGAATGCCTTAAATTTGTTTGGCTCGCCTGTGATCCAACATAGTGCAATGGTTGAGTCTGACCACGCATACATCCTGCAGTTGTTTAGATTTAAGGCTTCTTGGACGTGTTTGAGCAGTTTTGATAATAATAAAGCTGCATTTAGCTCTAGTCGAGGAATTGACAACCTCACTTTAGTTGGAGCGACTCTTGTCTTCGATGTTAAAAGTTGTGTTGTAATTGTTCCATCTTCGTTTACTGTTCGACAGTATATAGCAGCGGCATATGCGTATTCCGAAGCATCAGCAAAACCGTGAAGCTCTATGTCGGTATTTTCAGTTGTATTGATCCACCTTTGAATCTTTATGTTTTTGATATCACTTAATTCTGCCTTATATTTTATCCATTTTGTGTTGATATGTTCTGGTAGATGTTCATTCCATTTTATTCCGCTTAGCCATAATTGTTGCATCATAATTTTTGCTGTAATTAGCATTTTTGTTAGTGGAGAGAGCCATCCAACTGGATCAAATAGTTTCGATGATTCGGATAATAATGAACGCTTTGTAGCTTGGTTGCTGGATAACTGAAGTTTTGCAACATCAAATTTAAAGTTGTCTTCTTGTGGATCGTACAAAATGCCTAGGGTCTTGATGCAATCGTTTAACTTGATTTCCATATTACCCTTACCGTGCAGCTCTCTTGGTATATGTTTTAATAATTCACTTGAGTTAGAAAACCATTTTCGTAAGTTAAATCCACCTCGATCTGTTAGCAATTTTAATTCGCGAACTGATTGACATGCCTCCCTTATATTGTGGCATCCGGTCAATAAATCGTCTACATAAAAATCTTTCAATATGATGTGTGCTGCTATTGGATACTCATTGGCTCCATCAAGAGCTAACTGTCTCAATGCTCTTGTCGCCAAGAAACTGGCTGCTGTTGTCCCATATGTGACTGTCTTGAGTTTATAAGTTGTCATTGGTTTAGACGGTTGAGTTCTCCATAATATTCGTTGGTAATTCTGGTCTTGTTCGTTTATCCAGATTTGGCGATACATTTTCTCTATGTCCGCCGTCATTACGATTTTGTATTTTCGCCATCGCAATAATATATCCGTTAGGTCATCTTGTAATTTGGGACCATTCATCATGCAATCGTTTAAAGATACTCCTGTCGTAGTTTTAACCGAAGCATCAAACACTACTCTAAGTTTTGTAGTGGTGCTATCCTGTTTGATTACACCATGATGCGGTATGTAATAGGTGTTACTTGCTATATTGTGATCTTCAACCTCTTCCTGCACAAGTTCCATGTGCTTTAGATTTATGTATTCCTGCATAAATTGATGATATAACTGTTTGAAAGACGGATCTCTCTTGAACCGATTTTCAATTTGTATTAGCCTGGCAGCGGCTTTTTTCTTGGATTCTCCTAATTTGATATGGTTATCCTTGAATGGAATTCTTACCACATATCTTCCATCTGATCCCTTTCCTGAGGTTAACTGGAAATGTTGTTCAACCATGTCTTCCTCTTCCGTATTAATTCTGTTTTCTGGTATCGAATCTACCTCTATGAGTAATTTCAATTGATCTTCTATGCCTTTAGTAGCTATCATTGTTGTTCGCTGGTTTGTTCTGGTGCCGCCTCTGCTGCCTATTATTATCCACCCGATTTCAGTTTGTTGTGCCATTGGTTCTAATTCACCTCCTTTTATGATGTTGTTGTTTATGATTGCTGGATAATAGTCGGCACCAAGTATGAGATCAATTGGTTGTGACTTGTTATAATAAGGATCGGCGAGTTGTATTTGTTTGAGATGGGTCCAACATCTTGCATCAAAGTCCACCTCCGGTAACTGTTGGTTGAGTTTATCAAATATCAACGCTTCGATATTTAGTTGAAAATCGGTTTCGAATCTTGGCAAGATTTGTATATTGATTGTATGTTTACAATCACCTGCTTTCCCTCCTCCTATACCGGAGATAGAAACGTTGACCTTCTTCTTCTTAAGGTTGAGTAGGTTAGCGGCTTTTGATGAGATTAATGTCACCTGTGATCCAGGATCTACTAATGCTCTTAGCAAGATTTGATTTCCCGTGCAAGTTATGGCTTTAACTATTGCGGTTGGTAACAAAACTTGTCCCTGTTGATTTACTATAAGGGTTTTCGCGTTTTTAACTCCAGTTCCGCCATTTGATAATGCGTTATTGCAGTCTAGTAGGGTGTTATGTGACCCTTTACATACGACGCATGGTTCTGACTGACAATATTTACTTTGGTGATGGTTTAGGCAACGTACACAAAGGCTTGCTGCATTTATTAGCCTTGATCTATCTAATGTTGACATACTTTTGAACTGTTGACATTGATCCAAGTTGTGTCGTTTCTTGCAACTATTTACCCAACATGTTCTGCTTGCTGTGGTTGTATAGGCCCGTTTTAGCGGTGGTATATACTGTGGTCGGCTTATCGTTTGTTTGTTGCTGCCCATGGCTTCCAGTGATTGAAATCTTTTTTCAAGGAATTTGAAAACTTCTTCTAGTTGTGGAATATCTCTAGGTTTATCTATGGATGATTCATAGAGCCTGATGGATTCTGGGTCCAGTTTTTTCATTAATATGAAGCTTACGAATGCTTCAAAAGATGAACTTATGTTGAGCCGATTTATGTTATGCAAAATTTCTTTTGCTGTATCGTGCAAGTTCCTTACCGCTTGTGCGGACTCCATTTGAATTGTTGTTAGTAATAATAACGCACTGAATTGATGGTTGGCGAGTAATCTCGCGTTTTTATATCTATTTTGTATTATGCTCCAAGCTGTTTGGTAATTGTCACCTGTTGTTGTTAGATGACTTATGAGTTGAGCTGCTCCTTTTTGTAGGTGTGATTTTAAATATATCATCTTCACCGTGTCAGATATTTTGTTGTTTTGATGAATCATTTCAGTGAATATATCGTTAAATGTTTCCCATCGGTCATATTCATCGTAAAAGTTTGGTAGTTCTATTTTTGGCAGTTTCATCTGGACTGATTCTGCCGTAGTTATATTATCGCCGTGAAATCGTTGTAACTCGATCATTGTGGTTTCTACTTTTTCTTGTAGCTGGCCAAAATAATCTTTTTTGAAGTAGTCAGACGTTTGCTCGTCTTCTTCTGTTTCTATTAATACTTAATAAAGACATTTTTATTAATCACTTGTTTTTTGTTTCGCAGTTATTATTTACTGCGAAACAAAAAACAAGTGATTAATAAAAATGTCTTTATTAAGTATTAGTGTGTTTCGCCAAGTGCCTACGGCCAATAGCGTAAAAAGTGTTTCTATTAAGATTGCAGTGTGTTGGTTTGCTACTTCTTGGATGTCTTTTTCTAGTTGTTTTAATTTTATATTTATGTATTCCTTGGATATGTTGTTAGTCTCCAATGAATGATTGACTGACGCCAATTTTTGATACATTTGGCGCATGAGGACATCTTGCCGTTTGAATAACTTTTTGTTGTTGATTTCTTTTGAACTAGTTTCTTGCTGCGCAGTTTGCCCTGTTGAACTCGTTGATGCGGTATTTAGGCGTTCACGCATATCCGTTATTAATTTTTGGTATGCGTCTGTGACTTTCTTCCGTCTTTCTAGATATGCATGGCCCTTTTCTAGAGGTGGGGTCATGTTCAAGATTTTCGTATCATTATCGACGTAGTCGTTATAAATCGCCTTTAGAGTTGCCAACCTTTTTTCCAAATATATCTTCGTTTTCCTATCCTCCCCGTCTTTGCGGTAGTTTGTTTCCATTTGGACGATTTTGTCACCTGCTTCATCTTGTTGCTGGAGTATGCTTTCCATTTTTGTTGTTATTTTGATGTGTACAGGTGTCTTAACTTAACTTCAGATTTGTTGTTATTCTTAAGTTTTCGTTTGTTTACTGTTTTTAATGTAAACTTATCGCGTTTAACTTAGCGATGCCGGTTGTTTTAATGGCTCGAAGGACCAATGTTTAATTTCAAATGATAGCGAGCTTACCGCTGGTGAGGGCTCACTATTTATGAATTAAAATTATTTTTGAAAACAAAACTAAAACGTTACTGATATAATTTCGTTCTGCTTTATTATTGAGAATTTAGTTCTTTATATACAAAAATAAGTGCTCATCATTACAATTTATGTTAGTGCAAAAAATGTTGTATTATATGTCACTAGACAATTGACACGATAGTTTGATGAATAAGCTTATACATTATGTATGCTACAAGCCTGCTTACTTATATACTCGTACATATTACATTACAATTATAATATTTGTGCAGATCGATGCCCTGTTGATGTTGAACTCAACACGGTTTCTATACGAGTGTACTTTTTATCATAAAGATTTTTATAATTTTGAATTTTTTTAATTAATTTTTCGTTAAATGTATCCTAGAAATGGAATAAAATAGTTATACGATAAATTATTTGGATTATAAAAATATATATAAGTATACAATCTCATCTAATTCATTGCTTTTCGAATTTGAGCACACATTCACCGAAATTGTTTAGTAAATTTCATTTATCGCCTCAAAAAATCAAAATTTTAGCGGCGCTGGTAACATTCTTATCTGTTCGCTCTTATACAAATACAAGTACATATTTGAAATTTAGCGGCGCTGCTATCGGTGTCTATATGTTTGGGGTATAACTAACTGCTCGCACAATCGTTGTAAAAATTTTCAGCGGTGACTAGATTTTTTTTAGTGACGGATTATTATCTATATATATTACTATATAATATGCTGCCACATCCAAAATGTTATGAAAAAAATGCCCGATTTCTCTTTCTTTTGCACGAATATTCGCCGAGCATTTTATCCATGTTATCCACGCCTCCCTTAGTTTTGTTGTAATTTAGGATCATTTCCGGTTTATTTGCCGATCCTTGTGTTTAATGGTAGTAATGCATTGCGGATAAAACTACCCCAGCTTTATTTTTTTTGGGATATACGAACATATTTTTATATTGTTCGAAAATCCGAAAATAGACGACTCGACAGGTTTACCATTGTGAACTAAGAATTCTGCTGGCACAAATCGTCGTCTTTGATTTACTGTACCCAAAATAGATAAATTGTGGTCACGCATCAAAGTGTATATTAAACTGTAGCTGGTAAAGAAATTGTCACATGTTATGTTTCGACCACTTCCACGAAAAAGATTACAGCATAAATCTTTAACAACACGTTCTCCTTGGTTAGTTTCTCGTTGAGAGTTTGGAGCCGTTCCAGTTTATGTTTATCATTTTAATGGATATGAGGTAGTAGAGTCGCAAACCCACCAAACTTTAATTCCATATCTAGCCGGTTTTGATGGAATTTTATTGAGTGAAACGTGTTCCACCACGATATGGAGATAGTTGTTCATCGACCGTAACATTTATGAGTGTTCCCATTATCAAATCTGATATATCGGCTTATCGTATAAACGCGCTGAACACCCATCGTAGCACGATAAATCGGATGAGAACTACATCTCCACAAATCTAGTATATGTTCTTTCTTGGAACGACTGACACCGGCAAATATTATAATGCCAAGATATCCATCAAATTCAGAGGCATTTATGTTGGTCCTGTAGCGGCCGATTTCAAAATGTTATGAGACAAATCCTACGATTTTGTAGGGGAATTTCACTCCAAATTGTTCTATCCCTTGTCTTATATTCCAAAGAACTCGGTTGCTTCACGGGTTCTTCTGTCAACTCTTCCTCTATAATCAATAATCAATATCAGAGTCGTCGTCTTCAGGATTAAATTCCGGTAGATTTGGTTTTTCACCATCAGATACTGGGTCATCCTCGCGTACTGCTATTATGACATCGTCCTCTTTATTATCTGTTGTTATTATGTTGGATACATTTTCATCCTAGTTTAAAATCAAAAATACTAACATCACTTTCCGTTTCAAAAACTTCGTCAATTTTACTTCTTAGATAATTGTCTGGTTCTTTGAAGGATAATCTCTCCCATGCTGGTGATGAAAACCACTTATCTGCCATTTTGATAGTTAAAATGTATCGTAAATATTCGTCGTTTATTATTCTAATAATTTTTAAAATGGAGCTAGCCAAAATTCAAAAAAATTAAACGTAATAATTAAATTATTTATTATGTTGTATTACGATCGTTAAGATATTACGAACGACTGAGAGAATCTCACAATACACTGAATGCATTTAGAAAAACAGAAAATAAAAAAAATGCAAGATATTTATTTTACTATTTTTTTTTTTTACTTTTTTGTTATTTTCCCCATTAATTTTGCTAATAGTTGGGAAAATATTTAGATACCATAAATAAAACAGCGTTGTACAAAGACAGAAATTAGCAGGTTGTATTAATAAATGAAATTGAAATGTTCAAAAATTATAAATATTTACGAAAAATTAAATTTTAATGAAAAATTTCATACGAAATGTATAGACATCCCTTATACATACCCGGGTATGTTGGTTGTAAAGTTGACAATAACAATTCGGTTGTAAACACAAGGGTTAATAAAAATTGGGAAAAAAATGAAAAATTTAAATTTGAAACAAAACTATGAATTTAAATTAAAAATAAAAAAATAAAATTGTACCTTTGGGACCGCATGGAGGTCGACCTTGGGGGTTGCGGTGACTTTTAAATGATATGAATCGAATCAACTGGCCACCCGAAAAGAAATCGTTGGGCATTGGCTCGTCAAAAACCGTAGGATGAAATTTACGAATGGCCACGTTGTTGTTGTTGGCCACCCGTTACAAATCATGTGCCCGTTAATATGAGACGACCCCTCTCTCTCTCTCTCTCTCTCTAGCTTCACATCCCATGAAGGGATTTTGCCGCCCGCACTATGGTCCTCCAGCCTTCTCGGTCCATCACTCTCGACCGCCAGTTTCGACATTCTAGTGCCTGTAGATCTTGTTCGACGTCGTCACGCCAGCGCAGTCGGGGTCTTCCTCTATGACGCACACCGGCTGGTTGTTGATGGAACACTTTATTGGTCATCCGTTGTTGTGGGGACTTAGAAATCAAGTTTGATGTATTCGAGATCTATGTATACATTCGTGGTAAAAAAAGTGTGGTGTTGGCCACAACATATTCACCAATCCAATTGTTTACAAGTTTTTCTGCATCAATGCACTTTGTGCCAATAATATTTGCCACGGAGATGCTGGCGTTCATGCGTAATGTTTACAAAAAATGTCAACAAAAGTTTCCTTTATATTATATACTCGTAAAGGTTAGTAACATGATACTATAAGTAACTTGTACTATGGAATTTTACTGGAAATAAAATAATAAATTTTAATTTTCATCCCCATGCTTCTTTTATTGCTTCAATTTTAAAAATTCATAAAATTAATTTACATTTAATTGTGTGACGATATTTTAAAAAGTTAAATAACAATCGTTAAAAAATCCAAATGTAATCATTTGTTAAATTTGGTTATGCAACCAGTTGCAACTTATTATTTTAAAACAAAAAATCTATATATATATAGAAATCTAAATCTAAAATCTGATTCTATTTCCTGCCAATCAAATTAGATTTTTCATTTTGAATTAATATTAGTGAACTATTTCCATGTTCCAGGAAATCGCTTAAATAAGTGAAATAATCCCACCAACCAACTAGTTGAAATTATTCATTCGATAAATTATTCGTAACCAGCAATAATTTTAATTTTTATTTTTACCAAACCACTGGACTTTTCGCGACCAGGAGGTCAGTAGACTTACTTTGGTAAAAAATCTGAGGAGGGGTTACACGAAACTGGGGATAATCACTTGATTACGCCGACTAATCAAAATACTTTATTATGCAATGTAAATTACTAAATGGGTACAAGACTCAGTCGTAATATAAATAAATAAAAAAATAAAAAATATCCAGATATCATTACATAAGTCAATCATCTGTTTAACCGCTAAGAAATATTAAAAAATTTAAGGTTTATTTAATTTGTCCATATTTCATACTTAATCGTTAAAAAATTAGCTACCTGCTTTTTAATATTATTAATGTATATTACATCTTCTAATTTGTATGTTATATTAATAACTATCGTTTATATATTAGCATTAGAATAAATTGCAGTCGAGAGTACACGATCAACGTAAAAAATAAGAAGAAACAAAATAGGAATTTAAATAATTTCGTTTTTCTGTTTATAATATTTAAAGGAAAAATAATTTAATTCCTCGGAAAAATAATTTTGGAGAAACAATACATTTATAATATTCGACTTTTTTAAATAAAAGTTTATTGCACATACGAGGGCAAATCAAAAAGTCTTGCAATATCATATGAAAAAAAAGAGTGAGAGAGACAGCAATATTTTTATTTTTCGACATAATCTCCTTTAAGGTTTATACATTTGTCACATCGATCAATTAACTTACCTAAACCCTCTAAAAAAAAAGATTTCTTTTGCTCCATAAAATATTCATTTACAACAGACTGTACTTCATAGTCACTGGAAAATTTCCGGCCCCTTAGTGTTTTTTTCAAATTGGGAAAGAGAAGTAGTCACTGGGTGCCAAGTCTAGACTGTACGGTGGATGCGGAATTTCCACGAAGCCGCAGTCCTTTAATGCAGCTTGAGCAATATTAGCCTTGCGCACTGGTGTATTGTCGTGAAGAAGCAAGATTTTTTTCCTAACTTTCCTTGGCCGTTTTTCCCGGATCGCTTTTTTCAATTTTCGCAAAACCTCTGCGTAATATATGCCTGTGATTGTGGTTTTCGGTGGCATATAATCGATTATCAAAATTCCTTCAGCATCCCAAAAAATTGTTGCCAAAACCTTACCAGCAGACGGTTGAGTTTTGAATTTCTTTGGTGGTGGTTCACTACGTTTAATCCATTGCATCGATTCTTGTTTGGATTCCAGATCCCAGTGATGAAGCCATGTTTCATCGCCTGTTATTATGTTACCCAAGAAATTTTCTGGATCTGCTTTGTACATATCTAAAATCGCCTTTGAAGTTTAAACACGCATTTTTTTTTGTTCAGCATTCAACAAACGGGGAACCCATCGCGCACTTACTTTCGACATGTGAAGGTGGTCATGTAATATAGTATATGTGGTACCGTATGAAAGAGAAAGTCTCCACGCTAACCGCGGAACAGAAATACGCCGGTCCTCCAATACAATAGAATCAGCCAAAATTACGTTTTCATGGCTAATAGCATCTGCTGGCCGACCCGAGCGGTTATCGTCTTATAATGACTCCCAACCACTTTTGAATAATTTTACCCACTTTGTTACTGTGGCATATGATGGTGCAGATTCGCCGTAAACTTTTGATATATAGTTGAATATATAAATTGCATTTCGTCCATCTTTATAGAAAAATTTAGTAACGGCGCGATATTCAATTTCATTCATTTTAAGAAAAATTCAAAACACATGTTACTAAATTGACAAAAACAAACGAACCGTAAAATTTACATCGAAATGTTCTTCTAGAAGTTTCATCGTGACAAAAAATGGTTTTGAAAAATATATTGTTGTCTCACTCACTCGTTTTTTTCATATGATATTGCAAGACTTTTTGATATACCCTCGTACATCACAGGAAAAAATAAAAAAAATATTTTGTATAAATATTCATATTTGTTCATCTTCCTTCAATTCCCATTTCCACATTTCTACTAAATAAATAACAAACCGAAATCAAACTAAATTCAAATTTATCAACTATAAACGCGAGTTTCTTCTAGTTGCTATCGAACATCAGCTTTCATAAAAAAAAATTATCTGCTGCTGTTTCTTTAAAGAAATAATATTTTACATTATAATAGGCTCCTATAATTTAATAATATTCTTACTTCCTAGACTATATTTATAAATTGGGGCTCTTTTATAAAATGTTATCATTCTCAGATTTTTTCGAAATCAAAACCAATCGATGCAAGAATAAATAAATAAAAAAGTGCAACGTTTACCTCATCGACGGTATTCCACACTAAGAATAAGTTTATAAAACAAAAATGTCTAGTTCATACACTAGTTCAAGGTCGATTTTGTTCATATGCATTTTTAAAATACACACTCATAAGGACAAGATAAAATTAACACGTGTTTGCTTCCTTAGATTTAAAATTAAAAAAATATAATCCACATATTTATTATCCCTACTATCAATTATCCACGGATTAACAAATTATCGCTTAATAATGTGAATAACAATGTTGCATTTACAATAATAATAAGTCTTATTTACAATAACTTCTTTTTAATGGAGTCTCTCGAATCATAAAATATTTTCACAGTTAATTCATAAGGTATATACTCGTAGGTAATATAGGACACAAAACATAATTTTGTTTTAAAAGGACACAAAAAAAATAATAATAGCTGTGTTGCTTTCAAAACATTACAACAACAATTGCATTGTATTCAAGCCGATTGTTTTAGAATGTTAAGAAACAAATTTTTAGGATTAGGGGAAATAAAATCATTTTATGGTTATGGTGTTCACCGCAAGACATTATTTTTTCTATTTTTTTCGAAAAACTTATCTTGTAGTAAAATTTGGCATTTGTTATTTGATAGCAAAATACCGAATTTAATTTGTTCTATTTCATAAAATAAAAAAAAACTAAAATAAATATTAATAAAATGAAGCAACACAGAAAAATTAAAACGCTTTAAAAAATTAAAGCCAAAAGTTGTTGCTTTCACATTTCTTAGCTAAGCTAAGCGGATTTGCGAAAGCAACACTACTAATATTTTATGAAAAACAAAAACCATTGTAGAAATTCAAACTTGATCTTGCCTTGCTTCTTGTTTAGGTTTTTATTCAACAAGTATATGCACATACTTCAACATGTGCATCCAGCATGTGCAAATCGTCGAAAATAAAGATCGATAAAAAAATTTAAAGTTCGTAAAATTTTGTTCATGTAACGTTAGATGTCTCACAAAAATTGTTGTCTTAGCTAAACTTTTTAATGAAAAAAGTGTCCGTATGGTGAGCTAGTGTGCATTGGTTCCATCTTTTAAAAAAAAATTTGGCGAAAAAATGTATATGAGATCGGCAATATTATATTTGACAAAACTAAATAAGTTTTCTATTTGTTTTTTTTGTATTTATAAGCAGCACAACACTTGAGTTAATCACCGTACACAATAGTGAATTTTGTTTTAATTTTGGTAACTGACTGATCGTATTATCAATTTTAATAATTTCTGCTTTTGTTTCATACTAATTATAAGGCCTTTGGTTGTATATGTTTGAGAGAAGCACAGTCCAAACGCTAAGACAACAACACCCTGGGTATATATATGTAAACATATCGCCCTCCAATTTGAGTATCGAACCTACATTGTATTATACATTAGGAAAACCTGAACCCAACAAAGAAACATCGCCACTGTGCATGTTTTGAACATGAACCCACACCATCAGAATTGTCTTAATGGTAAATGCAAAACAGAATTTTTAATTAGTATGTACATTCGGCAGAGAAACACCAATGTCATCTCCAGAGCAAAGATGTACACACACATAAAATAGACCACAGAATAACAAAACGATCGTTTGTCTAGTAAAAAAAAATCAGGTTATGAGCATTGTCAGTAGACTCGTTTGTGTTACATAAAGGGGAAAAAACGTATACAACATGTTGTATAGCACAATTGAAATTGCATGAAAAAGGTAAATGATATAACAACGTCAGTAGATGAATTCGTTCGTTTGTAGCGAGATGAAAGCCACATCGTTACACATGTAGAAACAATAGTTATAATTCATATAATAAAAAATTTTCAACAAAATTTATTTTCTGGAAATGTATGCAACATCGTTCACATCGTTGATTTTCTTAATTAAATACTATTACAAAAAACAACAAAACGTAGAAAACTTCAATTTTATGCGATTGCAAAACCGAGGTTTCTGTAATTTCAAAATCCGTGTACAGATGTCTCTTTAATTAATTTACTTTAAATTACAGAAAAGTATAAAATAATTAAACAACTATTTTCGAAAATAAACCATTATTAAGTTGAGTGCGAAATCTTTAATATAATAATTTAGCATAATTAATAAAACTCAAAACAATTATAATTTTTCATCGCAAAATATTCATCATCATTGTTGCTTTGCTGCGCGCTGTCAAACAATAATAGAAAAATGTCACAATTTTTCCAAATTTTTGTTTTTATCCAATCCAAATCGCTCGTGTTGCGTTATTCTCAGTTCCAGGAGATCTGCAAAATCTTTTGAACCAGGCAGTATATATAATAAATTGTTAAATTTTCTAACAAACAATTGGGTTTTAAAATATTCAATTTTTTGTCGCTGTTGTTTTATAAATTTATACGACATCTTTTAATTGGTTTAGTAAGCTTTATTGGCGATTTTCATCGAATGTAGATAGCGATAGCGTTGGTTTCTACATCTACAAGGGGGACGAGAATTGTCAAATCCATTGTTAATATTGTTATAACAGTTTTAATCCCCCTTGCTTCATAGCAAACTATGATTCAAATTTTGTTCACCAGATGTCAGCTATTTTGTTGGAAATCGCGAATAACAATGTTTTTATTTTATGAAGCTCTGTTTTGTTTATACTACAGGATGAAACAATATAGCCTGCGAATTTGTTGCGATGAAAAATCAAAATTTTAACAAGGAACGGAAAAAACCGTTTTCGAAGTTTGATCAATAACAATGTTAAAATAGAATCCTAAACACAATAACCACCCCCCCCCCCCCCCCCCCCCCTCCCCCGATATTACATTGCTACACCAAAAGCATTTTTTAACGAACGTTTGTTTTGGAAAAATAATGCTGACATTTTTGATGGAACACTCTATACTAATTTTTTATTTTCTTTACATATAAACAAATTATTGTTTCTATAAAAAAAATTGTAAATGTTTTTGCGTTAACTCGACATATGACTCAATTTTAAAATATGCTCTTGCTGAATATTGAAATAACCATTCAAATTGCAAATTCAAACGAAGCATTTATAAACAAAAAATCTTCTAAAATGAATATTAAAATACATTGTTTGGTATGAAAAAGAATAAAAAGCTTCCCCTCTATGGAAAATTCATGAAAAAATTGGCGTAATCTTACGGCTCTTATATTTAGGAGGCACTGATATTATTCTACAATAACAATTGCTTATACCGACCAAACGAAACAGTGGTTAATGCTTTGGCAATCGGCATTTGGATCGAGGGTACTGGGTTCGTTTTCAAAACGGAATTTTCGTAAATCCTCGCTTTGAGAGACGGATGCGTCAGGTACTTCAGCCATAGAAAAGGTTGCAAAGGTTAAATAATAATAAAAAAATTATGTTGTTAGGTTATTGTTGCTCGAATCAAAGCCATCTCACATCTCCACTCATTAGTATGGTTAACAATAGGCTAATTAAATGCTCTATTAGAAAATTTTGGGCTCCATCCCTTCTAACTAAAACCATGGGTCCTGCTAGCTTCAGAAAATTTAGCAGAATCCATATACAAAAATGATTTAAAAATAATTGGAAAATTAAAGGTTAATTTTGAGCTAATTAAGTTCCATATTAATTTTTTTTACTCTGGTCGTTCTAGAAAAAGCAGAAAACCGAAATTAGAACACATAATGAGTGGGGCCTTAATGAGCCTCAAATTATTTGTGTTTCGATTGATGTTGTTTTGCGTTCTAATTTCGGTTTTGTTCCGATTTTCATTTTGGATTCTGCTAGCTTTAATTTAAATAACCGGAAGCGTAGTTAAGGAAAAATGGAGCTCAACATTTTTTACCTGGAAATTTAAATAAGTCTTAATAAGCCTAAATCTGTTGGTATGTTAATGGATCTTGGTTTTGCGTTACAAATTCGATTTTGGTTCGCTTTTTGATGTGGGTTCTGCTACCTTTGAAGTTATAAAGCCTAATGCTTTTTCTAGTACGACCCAGAATAAAACAAAACTAATAGGGCACTTAATTAGCCTAAAATTAATCTTTAATTTTCTAATTATTTTTAAATCATTTTTTGATATGGATTCTTCTAACTTTTTCTGAAGCTAGCAGAACCCATTGTTTTAGTTAGAAGGGATGGAGCCCAAAATGTTTTAATAGAACATTTAAGTAGGATATTGCTATACATAGTATCTTGTAATGTTCGGCCGTATGTTCCGCCAGCTTTAGGGACGTGCCATCTTTACTACTGTCCTATAGATGTGGATTTTACTTTTCTCTTCTGTTTTAGTCCACTCAATTTTTAGCACTTCATCTAAAGATTTGACAAAAATGTTGATTGAATTTGTTTAGTCACGATTGGTCACTAATTTTTAACCGTTTGGTCACCTACCATTAAACGGTAAATAAATAATGAAAAATTCAAAAAATAAATTCCCTTGCAGCATCTCATTGCAAGAAAATCATTCTGTTTTTGTGAAATTTCTTTAGATAATTGTTAGGTCAGGATTGGGTCATAAAAATTGTATTAATTTCGTTAAAATCAGGTTCGTCGCTTATTTCTGAATTCCATTTAACAAAATTAATAACAAATTCAATTGGAATATACCGATCGCTGGATTTATCAAATTATTAGTATTGGTCCATCGTCCAGCCTCGTACACTTCTACTCGTTTGGAAATGATGAGTTTTTAATGAATTATCGTAATAAATCATTAAGTAGGGATGACCAAACGAACTCAACTAGTGACCAATCCTTAACAAGTTATGAAGAACCAAAAAATTGAATTGATTTTATCTTATATCTTCCACTTTAGATACAATTGTTTGAAAAAAAAAATAATTTTATTCCAATTGGTTTTTTTATTAATTTTGTAAAACGAAATTCCCAAATAAGCGATGAACCTGATTTTATTGAATTAATATAATTTTAATTTTGGCTTTCCGCAATAAAAACTGACCCATTGGTGACCAAACGCCAAAACGTGTTGACCAATCCTGACCTAACGATTACCTAATGAAATTTGATAAAAACGGTATGATTTAGTTACAATGAGGGTTGCTACCCTGGATTTTTTTTTTTGAATTTTTCATTATTTATTTACCGTTTAATCGTAAGTCAATCTTCACTTTTGTCGAAACCTTTAGATGGGGTGCTAAAAAGGCGGAGCCAAGTTCTATTCATTTTTGACAAAGTAGCCGTTATATGAGATTTAGACATGGCCGAGCAAACGAAGTTATGGTTACTCACAACAATACAATAAAAAAGCGCTCTCCTAACATCTCTTTTCCTGCTTGCCATCACAATTGTGTAGGTAACGCACAAGAATCACGCCAAAAATTTATTTTTGTATGTATATTGAACCAACATACACTTTTGTACATTCCACTTAATTCGTTTTCGTCCGAAAAATAACACTATAACTATAATAATAGTAAAATAATTAATATGTTATCAAAAACAAATAGTTAATATGGTATATATTATGTTATCAACTTATAATTATTTAACTAAGATCCATTAAAATCCGGAAGACATTACAACCTGTCATTTATTACACACATGGTGTGCGTTGGACTTAAATTGAAGCAAAAAAAAAATTCTCTGGTAGAAAAAGTATTATAGCGAAATACATAATGAAGATATTAACAATTCGTGGTCTTTTTAAACCATTTAAGGACATGGGTTCATATCATACATGTGAAGAAAATATGGATGGTTCAATATTTGCCGAAGTGTTAATCACGACTAATAATTAATTACATAATGTTCGGTTAACAGTTGTAGCGCTTGTTTGCGAGCAAGATCCCAATAATCGTAAATATTTCAGATCTTAAATGTCTCAGTAGAAAATCCATTTTTTTATTGCAATAACAACAAGATTTGCACATTGTACGATTTGCTGAAAAATCAAATCTGATCCAAACATCTGATGGAATTGCCATTTGAGACGAAGTAAAAAGAATTGCACTAATGTGACAAATAATAGAGAAAATTATGTCCAAAGTCAACCTACCGTCATATATATACCAACACTTTTGAAAAAATTTAAATATAATTAGTAGCGCAAACTTAGCATCAAGTGTGAGAACCAGGAACGATTTTTAAAAATATTCCGAAAATACCCGCCTCTAGTACCTTTCATTGGCGAAGACTATCATGTCAATCTTTTTGAGGCATTGAAGCATTTTGAAGGATGCGATTTTCGGTTTAAGTTCGAAAAGTGGTCATATGGTCCGAAAGAATTTGAGTTGCTGGGGCCACATCGTCCACGATCGTCGTGAGCATGACGAAATCTTCAGTAAACCGAGATGTTGCGGCTAATTCTCGGACCGAGAGACTTCCTAGAATTGCAATGTACTGGTAAAGACCTTCGTGGTTCATAAGATGAACTGTTGAGCAACGACGTAAAATTTGTGTGGCAACCGGCATACCAGGTAACTTTTGAGAAGCTTAAAATTTTCTTACGTCGAATTTGACATTTAGCAGTAATTGGTAATTCATTTTTTGTTTACAAGCCAGGTGTTGGCTCTTGGCACTTGCTTACCAGGTTTATCAGCAACAAAAATTCATACAAAAATGGTAAAAGTGTTTAAGGAATCTACCCCTTCATTTCCAACTGTACATTGATGGGTTTTATAGTTTAAACGTGGTCGTTCAAGCGTTAAATATGTCCCACGTAGTATGGACGTTCTAAAAGTGCAACAACACCAGAAATCATTAAGCAAGTGTATAACATTGTTTGTGAAGATCCAAGTTTGACTAGGCATCTCGGACGAACGAGTACTCCATATTTTACATGAAGAATTACGTATGGAAACGCTGCTTGGAAAACTGGTGCCGCATTCGTCAACTATTCAACAAAAACTGAATCAAAAACAGATTTCTCAGCGTAATTTGAAGCGTTTTAAGTTTTTAGATTTATAACTATGGATGAAAATCTGGTTGTTCAGCTCCAAAACAGGTGAAGTCAGAACTATCGGCAAAAAAGGTCAAGGCATCAATTTTTGGGATGCAAAAGGGATTTTGTTGATTGATTATCTTAAAAAAGGTAAAACAGTTTATTCTGAATATTATTGCAACCTTTTCGACCAGTTGGATAAAAATATTCGTGAAAAAAGACCCGCTTTACAGAAGAAAAAATTAATTTTTCATCACGACAATGCACATGTTCACACGATTCTTTTGATGATGGCTAAATTGAACGAATTAAAATACGAATTGCTTGAACATCCACCGTACTCACCAGATTTGGCTGTCTTGATTACTATCTCTTCAGAAACCTGAAAGAATTCCGCCGTGGAAAGCGTTTTTCGTCGAATGAAGAAGCTATTGCAGCCGTGGAATAGCCGGAAAATCATTACAGAGATGGTATAAAATTATATGAGGATCATTGGAATAAGTGTACTGAAGTTGAGGGAGATTATATTGAAGAAAAAAAAACTAATTTCATTAAAAATTCATATTCTGTCATTTTTGCTTTCAATACTTTTCAACCAACCAATATTTTCAATAAAAGAAGTCGCTACCTATCATGGGCGCCGCATGGTCTTTTCTGAAGACTGAAAAAACTACCCGCAGGTCCAGCAAGAACCTTTTTGGCATTGATTCAATGGAATTTCATCGATACATCTACGGTCGTAAGTAGCAAAAAACTGGCTCTGTCAAAATTGCACAACAAACGCGGAAACCACAACCGTTGTATACGTTGCAATCATGGCCAATGCCGAATGGTCCGAGGCCAAGAGTGCAAATCGATTTTACACGACTCGAAAATGGGTTTTGGTACCTGTTGTTGATTGGCGCGTTTTTGCAAATGGACACAAATTTTTAAAATGTAAACAACTACTGCTGAGAAGACGATCGCCGTATAGGTCAGATATTTTTTCAGAACCGCACCATTTCACCCACAGTCAAATGGTCAGACAATTTTGATTTACCAGCGGGAACACAACAAACAGTATAGAACCGAAGATTCTGCCAGAACTGGAAATAGAATCCCAGGACGAATTTTTCTACCAGACCGATTCGTGTAATTAGATACTACACTTTGTATCTTTTCTTTATATTGAATTATTGTTATTAGCCGTGTTTTATTATTCGAGCACCATGCGGCGCCGAATGAGAAATTTCTTCTGAAACTGCAGCTATTATTCACACTGGTGTCGCTATACTATAAAAATGAAAACTAAATGCATCCATAAAACAAACATTTATCACCTGAAATATACTAATTCTCATTTATTTAACATGACGTTATAAACAAGAATTCATCTTGCTGTGCTTAGGCTGCGGACCAATAGTCGGGTAAAAGTCAATTTTAAGTAAATTTTTCGGTAAATTCATTTATTTTTCAAAAACTCTATGGCAAAGTGATCGGAAAATCTGTGCTAAATCCGATTTTTACCATAGTAAACGATTTTCCCAACTATTGGCCCGCAGCCTTAAAATTTTTATTTAACTTTGATGTTTATTGGGAAAGGAGTGTTATTTTTGATTTCCGTTTCCATTGGCTTTCTTGGCTCTATACATTTATCTATTACTATTTCCTTCTCATTTCGCATTTTTAAGTTTTTTGTCAACTATACAGCCTATGTGGACTGCGCGTTGTGGCTCGCCACACTTCACACACTTTGCTGGTCTTACTCTGGGTTTTTTTTACATTCCTTTGTAAGATGTATCCAAATATCCGGTATCCTTTGAATTGTGGAGGCAACCTTGATTTTCTTAAGGCTAGAATCTCATCTTCATATTTAAGATGAAAATTCTTCTTCACTGGTATCCACTGCTCAACTTTTTTATAACCTGATAGTTTCAACTTTATTTTTAATTAGTGATGACGATTTGGTTTCCTCTTCTTTTTGCCTGTGTTCAGGAGACACAATTGGTAATTTGTAAATTTTGCCCTTTTTTCCTTGTTTGTTTCTCTGCAACATGAAGTCTCTATTCAATTCGACTTAGTCCGTTGAATATTCTTTATGGATGTTTACCAGTTCGACTACATTAATTTTAGGTTTTTTTAATAAATTAGGTCTGATGATCATTTTCGAACTCTTGATTCCTTGCTTCTAATTGTTTAACACTTTATATGATTCTCATCTTTCTGCTCTTTCCAGACGCCGAGTGCATATGTATGAAGCGTTTGTCATCGGTTCTTCCACCTCAAATGTAATTATCTCTGCTTTTGTTTTTTTTTTATCTTCTATTTGCAACGGTTGTGACACTACAAAAGCAAGCCTTTTTGAGCAAGGTTAAACTTTATTTTCCATCTGGTGTAATGTCTCTTTTCCTTCCCTAGGGACCCGCTTTCTAGCTCTTACACGCTTCGCCAAGAGTAAAAAATCGCATTTCTGAGCCATTCAGATTGATTTTGTAATTTAAAATTATAATTGATCCACATAAGTCTAGTGGCAGCACGAACTCATCTACCCGAAACCTGGCTCACATTGATTAAGTGAGGCAGACCTATACGACGAACCTGGTTAAATTTGAATTTTTAACTTTAAACTTCTTAGAAAACTAGACAAATTAGTTAATGCCAAATAGGCCACCCGAATGAACCAGGCAGACTTTAGACTTAGACCATTAAAAACAAATACGAGAAGTTTTCAGTTCTATCCAATTAAATAATTTGATCGCTTACGTCACAAATGTACCAAGTTAATTAAATCTAACATTTTGTTATGTTTATTAAATTTCAGATATATTTTTACAATCGTTAGTTATCTAATTGGTGTTTTTATATTTGCAACAATTGTCGGCCAAGTAGGCAATGTGATAACAAACCGTAACGCAAATCGTTTAGAATTTGAACGTCTACTAGATGGTGCTAAAACCTATATGCGTCATCATAAAGTACCGGGTGGAATGAAACGTCGTGTTCTACGATGGTACGATTATAGTTGGTCCCGTGGCCGGATACAAGGTGGTGGCGATATAAATACAGCTTTAGGATTGCTACCCGATAAATTAAAGACTGAATTAGCGTTGCATGTAAATTTAAGCGTACTCAAAAAAGTTACAATATTTCAAGAGTGTCAACCGGAATTTTTACACGATTTGGTGCTAAAAATGAAAGCGTATATTTTCACACCGGGCGATTCGATCTGTCGCAAAGGTGAGGTGGCACGTGAAATGTTTATTATAGCGGACGGTATACTAGAGGTGCTGAGCGAAACGGGAAAAGTATTAACGATAATGAAGGCGGGCGATTTTTTTGGTGAAATCGGTATCCTAAATCTGGACGGGTTAAATAAGTGAGAATTAATTTTTAAAAAAATTTTAAATAAAAAATAAATATTTTATTTTTAATAATTTTTAAAATTAATTTTCTAGACGCACAGCTGATGTACGCTCGGTGGGATATTCAGAACTGTTCTCGTTATCGCGGGAAGATGTACTAGCGGCGATGAAAGATTACCCGGAAGCACAAGAAATTCTACAAACACTGGGTCGAAAACGATTAATGGAAGTGCGATGTGTTAATAAGCGGCATGCAAAAATACAAAGTGATAAGGAGCATGCGCTACTCGCACAGCAAGGTGTACAAGGTGATAACAGTAGCGATAATAGTGCCTCGAAGCGTATTGTTGATAAGCTAAAAAGTGATGTTAAGGGTATTAAAAATGTTTTAAGAAAATCAAGGTGAGAATGGGAGAAAACGAGGTAACAGGTACAATGCCAATAATTATTTTTTTCCTTCCTGTTTTAATTGCAGAACTGTTAGGCGAAGTAATGAATCAATAGAACTGCAACCGTTACATATAGGACCGACGGCCAGTTCTAGTTCGAGTTCAAATAAAACACCAAAAGGTGTCTTAAGGAGAATGCCGAGGGTAAGATCGGATGAATTAAATGGCGATGGAGATGAAAATATAAATCATCATCATCATCAGTTACATCATTATCAACATGATAGTGAACAAAAATCTCCAAGTCCGATTGGTGCTGGGTTACCATTGTTATCACGATTAAGGCTGTTAAAAGAGAAACAAGTCAGAAAATTATAATTTTCTTTTCTTTTTTCCAAACTATTTTGTATTTCTTTTTTATAAAATTCCAATTTTTGTTTACGTTAAAAAAAATAATTTAACAAAACACGACCACACGAGCTTTTAACAAATTTGTAAAAAAAAAAAATATTGGTTTATAGCAATTAGATCGTAAATTTTTACAAATCACACTGAAACTAATTGCTATAGATTTTTGCACCACATAATATTCTCAGCCAGATAACAAAATCAGACCAATCAGAGCTGTACAACAAATTTAAAATCACATTTTTTTTTTATTTCGTTATGCTATTTTAAAGCACACAATACACTTGATACACTATCGCCTTAGATATTTAGTTGTCTTGTCTATTTTACGTTGCTAGAAATTTAGCTAAATTTTTTGTTTAAATTTTATACAAATTTTATGATTTTATCTCACAGAATTTGTCTTCCTTATGTACTTTAGGGGGTGGGGCCTGGTTTAAAAGAAAAAAATATTTTATTTTCGTTTAAACCAAGCACCCTGCCCTGATCTGTATGAAATTGAATGAACCCTCTAGTAAAGTAATATATAATCAAACAAAAAATAGTTAGATGACCGAGATCCCCGCAGTAAATTTATGATTTTAATGCTTCAACAGTTATTTGCATGCTTTACAAAATAAAATTTTAAATTAATATTGTAATAACAAATATATATTTTTAGCATGACACTAAATTTAAAAATATAGCGAAAAAGAACTTAACCAGATTACGTTACTTGCAAAAATCCCCAAAAAAAAATATTTGCACTCGTTAAAAGTTCACCGCCCATAATACTAAATAAAAATGAAAGCTCGATCTTTAACTTATAAAATTTTGGTCATCTTCTATATCCCAATCTCCTATCTCAAAAGGTTTCAAAAATAAAACTTAACGAATTTTGTGAGATAAAATTCTATTTAAAATTAAATTCAATCTTTTATTAAAAATTATAACAAAGAAATTTTCTTGTTCACTTTTCTATTTAAAAAAAAAAAAACTTTTTTAAAAAAATTAAAAAGCACAATTTTGTGTCAATTCAAAATCACCAACACCTTTGTATTAAATTGCACCTATAGGATCGCGAAGAGCGAGCTGTTAAACCCGCACCCCCAGTAATATCACCGCCACATACTCATGTTACATCTGCTATGTCACCGCAGGAGTCAATACAAGAGGAGCCGGAGCCAGAAGTTATCGGTGCCGGTTTACCACTAATGCAACGCCTAAAACTGTTAAAAGCCAAAGAGGATAAACAGGCTAAAGAAAATCAGGCCAAAGTATATACAATTTTTTGTTAAAAAAATATTTAATTTTCATTTTTTCGTTGCTTTTAACACTATTTTTCATTGCAGTTACAAGTAATACCAAGCCAAGCGTCTAGTTCCCCGTCAGTAGTTCAAAGTTTAAGTCCAACGTCGCCCACCGTTAAAACAACCACGTTATTAATCAGTACATGTAGTGCAATTCCGTCCCCAGCCCTTTTAGTTAAGCCAAAAGTTTCGTTTAAAGATCGAATTAAAAATTTACAAGGTGACGCGACCAAATCCACGACAATCGAAAAGGATTCTGTGAGCCATGAAACAACTGGAGACGGTATGAAAGAACAACTATTACCGCCTCCACCAGCTAAGGTACCAAAAACCATTTCACTGAAAGATAAAATTAAATTGCTTGGCCAGCCAAAAGTCGAGGATACGACACAAGCGTCACCGTCGTTAAAACCGTGGTCAAAACTTAAGTTGGCGACTGTGGTGAGCTCTGGCGGTAGTTACAGTAGCCTCACAAATAGTGTGTGTGAAGATTCGCCTACTGGTACACAAACATTTCCTACCACATCCACTAAAACCGTACCATCGCCGTCCCAAACAACTTCAACATTCGTGCCCTCAATTCGTCCATTTAAATCTTTGCTTCCGCTAATCCCATTACAAAAAGCCACCGACGATATTTCGATCAACAATCAAACGGATACAAAAATAAAATTAGCTGAAAAATGTAGTGATGCAACCAGTGTAAGCGATAGTGAAGTAAAACCAACTAAAAAACTATCACCGTTCCATCGTATCAAACAGCAACTACAACTACAACATCAGTCGGATGCATCGGGTAGCGAAACGAAAAAACAATCAACCGAGAATCTCGTAAAATTGGCAAGTGGCTTCAAATTAAAAACGCGACCGTACAAAGTGAGTAGTGACCAAATATCAACGCAGAGTAACAGCGGCGGCAGCGGCAGTGGGGCTGGTGGTGGTGGCGACGTTACACCAAAAAAGAGTTGTCGAACGAATCAAAAAAGTTATCGGTCCGTTGATGATTTATCGCCTGAATATGGTGGCCTTCCATTTGTAAAAAAATTAAAAATCCTAAACGAACGACAAAAATTAGCCGAATTGGAATCCGTTATACAAACTCGTAGCTTTAGTTTAGATTGTACCGATTATGGAACAAATTTAATACCCGATTATATGGAACCGTTAACGCGCAGCCATAGCGAAGCATCCGCAATGGGACGACATAATAGTAATACAAATACAAACTCAAATATAACAAAGCAGTGCCTAAATTCTAGTATAACCGGCGGAGCAATTAAAGCAATTACATCACTAACCCGTTCATTAAATTATCCGCTACCAATAGTGATACCAATACCAGCGCAATTGCCGTTAAGTCCCGAATCAAATGAAACACTGGAGCGAAGACAATTGAAAAGTATTTTAAAGAAATTATCCGAAGATAAATTAACAGGACGAACTCCATCCTCAGGTTCATCAACGACCACAATGGCAACAACACTAACTAATTTAACCGCGGACACAGTAACAACAACAACTACGACAACAACAACGGTATCACATAAAAATCAGCAGTATTTAATGCGTGAACCAACATTAGAAGGGTACGTGGCAAGACACAGCAAATTACTAAAAAGTGTTACATTCAATAGTACACTATCTAGTCCACCAAATAGTGCCAATTTATGTGAATCGATTGAAGATCGTAGTTTATTTCCATTTTTAAGCGCACAACCAGTTGATGATCAACAGCAACCTTCCGCCAACAACAACAACAACACAAACAACCATGATTCAACTGTTCCACTAAGTAGAAATTCTGTAAATAGTACCCAAGTAGAAAAAACGTGTCTCGATGAGATGACGGTAACGCAGACCCCAACAACAACATCGCCCCTACCGTCCGACACAATCCCTAGCAGTGAATTGGATCAAGACGAAATCGATCGTATCAATGAGTTTAATAGTCGTAACAAATTAGAGGATGAACCAAATAGAGCAACGATAAATAATAATTTTCTACAGAGTGTTCAAAATCAAAAAATGATCCTGAAAGGTAGGTACAACCTTTTTATTATATTATATATATTTATATATATTACATATATAGTATAGTTATCACTCTGTGCTGTATATCCTATATACACTCGTAAAATTATTTGTATTATTTTGTACATGGTTTTGTAATTTTGTGAACGAAAAAGGATTATGTTTGTCACCTCCTAAAATACATTTGGAAACGGTGTGTGACACCAGCATTTTTTTTTAGTTTTTTACCCAAATTATTTTCAAATATTAAAGTTTATGTACGTGAAATAGGCATATTTGTATTCGTAAATGTGACGCGTTTATTTTTAAAAATAGAAGCCGAATATCCAATTTGTATTACCAAATCTACACAACACTGAGCAACACAACAGTGAGAGTATTTTGAGTTTCGACGGCAAAAATTTCAGTTAAATTGTTAATGGTCAGATTTTCCTTTTGAATTTGGGTATTCTCAACACTGCAAAAGTTTACAGAGAGCAGATTTGGAGTTATTTACATTTTGCCAACTTCCATTTTATAAATGGAGTGATGTTTCCGCTGTGGCTAGCACAAGACTATCTTACACCAAAATTTTTAATAACTTGATTATACCGTTTTTGAAAAGGGAGGGATGTTACTGAATTAAAAAATATTTGACATGCTCAGGCTGCGCAAGTTGGCATACATTCAAGCCAGTTTTGCTGCAGCAATGCAAACTACAATATAAAATTATATTTGAATCTGAATAGTATAAACGTATTGTAAATTTTTGGTGGTCAGGTTTATTGAAATAAATATTTTAACGGTCTAAATCTACTGAGACGTTTAACTGAACCCGACGCTGATCTTGTCATATGGGTGCGAAAATCATTTGAAAAGTAATGTGATGTCCCAGTTTTCATTATCACACATGGGTGTTGCCGCAGCTGTTCCATTTCGTACAATACAACGAAGATCACTACTTGATGTCGGACAAACGTGTTTTTGTGCACTTGCAAGTGCTTGTTGTGACTGTACGTCATTTCGCGATTCTTCTTGCACGTCATTTGGCATACGATTCTCATTGAACAAAATTGGTTGATCAAGATTTTGTTCTGTGGAGAGACAAAAATAAGAAAAATGTTCTTTTTTACTCGCCTTGTTTTCCAATTGTTTTTATGTGACGATTTTTCATAGTCATCGATTGATGGCAAAATTCTTGACCGTAATTGATTTTGATGTCGTCCCCAAATGCCATGGTTTGTGCCAAAGATACATTCTTCTCCCGACCGATTTGACGATATAAGCTTTTCTCTATTTTTGTGGACTTCTCGTTAAAAATCTTTCTTCGTCATCGACGTTGTATTTGGTCAATATGACCGACCATGTAACAGTTCCGCGGGAGATTTGTCTACATTTGTTAACGGTGTAGAACGATAAGACGATAAAAAATTCAATCGTGCGTTGTCACCATTGGTGCACCATTGGACAAATTTTCTTCATTGCTGTTTTGAAAGTTCGGACCATTCGTTCGGCTTCGTTATTCGATTGTTGGTGAAAAGGTGCTGGTGTCAAATGCTGGATGTTGTTCATACGTCAGAATTCAGCAAATTCTGCACACATAAATTGAGTCTCATTATCACCCACGATGGTCGATGGTAAACCTTCGAAGATTTGTGTTAACGCCCGAATTGTGAGTGATGATGTTGTTTTCGTCCACAAGGTAAACGCTATATTCGATTTGTGATTACCCTTCTTGTGCGCTGTTGAGTGTTTTCGAAGCAAACACAATTAGGTGCTCAGTCCCGTCATGGTAACGATAAGAAATTACGGCATCAATACCGTACGAAGAAGCATTCGTTGCTAAAATGATTGGATTATCGTTGCGGAAATGAACCAATTGAGCATGTATTAACAATGACATCACTTCATTGAACGATTTCTCTTGCGCTTCACGTCCTGTCTACTTAGTTGATTAAGCGGTGCAGCTACCTGAGAAAAATTATTGATAAAACGATTATCTAAGTTCATTTTACCAATAAAAGACTCCACCTCTCACGTTTCTCGGTCGTCGTAGATTTTATCGCCTTGACGTTGGACGAATTCCGTTTCGGTTCATAACATGACCCAAGTATTTGATTTCAGGTTTCGCAAATTCGCATTTGTTTAGTTGTAGTTTGAATTTGGATTCTAATCCTGATAATAATTGTTCAACATTCTATTCAACATTCTGTAAATCTTCTTCATTGTTAGCGCCAGATATAACGAGATCGTCTAAATATACTGCACAAAATTCTAAATCAGCTATGATTTACCACATCTGTCTTTGAAAAATGCCTGGTGCGCTAGATAATCCGATAGCATGCGTTGATATCCGTATAATCCGAACGGAGTGTTTATTACAAGGGGTTTTGAGGATCCATCAGTAAGTTCAAGTTGTACATAGGCATCTTTCAAATCCAATTTTGTAAAAAATTTACCACCTTGTAACTTGTAAAATAGGTCTTCGATTCGAGGGATTGGGTAACGATCCATATCGACTTGTGAATTGACCATCACTGTATGCTGTATAAGATAGCGGAATTTTGACAGCGGAAAATAATAGATTGCGCTACTCGCCGCAAGTGGCAGCACTATCACTAAAGAGAATTAATTTTGTTACGTAATTACCAGCGGAAATTTTTCATTCATTATGTATCACATTTTTCACTAAATAAAATATCTCAGCGGAATAATATATTAAAAGTGATCCTTAAAATGGCAAATTGATTGATCTCCGAAGTAAAGGAACTCGGTATATGAAATATTGAAATTTAACAATAATCCATCTATCCGCCATTTCTTCCACTAGTAACCAATACTTTCGGTTGTTTTTCTAATGGCATAGGTCATACTGAGACCATATAGAAAATTTGGGGAAAATTCTAGGACTAGAATTTTCACTAGAAATTTTTGATTTTCTGCGGCCATATAAGTGATTTTCAGTTTTTGACCAATATCTCAAAAACTTCCACTAGTAACCAATACTTTCGGTCGTTTTTCTAATAGCTTAGGTTATACCGAGACTCTATGAAAATTTGGGGAAAATTCATGAACTATAATTTTCACTAGAATTTTTGATTTTCTGCAAATTGAAAATCAGAGCTCTATATCTCTTTTGTAACAGTTAAGAGCCATGGACTATGATAATAATGTCCACTTAAAACTCTAAATTTTCCATATAGTCTCAGTATGACCTAAGCTACCAGAAAAACAACCGAAAGTATTGGTTACTAGTGGAAGCTTTTGAGATATTGGTCAAAAACTGAAAATCACTTATATGGCCGCAGAAAATCAAAAAATTCTAGTAAAAATTCTAGTGCATGAATTTTCCCCAAATTTTCCATATAGTCTCAGTATGACCTAAGCTATTAGAAAAACAACCGCAAGTATTGGTTACTAGTAGAAGCTTTTGAGATATTGGTCAAAAACTGAAAATCACTTATATGGCCGCAGAAAATCAAAAAATTCTAGTGAAAATTCTAGTCCATGAATTTTCCTCAAATTTTCCATAGGGTCTCAGTATGACCTAAGCTACCAGAAAAACAACCGAAAGTATTGGTTACTAGTAGAAGTATTTGAGATATTGGTCAAAAACTGAAAATCACTTATATGGCCGCAGAAAATCAAAAAATTCTAGTGAAAATTCTAGTGCATGAATTTTCCCCAAACTTTCCATATAGTTTCAGTATGACCTACGCTACCAGAAAAACAACCGCAAGTATTGGTTACTAGTGGAAACTTTTGAGATATTGGTCAAAAACTGAAAATCACTTATATGGCCGCAGAAAATCAAAAAATTCAACCGGTAAACTCAAAATTTTTTGGTTAAATTGTCAATTTTTTAACTATAAAAATTTGCTATAAAAAAATAAACAAATTGTAGTTTCTCTCTCCCTCTGTTATAATACGAAGAAAATTTTCCCGAATTATGGTACGATTCCACCTGAAAACAGAAAATTTTTATAAAATTTTTGCAGAAAATGTGACAAAGACAAGTACTGAAATTTACATTAGAGCAACTGAGATACAACATTTTTATTTTATGGCACAAAAAGTTGGGGAAACTGTGACATCAACAAAAACTAACCTATAAATTATTTAAAGAATATGAAAAATCTTTATTATTAATGTTTGACAATAATTTTATATCCTAAAAATTACTAAAAAAAATAAAGATTATTGTTGCGATGAAAAAATAATAATATGATGTTTGATTAATTTGGATAACGGATTTATTTGGATTACGAAACTATCTAAAAGTTGTTTTGCTATAAATTATGTGAGGGGAAAACATAAAAAATCATTCAGCAGGCGACAAAAAAATAAAAAGAGCGTGTTGTGTCAACGCACCAAGCGCAAAATGTTACTACACACCATAAAAATATCAAAAAAATAAATGTTTGCTGGGAGTGGGGGAATTTTTTCTGTTTTGTTGCAATAAAAAATAGTTTGCTTTATAGTTTTTATTTATAATTATGGCAACAAAACAAAAATTTTCAAAAAAAAAAAATATTGATGTGCTGGTCCGGGGTCACACACAGAGAAAATCTACATTTTTATCTCGTTCTAGTTTTCTGCAAAATAAAACGCTGTTTAGTGGAATAAGCCCATTATGAACAAAAGGTAATTCTGTACTATTAAAGCTCGATTTATATTATACGTTCCTTTCAGTTCCTTCATTTATCGTGTCAGACAAAAAAAACATTGTTACATGTATTTTCATAGGAGTATTTATATTATCCGTTCCGTAAGTGTAGGAACGGATAATATAAATACTCCTATATAAAATAAAGGTAACAATGTTTTTTTTTGTCTGATACGATAAATGAAGGAACTGAAAGGAACGTATAATAAAAATCGAGCTTAATGGATATTGGATGACAGATGTAAGAGAGAGTATTTTGTTTTTTTTTTTGACATTTTTTTAATGCCAAAGAATTGAGAAAATCAACTTCCTTGGATTTCGCCAATGCCAGTATATGAGACCAATTATGAGTGTCGCGCTCGAGCGCGATTGATTATGAAAGTTGATGTCGGTTATCAAATATCGAATTAATTGGATATCGCACGGTTGAATGTCGTATTTGTCGATGCTCATTTTGCGAATAATTCAGTTACTACACATTCCTATTTCTCGATTAAACTTTAATATTTGCTTACACAGTATTTGATTGGCATATACCAAATTTTACTTTTTTGTTATTTATTTGGCTTGAAAAACAGAAATACACAACACACCCTCTTCAAGTAGGAAATGCAAATTAGACAATTAACACTAAACCTTTTCACAAACTTATTCTTTTTCACCAAAGCAACGTGGTGATGTCAGTCCTATTCTGATGAAAATAATTAATAGGAATTTCGATAGGGCTGACATAACGATTTCTTGTATGTTTGTATGTATGTGTAAGTGTGCGATAATATATATATATATATTAATGTACGATATTGAGTATTCTTATGATTTTAACTTATGTTTCTCTTATACTAACCAAATTAATGCTTGACTAAATTTTAAAGTTTTATTTACAGATTTCCAAAAATAATTAAATAATAAATAATTAAAAACTAAATATTCTCTATATAACAAAGTACACCACACTGTTTGGCTTTTATAGTGATAAGCTTTTTGCCTATATATGATATACCAAAGTATATTAGCCTACCTGTCTGCACCCAACTAAATATTCGTAAAACTGCCTATAAAAATTTCACATCCGAACTTAATATTAATCCTTACAGGCTGTTCAGTAGATCGCGCACGTAATAATATGATTTTCAACATTTGTATGTGTTATAGGTTCGATAGAAGAACAAGAATACTTTGGTGAAGTGTTACTAGGTATTAAACAGGTGATACAAAATCATCTGCGTGAGGTGCAGGGAAAATTTCAGGAACGATTTCAAGATTTGGAGCTGGAGGTGAAGCGGCGCGATGACATAATATCACAGCTGCAGTCAAAAATACAAGAGCTTGAGGGTCAGCACAGTGAACGCAGTTTAATGACAAAAATTGAGGAGGTAGAACGAGAGAAGCTCGGATCATCGGGCACCGGAAGTACTGGCTCATCTGTCGAGCTACCGTTTATGGTGAACAACATAAACTCTATAATTTTAAAAAAATTATTTTAACAAAATCTTTTATTTTCTCTATATATTTTTATAGCGCGGTGATTCACTGGATACAATATTTGCATCCTCACCGCCTTCAGACTCGGGTCGGCCACGCTCAAAATGCCGGAATCGTAAACGAAATTCACCGCGACATCGAGAACGTGATTCAAATAATCTGACCTGGGAAGAGAGCAGTGATCAAGAAAGTATGGAGATGCAAGACCTACCGCGCTCAATAAGTCCTTACCGTGGTATGCTGGTAGCGGATATCACGGGAAATTTGACCCGGGTCTCAGACAGTGTTGTCCTGGACATGAACGATGACGAAGAGGAACACTCAAGTGCATCGTCATCGTGCGATTCACAGCTTGATGATGATCCGGGCGATTTACATTGTGACGACTGGGAAATCAAAATGCTAGCCGCCGAACTTGATCGACGCGAAAGTAAAAAAGAGGAATTAGCCTCCGAAGCAATAAACGAGGGCGATGAACATTCTGGCCTGCTACGACGGCGGCGGAAACGTAGTGACACGGACACCGAATGCAGTGAAATCGAAGCAGAACTATTAACAAGGCCGCGAGCCGCAAGCCTGGATCAACACAATCCAAGGCGGATGACACCAAAATTACGGGGCGTATTTAAGGCAATGAGTTTTGATCGTGACAAAGATAGACTCTGAGAATTAAGATGTGAAATCTGTATGTTCGCTAGTATTCAATAAATAAAAAATTTATATATAAAAAAAAAATAATAAAAAATTAAAAAAAATATTTTAAAAATTTAAAATTAAAACAAAATCAGCTTTATTAAAACCCATAAAATAAATTTGTAAATATTTAAATTAGTTTAAACAATAACAAAAAATTATTTTTATTAATAATTTTATTCTATATAGGTATATAGTTATTAATCCTACAAACAAAAAAAAAATCCTAACATTAATTAAAAATATTTTAATTTTGTAGTAATTTTTAAATCAATACAATTAGTTATAAAATCTATGATTACAAAACTCATAATAAATTTAACAAATAAAAACAACAACAAACCAGATTTAATAAATTTAATTAATTAGAGAGACATTACACAATAAAATATATTTTGCATATTTAAAAATTAATTAAATTTATAAAAAATAAATTATAATATATATTCGATTGACATAAAACAAAAAAAATTAAAAAGAAAAATTTAAAATTTAAAAATGAATTAATTTTTATGTTCATTTTTTGGTTTTTTTGTAAAATAATTAAATTATTTATATTAAATATAAAACAAACAAAAAAACAAAAAATTAATTTATTTTAAAAACCATATATACATACATACATATATAAGTATAAATAAATTTAAAAAAAAACTCTAATTATAATTATTAAAACAAATTAACAAATTTTGTTGAAAATTTAAAAAATCTTTTATTATTTTATTTCGTTTATGCCGATGATGCAAGTGAATTTTTATTTTATTTTATTGTGACGTTTCATTTTGTTTTTCAAGTTTGTTCGACGCTGAGAAGGATTTGATGTTTCTCCTCTCTAAATAGTTTGTTCGTTTTATAAAAATAAATTTTTTTTTAACTATTTTTTGATTCAGCAAAACGCCAAACGGAGCGCAACACGGTGGGTGATAATTGTTGTAGATTAAATCAAAGCCTACTAAATAAATCAAACCTCGCGGTTAGTGTTTTAAAATGAAAGATATGAAACTGTGCTTTGTGTAAAAGATATTGTTACGTTTTTATTTATCAACAACAACAATTAATAAAATACAAGATAAATTTCTAGTTCTATTCGCATTTTAAGTGCCGCTAAAATGGTTAAATGCCTAAGCATGTGAAGTTACTCCAGTTTTTAATCCCGATGCCCGGGCGATATCAAAACAGGTAAATTGTATGCACACTTGCCTACGGGTGGCACTGTACCGCTCACCATTGTTTGTTTCTTTTTAATATTTGCAATCATTTCTGGTATCGAAAAACTCCTAACTCTTTTGCGGTTTGCCTATTTCAAAACATCATTCGCTATTTCCGGCCCAGGAAGGTTTTGGAAGTTATAGACTATTTTCATATAAATTTATATGGGGCCATATCGAAGCTGGAAGATTGTGCCAATCCTAACAAAAGGTTGGTACTAGGGAGCTCACCATAGTTTGACCGTATCATTACACAGAAAAAACGGAGTTGCCCTGACTGGTGTCACATATATCCCACCGATCGGATACAATTTTAAATTATCCAAACGGAGCGTTTATTTTGTTCATCATTTACTTTTTCTGGATAAAAACTTGTACAATAAAAAGACAGAAATTATTTTTTTCGGATAAATTTCTTTACAAGTGACGGACAAATAAATTGAATAATTGTAGATAATTGTTAGTAAATAGTTTAGGATCAATTTGTTTACGAATATAGGATAGAACACAAAGATTTTTGAGATGTTAAATTTTAACATGGATATGAGTTATCATTTACCACAATTTGAAGGAATAAATATCAAAAAAAAGGAGTGAATAAAACACCGCCTTGAAGTTATCCCACACTTTCATCCCACGATTTTTTTTAAAATACCACTAGCAGCACAAGTGTTAAAAACTCATAGCATACTTTTTACATTTTATATACATAATATGTAAGTCTCATCCCACGATTTTTTTCATCTCATACTTTTTGCTTTTATTCAATGTAATATTTAACTGAGCGTTGTAATGTTATTATTTATATAAATTAAACTCACTTTTAACTTTTTATTAATAAAGATTTATTTAGACCTTTTCTATTTTTTTACATGTTTATCATTTTATAAGCTTTATTGTTAGACCATCAATCGACGGCTCCTCAAACAATAATAATCTTTCCACTCCATCGATTTAATCAATATCCAAAACTTAATATTAATTATTACAATATTTCGTAATGCCTAATAAACATATTTTATTTTTGTTATTAAATCATAATAAAGCAAAATAAATTTTGAAATATAAAATATGTTTATTTTACAAAACACAATTTCATGCAATTTCTCAAATCATTAAATATTTTTCGCGTGTACTTATTTCGAAATGCAAAGTGTATTGCAACGCGAATGATGTCGAAATTTCATGATAAGTGTGTGGCATTACATCCTTCCCCTTTTAGAAAAATTTACCAATTGAAGATTTGTAAATTTTTTTTTTTTTTTTTTTTTTATAATTAACTTCTATAAATATTATCTTGTTATTTTAATTTAGTAATCTTAATTTTACTCAAATGAGTTTATCTTAAATTTGTATTTATATTCATATAAAAAAACTTACATTCTTGTTTTTATTTTTTTAGACGATTATTGTGTATTTCTTTAATTTCATTATCTATCTTAATCTTTGAATTCACATCATTTCTTTCTACTATTTCAAAAGGTCCAGTGTAGTTACTTTCAAGCTTTCTTCTCTTACCCCTTTTCAGATAAACGAGATCACCTACGCTAAAATTTCCTGGATTTATTTTTTTGTCTAATTCCTTTTTCCTATTTTCTTTTGTTCATTGTAATAATTCATTAGCTTTTTTTGTGCGCTTCTTGTAATCTAAACCTAACTTCTTCTGCATAATTGTCATAATTATAAATCGGGTTCGTTTTTTTCAGTATCTATGAATGATGGTATGCTAGTTAACTTTCCAAACACTAATTCATATGGAGTGTATTGTGTATCAGTATGTGGAGTTGTATTATAAGAGAATACAAAGTATGGTAACCATTCATCCCTTATGGTTATGGCTTCTTTATTTATTAATGGAATTGCTTCTATGTATTTTGTTAATTCGCATTGTAAAGTTAATATGTATCTAAATCCAATCGAAATCTTTAGTGGTCCTACACAGTATCTACTGCTAGTACTTCAAAACTACTCCCTGGTGTTTCTGTAATTTTCATTTTCTCTTTCGTATGCCTGATTATCTTATTCTTTTTGCAAGATTCACACTTATTTATAAAGTCTTTGACCATTCTACTCATATTTTTCCACACATATCTCTGTTTTATTTTACAGATTGTTCTTTAACACCTGAGTGACCTCCATTTGGATTCGTGTGATTTTCTAAAATTATTCCTAACATTTCTTTGGTATCTATTATTCTTTTCGGCGGTTTATAAATTATTTTCTTCGTTTTTACCTTTTTTTGAGTTCTGCAGAACATTAAATTTATTTTTGAATTCGTTAATATCTAAGTGACTAAAAATTAAATCGTTACTTTTCAACGCTAGTTTATCTATTTTCAGTTTTTGCATGCAGTTAATTAACTTCTCCAATTTTGAATTCATTTCCATAATTGGATTATTGCTAATCAAAATAGTCACAGTTTTTAACCATTTGTTGTCATTGCCGAATTTATTTATGACCTCTAAACCTTTTGTTACATTTATAAATTTATTGTTTTTAGTTTCTCGCGAGTTTTCTGTTCTTTCATACACAAACTTTAATTCTTTTAATTTGTTGACTTCAGTTATAGATGTACATTCCCAAGCGTAGAGTTGATCAGGCTCTTTTCTTGGTACCTCTACACTAAAATCTTTAGAATTTTCATCAAGTTTGTTTTTCATACTTCTAGTGATTACATTAATTTTTTTTTTGGTATTAATGCTTCAGTATTCCAAACTATTCTAGATAAAGCATCTGCATTGGTATTTAGTTTACCTTGTTTGAAAATTATTTTAAAATTGAAGTCAATTAGATCTAATCGTATTCTGGTCATTTTGGACGATGGGTTCTTATTTGTAAACAGACTTACAAGTGGTCTGTGGTCAGTTACTACAATAAATTGTCTACCGTAAAGGTAAGGTTTAAAATAATTTATGGCCCAATGTATAGCTAATAATTCTTTTTCAATAACTGGTTTGTTTAGTTCGTGTTTATCCATAGATCTACTTGCGTAGGCAATTGGTAGATCTTTCCCAATTTCACCTTGTGATAAGACAGCACCTAACGTGAAATTTAATGCATCCGTTGTTAGAACAAACTCTTTATTAAAATTTGGATACTGTAAGATTGGTGGATCGATTAATTTTGTTTTTAGTAAATTAAATGCTTTTTCACAATCGTCAGACCAAACAAATGCTGTTCCCTTTTTTAATAGGTTATTTAGAGGTTTCGCTATCAAGGCAAAGTTGTTGATGAACCTTCTATAATAGTTACAGAATGCAACGAATCGGCGTTTACTATCCGAATCGGTTGGGCGTGAATAATTTTTAATCACTTCATATTTCGCAGGGTCAGGCTTAACCCCTTCACTTGTGATGTAGTGAACTAAATACGTGACTTCCTTTTTTAAGAAATTACATTTAGATGGATTGATTTTTAAATTATAGTCTCTTAATCTTTTAAATATTTTAATTAAATTATTATTATGGTGTTTCATTCCACAACCAAAAACAATTATATCATCCACATATAAAAACGCAAGTTCCTCAACGCCAGCTAATGCTATTGATAGCATTCTTTGGAAGCTATTGGTGGATATTTTAAGTCCAAACGGTAACCTTTTAAATTGAAAGTGTCCTTTATTTGTCGAAAAGGCTGTCATAGGGCGAGATTCCTTCACTAGTTCTATTTGATGAAATGAACTAGTTAGGTCTAGCGTTGAAAAATATTTCGCTCGGCCTAAATTATCTAATATGTCCTCTAGACGAGTTAATGGAAATTTATCGTCTATAATTTTTTTATTTATTGCCTATAATCTACAACTAATCTCCATTTCTTATCGCCCTCAGAAGATTTTTTTGGCACAATTAACAATGGAGAATTGTACGGACTGATTTAAGGTTGTATTATATCATTATTTAAAAGGTTTTCGATTTCTTTATCTATTTCATTATAATGAGCTTTTGGTAACCTATAGTTTTTTATATAGACAGGAGCACTGTTTTCTTTTAGAATTTCTTGTTTGTAGAAATTGTTTGTTGTTAATGTATCACCTGAAACGTAGAAAACATCTATAAATTCCCTACAAATTTTAAAAATTTCTTTTTTTTTCAAAATTATTATTATTTTCCATGTTTAATTTTTTAATTATTTTTGTGTACCGTTCTTCATTTGAAATGTTAGTATTTTTAGTGTTCTGTATTATATGATAATTACTTAAATTCTTTAATTTTGGTTCATATTTATCTATTTGCACTGCTTGTTCATTAGTGTTTATTATTCTTATATGTGCAATACCATTCTTAGGAATTATTCCATTGCAATTTGCAAATAAATACTAAAATTATGCTATCTTCACTTCTTTTAATATTTAGAGCTTTTAAAATTTCTGTTCTCGCTGGTATTGTAAAAGTGTTTTGTGTTGGGAGATTGGTCTCCAAGGGTAGAATAATTTCTTCATCTACTGAGTTAATTGTGATTTTGTAAGTTTCGTAATCAATCTTAGATCCATTTTTGCTCAAAAAATCCCTACCTATTATTCCATCAGTGTTTATGGGGAAATCCTTATCTACTATATGTATATTTTGTTTTATAATTTGATTATGGAATTTAAAGTTTGTATATACAGTGCCTAATGAATATGTTTCGGAGTCTGTCACTCCCGTTATTCTACATTTATTATTACTATCTATAGCTACATTTTCTTATAATTTATCCACTTTGCAAACAGTGATATCCGATCCTGTATGAACCAGAAATATCAAGACGTCTCCGGACAAAGCTGATTGTAACATTACCAGACTTCCTGAATTTGCATTTATATGGAAAATTAGTGAATTGCTAACTCGTTTAATTGTTTTGTTATATCCTCCTGTGATGTTATCGGAGGAATAATCCCGTTTCCCGAGCTTTGTAATACGTGTATATTTCGGTTGTTGCGATTTTCATTGTTATAAATTTGATTTCTATGATTTCGATTATTATAATTTTGTTTTCTGTAATCAAAATATGCTTTGTTGTAATTATTATTTCGGTTTGAGAAACGATTCGAATTTCGTTGCCCATAGTTTGTATTAGCATGATATGAATTATTTTTGCTCAGATAACTATTACTATTTCTGTAGTTATTATAGTGTTCACTATTATAACTGTTATTGCTCCGACCGGCAATTCTACTGTTCCTATTAAATTTGTTTCTGGTAGATTGAAATATTTGATGTTTAAGTTGTGACACATTTTGTGTGTCTGTTTGAAAAATTTTTGAGGCCTCTCTTGCAACTTCTATAGCCTCAGATAAAGTTTTTGGTCTAGCTGCCATTACAGTGGGTATTAATATATCCCTCATATTAATCCCTCTTTGAATGCATTTAAACCCAATTGATCTGATATCAAATGTACGGTTTTTTTATCTGCATCAGCTAGGATTTTTACTTGTACACTATTTAGTTCATTAACTAACTTTTCAATCTTTTCTATATAATGTTCTATTTTACCCTTTTGCCTAAGTCTATGTATTTCTGATTGTATCTCTAGTGGAGAACGCCTTATGTCAAAAGCTTTGTTAAATAGTTCTTTTAATTTTTTAAAAGTCTCTGGTTTTTCTTCTAACGTAATTTTTGATTTTACACTTTCACTAATTTTAGCTGCTAACACTATCGCAATCAATTTTGGTTGATCTGCTATTTTTAATTCGTTATGTAGCACTTTGACTGAAGGTCGGTAACACTTTAATAACTTCACTAATTTTTAGATCCATTTTCTTCTTAAATGGCATTTACGCATAGTTTAAATTAATTTCATATCTAATATTATAAATTTGATCACAAATACACACTACTGACACAATTTTTTCTTATGTAATATATTATTGCTATGTATGATTTTTGTTATGTTATCATGTTATTATAGTTTAAGAGTTTATTACTCTTGTTAAATTTGCAACAATTTCTTTTTTTGCTTTTTCATACATTTTCTTAATTATATAAATTATGATTAATACTACTATTATAACTATAGTTACCTTAAGATATCCTGACAGGTCCATATTATTTGATAGTTGTAGTTATGGTTGTTGCTCATAGTTGCCTCCTTATTTTGTGTAGTTGCGATGTCCCTCACACCATTGAAGAAATCCATTTTGTATTATATATAATTATACCCAAATTTTAAGTGGGGGTTTCCACTCTCGTCTATCAAATTTTTTTTTAATATATGTATATATATATATATATATATAGTGTGGTGCGACGGACACCCAACACTTTAATTAACTTTTTATTCATTAACAATTTATTTTTTTTTTATAATAATATTAATTATTATAATTTATGACCATTGTTTTAGATTACCAAGGTATTTTCACTTTATTAAATTAGCTATTATTATTATTAACTATTATTATTATTACTTTATCATCAAATATTTTTTTTTAGACATTTATTTCATTAGTTTAAACATTTTTATTGTAAACTCACTGTAGATTCAAGTTCGTATTGGCCAGATCGCCATGTAATGTTATTATTTATATAAATTAAACTCACTTTTAACTTTTTATTAATAAAGATTTATTTAGACCTTTTCTATTTTTTTACATATTTATCCTTTTATAAGCTTTATTGTTAGACCATCAACCGACGGCTCCTCAAACAATAATAATCTTTCCACTCCATCGATTTAATCAATATCCAAAACTTAATATTAATTATTACAATATTTCTTAATGCCTAATAAACATATTTTATTTTTGTTATTAAATCATAATAAAGCAAAATAAATTTTGAAATATAAAATATGTTTATTTTACAAAATACAATTTCATGCAATTTCTCATATCATTAAATATTTTTCGCATGTACTTATTTCGAAATGCAAAGTGTATTGCAACGCGAATGATGTCGAAATTTCATGATAAGTGTGTGGCATTACAGCGTTCTTCCTTCGATATTCTACGAATTTAAGCAACGAAAATTAGTCTGAGATGGGTACTTCTATTGAAAGGTCGACCGGTTTGACATTGCCGATAGTTTCTGTACGCTGTTGGCTAATCTGTGACGAAATATAAAGTTCCGCCGATCATGGGAATTCCCGCTATTCGAATATACGGGACACGGGAAATGTATCGGTTTCGTTGAAAAGTAAAAAAATTCTCCAGTCTTAGGGTTTAAAAAGTCTGCAAATTTGTTAATTTAGATATGTTTTGGACTCCTATTGCTACCTACCGAGCGAATATGATGACCCGCTGATCGTGGGAATTCCCGCTATCTAAATTTTTGTACGCGTGTTATACTATTTTACGACTTTGAGCAACGAAAATTAGTCTGGGATGGATACTTCTATTGAAAGGTCGACCGGTTTGACATTGCCGATAGTTTTTATACCCTGTTGGCTAATCTGTGACGAAATATAAAGTTCCGCCGATCGTGAGAATTCCTGTTTTAATTGGTCCTGTTCCGTACCATGTTCAGTTTTTTGCTGTTCTATTTTGTAACATCCTATTTTGAAATGTGCCGTAGTGAATGTCGTCGATGTGGAAGTAGGATAAGCGCTATTAGCATTTTACACATAAATTAGTAAAATTGAAATATTCTTACATTTTGTGATAACACGCGTACAAAAATGTAAATAGCGGGAATTCCCACGATCGACGGAACTTTATATTTCGTTACAGATTAGCCAACAGGGTACAGAAACTATCGGCAATGTCAAATCGGTCGACCTTTCAATAGAAGTACCCATCCCAGACTAATTTTCGTTGCTCAAAGTCGTAGAATATCGAAGGTAGAACGCTCAGTTAAATATTACTTTGAATAAAAACAAAAAGTATGAGATGAAAAACATCGTGGGATGAGATTTACATATTATGTATATAAAATGTAAAAAGTATGAGATGAATTTTTAACACTTGTGCTGCTAGTGGTATTTTTTAAAAAATCGTGGGATGAAAGTGTGGGATAACTTCAATGCGGTGAATAAAGCTGTGTTTTTAGATAGTTTAATTAAATAATAAACGCATTATAATTTTTCTTTTATTTATACTAATACTATGTTAGTTATTTTAATGAGAAGCAATATAACATTAAATTTATTTAAAAACCAGAGTCAGCTTTTTCAATTAAATCATGAATCAACATTGGAAAATATCTAAGTAAACACCAAAATTGTGATGCGGACTGTCTCAAATTTTTAGTTTTACTGTCAAAATTTATTAATGAGGGTATGTTTGATCTGTTATGATACCCAAAAATTTGCACTTTTAATTCTTAAATTAAAATCATCAGCAGAAATTAACTTTCGCTCTTTAGTTAAATATATAAGAAACTATGTTCATACTGACCAAAGCCAAATATAATATTGCCGATCTCATATACATTTTTTCGCCAAATTTTTTTTAAAAGATGGAACCAATGCACAGTAACCACACCATGCGGACACTTTTTACATTAAAAAGTTTAGCTAAGACAACAATTTTATGAGACATCTAACGTTACATGAACAAAATTTTACGAACTTTCAATTTTTTTATCGATCTTAATTTTCGACGATTTGCACATGCTGGATGCACATGTTGAAGTATGTGCATATACTTGTTGAATAAAAACGTAAACAAGAAGCAAGATCAAGTTTGAATTTCTTCAATGGTTTTTGCTTTTCGCAAAATATTTTTTTTTTTGTTTTGTGTCCTTTTAAAACAAAATTATGTTTTGTGTCCTATATTACCTACGAGTATATACTCGTACCTTATGAATGAACTGTGAAAATATTTTATGATACGAGAGACTCCATTATAAAGAAGTTATTGTAAATAAGACTTATTATTATTGTAAATGCAACATTGTTATTCGTATTATTAAGCGATAATTTGTTAATCCGTGGATAATTGATAGTAAGAATAATAAATATATAGATTATATTTTTTTAATATTAAATCTAAGGAAGCATACACGTGTTAATTTTATCTTGTCTTTATGAGTGTGTATTTTAAAAACGCATATGAACAAAATCGACCTTGAACTAGTTTAGGAACTAGACATTTTTGTTTTATAAACTTATTCTTAGTGTGGAATACCGTCGATGAGGTAAACAAGTTCAGCGTTGCACTTTTTTATTTATTTATTCTTGCATCGATTGGTTTTGATACCGAAAAAATCTGAGAATGATAAAATTTCATAAAAGGGCCCCAATTTATAAATATAGTCTAGGAAGTAAGAATATTATTAAATTATAGGAGCCTATTATAATGTAAAATATTTGCGGTCTTAGGGGTATATCCTCTATCCGGTCGCAAGTTAAATATTTGCGATCAGAAATATGGCTACTAGATTTATTTTGCCATGCCAATTGACACATTTTTTTTAAATTTAAATTTTTTTTGCGATTGTTAAGTAGAAATACATAAAAATACTGCGACCTCTGAAAAGGCGTAGCAGTCTTTTCGTAGATTTCCACTCTACAATTGCAAAATAAATTTAAATTTAAAAAAAATGTGCCAATTGGCATGGCAAAATAAATCTAGTAGCCATGTTTCTGATCGCAAATATTTAACTTGCGACCGGATGGAGGATATACCCCTTACTTTGAGAAATTTACAACAACAATCCCATATATGTAATTCCAATTTGGAATTATTTTAAACCAACTTTTCTGCTGGTATAGAATTATTCTATTCTACCTGTAGTTTTAATGTTCTGTTCACCACCAGGGCAGTTTTATTGAATACTTTTATTTTTAAATGTTGGCAATTAAAATATGAAAGTAATTTTTGTTATTTTAACATCGAATTTTTCTTAACAAGACGAAAAATTAGTTATGATTTGTAATAATATTCAATAATATTTTAGCACATTACTATTTAATTGAATATATTTAGTTGTGTTTTTACGTTATCAAATTCAAAATGTAATTGTTACCAACTAATAAAAATAAATTAAAAAATATCTTTGGTTGTTACTTTGAGCACAAATTAATTCTATACCAGAATGGAATTAGCTTGTACCAAAGTAAGACCGCAATTATTTCGTTAAAGAAACAGCAGCAGATAATTTTTTTTATGAAAGCTGATGTTCGATAGGAACTAGAAGAAACTCGCGTTTATAGCTGATAAATTTGAATTTAGTTTGATTTCGGTTTGTTATTTATTTAGTAGAAATGTGGAAATGGGAATTGAAGGAAGACGAATAAATATGATGTATGTGCAATAAACTTTTATTTAAAAAAGTCGAATAATATAAATGTATTGTTTCTTCAAAATTATTTTTCCGAGGAATTAAATTATTTTTCCTTTAAATATTATAAACTTTTAACAGGAGAAGCTGCCACATTAGTTCGTCATATCGCAGTAACTGAGGCAAACATAGTGCGGCTACGGAGAAGATTAAATAGAGATACGATAAAAAAAGGCTCGTGATGACAAATCTCATAAAGCAGTTTGTTGATAAGCCAGATATATCAAAGGTTTCGGCTAAGGCGCTTCATCAAATAGCTGACGTATTGGATGAAGTTCTGAGAGGATTGAAGGTGTTAGCCGAAGCGGTAAAAGGGACCCATGGCTCATTCATATTTTGGTAAACAAATTGGATAGTGTGACTAAGCAAGCATGGGCAAATGAGATAACTGTAGAGAATTTCCCTAATTTTTCCGATTTTTAAGCAAACGAAGTGATTTATTGGATGCTATAGAAGTCAATAAAGTGTCGACCAGCAATCGAGTTAAATCCTTCCAATCAAGTGCAGAGCCTTTGTGCCTTAAATGCTCGCAAGGCCATTACCTCAGTAAATGTGACCAGTTTCTTTCCCTAAGCGTTAATGATAGACAGGTAGGTTTTGTGCCTGAGAGAAAACTGTGCTCAAACTGTTTCACTCCAAGCCATCAGTCAATCATATGCAGCTCGAGTTATACATGCGGTAAATGCCACAGAAAACACCATCTTATGCTACACACCGAAGATGCAGTCAGGCCAACAGCGAACACGGCTACTAGAAAAAACATAGAAGAGGCTATGACTCATGTTGTTGTCAAATGCAACAACCATATCAAGTTTCCAATCATTATTACCAACAGCAGTAGTTCGAGTTCCAATCTGGAAATCTACTAATATATGCAGAATGTTGCTGGACTTGGGATCTCAAGCGTTATTCATTACCGAGGAATGTATGCAGCGATTAAAACCTACGAGATCAAAGGCAAACTTCGCAATATCGGGCTTGGCACCGAGAAAGGTCACTACGAGAGTTTCAGCTTGTGTCACACTGAAATCCTTACACTCGACAAAGAATGATGTGGTGAATTTTTTTTGTTAAATGTTACTGTTACATTTTTGGTTTTGCGCAGCAGTGTCTAATAAAGAAACTACAACATTTTCATTGTGAACTTTTAATTTTTTAGGTAACATAAAATAGCAAATATGATTAACAACTAGCTTTTCTGAGATTCTGAAATTTTCATCAAAAAATATTTACTGACGTAAAGTAATGTTAAGAGTTAAATGATACAGAAAGAAAATAATTTCTTTAAAATAATAGAATTCTAAAAGTTTTGTTTGAATTTGAAATACTTTTTAACTAAATATTAATTATTATACCTTATTTAAAAGAGAATAGTATCAGCTTTTTAAAGAAATTAATACTTGGAAATAAAAATAGTTATTTCTCAAGATATTGAAGTTTCTTTAATACAAGGTGCTGCGTTGGAAGACTGCTCTTTAAACGTGTATAACTTGAAAGGGGGGCTTTAACGTACAAAGTGACAGAAGTAACCTTACCTTCGTTTTGATCAAGGAATCCAACGGTACTATTCGTGTTAGCTACTTTAGGGACACCCTGTATGTATAGATGATAATTAATATAAATATGCGCAAATATTTAAATAATAAAAATTTAAGATTTATTTACTTAAATTTTTAATATTTCTTAATAAATTTTGAGTTTGAGTTTCTTGTATTTTTTAAGTTCTGGAATACGATTCCAAATTAACCAGAAACTTGAATATTGCTTAAAGAGATTAAATGAAATTTGCTATGACCTGCGGGAATTGGATTCTAAAATTAATTGTTTTTGAAGTTGTTACATTGTATTGGAGTGAAACTTCATACTTAAGCTTTTCTCATAAATTAGGAGATCCCAGTTATTTTTAGCCGAAAGTCCGGAAGTGGCGTAGGAGCCTTTTCGGTTTGTGCAAATATTTTGCAAAGTGTATTATTATAATTAGAAAAAAACATTATGAACTAAAAGATTCTAAATTAAATTGACAATAATATTGGCTAAAATCAGTGTTTCAATGGAAATGGTAATTTTAACAGAAAACTGTTTATCAACAAAATTCAGGCTTTGTACAGCCAGACTTTACTATAAATTAAGAGACCGCGTTAATTTTAGCAATATTATATACATACTTTTATATAACATTCACGAAAAAACCATTAAAAACCAAAAGATTGTAGATTAAATTTGAAACAAAATTTGTTCAGATCATTTTAATTTATTTTACGTATTAAAATAAAGTAAAGTAACCATGAAACATGTTGATCTTGCGATTTTTGTTATTTTGTCACAGAAAAGCAAGGTCTGATAAAAACATCGCTGCTGTGAGAGAGTGTACGGGAAACTCCTTGGCAGTTAAATTTCTCGTCATTCACAAGATCTTGCCCCGCGACTTCAACTTGGCAACTTTAGTGTAGAGGCTTGGGTCTACACCCGTATAAAATCCAACTGACCTAAGAACTTAAGGTAAACGACCATAGACAACGCCGTAAGCTAGCTGGTTTAACTCTGGAGCAGTTAGAAGTTAACCCAAATTTCGCTAAAAAAATCATCTTTATCGACTTCTTCCTTTGGGGCTACCTTAAATTGCAGATCTATGCGAGTAAATCGCAAACAATTGATGCCCTCAAAGTAAACATAACGAACGCCATCCAGCAAATTCAGCGAGATTTATTCGATTCATTGAAAATTGTACCTCCCCAATACGTCCCACCAAGCATAACTCCAACGGACATTTGAATATATTCCAAGCTTAAATACCATAAAATATTATTACAAACAAAAAATTTCACACAACATGTTTTATTTACAATTAAAAATCGAGCATCCTCGTAAATTTAATTTCAAACACATTAGTTTGAAGTTTAGCTTTGATAATGATGTCAAATTGACACCGAAAGCTTAGAAATTAATTATTATAAATTTAAAATCTGAGCCATATACCAAAAAAAACCTTATATTTACTATTATTTACTCATAAAATATTTTCCAAATACATTAGTTTGATTAATTTTTAATTTTTATCGGAAATGATGACTTTTTCTAAAATAAAACTTTATGTCACAAAAGTTCGACATCTATATAGCCCAGTCGGATTGACTAATCTGTATCAATTTGTATTAATTGCGAGATTCTTGCGAGATTTAGTGGGAATCTGTGTTCCAGAAGTGGCAGCTTCCACGGAAGGTTTTTCAATTTTTTCACTGATGTTAAAAAGTTATAGATTTAAAGATTAAAGTTATAAATAAATTTAAAAAGAAAAAAAAACAAGGGTTGATTTTGTTGGTTTTCTGACGTTTACGCGGGAATTATGATTTTTGATTGTGCAAAACAGTTTTACCAAAAGACAAGTAACTTTAATTTTTCGCTTTAGAAATCAAGTTTGCTGTATTCGAGATCTATGTATACATTCGTGGTAAAAAAAGTGGTGTAGGCCACAACATATTCACCAATCCAATTGTTTACAAGTTTTTCTGCATCAATGCACTTTGTGCCAATAATATTTGCCACGGAGATGCTGGCGTTCATGCGTAATGTTTACAAAAAATGTCAACAAAAGTTTCCTTTATATAATATACTCGTAAAGGTTAGTAACATGATACTATAAGTAACTTGTACTATGGAATTTTACTGGAAATAAAATAATAAATTTTAATTTTCATCCCCATGCTTCTTTTATTGCTCCAATTTTAAAAATTCATAAAATTAATTTACATTTAATTGTGTGACGATATTTTAAAAAGTTAAATAACAATCGTTAAAAAATCCAAATGTAATCATTTATTAAATTTGGTTATGCAACCAGTTCCAACTTATTATTTTAAAACAAAAAATCTATATATATATATATATATATATATATATATATATATATATATATATATATATATAGAAATCTAAATCTAAAATCTGATTCTATTTCCTGCCAATCAAATTAGATTTTTCATTTTGAATTAATATTAGTGAACTATTTCCATGTTCCAGGAAATCGCTTAAATAAGTGAAACAATCCCACCAACCAACTAGTTGAAATTACTCATTCGATAAATTTTTCGTAATCAGCAATAAGTTTAATTTTTATTTTTTCCAAACCACTGGACTTTTCGCGACCAGGAGGTCAGTAGACTTACTTTGGTAAAAAATCTGAGGAGGAGTTACACGAAACTGGGGATAATCACTTGATTACGCCGACTAATCAAAATACTTTATTTTGCAATGTAAATTACTAAATGGGTACAAGACTCAGTCGTAATATAAATAAATAAAAAAATAAAAAATATCCAGATATCATTACAAGCAAAGAGTATGAAAATTTACACAGAGTAACGAAGCAGAGGAAAAAATTTCATCAAAAAATGCATGGGTTACGCAATTTAAATCGATTATACAATACACTTACGCAACAATTTTTTATTTTTTTTGTATTGAATATTGTCATGCTCGTGACTATTTATCGAAAACGAAAAAAATTACTTTAAACAAAAATGTGTAAATGTGTTTTTAACGCAATTAAATTGCATAACCCATGCATTTTTTTTGATGAAATTTTTTCCTCTGCTTCGTTACTCTGTGTAAAGTTTCATACTCTTTGTTACAAGTCAATCATCTGTTCAACCGCTAAGAAATATTAAAAAATTTAAGGTTTATTTAATTTGTCCATATTTCATACTTAAATCGTTAAAAAAATTGGCTACCTGCTTTTTAATATTATTAATGTATATTACATCTTGTAATTTGTATGTTATATTAATAACTATCGTTTATATATTAGCATTAGAATAAATTGCAGTCGAGAGTACACGATCAACGTAAAAAATAAGAAGAAACAAAATAGGAATTTAAATAATTTCGTTTTTCTGTTTATAATATTTAAAGGAAAAATTATTTAATTCCTCGGAAAAATAATTTTGGAGAAACAATACATTTATAATATTCAACTTTTTTAAATAAAAGTTGATTGCACATACATCACAGGAAAAAATAAAAAAATATTTTGTATAAATATTCATATTTGTTCGTCTTCCTTCAATTCTCATTTCCACATTTCTACTAAATAAATAACAAACCGAAATCAAACTAAATTCAAATTTATCAACTATAAACGCGAGTTTCTTCTAGTTCCTATCGAACATCAGCTTTCGTAAAAAAAATTATCTGCTGCTGTTTTTTTAAAGAAATAATATTTTACATTATAATAGGCTCCTATAATTTAATAATATTCTTACTTCCTAGACTATATTTATAAATTGGGGCTCTTTTATAAAATTTTATCATTCTCAGATTTTTTCGAAATCAAAACCAATCGATGCAAGAATAAATAAATAAAAAAGTGCAACGCTGAACTAGTTTACCTCATCGACGGTATTCCACACTAAGAATAAGTTTATAAAACAAAAATGTCTAGTTCCTAAACTAGTTCAAGGTCGATTTTGTTCATATGCGTTTTTAAAATACACACTCATAAAGACAAGATAAAATTAACACGTGTATGCTTCCTTAGATTTAATATTAAAAAAATATAATCTACATATTTATTATTCTTACTATCAATTATCCACGGATTAACAAATTATCGCTTAATAATACGAATAACAATGTTGCATTTACAATAATAATAAGTCTTATTTACAATAACTTCTTTTTAATGGAGTCTCTCGTATCATAAAATATTTTCACAGTTCATTCATAAGGTACATACTCGTAGGTAATATAGGACACAAAACATAATTTTGTTTTAAAAGGACACAAAACAAAAAAAAAATATTTTACGAAAAGCAAAAACCATTGAAGAAATTCAAACTTGATCTTGCCTTGCTTCTTGTTTACGTTTTTATTCAACAAGTATATGCACATACTTCAACATGTGCATCCAGCATGTGCAAATCGTCGAAAATAAAGATCGATAAAAAAATTTAAAGTTCGTAAAATTTTGTTCATGTAACGTTAGATGTCTCACAAAAATTGTTGTCTTAGCTAAACTTTTTAATGAAAAAAGTGTCCGCATGGTGTGGTTACTGTGCATTGGTTCCATCTTTTAAAAAAAAAATGGCGAAAAAATGTATATGAGATCGGCAATATTATATTTGCCAAAGCCTTCCAATATGTCGTGCATTAGGTCTAGACGGTTACACTATGTGATTCGAATGTGACCTGTTTTCCTTAAAGTAATTACACTGCGTGTAATGCAATGAATTACTGCAGCTGGAATTATCTTCTAAAATTTTAACCGTAAAATTTTCATTTTCGCATAGAAATTTTAATGTATCTAAAATCGATACATAGGAAAAACTGTTAGTCACAGGGCGTTGACAGTCATAAATGTTATGTTGTTTGTCCCATATCCTATCATGTCTTACAGCTAAAGCGATTTCTCTCGGTTGAGGAAATTTCGAAAAAATTTCTTTTTTTTCTTAGTTATGTAGTTTTTTGAAGTAGAAACGGATTTGTTAAAATATTCAATTCTGGTTGTAGTAGTTCATTCAAAGGGTGATATTTACCACTCACCAATAATTTTTCGCGTATTTTTAATCCTCTTACTTGGGTAAAGGTCGCAATCGAGTCTAGTATTGCGTTTGTTTGGTTGTAGTTTAACTTTTATCTGGACAGTTTTTCTAATAGCTCCTGTTCTACTTGTGGCAAAATATCACAACTATTAACCGTCTTCACAATACCTGCGTTACTAAATTCGTTATTGAAGTTTCAATCGAGATTAGTTTTTTCGATATCGTTATTAACAATTACGTCTAAAAGCACCTTATGTATACTTATTATGTGTTTGGTAAGACCACTGTAGGTTTTAAATTGAGCATTACAATTTTGAAATCCACACGTTAGATTGTTTTATTTGACAAATAAACGTACTTATTTATTTTAAGTTTACTATAAAAAAAATTAAAAAGGAATTCAATACCAAAAAATAACTTAAATTCAACTTAAAAATTAATAGTGTAAAAAATAAAAAGTATAAAGTAACTAATTTAAAAAACGTACGTAACTTAATTTAAATTTCAGAATGTAAACTTAATACTTTTTGTAATTCTCTTAACCTGGGCGTTAAAGTTGAATGACCCATTTTTAAAACTTCTTCCTGGATAAACAAAGAAAATGATTGTAAATTGTCGGGGTATTTACACTTGAAAACGAAATATGTCTTGAAAAGGCTCAGAAAGTATTCTATATTTATTATTTTAATTGCTAGTAAGTGACAACTCCTTTCCGTCGATTAAGTGCGGATACCCTAAATTATGTTGCAAGCAGGTTCCAGTCTGTAAAAAATATTCATTTTAGAATTTATATGAGTTTAGGATGCATCATCAATCGATTCGCAGCAAAACTTTATAGTTTTAAAAAATAGACCAACTTTTTTATTACGGACATAATATTATGTGTTAATAATTAATACACAATAAAATATCTGAGTTATTAATCTTTTATTTTATCATATGAGAATTGCTCATTTGAAACTTGATTGATATTGTGCTTAAGTTATGTAAATCACCCTTTCAAATATAAAAATCTGGTAAATAGATGAATTTGTTTTTTCCCACATGTTCGGCATAATTTCGATAAGAAAATTAAAGTTGTAATATCACCATTAAATTCTGGAAATAATAAAAAAAGAAAAATTAATTAATATCAATTTTGAAATTTTGGCTAAGAAATTGTTTGTAATTGTTTTGAAAACCATAATTGTTACTTACTGTCATCATCTTCTGTGTACTCATGTAAACCCTAACATTCTTTGAATTTGCCAGCTTTTCAATTTTTTGTTTCAGTTTTCGCCACTTATCGTCATACAATATGTCTTCAATTTTATATTTTAAATTAAAATCTTGATCAATCTATAAATAAATAAAAACAATATTGCAAAATATTAATTTCCTGCGCAAATTATTAAGATAAAACTTTAATTTATCGCGTAGTATATTCGCAAACGTAATTCGACAATATTAACTATATATCATGGTTTCTCCGAACGCAAATATGTATTACAAATATGTGTACTGTTTTTGTATAAAGAAAATACTATTCATATATATTTTTTTTTTTCATTTCTAAGGAAATCTTCTACAACTGTTCAAACCGCAGGGGATTTTTTGCGTTTCGTCTGCGAACAATTAATCAATGGCTGTCAAATGATTTGCGACAAAAACCAATACCGGAATCCGTAAGTGCTGATAATAACGAGGTATCAGAAGATGACGCACATATCGACGATATAAAATGGCTTCAGCAGGCCTGCCCCAAAAATAATTTACTGGACATTTTTAAAATAATGGCAAAAACCATAAATTTACGTAAAAAATATTTTCCATAAATGATTATCCCAGGTTTCTGGGATACTCCAGGATTTTATATTTTTTATAAAGGGTGATTTTTTTGTGGTTAGGATTTTCATGCATTAGTAATTGACAGATCACGCGGGATTTCAGACAAGGTGTCAAAGAGAAAGATGCTCAGTATGCTTTGACATTTCATAATGAATAGACTTACTAACGAGCAACGCTTGCAAATAATTGAATTATATTACAAAAATCAGTGTTCGGTTCGAAAAGTGTTTCGCGATTTACGTCCGATTTATGGTCTACATAATCGACCAAGTGAGCAAACAATTAATGCGATTGTGACCAAGTTTCGCACTCAGTTTACTTTATTGGACATTAAACCAACCACACGAATGCGTACAGTGCGTACAGAAGAGAATATTGCGTCTGTTTCTGAGAGTGTTGCTGAAGACCGTGAAATGTCGATTCGTCGCCGTTCGCAGCAATTGGGTTTGTGTTATTCGACGACATGGAAGATTTTACGCAAAGATCTTGGTGTAAAACCGTATAAAATACAGCTCCTGCAAGAACTGAAGCCGAACGATCTGCCACAACGTCGAATTTTCAGTGAATGGGCCCTAGAAAAGTTGGCAGAAAATCCGCTTTTTTATCGACAAATTTTGTTCAGCGATGAGGCTCATTTCTGGTTGAATGGCTACGTAAATAAGCAAAATTGCCGCATTTGGAGTGAAGAGCAACCAGAAGCCGTTCAAGAACTGCCCATGCATCCCGAAAAATGCACTGTTTGGTGTGGTTTGTACGCTGGTGGAATCATTGGACCGTATTTTTTCAAAGATGCTGTTGGACGCAACGTTACGGTGAATGGCGATCGCTATCGTTCGATGCTAACAAACTTTTTGTTGCCAAAAATGGAAGAACTGAACTTAGTTGACATGTGGTTTCAACAAGATGGCGCTACATGCCACACAGCTCGCGATTCTATGGCCATTTTGAGGGAAAACTTCGGAGAACAATTCATCTCAAGAAATGGCCCGGTAAGTTGGCCACCAAGATCATGCGATTTGACGCCTTTAGACTATTTTTTGTGGGGCTACGTCAAGTCTAAAGTCTACAGAAATAAGCCAGCAACTATTCCAGTTTTGGAAGACAACATTTCCGAAGAAATTCGGGCTATTCCGGCCGAAATGCTCGAAAAAGTTGCCCAAAATTGGACTTTCCGAATGGACCACCTAAGACGCAGCCGCGGTCAACATTTAAATGAAATTATCTTCAAAAAGTAAATGTCATGGACCAATCTAACGTTTCAAATAAAGAACCGATGAGATTTTGCAAATTTTATGCGTTTTTTTTTAAAAAAAAGTTCTCAAGCTCTTAAAAAATCACCCGTTATTATTCGAGTATATTTGACAATTTATACTTCTATATCTACGTAAACTTACAAATCGATCTCGATTGTGGGCTAATATTTCCAAAACTTCACAAAGTTTTGGAAATATTAGCGCTGCTGCTTGCGCCCATAAAATTTTATTTTCTGCTTATGGGTAGTTTTTTTGTAGAAATCCAGAGCTGTGGTATTTATTTAATATGTATTGTCCTTCGAAATGACTCTTTAAGAAGCATTCCAGTTCCTTAAGAATTTATATAAATTATAATTTAGAAAAAATTTAAAATCAATACCAAATAAATGCCATTTGATAATTGTTGAATTCAATTAGTGTTTTTCGCGCAATTAATTAATTTAATTTAGTACTGAATTCGAATACATTTTGTAAACTAAAAATTTGTTTCGGTTTTCTAATTAAAATAAAAATTGTACGTCCTATATAATTTAATATGTTTGCAAAAAATGCATTTAAATAAACTTGTACATATTTCGTTTAATGGTCCAAACCAATTCCAAAACGTTTAAAATTAATTGCAAATAGTTAAATAAAAATTAATTGGGTATCTTAACCCTAAACAATTAATTTAATTAATACCTCTTTGAGCACATCCTTTTGAAGTATTAATTTTTTTGGCAAGGAACCTATAAAACTATCCTGTCGGAAAACCGGACCCGGTTGGTAATTTTCATCAGTTTGTGTGGTAGCCTCTTCGACATAAGCCACAAATTGGTCAGTTTGTGTTGACACATCAATAAATTTCTCTAGTAATGTCATTTGTAGTAATTATTGATTGAAAATAAGTTTACCACTGTTTTGAAAAATCTTTACAAAGAAAGGACGATCGTACGTTAGAACCATATCCTTCAAAAACACTTCAAATATGCTTTGATTCAGCTCAATATTATTCTCGTCGTACAAGCATATATTGTATTTCTCCGATGAAATTTCAAATGTAAGAGCAGCTAAACAACGAAAAAGTTACAAAACAACAACATTTTTTTTAAACAGCTCAAAAAGTATAAAATTTGGTTAATAGTGTTAAGTGCAATAAAACCATATGGTTTAACCATATTCACGAAAAAAAATTAAATTTACCGGTAAATGTAAACAACAAAACACTAATTTTGAGAAGAAATATCTTGGAAATTGGTTAAAACTAGCATGAAACATGAAATTATTTCTATTAAAATAAATATCGGTTAAATGTTAAAGCTCTATTCCATAACTTAAATAAAATTTCGTTAATATATTAAATACGTTATACATTAAAAAAGATGTATGTATATGTATACATATATTTGAATGTCGGTAAAATCACATTAGATAACATTATTTTAAACTCTTACCTTCTTGTAAAATGTCAATTAACAAAATTGAATTGATCACTACATATTTTTGACAATTATTAAATATAAGTTTAAACACACGTCTCATTTTAAGAAACTGAATCACTTATTACTTGGTGTTGTGATTTTAACACCACTTTTAATCACACACACAAAGTTCAATAAAAAAAAATTATTTAATAATCGTAAACTAATCCTGAACCGATCACTTTAAATATCACGACGAAACTAAAATTATCTATTTTCTGTCGCAAAGAATTTGTAAAATAACAACAAAAAAAACCGACACAAAGTCAACCGAATCATACATTCGGTACTCGGTAGTGATCACACCAAACGGTGTTAATATTTTACTATTAAAGTAGTAAAACAACCCATGAAAAATACCTTTTAAAAAATCCCCGAATAAGTCATTGTTTAATATTGTAAGTAGATATTGGGGTCGATTCCGGGATCTAAAATTTTATGTTATGTTATGTTATTTTTGTTTTTTCAATACAAATTCCAATAGGAAGCGGGGAAATAAAATAACATAACAGCAATTTTATGCCGCGAGAATCGGGCCCATTGTTTTACGCCAAACGGTGTTAACCAAATGAAATTTTACTTTTTTAGATCTTTCTTAATTTACACCGTGGTTTGCCGTGTTAATTTTATATTTTTAGAATAAAATAACTTCGGATAAAATTCAATTCACACGGCGACATTTTTTTGTGTGTACCAACTAAAAACATAATGGGCCTGATTCTCGCGACATAAAATTGCTGTTATGTTATTTTATTTCCTCGCTTCCTATTAGAATTTGTATTGAAAAAATAACATAACATAACATAAAATTTTGTATGCCGGAATCGACCCCAATAAACCATTTTCGGCCTAGGAAGTTCTTAAGAGATTCAAATTTTAGTTAACTTAAAGTAAGATTTAGGAACTTGGCCATTTCCTCAAAATTGAACAAACGGCTGGTGGTGGCCTGATAATTCTAACACGGCTGGCACTAAAGGGCTCATTATAAGATACGCTTAATGTTTTAAACTAATAATTTGGCGCATTATTATTTCGAACTTAAAATTTTTAGAATTAATATGTCCAAAACACATTACATTATTTCCATGTACGTATGTATTTGTTTTACATAAACAACAAACAAACGAAAAAAACCTAGGTAGGATCAGATAATTAGTTGTGTTGTTTATAATTTAAATCGTTTTATAGAGGTATAAAATGAAAAAACTGGAATGGAATAGAATAGTTTCGTGTAATAATAATAAAAAAAAATCCTGGCATGAAAAACTGGAATAACTTCTCATGCTTGCTAGCGTATCCCAAGCATAAGTTTCACTGCTTGTCCTCTACCAATGGAGAGGAGATAGTACATCCATTCTTAAATAAATATTTAAAACCATAAATATTTAAAATAAGGGAATTTCAATTCCTTTGGGAAATTTGCTGAACTCCTTTTCCGACTTCTGCTGAATCTCAACAATGCCGCCTATTTTGCAGGCCACTTTATGTCGACGTTTTTGTTGCATTTTTGTCTCTTTTGCTCCGCCTCGTTCTCCTGAAATCAAAATAAATTTTATCAAAGAAGGAAAATTACAAACAACAAAAATATTTATTTCTTCCTCCAGTTGTTTTGTTTGTTAGTGTTGCACAAACTATCGAAGCCGAAGGATATACGTTTTCTAATTTTTGTAGTAATCCATGTACATTTTTATTTTAGATTTTGGCATTTTTTTTTTTTTTCATTTTTATTTAACATACAGTGACCCACAAAACTGTTCATAAAAATTAAAAGAACCGATAATTGAATGATAAAAAATAACAAAATTTATTTTTCATAGTCAATTTTTTAGTCTATATTGTTGTTAATTAATAATAAAATAAAATAATAATTTTTAAAATTATGCTATGTTTCGCAGAAATATTAGGAAATAAACCCAAAGAACTATATGAACACTTTTGTGTTTCATGTGTTTTTGTAAAGTTTTTCCTCAGTTTAATATTTGGTGTAGCCACCTTGCACGCATAACTGCTTTAATTTTCTTTGGCATGCTGTCAATCAAATTTTTTAAAACATTTTTGGTTCAATGTTGTTCCACCCCTCTTGAACCCTAGACCATAATTCCTCACAGCTTTTGGGAACTGTTTTATTGGCAATTATTTTTCTTTTTACGATACTCCATAAATTCTCAATTGGATTGAGATCCGGTAATTGTGGAGGCCACTCCAGTGTATCGATTCCCTGATTTCGTAACCACTGCTTCGTTATTTTTGCAATGTGCTTCGGATCACATTGTCTTGCATGAAAATCCCTTATCTCACAACCAAATTTTTGTAAACTAGGCAGCTTTCATTATACTTATACATCTGACCCCATACGGTTTATTTTTGTTTCGTCGGACCATGTTATCAGTTTCCAGTTTTCCGGTGTCCAATTTCTAAACGTTTTTGCGAATTTTAATCGCTTCTTTTTATGAGTGGCGTTCAACATTGGAATCCCAATTTATCTTACATTTAGCTTTAAAATTATTGTTTTTTAAGCAACGCCGGATGGTTTCGTTGCTTACATTAATATTTAGTGTATTTTTAATGGACCTATTCACCTCCGTGGCATTTCAACTGCGCCAGATACAAATAACCCTTTTACAGATCTCTTGACATTTGGTGACAAGTTTTGTGGTCGTCCTCAAATATTCTTCTTGATAACTAAATTATTCTTTTTCTTCAAATTAGTTATCAAACCAAAGGAAACTGCATATTTTTTGGAAATATTTCTTACGGATACTCCATTTTCAAGTTCAGATAATACACCACATCGGCGTTTACATCGACAATTATACTTCACTCAAATATATTTTTTCCAAATTATAATTAACAAATTATTGTAGCTTCATAAAATTAAACTCAACAAATACTCTAAAAAATAACACAATAAATATTTCTACGAAAAACAACGTCTTGACACTTGAACAAGGAACCTGTTCAAATACGACTAACGACGAAAAACAAAAACAAAACAAAAAACACTAAAGAAACAATGGAATAGACCAATCCCTACAATAACGGTAAAAGCCAATAATTAAAAAAAATATTTTTGTTGAAGATGCGACGGTGAAAAAACGAGAAAGACATGAAATATTTTATTTTTAGATCTTTATGAACAGTTTTGTGAGTCACTGTAAATCGATTTCTAATATCATTCAATTCGAAATTATTATAATTGGTTCGTAGATTCCATAAAAATAGCAAAAAAACACGAAGTGCGTATCCACGACAATGACGTGTTATACATTAACAAAAACAGGAACATGGTGATGTCGGTTTGCGTGTTATAACTTGGACCAAACATTTTTGGAATTGCTGTTCGAAATGGCATAAAACTTTAATTTGCTTTATGTATTGTTAATAAATATTATTGTACATTGCTTTACTGGAAATTAAAATTTGAAATGTACAGTCAGACCTCTTTTATCCGAAGACCGATTATCCGGGACATCTAATATCTGGGCAAATTATTTATAAATTTTTCGTTATCTTTTAACCAGAAATTTCCAGTTATCCGTAATCATTTAATATTTTAAATTTTGTTTACTTGTTATGCAGAAAATACACCAGATTAAGTTAGGTTAGAGTGGCTGCTATCGCACACTAAGGCAAATAATGGCACATTGTGATACCACAGGATCCAATCTCTCCTTACTCCCACTGAAACCATCCGGAGCTACTTATGTAGCGTAAAATATCTCGTACTCCACAGTCCGTGAGTTCAGAAAGGCTATCCATATCGTACACACCCAAGTACTTATGTCTTTCGTATGCTAGTGCCGGACACGAGCATAGGAAGTGAACTAAAGTCTCTTCCTCCTCTTCGTCCATACAACGTCTACAAAAGTCATTCGCCAATTTTGGCCAAACCTGTTTTGCTACCCTGCACGTGAGAGTGTTGGTCCACCTCTCATCTGTCAAAGCGATTGCCTTTTTACTGAGCGTCGATTTGAGCGCTGCTATAGGCCTCCCCAGACCTTCCCTTTCCGGCTGCATCTGGAGAGTGGTACCGTACCTACAGCTAGTTCACCTGCCCTACAATTTCCCGTGACGTCCGAGTGCCCATGGACCCAGATTATCTGGATACTGAAATACTCACTCATCTTATTAAGAGGTGATGGGCCATCCAGCGCCATCCGTGACTTCAGAGAAACCGCCTCTAGCGATTTGAGTGCCGCTTGACTGTCCAAATAAATCGCGATATCCCTCACGGATACCAAGTTATGCTTCAACCATATCACGGCTTCACCTATCGCCACCACTTCAGCCTGGTACACGCTGCAGTAATCAGGGAGACGAACAGAAATATTAACATTGAGCTTTTCACAGAAGACTCCGGCTCCTACTTTGTCGTCTAGCTTAAAGCCGTCCGTGAAAAATTTCAGTGCCTCGTTTTCCAGTATTGATCCGTTCATGCAGGATTCCCTCGAAGTACAGATAATCAGGAAACCTTTATCGAAGCACAACGTTGGTTTAATATAATCTAGATTCACCAGTTCTTCCCTTAGTGATCTAACTATCGTCGAGTGTCCCGCCTGAAGACACTTCCACTGAGAGCCAGCCGAGAGCCTCGTAGCCACCTTGGCTGCCATCTGTTTACCGCAAAATTCGATTGGAATAAGGTGGAGCATAACCTCTAAAGCGCGTGTAGGTTTTGTCCTAAGCGCGTTTTGTTATAAGCATACAGGCCGTTCTTTGCGCCTTCTCCAACATCCTAGGTAGGTTACCTTTTTCAGTTCTGGTCACCACAAGCCCACCCCGTACATCAGCACAGGTCTTACCACTGCGGTACAGAGCCAGTGTACCAGCTCTGGTTTCAAACCCCATCTCTTACCTACGGCGTTCCTACACGAGTAAATGGCTACATTCGCCTTATTCACCCTTTCTTCAATGTTAGGCTTCCAGCTGAGCTTACTGTCCAAAATTATATTAAATAGTACCAGCTCTGTCTTGGAAGGGTTAATCCCTAATCCGCATTTGCCGACCCATTTCGCAACGATCAGAAGCGCATTCTGCATAACGTCCCTAATAGTATCCAGATATTTGCCTGAGACAACTATCGCTACATCATCATCATACGCTACAACCCCCATCCCCTCTTTCTCAAGTTCCAACAGCAATTCATTCACCACTGCACTCCAAAGAAAGAGGGACATTACTCCTCGATGCGGAGTTCCTCTAACCACCCGCCTTCTAATGGTGGACTCCCACAGTTCCGAGGTAATAATCCTGCTTACCAGCATCTGATTTATCAACCTACTTATAGGGTAATCCACCTTCAAAAATGACAATCCTTCCATGATCGCCTCCGTTTTTACATTATTAAAAATGCTACCATACAAAACTCTTGCGAGTAAATTAACTTCTCAATCATGCGTACTAGATCGTGTAGAGCTGTGTCTACCGACTTCCCCTTACAGTACGCATGCTGCGACATTACCCAATTCTTTGGCTCAACTTTTGTTCGAATAAGTACATTTATCAATCTTTCCAAGGTTTTCAACAGAAAGGATGATAGAGTTATAGGCCTCAGGTCCTTTGGATAAGCGTGTGAGCTCTTTCCTGATTTTGGGATAAAAATCACTCTGACTTCCGTCCATTTCTTAGGAATATAGGCCAGTTGCAGATATCCCTTGAAAATTATATCCAGCCAAGCGAGGATAACTGCAGAGTTCCTTTGGAGCTCCTTTGGTTTAAAACCGTTCAGCGTCCATAGGATTCGCTCCCTGTCCACGATTCCATCCACATCTGTTCAAGGTATTCCTCGATGAGCTCCAGGCTCCATCGAGCCATCATCGCTTCCCGTAAAATAGGTCTCAATGGGAAGCTCCAATGATTCCGCACTTGAAGCTGTCCATAACCCGTCCGGCCTAATTAAGTAACTAGGACTGGTTGGGTTAGTAGCTAAAATTTTCCTAAGGCGAGAAGTCCCAGAGACCTCCTCCATTCTACAACAGAAGAGTCTCCAAGACCCTCTTTGTGCTCTCCTCAACTCTTTTTTGTACTTTCTTAGGTCCTCCTTATAGGAGTTCCCGATTTTCCCTTGTGTTTTTAGCCTTATTAAAGGCTGTCCTACACGCTCTCCGATAGGTTCCCAACTCCTTGGTCCACCATGTCGGTTTCTGCCTGCCTCTGGGTTTTATCAGGGGGCACGCAGCATTAAATGAAAAATTGCATGCTTTTGTGACAATATCAACCATGCAATCCAATTCCTCTACTGTCGTCGGAAGTCCAGGAACCTCCAGTGGCAATAGTTGATCCAACATCTCCCCATATTTGTTCCAGTTTGTCCTTCTGGGATTCCTGAAGGCTTTCCGGGCAACAGATTTGATGTTGAGGTCAAATCTAGAACCTCCTGTCGATTTTGTCAATGAATGTTGGTTCACATCCAATATTGCAAACTACAAGGTTATTATTAAATAAGTAATCAAAAAATAACTCACCCCTCTCGTTAATGTCTGTGCTTCCCCAGATTGTGTGATGCGCGTTTGCATCACATCCAAGTATCACACTTAGCTTTCTCTGACCTGCTTCCCGGATCAGTTCCCCCACGTTATCCGGTGGAACCTCCTTCTCGCGATCCATATAGGCTGAGGCTAGCCATAGTTTTTCACAGCCAACCTTAACACCCACCGCTGTAACGTCCCCGCTACTAAATTGCACCAAATTAGAACAAAATGGAAAAAAACAACTCATATAACGGAATTTAAATAAAAAATATGTATGTATTACACTTTCTCTTAAAACGTGACGTTTTATTTTACCTATAATAAAAATTAAACATGAGATTCAATAAGGATTCGAACAAAAGACAGCGGATTGTACTATCGATTACAGATAAAGTTACCATTATATTAGATGTGAAGAAAGATAAAAGCGTGCGCTTGATCCAAGAAAAATACAAAATAGGAAGATCAACAATTTACGATCTTGTGAAAAATGAAAATGCAACTTTGTCCCGTTTTAATGAAAGTGATTCGAGAACTAGTATGGCACAAAGAAAAACTCTACGAACGGCAGATAATCCTCAGGTAGATAAAGCCCTATTTATGTGGTTCAAACAACAGAGAAGCGGTGTACCATTTTCCGGTATAGTGTTGATAGAAAAAGCTAAACAATTTCATACGCAAATGCAAATAAAAACGAATTGTTATTAAAAATTTAAAAGTCGATATGGGATTCGACAACTAAAAGTGTCTGGTGAAAAACTGTCTGCAGATAACGTAAGTACCGTTTTGTTTGTCGATGAGCTGTCTTCTCTTATTGCCGAAAAAAACTTAACACCCGAACAAGTGTATAACGCAGACGAGACCGGAATATTTTGGAAATGTTTGCCCCATACCACTTTGGCCGGTCCTGATGAATCAGTAGTCAGTGGGTCGAAAGAAAGCAAAGAACGACTTACAGTCTTAGTTTGTTATGCAGCTGGAACTCATAAATGTCAATTATTAGTGATCGGAAAAAGCCTAAAACCACGGGCTCTTAAAGGAATGAATGAATATCCAGTAATTGATAAATCAAACAAACGTAGTTGGGTTACCCAATCTTTATTTATTGACTGGTTCAAAAATAATTTCGTTAAGGAAGCACGCCTTCATTGTAATAAAAATGGCCTTCCGTGGCAATCTGTTTCACCTGACGTTCTAAAAAATACCTGACATAATATTTGGCCTCCAGATGATGATGAAACTGAAACAAATGAACCAGACCAAAATCATCAAGACGCAATTACAAACAAATAGTCGATTACGCCGCTGAAATAAATTTGCCCTCAACGTGCCAAATTTATCTGAATGGATCAAATGTGATAACGAAGCTCCAGTATTCGGTATGTTGACGGATACTGAAATAATATCAGAAATTTTAATTTCTAATACGTCAGAGGAAAATTTAGAAGATGGCAATGCAACCGAAGATAGCGAGAGCGATGTGTGTCACCAAGTAAACATATCCACAAATGAAGCAGTACGTCCTTGCCGTGATCTTATAAATTTTCTGGAAAATCAACCTTACAGATCGCAGGAAATAATGCAAATTTGTGGAATACAAGCCAAACTAAATGCAAATAAGCCAAAATTAACTCAAACTGTGTTGAAAATTATTTCAAATAGGCCTCTAATTATTTAACTGATTAATTTGACTGAAATACTTTAATTTTGTTGATATGTACATACACACATTATGTATGTACATATGTATTTGTAATGAATTATTTAAAAATAAGTATGATTTTATGTATTTGACGGCATACGTACATCCTTTTGTATATGAAGATGAACTAAACTTGTGCATTCATTTGTTCGATAATATTAAAAATAAAATCTATTATCCGGAAAATCGTTTATCTGGAATTCTTTAAGTCTCGAGTAGTCCGGATAAAAGAGGTTTGACTGTAATTATCATCTAGTCTAGATGATTAAAAAAAGTTGTGAAATAGACGTTGAACTTGGAAAAAATAAATTTTATTTTAATTTTGCATTTTAATAGAAACTTGTAAGTAAGCCATTTCCTAATTTTAAATTTTTTGATAGTTGTTTAATTTTAAGGTTTGACCTCGGCGCAATGTGGGGGTATAGTGTAAATATCTTAACATTATTATGGCGCTCTCTCGGTTTAGACATAAATTGACGTCATGTGCAAAAAATGAGAGTAGTAAGAGGCCTGTAGTTTAGGAGGCATTGATCTCAATGACGCTCAACTCGATTTTCGCATGGACCTCTTCAAATAAATTATTTTTAAAGTATGCGCCTTAAAATTCTGCGTCATTTGCATTTGCGATCCTATCCTAGTGGTGGTTGTTAAAAGAACTCCATGTGTTTGTTAGCTGTTTTGTTTTTAGATTACAATAAGGCTTGTTGAAGTTCTTACCTCCGTATTTCGTGATTCTGCTAAGTTTTTGCTTCAGTATTTTGGATTTCGCCATTTGTATTTTGTTGCGCTTCTCCTGATTATATCTTCATTTTCAAAACCTAGAATCTGGAAGGACGTCTACTACCTCGTGCTCTAGTTCCTTTATTGCATGCTCTTTGATTTACTATGGAAACTAACTCAGAAAATTGGCGATAGATGGCCAGGGATTGTTTGTTATGCAAATACAGAATTTTTCGATTCGGTAAGTTGGAATGGTAAAGAAAAAATGTTTAACATTGCGTACACAGTTCAACAACAAATTTAATTTCATAAAGAACGCTCTTAACTTGCAAAATTTTAGAAAACGTCAATTTGAACTAGAAACCTGTAAGATGGTAACCTCGTACTGAAAAAGAATGGCAACAGCAACAAAAGACCTACGCAAAAATGTAGATAATTTCGAAATACGCGTGGACGAAGAACACTGCTAGATATCTCGCAGACCACGCTGCGAAAAAAGGCACGTTGTGTTGAAAATATTATCCTCGCAACATTTTTAGTTAGATTTCTTCATCGAAATTGGGGAGAAAATTATTGAAATCTTAAGAACAATTAAAAAATATATACACCTTTCCCAACGATCGATCCTTCATCATGCCTATACGAGTAAGGGATATAAAAATTCACGGTTAATTAGCAATTAATTGCTTAAATACTTAAATACTCGACGATTGATTTAATTATTTCTAATATTAATTAAAAATTAACTCAAACAAATTAATTAAAAATTTAATTGCACATTAGTTAGCCACTTTGCATTAAAATCCTTTCTTCGCAACATTCTAAAGTGCTGTTGTTAATTTTAATAAATATAAATAATTTTTTTCAAGCCCCATACAAAATTATATCGTAATATTTAGTTAATTAAATTTTAAAAAATTTGGTTTTAGCATCTAGGAGAAATTAAATTGCAGTTGCGTATAGTTTTAAATACAAAATATATAATATGAACCTCAGCACTTCCGTCCGTTATAACAAAATATATATAAATTATAACAACAAAAACAACTATTCACTTAAAAAATTTAATTAATTTGTAATCCCCTATAATTAAATATAATTTTAAAAATTAATTAATGATTAATTTCTTGCAATAAATATTATATAATATTTCTGTGATACCTTAAAAAATATAATTAAGATAATTAATTAACCTTGTATACATATTTTTTTATTAATTTATTATTTTATAAATATTAATTAAATACCAAAAATGTGGTGAATCGAAAAATTATAAATGTTTAAACACTATAAAAAATTATTAGTCACCACATAAAATTAATAGCTTTATCGTTACACAATTAGAACAATAAAACATTGCTCAAAACTATGTAATTAATTATTATTATGATTAATTAAATAAAAAAATACTAATTACTTAATGCTAAATTTATTTTACGTATTTTAATATATTATATTTTTGGGTGCCAAAATATGATACATGCGAGATTTATTATAATTTAAGATACAAAAGACCTTAAAAAATACCAAAAAATAAATTTAATCATGTACTATATAAAATAAATATGTAAACTAATTAAAATTGATATGTATATATAATTAGATTATTAATTATTATATCTAACTATAAACTAATAATCTAAAATAAAATAAATAAAAAATTTATCTTAATTAAAAATTAAACAAAAAATCAAATATTTATTAAGACTATTTAGGTATATTGTATTTAATTAAAATTAAAAAAAAATATTAGATAATTAAAAATATATGAAATAAATTAATTCAAACCACAGAAATTAGATTTATAATAAATTATATAGAATAGACAAGTAAAAAGTGACAGCAACAACAAAAAGTCTAACCGAATCTCAAACAATTTTATTTTATTTTGGATTTTTAATTTAAATTTAGGGTCCCGAAATTTTAATTTTTAACAAAAAGACAATTAATAAAAATTCATTAACGTTCATAATTAAAAATATAACTTTTATTTTGTGAAGCGTATTTGTGATGGTAAGTATTGTTAATTAATTTGTTAGTTAAAATTGTTAAACGGAAATGTATATGGTATGAATGCCGAGGACTTGGCTTTGGGTATCGCCCGAACCAAAGTTCGTTAAATTTTCGGGCTTTCATAATAACATTACGAATTTTTGTCGATTTGTGTCACATTTATCGGCGTAATGTTACTTTACGTATACATCGAGAAAATCAGGTAAGGAGTATAAATTTTGGAGATTTTTAAATGCATGATTGTTTTCTATCAGTTTTTAGGAGGAGGAAGCTAAATTTTTTCCGGAAAATTTTTTGATTTTTCCGGAAAAATTTTCACTTTTTTTATTTTTTCAATATTTGTTTTTTTATTTTTATTAACAATATTTGCTTCGTCAACCTTGTAATCACAGATCAGAGTTTCTATCGCTCTTATATCGCTTATACATAATACATATACATTTTTTTATGTAATTTTAATTCGTTGTATACCTTTGAGCAGCGTTGCTCAAAGTTTGCTCCGCGGAGCCCTGGAGCTCCGCGAGTCAACTCAAAGGGCTCCGCGAATCTCATATTCAATTTTCAGAAGAAAAAAAAATATAAATTTAAATCCGCTAATAATTAAAATATGAAATTAATTTGTTGTTTTGAAACATCACTGATGACGACTGCTTATGGAAGCAAATTCTAATATTATGACTTATGTCGGCCAAAGAATAATTGTTTCAGAGAAGCTCATACAATAGCTGAGTCATTGGTCAGATCCTGTACAGTTGATATAGCTTAATGTATATTCGATGAAAAGGCGGCAAAATAAATCACTGACAAGCCGTTAGCCGTAATTTTTCTCTGCAATTGGACGAAAGCATGTAGCTGCTGACACCGAAATATTTAATGTCGTGATTGATTTTTTTAAGACTAATGGTTTAGATTGGAAAAACTATGTTGATATTTGCAAGGATGGTGCAAAGGCAATGGTATAGGAAATCAAGAATTTAGCACCAAACTGCACCAGTAGCCATTGTATTTGTCATCATTTGTCGTCTTTGAAAAATGTTCTTGATGAGTATATAAAGATCATAAATTTCATCAAATCGAGACCATTGCAAACACGGCTTTTTAAGATTCTTTGCAAATATATGGGCAGCATTCATAAAGCTTTAGTGAGTAGGTCTCACCATAAGCTTTATCGGTATCAATCGGATACACGGACGGTAATACACTTCGTTTATATAAATAATTGTGAAAATTTCTGTTACAACAACACTCAGTTTTATTTTAAATATATTTATAACAATTAGTAAGTCTAACTTAAAACTTTAACAACACTTTTTGGTTTTTATTATTTATTTGAATATAGTTTTTTAAATATATTTTATCAGATGAAAAATAATCGGAAAACAACATAAACTCCACTAACTTTTATTTTTCAAAGCTAGCTACAATAAAACCAAAAACTACAATATTTTTTTTTGGATACCCAACTAACCATTTACGGTGCTTGACAATTTAGGAAATTTATTTATAAATTATTGAATGATTTGGTTGGGCAAGGTGTGAAAGACGCCACAATACTCCCTTCCCAGAGAGATCGCAGATCTATCGCTTCAATCTCTATATCTGGTTGGAGTCCTGGACTCACGACCCGAACTTGTAATCAAAACAGGCCTCGACGAGAGATCAAAACGAACCTGTTTGCAAACTTTCGGTTCCACGGTAGATGATTTAGGTCCGTCAGCCGAAATAATAGGTTCTGGTCGGTCAGTCGATACAAGTAATCCAGTTTGCGAAATTGGTGCGTCCGTAGTTTGTTGTTGATTGTCCGAGTAACATGGTTTGAGTCGGTCGATGGAAATTTTGGCGTTTCGTCCGTTTAGATCCAAAGTGTAAAATTTGTCTGTACGGTCGATAACCAAATACGGTCCAGTATACGGTGGTTGCAGTGATTTGCGTACTGCGTCAGTTCGTAGGAAAACGTGCGAGCAAGTCAGCAAATCTTTACTAATAAAAATTTTGTCCGTAGTATGTCGAGAAGCCGGTACAGGTCGAATTTCGTCAAAGTGTCGTCTTAAATTAGTAATGAAGTCTGATTGTGAAATTTGTTCGTTCGTCGCATCTAAAAATGTTCCAGGAACTCGAGTTGTACATCCATAAACCAGTTCAGCTGGAGTAGCTTTTAATTCGTCACTGTACGTCGTTCGTAGTCCAAGTAAGATTGCAGGAAGAACACTAGTCCAATCAGCACGATTATAGCACATAATGGCAGATTTGATGACTCGATGCCATCTCTCGATCATGCCATTACATTTGGGACTGTAGCTAGTTGTTCTCCTGCGCTCAAAACCAAGTAAGTTAGCCAATTCGTGGAAAAGTTGTGATTCGAATTGCATGCCTTGGTCCGTGACAATGGACTTTGGCACACCAAAGCGAGCTATCCACTGTGAGTAGACAGCGAAAGCGACGGTTGCAGCAGTTATATCCGGAACTGGAACCGCCTCAGACCAGCGAGTGTATCTATCAATCAATGTTACACAATACCGCTGATTATCAGAAACTGGCAAAGGCCGGATGATGTCGAGATGAATAATCGAAAAACGTTGAGAAGTTAATTTATAGTTACCAATCGGAGATTTTGTATGTCGAGAGATTTTAGCCTTTTGGCAAGCTACACAACTTTGAGCCATTTTCTGAACGTCTTTTTTAATCGATGACCACATGACATTCTGAGTCAAAAGTTTGATGGAAGCTTTGACGCCAGGATGTGAAAGGTTATGAAAAGCATCGAAAACTTGTTTTCGGCATTTAAATTAATTTTTTTGAATTGAAAGAAACAGGAAATTTCTCAAATTTGAGAACAGAGTTACTCCTTAAAATTTCTTGAAGTTCCTCGTCATTGGTCTGAGCATCTGCGATGATAGTATAATCAATACTTTCGGGAATAGAAATTTGATTAATGCGTGAAAGAGTATCTGCAACAACGTTATCCAGTCCAGAGATGTGCTGGATATCGGTTGTGAATTGACCGATGAAATCTAGGTGTCGAAATTGACGAGGAGATGCTTTTTCCGGATTCTGATTAAAAGCGTAGACAAGTGGCTTATGATCGGTATAAAGCGAAAAAGTACCACCTTCGAGAACATATCGAAAGTGTTTTATTCCCGAATATGCCGCGAGAAGTTCACGATCATAAGCACTGTATCTTTTTTGCGTTTCATTGAGACGTACTGAAAAGAAACCGAGTGGTTGCCAAGAATTGGATACAAACTGCTGAACTACCGCTCCGAGAGCAGTATCGGAAGCGTCAACCATGATGGCCAGAGGTGCTGATGATGATGGATGAATAAGTAAAGTCACGTTCGTAAGTTTAATTTTGCAGTTATCCAACGCTTCGATAGCCGCCGTTGACCATTGAATTGGAACTCGACTGTTTTTGGTATAGCCTTTTAGGTAATCGTTCAACAATTCCTCGTCAGCAGCAGCACCTGGAATGAAGCGTCGATAAAAGTTTATCATACCTAAAAAGCGTTTCAGTTGCTTAACAGTCTGTGGTCGTTCGAAATTTTTGATGACTTGAACCCGTTCATGCGACGGTAATATACCTTGTCCAGTTACCAAATGGCCTAAAAAAATAATTTCGGTCTTTGCGAAAACGCATTTGTCCACATTTACAACAAGTCCGTGTTCGTCTAATTTAGAAAAAATGATTTTAATATGTTCAAGATGTTCGTCGTAATTTCGAGAGGCGATGAGCACATCGGCCAAATATACAAAACAGAAGTCAAGTCCGCGTAGTACTGAATGCATAAGACGTTGGAACGATTGTGCTGCATTCCTAAGGCCGAAAGTCATTCTACAAAATTCAAATAGTCCGAAAGGTGTCGAAATTGCTGTCTTTGGAATGTCCGTTGGTTAAATAGGAATTTGATGGTAGGCCTGGACAAGGTCTATTGTTGTGAAAATAGTGCAGCCCTCGAGTCGTTGTGTAAAGTCCTGGAGATGTGGGATTGGGTACCTGTCTGGAATTGTGACTCTGTTTAGGGTCCGAAAGTCTCCACATGGTCTCCACGCTCCATTCTTTTTAGGTACTAAATGTAACGGGCTGGACCAAGGACTGCTACTAGGTCTGCAAATCCCGAGTTTCATCATATTTTCGAATTCTGTCCTCGCGATGATGAGTTTGCCCGGTGCTAGTCGTCGTGGTTTGCATATGCAATCGATGGTCCGTTCGTCTCAATTTTGTGAGCTACATTATGTTTAGTATCGTCGATATTAATATTTCCGTGAATTACCGTACTGAATTTTGATATTACCTTAAAAACTCCTGGGTCCATTGCTGACTTGTCAATCCTAGATACTGTAGAACCATTGTATGTAGAAGGTTTACCTTTCGAATACAGGGAGGTTAACGGCTCAATGAGCCTCTGTCCCTGTGTATCCACCAGTAAACCAGTTTTATTTAAAAAATCTGCGCCGATTATAGGCATCGACACGTCAGCAACAATAAACTCCCAGGAGAATTCGCGGCGCAGTCCAATGTCTATTTTTAAAATTTTTGTCCCGTACGCGTTTACCAAGGAACCGCTGGCCGCAAACAACCTAAATGATGGGTCAACCTTTGGGTTCCTGACAAAACGAGCGGGTAAGACTGAGACGTCTGCACCTGTATCAATTAGGAAATGCGTTTGATAAAATAGTTCAAAAATTAAAAGGCGGCTGGTTTTTGTTACGTCATTACACCCCGCCAATTGTGAATGACCATTTAGTTTTTTGTAAGATTGTTACCGGAAGTATTATTAGATACATATCTGCAAAGTGGCTTACATTTGTAAGCCTTAGTTCCGAAATAATAATGATAAAAACAGATAAAATTATTTTCGATCGAAGGTTCACCATAATTTGGATCATACTTTGTTCCAAAATTTGGTGAATTTTGTCGCGATCTATTGAATTTAGAATTTGACCGTGAACGCCTGCGACTTCCTGAATTTGATTTTGAACGAGATCTAAAATTTTGATTAATAATTTCCGATACTTCCGATAACAATGTTGTTTTAAAATTCGAAAGTTGTTGATCTAAAGACGACAAAGAATTTGGAAAACCGAACAAGGTGCAGATGTCTCTAGACTATTCACTTGAGACTGTGTCATAGTCTCGAAGACGTTGTCAGCCCGTTCTGCCAGGACTGGCAGAGAGACATCATTTTCAAACGGTGTGAGTACCATTTGAACGGACTGGGGCAACCTCTTCATCCAGAATTGGCGAAGTGTTGCTTCATTAGCAAGCGTTCAATTTCATGGCGCTCAACAACTGTGATGGCTTTCTGTCTCCAAGTGCCAAGCCATGCATCAGGTTGTTCAGTTTCGCCTTTTCCGACTCGCCGAGAACCCGTATCACTTCAGCCTTGAATACTGTATAAGGTTCATTACCTTTTGGGCTGGTGATCAGACATGCGAAAGTGTCGTGGAGTCGTGAATCCAAAGCTGCAACCGCATGAGCATACCGCGTTGCCTCAGTTCTTATGTCCGCAACCGTGAACTGTTGCTCGAGTATTTCGACCAAAACCTCTGGGTTTTGTAAATGTAATGGTTGTGGAGGTTTGAATGCCACTCGAGCAACCGTTCCGGTGTAAGAAGGAAACGAAACGTGAGATTGAGATGTCTCTGGCAGAGGAATTGTACTATTCCGCCGTACCTGCGCAACGGCTTTAGCGACAGCATCGTTGATAAGACCGGTTAGCTGCGAGGCTGTCAAAGAAAATGTTGGTTCCTTAGAACCACTGCCCGATGCTGCCACTTCATCCGTTGATTCCGCAGATAAAACGGCCTCCGGTGGATCGTTCACACCTTGGACAACGCGCCGAAAAAGAAACGAACACAAAAGAAAAAGGGCCGAAAAAATAAAAAACACCGAAACAAAACACATTTTAAAAAGTTTTATGAATAAAAAAACGAAATTTGAATTTAAAATAAAATTTATTTAGTCAAGCACCACAAATAATTAATTGGTTTTAATAAAATTGTTCAAAATCCCTCGATGCAGAGACACGTTCAAATTGGAGTCACCTCGGTCTCTGGGTAGCAGTGATGGGGTTGAAATTGTTGAAATTGTTGAAAATTGTTGAAATTGTTAAAAATTGTTGAAACAGATTCCCAGATGTGGTGAAAGGCAACGTACTTGCAGCTGATTGTATTAGTGGCTATAGATTATGTGGCCACGATCACGTCGGATGGTTACTAGTTTTAGTGAGTAGGTCTCACCAAGCTTTATCGGTATCAATCGGATACACGGACGGTAATACACTTCGTTTATATAAATAATTGTGAAAAATTCTGTTACAACAACACTCAGTTTTATTTTAAATATATTTATAACAATTAGTAAGTCTAACTTAAAACTTTAACAACACTTTTTGGTTTTTATTATTTATTTGAATATAGTTTTTTAAATATATTTTATCAGATGAAAAATAATCGGAAAACAACATAAACTCCACTAACTTTTATTTTTCAAAGCTAGCTACAAAAAAACCAAAAACTACAATATTTTTTTTTTGGATACCCAACTAACCATTTACGGTGCTTGACAATTTAGGAAATTTATTTATAAATTATTGAATGATTTGGTTGGGCAAGGTGTGAAAGACGCCACAAAGCTTTATTTCTCCATACTGAAGTACGGTGGTTGTCACGAGGGAAAGTTCTTATTCGACTATTCGAGCTCTGTTCCGAATTGTTCCGAACTTTTTTCATGGTAAACCGTAATGGAGTTACAAGAACGACTGACAGATAAACTGTGGTTATTTCGACTTGGATACTTCGCCGATATTTTCTCAAAGCTAAACAAAGTGAATTTGTGACTTCAAGGAAAACTAGCTGACCTGTGACTGAATAATCAGTCACGTGAATTCATTTTATTGAATTTTTGGTTAAGAAATGATTAAGATTTTTTAAGATGTAAATTTGATGCACTTTTATCAAAAATAAAGTAAACTCATATACGCGGTTAATTTTTAAATCTTAAACGGCAAGCACGCGTTCTAAAGCACACAGTATAACTTACGTGCCAAGCCAAATATTCATATCTCAAACGTTCGGGATCACATGACCATTTACGCGCCCAAACCAAATATTCAAATCTCAAACGGGAAGCGCACGCTTGGGATCACATGACCACTTACACGCCCAAACCAAATATTCAAATCTCAAATGGGAAGCGAGCGCTTGGGATCATATAATCACTTACGCGCTCAAACCAAATATTTAAATCTCAACTTCGGCTGGAGACATTTTCATTATTCACTGCAGCAGTTTTTTTGCGAAATGCATCCAACTGCTTTTCGTTTAGCAGTTGAATTCGTAATTCAGCTTCTTCGACTTCTCGAACTGTATCGAAGAGAGAAATATTTTGCTACATTTTCAATATGGTGTCGGCTGTTATCAAGAGTCTGCACTCTGCATACTTCATCCAGAGATCAAGAGATTTTGAAGGTTGACAAAAGCAACAAATATAAGCGCAAGTCTCTCGAAGCTGTCTGGCCATTTGAAAGACTGCTGTTTCTGTTAAGCAATGATCTCATTCATCATCGTTTACCAGACCCCGTGCAGCTGTAACTTCTTTGAAGGTTTTGTAAAATAAACCATTGAATGTTCGTACAAATTCAAAGCTGGTGGAACCTCGAATATGTAGCAAAAGCAGCCGCAGGAAGAAATGCTCCTCATCTCTCAAACTTACTAAATACATTCGAGCAACAACCTTCTCTCCACCTCTTTGACGAAGTTGCCATTTACCGCGACGTAAACGTAATGGTAGGCAATGTCAGTATATAGGAAATAACGTGCGTTTCATTATTGAAGTTGAGCTGAAACAATGACTCAAGCTTCGTTCGGTCAGTTTGTGCTGCAAGCAATGCTTCATCTTCATTACCTGCTTCAAATGTAATTATTTATTGATTCGGTAGGTAGACAGAAAGACGCATTTTAGCATAAGATCAATCATGCATTTTCGACTCGATAAAAAATAATTTTATATCGCGATTTTCAAAACAGTAGCAGTAGTTTGCTATGAAGCAAGGAGGATTAAAACTTTCACAACATTGAATTTGAAAATTCTCGTCCCTCTTAGACGTAGAAACCAACGCTATCTACATTCGATTACAACCGCCAATAACAAATTCAGGGTTAAATGAACTAATGACAAACTCACATAGCATCAAATCTTGGAAATTTTCTGAAACCACCTGAGGTACCCGTTTCGGGTACATACTTCCCGGTGAAATTTTTCCGATTTTTCTAGCCTATGCACAGCGCAATATTTATGTCGACCTACCCTGAAAAATTTAAACGGATCGGATCATGTTTAGGGGTCATTTTAGGGTTGAGTTTGAAAAAATTAAGCGTATTAATATAATAGAAGATAGATAAGTAACCGTCTTCACAGCCAATGATAAGATTTAGATAGAGTTCTCAACACTTAAAGAATTTTTCGATGAAATTAATGGGGACATTGAAGAAAGTGACTATTTTATGTTGTGTGATGAAATTCGTCAACATTTGGCAGATATTCTAAACTCAGTTAAATAGAACTTTCCAGATGAGCAGAATGAAACGCAAAAGAATTACACATGGATTCAAAACTCATTCATAGTCAGAAAAGAGAAGAAGAATTCACAGTTAAGCAGTATACGAAGTCTTCATTGACATGATTTCACATTCGTCACTACTGCCCATATTTCAAACAGTATCTTTGCCAGATTTTTGTTGCACTTTAAGAGAATATGTAGATTTATCAATGAAAGCTGTTAAAATACTTCTCCCTTTCGCTGCGACTTATCTGTGGAAGTCCGGATTTTCTTCGTATGTTGCAACAAAACCGAAATACCGCAACAGACTTGATGCTGAAGGTAACATGAGGATTCAACTTACAACTATAAAGCCAGACATACAAGAATTATGTAAAAATATTAAACAAGTCCACTCCTCCCAATGCCTTTGGAGTGCTCCGCAGCTCAAAAAGTTTGAGAACCGCTGCCTTAGCGGATGGGGGCTACCGCCCGAACCCTCACTTTTCCAGAATTTATACAATTCTTCGAGTGTCAAATTTCATTTATAATTTTAAACTAAGTAAAAAAAAATTGAAAAAATTTCAAAATTTTCCTGGAAAAATTGCAAAATTTCCCCGGAAAAATTACATGTATTGTCGAAAAACTGTTAAGATACAATCCTAATATCAAAATGTTTATAAAAATTACACATTTGTACGTATTTTGAATAAAATAATACATATTTTTTTTTTTAAGTGAAAATTTTAAGTGTAATTTTCCGGAAAAATTAAGCTTCCTACTCCTAAAAACTACTACTAATTACTCCTTCTTACCTTACCTGATTTTACTACTAATTACTCCTTCTTACCTTACCTAATTTACTTGATTTGCAAGGCATGCGGCCGCACGTTTTAGCATTGAACATTGGCGCACTATCATTCTTTTCTGAAACATCAATCCACCACGAGTTTGCAATGGTGCCAGGCTTTAGTTAAAATGATGATGAACTATATCACCGAACCTACAATTTTAAATGGAAAATTTAAAGGAGAAGAGGTACCTACTGTTGCCTCGCATTTGCTATTACCATCAATAAAACACAGGGACAATCGCTACAAGAAATTTTATTGTTGCTAATCAAGAGCAACAATATTACCGGCATTACTTCTTGTTTTCTGGTATCCACGGCAACACACCCCATATATAAATATAAATCCAATTGAGAATTCCACAGCTGATCAATAATAATATTTCTTTGTTGTTAGGCAACATGCATTATTTGTGAATTCTATTTAGACAAAGTCCATTCAATTCAAGGCGTGAACGATGAGTATAACAAGCAAAACTGGCTTAATTGCCAGCCCAAAGAAAAAAATATTATTTTATCGGTCACAGGTAAAAGTTTGAACTTAATTCATTGGCGGTTAAAATAGACAATCTTTTCCAGATTCAAAGACAGTACCAATATTTACCTCAAATACCGAGTCCCGTATCTAAACAAATTGAATTTTCGCTTAGACCGTTCGGTGGCTTATTTAACCCATATTCACCTGGTTGCTCTATTTTATGTAACCATCCGGCATCACTTGAAGTCAAAACAATCGTCAAGAAAGCGAAAGAGGCATGGGTAAGTGTTACTACATTAGAACGATAAATAAAATGATTTTAATGGTAAATATATTTTCAGATAGTTGAAGGTAAAGCGTTTCTTCAACACGAATCTCATATTCGAAAAGCAATTGGACATCATAAAGATAGTCTATCCGATTATCGTGATCATGTACCCGACGAATTTATACGTCGCTACACCGACACCGATTCTCGTCCACTCACGCCAACGCCAACGATAGCAAGTGGCCGAACTCGAAATAGTGCCGTAAATTCGATAAGAAATTCACGTCGATGTGTAACGCCAGAACCATCGAGTGACAACATTAAGGAACGTAAACAAATTATACTCGATCTGCGACGGAGTCATAGTCAAGAAACTTTGTTTTGGAACGCATCGTCAGAATTGTCAGCTGGTGCAACTGGAACTGAACCATGGGTTCAACCACCAAGGAGTGGAGGCGGAACTACATCCAAAACCCCAACGGATTCGGGTAAAAATGTCAAAATATCGGAAAAAAGTCAACCAGTCGCTAAACAACAGCCGAGAGTTGAGAGTACGGAATTGATAATTCCACCGCTAATGAGTCGTGAAAACTCTCAAATTTGCATTAATGCAAGAGATGATTTCAGCGTCGAAGAGGAAGATAATCCGAGGAGACGCGGTAAAAAGCGTAAAAAAAGTAAAACACAATCGGCCGGTCTACCCACTTTCCACCAAACGCAAGATCCTGAAACGCAAGTTAGTGCGCTCGGCCCGGACTCACCACCAAATTTTAGTAATCGTCCGTCATTGATTCCGACCGGTACAGGCACCGTACAATTTGATCGAGTGCAATCGAAATTTGGAAAATTTAATTTACTCGACGAGGATGATAGTAGCGGTAAGCCCTGTTATTTAGACGAAGATTGTTTAAAAATTTTACGGCGTGGACTAAATCTTGACGTTGTTGAGAATTCGTTTGAGAAATATATGCACCGTGCACTACAGGAGGCATACCATACAATACCAAGCGAAAAAATTAATCAGGAGAGTGAAGTGGTGAAAAATATTCGAGATAAACTAGATTTACGAGAAATCGATCATGTGAAATGGATAAATTTGCCCCGAAAATATACTCGTGCTCTATCTCGTTTCGAACTACCAATCGATTCCCACGAATTATCAACGCTCACACCCCTCAAATATCTTAGCAAATATGTTGTAATTTCAAAATCTCAAAAACAAATTTTTCGACGCATTTTCGTTCGCAACTGGTTGACGGTTAACATTCCCGAAGAAACCACAAGTCCAATGAAAAGTTTAAAGCCGAAAATGAATCGGGCGGTAGATGATACGGACAGTGAAGACGAAAGTTATGGAACCAAAAATGATCCAAAAAGTCAGCCGATGCCCGAGGAACGTGTACTACCGAGCAGTTTGCTTGAGACTACTATGCACGAGGCGCTAGGATTCCACGGCACTATGGAAAAAATTTCGGAAATTAAACAAATTCTACAACTGAGTTTGGTGGAGGAAGATGCTCGTTTCAAAGGATATAACTTTCGGTCGCTTTGCGGAATCTTGGCATTTGCAGAACGGTATTTAAATCGATTTGATCGTGTGGTTGATCCGTGCGATGAAATTGAAACAACCGATTTTGAGTCGTTGGAACGGAAATTAAAAATGAACAGTGTAGATGAAAACTTGGCAAATATATTGAAAATCATAAAATATAATTGAACAAAAATTGAACGACAGTGTATTTTATACGGCCTCGGCGATTTTTTGCATTTCTTCCATTGCCAAACGTTTATAATCATCCGTATTTATGAATGTGGTTTCAGTATCTGGGAATACTTCTTTAAAAATATAGTAATCCTCTTCGTTTAAACCTTCAGGCGTAGCACACAAGCACTTTTCATCCTCCCTGAAAGCCCTATAAAATAGTTTAACCCGTTTATCCACTTGTGGAACTGGAATGATAACCTTCTTTTTGCGACGAATCAAATACGAACGAGGTAATTTGCCCTCTCGCTTGGGTTTTTTGTACGGTGGCTGTAAGTTACGTAACACACTCTGCATAACAAAATGGATGCGATTCTCAAGGGCACAAGCATTTTCTGATATTTTCATCGTTCGCGTTTTTTTACTGCGTACTTTCTTATCGATATCCACAAGCATTTCCAACGCAAATTTATCCAACTGGCCCAATACACTTACAACCATATCCGACACCATACCAAATTTATCGATTATCGTAAAATTCAATTTCAATTCGTTTCGCACGGTTAGCGGTACAAAATACTCGTACATACATTCGCAATGTGCTTCAATTTGCCGCATCTTCGCATTTGAAAACGAAACCGTTAAATCGGTGTCAAACATGCGATAACCATTTTCCTCAAGATTCTGGGACTGTTTCTGTAGGAAATTTTTTTTCTTACTGCGATGATTCACATACTTTTCGCGATTATCAAGAAAATCTTTGGATTTTTTAACAAATTCCTCGAAACCTTTCGTCAATTCGGCCAAAGTCCAAATCTTAACGTGCATATGCACCAAGCTGATGTACAACCGTGTTTTTATATTAACGAGTCCTTGATCGAATTCGCTCGGTGTTTGAAACGGATAGAGTGGCGGTTTAGCGATACGCTGAAATACAGTCTCGTAATAGTGTTTAATCTCGAATGCATCGTCCCGATCCCGATTCCGGATATTAACGATGAAACGGTTTTCAATTGATTTGCGCGAATTTTCCATAGCATTGGTCTCTGGATCAAAATGAATCCAATCGTGATCGTGCCGCCATGTTAAATCGGCCAAAAGATAATGAAAATTTTGATATCCAATGCACGTGATCCAATCATTTTCCATGTAAACAATTTTCATATTCAACCTACGGAAACTTGCTCTCAGTTTATCTAGATCGATTTGCATTTGCCGCGTTACTGCAAATTGTGGCTCCAAATCCTGGAGTGCTTTCATAGAACTGCGATAATATTCCTCTTTCCACGATGAAAAAAGTTTCTCGCACACATCACGAAAACTAGAAAACTCATCAAATAACCGACCCAAAACTTTCTGTGCGATTTTGATTTGGGTAATTTGTTCGCTCGAATATAACGCGACGAAACGTTTACGCAACGCTGCACGGGATTGTGCCAAAATTTGGCCACATTTTAAATTACAAATGCGGGGTCGATTTTTTATCTCGTGCTGATAGTAGTCGTCCCATTCGGTGATCAATTTAGAAATATATTTTTTACCTTTGATCCCGATTTTCTCGTCGTTAAACGATGGCAAATCCACTTTAAGGCGGGCACGAATATCGGCTCGAGTACGCACTAAATTCGTGTAAAAATGATCTTTAGGTCTTGCAATTTTCCGCATTACTTGCTCTTGACCGCAAAATGGTGGATAGTAGTAGGGATGAAAGTATTCATTCAGTTTTGTAAAATCTTGTGCTCTTACACGAATCCGGTTTACTTCATAGAATGGAACTTTGTTTTTAGTCATGTATCTGTTAATAAAAAGACAAAATTTAGTAATGAGCGATTTAAAAGGTTCGTACATCCCATAAATTTGCTTACCGTAACGGAACTTTAACATTTTGAATATCGAAAAAACTTCCGCTATCTTGTGTGAAATTTGTCACGTCCGAACTTGTGTTTGAAGAACAGCACGATATAATACTTTCCAAATCTGCTTTTAATTCCTCAATTGTTGCATTCTGAAATTCTTCGTCATAGCCACGATCGATGCCCAACGATTTTTGCCCCTCCAAAAGCCGATCGTGCAAATATGCCACAAACCGTTTGATCAACGGTGATTGTTTTGAGTTCATGATATTTGATATAAACTCCTTAACAACTGGTAATGGATATTGTTTCTCCTCTACACCAGTCGAAAGTTTCTTCTCATTGTGTTCTTCCCCCTGAGACTTATCTTTTTTTACGCCTAGTGATGGAACTTTGAATAAGTACTTGACCATGATCTGCTTATGTTGGGTATTATCAAAATGTTTATGATGGTGACGTGTTTCAAAGACCTTATTGTATTTTTTCTTTTCCAACATTAAATTTGGCTCCTTAACAGTGTCTTCCGGTACATTTAACACTTCGGGTAACTCCAGATTTAGATTATAATTGTTCTCTTGATTTTGTGTCGTTATGTTACATGCACATTTACCGACGACAGGTTCACGAAATTGTGGGGCTTTTATGCCAGACGTTAAATGGGGGCAAAATCGAGAACTCTTTACAATGCCCCATTCACGCGCAACATCAGGTTTCTGTACACATTTTTCCGGTACCCAGTCATCATCGGTTGACGATTCAACCACATTTGGATCCGCATCTTTCTTAGCGATTGGTTCAAGTGCCATAGTAATGCCTAAGACTTGTAGACGTTGAGCTTCCTTTTGCATTTTTAATCGTTGCCTCTCCTCGAAAATGTCATTAGAACGCTCGATCACTTCAAGCGGTATGCCGCACTTATTTAAGCCTTTCGATTCCAGTCGCAATTTTGTAAACAAATTCTTCTCGGCTTTTACTTTCCCGTATAGGAAACCAGTCAAATTGAATTTCTTCACTTTTATCGAAGGTGGTTTAATCACTTTGGGTCTCAGCTGTTTCACTTTTTCATCAGCAACATTTGCGGTTAACATCTCTTTTATAGGGCTAATATCACATGTACCAACAATAGCGCGTGGTGGATCAAGTATTGAATACTGTTCGGCGTTCGGTTCCAACGTTGATTTTAGTGTTGATGGACAATTTTTAAAGAATAATGGTGGTTTATGTTTAGGCGCCATCACATCAAACCATTCTTCCCGTGTGATACACGTACGTACCGGACGTTCGGCAATACTTTTGGGCATCTTGTCAATTCTGCCACGAGGTTCACGAACTAATTTTGTAAAAAATGCCCGCAATTCGAACTTGCTGCCTTTTTTACCCACTGCTAATCCGTCCTCGTCATCACTTGTTTGTTCACTTATTGCTTCGGCATCAATAGAAACGTCATCAACGTGGACATCTTTTTCAGGGAAATTGAAAAATTTATTTTCATACTTGCTGTCCTTTAGGTATAATTGCTGTACCTCCGCCTTTTGTTTTGCCAACCGATTCTCGCGGTTTGCTAGACGCTTATAGTATCGCGTTTCCCGCATCGTACTAGGATATTTCTTCGCCTTATAAGGCGGTTTAAGTGATAAGAATTCTTTTAGTACCACTTCATGTTTATCCGTGAAATAGTCCATGTACTCCCGCTCGCCCAAATTCTGATTTTTATTTTCTTCTTCTAGTTTCTGTTTTTCCATTTCCTCTTCCTTCAATTTCTCCTCCTTATTAGCTGCTTTTTCGATTCGAGCGGTAACTCGTTTCCGCCGCCCCAGGTACTTCTGTTCGCGAATATCTTTATTCTTTTGTTTGTCCGTAGTTCGAATTAAGTGAGACTGAACTTTTGGCTCCGGCTTATATGGGACACTTGCAATAGCTGGACGTACAAATTTCGGGTCATGTACATCGGGTTGTGGCGCAAATTTGTCAGTCCAGTGGGGTATATGTGTTGGTTCATTGTCCAACTCTAGTAAATGGCCCGGTACCTTTTTAATATCAAACATTTTTGCTAGCCCGAACTGTTCCTGGCGTTTTTCAAATTGTATCACTTGTTTCAGTTTCCTCTCATCATCCACTTTATGCAAGTAGTTTTTTTGGCTCTTGTACTCCTTCGCATTTTCTTCGGCTTGCTCGTCCAACTGAAATGTTTTTTTGTAGTCATATCCCTGGAAATCTAGTTGTAAAGGATTATTATAATCGAAATACTCGTAAGTTTGCTTTGGAGGGGCACGATAAAAATGTAAATGGGGTTTGTAGATCTTAGATACACAACAATTCACATCTTTTGGGTTTTCGGTAAATGTAAATACTGGATTGTTGCGAGTGCGCATATTATAAATGTTTTGTATGGCAGTTGGCCGTTCGATAAATGTTTTTGATCTAGGATGCCCTTTTTTATCACCGATCCCACCTATGAAATTCACTTCATTGGGCGGTTTAGCATAAGGCAAATCATAAGCCCCGTACAAATATGGTTCGTGTTCACGAGGCTTCTCTTGATCCCATTCCAATATTGGTTTCAGTTTTTCTTTGGCGGATCTTGATTCTTTCGAACTTTCTGGCCTTCCTTTATCTGATCTGGATAGTGGAGTGCTTTTCTTTTGACTTGAAGTCGCAGTTCTTTCTGGCTGTTTATTGATCCACGATTGAATAGTATCTTGTATATCCGTTAGGCGAATTCGTTTTTTCACAAAAACGTTTGCTTTATTAATCTGGGTTCGTCGCGTGTGACCCGTGTGACTTTTATAACCCGCTTCGGTCTGTCCCGCGCCACTCATGGTGATTGAATTTTTAGTTTAGCTAGAAAAGTATTCAAAAATATATTAGTTGTATTCTAAAATTAAAATTCGGTTAAAACAAGAGAATTTTAAACATCAATCAATAAAATTATTGTAGTTTGCCTTTGGAGTACTATGGTTGAACAAAAAATAAATATCTTGTAAACTATGAAAGCCCTGGCTTTCTAAATAGACGAAAGTTTCTAAAGCTATAGGCGTTCTAAATAGATGGAAGATAAAAATTTTGGGTACAGAAATATGAAATCATGCAAAAGGTAAATCCTCTCCCCAACAAGATGATTTCTAAAGCCCGCCAGGACTCTCAGGGCAAACGAGATGTGAATGATAATAAATTGGATACAAGATAAAAAGACAAACAACAATGGTGTGATCCAACTCTCCGTTTTCTTGAACTGTATAGCGACCTGGAGTTATAATATATTTTAGGGAAGCTAATCTACCAATGTAAATACAAGCCACATACTTTTTTTCAATAATATGTATCATTTTATTTATATCAACTATTTCTGACATTTTATAAAGAACCATAAAAAAAAGATTTTATGTTTAATAAATTTAATTAAAAAATAATAATAATAATAATAATATAATAATCAATAAGTAAAAATAATACTTTTAAATATATATTATTTATCTGTATATAGTGTGAGCTTAAATTTAAAAAATAAGAATTCGTTTCTCGACAGTTTTTCTACAAATTGGACATCCTTCAATTTGATCACCACACATTTGACATGTTCCGTGTCCACATAAAAATATCATATTTTTGATACGATCAAAACATACTGGACACATTGTCTAAAAAAAAAAATTCTGGATGTAATCGTATTCCAATTTTTATCCAAATTAATCAAACTCACCTGTTCTCGAATATCCCGCAATTGCTGCTGCAATTTTTGGATATGATTCATCGATACGTTGCTATTGTTGCTTCCACTGGCATTGTTGGTCGTATTAATATTCGAGGTTCCCGGCTTGTTTGCAATTGTATCGGGTGAAGTTGTATTATTCATAGCAACTCCGTGACCAGAATTATTAACACTCTCCAGTGGAACTTCCTTTTTATCATCGTGTGTAATGCTAGGGCCAACTTTTGAGATTACACCTTCTCCACCACAGCATACGCTTAATGGAACCGCCTCCTCGATAGGAGTACGGCATTCCACACATTTTTTCATAATAGTAGAACAACTTTCACACGCAACCATATGGCCGCATGGTTTGAAAAACACACTAGCCCTCTTATCTGAGCACACAAGACACTCGTCAATTTTGTCTTTGGCATTTACAGTCTCGCGACAAATTAAACATTTTTTAACCCGTGGTGCACACGATTCACAACAACATACATGACCACATGGTTTAAAGAGCGTATCACGTTTTTTATCGGAACAAATAAGACACTCATCGAGAGGGCCTGTTGTATTTGCCGCAATTGAATCAATATCGACATTTGCCACATTTCCGGGAAGTTCCAGATCGTCAGTTTTACGCTCTTTGTAACATTTTATTAAAGTCTTACATAAATTTGGATCTGGACACAAGTCCAATGGAGTTTGTAATTTTCGATTTTTGATAGTTAAATCGGCACCATTTGCAGCTAAGAAGCAGGCTATAGAAGCCGATGCTTTTTTATCGGTGTGCTATGGAAGATTCAAACAAGTTAAATATTTGATACAGGTATCGAATACTTACACTTACGTTTCTCAGTCCCATCAATAATTTACCAAAGCCTTCACTTTCTTGCAATTGTTTGATTTGCGACAATGTATGATGCCGTAATGCCTCGTGTAATGGCGTATCCCCATCCTTATCCGGTATGTTAAGGTTTGCTTTACCACGTACAAGTAGCTAAAATAATTTTAAGATTAAACATCTCGAAAAAATTTTTGCAAATTAAAAATTGTATAATCCACTTACTTTCACTATTTGAACATGCTGCCGTTCTACAGCTAAATGCAAAGCAGTCTGTTGGTTTACATTTTGTTTATCCATATCAGCATTGCCCATATTAATCAAGAGATCCGCGATCTCTACGTGATTGTTTAGGGCAGCCAAGTGTAACGCAGTATAACCGTCATCTTTCTTTTCTTCAACAATCCATAACCGATTAGTTTTAATTAACTTCGTAAGCAGAATTTTCATAGCTGATGGATTTCCTTTTAATGCAGCATGGTGTAATGCATTGAATCCGTTATTATTGGTTAATGTAATATCGGCACCATAATCCAATAAAAGAGATAACATTTCGTCTTGTTCTTTAGAGATTGCATCATGTAGGGGTGTATCACCTTCCGAGTCTTGAAGACTATGGTGACAATGAAGTTCTAATAATTTACGTACCAATTGTAACTGACCCTTGTTAATAGCAATATGCAAAGCAGTTTGTCGCCTCTTGTTTCGTGCATTTAAATCTGCGCCTGCTTGCGATAGTAGCTGCATTACACCCGGTTCATCGCCAAAGGCAGCATGATGAATTGCACGGTCTCCATCTTTATCCTCAATCTCAACATCAGCCTTGTATTTGAGCAAAATTTGAATAACATCTAAATGACCATTTTGACTGGCCGCTTGAAGAGCTGTATGCCCTGCAAATACACCATTTACATCAGCTTTTGTTTTGGTGTCGCCATTTTGGTTTTGCTCTTTTAAAAATTCTTCACATTTTGCAGCGTCACCGTTTGCGGCTGCCTTGACCAATTCTTCGGTTACATTTTCCGATACTCTCGGCTCAAACAGCTGTTTAAGGAAATCGGAAATTTTGTCATCGTTTCCAGGAAGAATAGCAGAATAATCGCCAACTTTAGTAACAGCGAGCGGATTATAGGTCCAGCATGTGTTACAAACTTCAATTTTCAAATCATTGTCATGATAAACTTGTTGAACTCGGCCAACTTTGCCCAAAGTTGGGGCCATTGCTTCAGCCCATTCGCCATGCCCACGTTGTAGTATTTTTATGCGTTCTAAATCATTACAAATTTTGACATAGTCCCCAACACTGAATTGTACAGTGCCACTATCATTAGGCATCGCAGGTGGAGATGAAATTTTTGTTAACACCGCCGGATTAAATGTCCAACGATTTGAACTATTCGGATAGGCGACAACAATATCTTGATCTTCATCAATACCAACAATGGTCCCCGGATTGCTTAAACACTCGAACATTCCCTCGGTCCAACCGCCATGTCCATGTTGTAATGATTGTACAATTTCTAATTCTAAATCAACAGTTACCTGATCTCCAATCTGTAAACCGTGAGACCCTTTACCGTGCACATTTTCACCTAGTAACGGTAAATGATCGCGATAAACAGTCGTTCCTTTGGCATCGTTCACAACTTTTAAATCAGCCATCCCTTCAAAACCAACGCGGTACAAATTTTTCGCTCCATTGTCCCAAACAACATAGGCTGCGGATTTTGGGGAAGCCGCTGACCAATCTTGAATTTCATTGACTTTGCCGCGACGACCATTCCCACCATCTTGATCTTCCCATTGCCAATCAACACCTCGAACTACTCGGGCACCGGGAAATATTCCGCGAATAGCGATTTTCTTTGACTTCCGCCTCGGTTCCAATAAGATTCTCTCACCAGCCGGTGTAGCAATCCTATAAAACCGATGTCGCAGCTGATGTTTATCACCGTGATAGCAAGTCGAACACAAATCATAATTAGCGCATTCAGCACATTTCCAACGTATCCCAAAAATGGGTTGCTGTCTGCATGTATCACACATTGTCCCATCATGTTTAACGCCAGTAGGAGCGCTGTCTAATATTCGCAAATCGTATGCAATGGCACATCGATAATTTGCAGCCGTTCCATTGTCCCAAACAACAACAACTTCCTCGGCTGATTCAAAATTTCGCACAGTTCCAACGTGACCTTCACCTCCATCCTACAATAAAAATGATTAAACAATAAAAAATTGATGAAACTTTCAAATTAAATTAATTATTAGGTTAAAATGTGATAACAATAAAAAAGCATCAAATTACATAAATATTATTTTCATACAATAAAATATATTTTCATTTTTGTATCGACGAGGAGTTGATTTTTGATTACAACACATGCAACCACCCAAAATAAAAAATTGACTGTAAAACTTAAGACTCATCTATATTCTTGTTAATTTTCAATTCGCATACCAATATTATTAAATAAAACTTTAGTAGTAATAAATATTTATATTAGATAATGGAAAACTTCGATAATATATTAAATATAAAATCTTCACCTGTTTGCCCCATTTCCAATTTGGTCCTCTTATGACCCGTGTACCAACACCTTCCATATGATATCGTGTGGCTCGGGCGTTTGCAACAGCGTTCACTGTGCTCGGAGATTCTAGTGCAGCTGTACCGCAAGCCATTTAAATATTCTAATTACACAATAATTCGATATTAGTTAACTAAATTTTCGCCTAATCACAAAAATATTTATACACTACTTTCTTCCATTCCAATATTCCATAAAGAAAAATGAATAAACACAAAATGTCATATTATAGTGTTTGGTACGGACACATTGGTGCGCTACGGTCACAATAAATTTATAGTTTCGTTAAATTGAATGAAAAATTTGAAAAATTTATCGTTAATTTTGTAGTAGGATTATAATATCGAAAATGAAATATGTAATTTTTAAAACTAGGTTTTCACTTCCTCATTGGCTTGCTCGGTCGTTTTTAGCATTGCTAAAGGCATTCGCCAAGTGACAATCTTAACTATGAAATAAATAAATATGTAAATACAATTGTACGAAAGTATAATTTACTTCCGAAACTGGAGCAAAAACCAAGCGCATGTCATATTGAAAATTCTTTTAAATAAAAATTAATTTTTAAATTAAATTGGTCTGCTATGAGCTCGGTAAGTTAGATGGAAATGAGATTATTAAACGAAAAACTAATTTTTAAACGAATTTCGGGAATATAGCCACATATCTTGGAAGGAACTAAGTCATTTCTCAAGCAATCATGGTGGGATTGGGTATGTTCGATAGAAATGGCATATAAAATGGTTTTTGCAAGAAGTTCTGGAATATGGTCACTTGGGACACAAGTAGGCCTCTTCTTAATCGACCATGACGGGATTTGGTGTGTTCAATGGAAACCGGATTATAAAATGATTTTTAGAAGAAGTTCTGCAATATGGCCACTTGGGACTGGCCTAGAATATTTCTTAATCGATCATGATGGGAATTGGTTCAATAGAAATGAAATTATAAAATTATTTTTAGAAATAGTTATGTAATATTGGCACCTCTGAGACGAAACTAGGCAATATCAGGCTTGGTTTCAGTATGTTGAATGGAAATGAAATTAAAATGACTTTTGAAAAAGGGATTAAAGTAACGGAGAACCAGGCAAATAGAAAAATATGTAGTTATTCTTTTGGTATGATATCAAAGAGCCGAATGTCAAAGTGCTGAATGTCGAAGGGCCGAATTTCAAAGGGCCGAATGTGTCGCAGGGCCGAATATCGAAGGGCCGAATGTCGAAGGGCCGAATGTCGAAGGGCCGAATGTTGATGGGCCAAATGTGTCGAAGGGCCAAATGTGTCTTAGGGCCAAATGGGTCGAAGGGCCAAATGGGTCGAAGGGCCGAATAGGTCGAATGGCCGATTTTTTTTTGATTTTTTTTTTGTTTCTAGAAATATATTTTTTTATTATTTTATTCAATTTAATTATTTTTTTTATTTTTTATAGTATATACCTATTATCAAAAGGCTGTGAGGCTGTGACACATAGGGCCGAATGTCTCTGGTGGCGCATGACAAAATTTTCCTTCGCCAAAATGTATTGCTGACTGGATACGTGGAATTTCATAAATATCCAAAGCTGAAAAATAGTAAAATATATAAATTCATAAGAATTTCATTTATGTTTAATAAAAAAAAAATTTACGAAATATTCTTCAACCCATTCAGCTCTTGAACATTCGGCCCTTCGACACATTCGGCCCTTCGACACATTCGGCCCTTTGTACCTATTCCATTCTTTTGATGACATCATCTTAAGAGCCAACAGTAAACTATCCAGATCAAAGCATCAGCGAGCAGGTTTGATGCGGTTTGTGATGCTATCCGTTCCGGGGTGATTCCTTGGTTCATTCTAAGGAAAAACTCGTATGGAAGGAGCGTCCATTTTTAACAACCCTGGAGTTACTGTGTGTTAAAAAAAATTGTTCATAAAAAACAAGCACACAATTATAATTGTATTATCCCTGTCACCGACCCCCTTCCTCCCCCCTCCCTTATTTAAATTTGGATTATGACAAACGAATATGTCAAACATAGAATTTTGTGTAATTTGAAGACCAGTATACACATTTGTGCATACCATTTAATTTTGTTTTCGTCCGAAAAATAACACTAAACTACAATAATAATAAAATAAATAATATGTTATCAAAAACAAATAATTAATATGTTATATAATTTATATGTTACCAAATTATATGCTCTTTTGAAAAAGAATTCCCATTTAAATAAGATCCGTTAAAATCCGGAAGACATTACAACGTGTTATTTTTATACACATTTTTGTACGGTGAACTTAAATTGAAGCAAAAAAAATTAATTGTTGAATTCGAAAGGGTTATATATACACAATTATAATTGTAGTCTATTTTTTTTATTTATAATTTATATTACAACTAATTTATAAAGCATTTACTAATTTATCTTTCTTAAATAAAGATTCTCATTTGACGGGCAGTAACCCAATGGTTTCTCCCGTTTGAATTTACATAATTTATAATATTTCTTTGTCCTAATTAAATACAACTGCCCAGTTCTAAAGGTTTGTGCCTTTGAAGTCTTCTTACTGCATTGGTGATGTCCAACAAACTTCGTATGTCTGCATTTTGGTGCCGAGATATCCGCTGAATGTGTTTCTTTGCATGATTTTTTATTTCTTCACTGACATATTCCATGCCTAAGTCCCTGTGTAGGTTATCATTTCTGATGTACCACGGTGCGTTGACAATGCCACGCAGCACTTTGTTTTGTAAAAATTGTATCATTTTTTATTTGTTTTCTTGGTACAACCTCAAAGTTGAGTACCATAGGTCCATACTGGTTTAAGTATTTGCCGATGTAATAACAATTTGTTGTATATTGTAAGCTTAGAATTTCTACTAGTCAATACATTTTCGTAAAAATATTTGATGTTCAATTCGTCTTTTTTCTTTTTAACATGCTCTTTTCATCTAAGCTTGCAATCGAGAGTCATGCCAAGGTATTTGGCTGTACATATTTGCATTTGTACTGAATTAAATTGCTTCAAAAAACACTTGTAAAATTTCCTTTTAGTGACAAAAATTTATTTGTTTTTGGAATATCGATTTCGAAATTAAATTTCTTCTTCAGTTACTTTTTTCAACTATTAGTTACACTTTTCTTAAAATTATGCTGCTTATATACTAGTCATAGATCTAATTTGTTAGGCTCCTCATACTGTAGTTTTTGTCTATAATTAGGTCGTAAATCTTGTTGGTTTTGGTATTCAGTTTGTTGTTTAACAGTACGTTGTTGTCTTTGTACTAGTAAATCTCGAATTCTTCAGCTTATATTTATCGTTTTCCGGAGGCCTACATCCCGTCACCGACATTAGTTAGCGAACGGGCCCATGGCTGCTGTTCCGAGATAAATAATGGGTTTTTCTGTTAAGGGAAATTGCGTCGAAACCGTGCTCAAAGTCATATTACTAAATTTCGGGTATGTAGTTTAGCTTTCATGTAGTTTAGCATTGTGAAGTAATGGTATAAACATTATCATTGGACTTTTTTTTATTAGTTTTATGTTTAATAACCCGCAGGCAATGCAGTTTCCATTACACACTGCTTGAAGATGCTGTTTAACCTTTCTTGTTGTTTTGGATTTCGCTTGTCACAGCAAACGATTATCGGAACCTGTTGATTTGATAATTAACCCATAACCGGTGTTTCTTCAAGCAAACTGAAGTAACGACTCCACATTGTTAGTTATTTCACTTACCATTCTATTATAATGGCTAGTTCCTGACAATTCAGCCGACATTAACGAAGCATCACTACGATTAACTCTTGCAACAGTATCACATTATTATGTACTGTTGGACCTATTGTTAAAAACGTCCCTAAATTATTAGACATGGTGCATTAAATCATATTTAATCACCTCAACAATTCCTTTCTTCTGTTTGATCATAATTCAGTTCCCATTCACGCCCTAACAAAATATTTGGTTTTCACTAAGGGCTAGTATATAGATAACCTGTTCATATTCTTCTTATATTTAAATATCTGTTGCTTTAGTTCGTAAAACTACAGGCCGTTTATATTAGTCGATGAGACAGACGTAATAAATTTTCTAATTTTCTACAATGGTGTAAAATCGTATGGAAATTTTCAAATTTTAACTTTTCGATAACTACCAGGCAAAAACCAAATTGTATTGTAAATGATTTTCGTATTACGTGCATAACGAAAATCTTTGAAAATAGATTGATAACTAAGTTTTAAAAATGTATGCTAGTTCAAATTTGTCTTCTGAGTTTTACATCTATAAGAACGTAATTTAAATTTCTTTAATATGCAAAAATACGCACTCCATTTTATTCAATCTACATGAATGATGCTGATGACGTAGTTCAATAAAAAAATTAATTCTACACAATAACACTTTGGCTACCAATGTTACATTGCGTGTATTAATGCGATTTCTTACATTAATTAAATTTGTTTCCTAAATTTCAATATGTAGTATAATTTGAAAGATTTTTTTTTTGTACGTTGGTTGTTCTAGCAAAACTTCCTGGTAGTCAACATGGTGTTCAAGGATTTTGTTTGTTTGAATGTAGTTCGCTAACTTAATATGTTTATTTGTCATACACATAAAAATAAAAAATTAACAAATTCATACTTACCTGGTGTAGAGCTTACCATGATCCACAAGGTGGTTGCTCCAGAGCGAGGCCCTTCCATTGCACTACGGCGGGGTTGACCTTTGCGATTATTCCTAATGTGAATAACTCGTGCACAAAATTTTTGGTAGCCGGGACTGCGTACGCGCGGTCCCGATTTAAACTAATAAATAATAAACCCTCAACCAGTCCAAACTTAAGAGCTGAAGTTTTGCAGTTGTGCTCCCGGCTCCGTTCCGTATGGATGGACCACTTAGGAAGTTAGGAGTTTAGGACTAGGAGAGCGGTAACACTAACGTACGACCACCAAGATTGTAGCACTAACCGAAGTAGTACAACTGTACAGTGTACAACCGGCGTATAACTTTATAACATAAGGAAGCGTGAGGTTGAGGCATCACAGTCCTCAATTAATTACATATTTAACTTTATCTTTTCATAAATAAAGAATTAAGTAAATTAGTGATTTTTTGTAGTTAAAAACTGTTTTCTAAACAACTATTCGTACACAACGTTTTTGATAAGTGAACATAGGTTAGGTTAGGTTAGAGTGGCTGCTATCGCACACTTAGGCCAATAATGGCCCATTGCGTTGTGATACCAGCCACAGGATCCAATCTCCCCTTACTCCCGCTGAAACCAACCAGAGCTACTGATGTAGCGTAAAATATGTCGCACGCGCACCCCACAGTCCACGAGTTTAGAAAGGCTGTCCATAACGTACACACCCAAGTACTTACGTCTTTTGTATGATAGTGCCGGAAAAGTTATTCGTCTCTAGACCCAGCCTTCTCGCATGTTCCCCAAAAAGTCAGTGTCCTGTCCGTATCCCTACGACCAATCCTAAATCTCGTTTTCCCAGGGATACTAGTGCCTTGGAGCGCCGCAGGTCCAGTTTTGGCCAAACCAGTTTTGCTACCCTGCACGTGAGAGTGTTGGTCCACCTCTCATCTGTCAAGGCGATAGCCTTTTTACTGAGCGCCAATTTGAGCGCTGCTATAGGCCTCCTCAGAATTGCCCTTTCCGGTTGCATCTGGAGAGTCGTACCGTACCTAGCTAGTTCGTCTGCCCTGCAGTTTCCCGTGACGTCCGAGTGCCCAGGGACCCAGATTATCTGGATACTGAAATACTCGCTCATCTCATTAAGAGATGATCGGCAATCCAGCGCAACCCGTGACTTCAGAGAAATCGCCTCTAGTGACCTGAGTGCCACTTGACTGTCCACATAAATCGCGATATCCCTAACGGATACCACATTATGCTTCAACCATGTCACGACTTCCCCTATCGCCACCACTTCAGCTTGGTACACGCTGCAGTAGTCAGGGAGACGAACAGAAATATTAACATTGAGCTTTTCACAGAAGACTCCGGCTTCTACTTTGCCGTCTAGCTTAGAGCCCTCCGTGAAAAATTTCACTGCCTCGTTTTCCAATATTGATCCGTTCCTCCAGGATTCCCTAGAAGGACAGATGATCCGAAAACCTATATCGAAGCACAACGTTGGTTTAATATAATCTAGATTCACCAGTTCTTCCCTTAGTGATCTAACTATTGTCGAGTGTCCCACCTGAAGACACTTCCACTGAGAGACAACCGAGGGCCTTTTAGCCACATTGGCTGCCATCTGCTTACCAAAAAATTCGATTGGAATAAGGTGGAGCATAACCACTAAAGCGCGTGTAGGTGTTGTCCTAAACGCCCCGCTTATAAGCATACAGGCCGTTCTTTGCACCTTCTCCAACATCCTTATGTAAGTTACCTTTTCCAGAGTTGGTCACCACACGCCCACCCCGTACATCAGCACAGGCCTTGTGCCTCAACCAGTCAGAGTTAAGAGCTTAAGTTACACGCCGATGGCACCACTTCGGTTAGTGCTACAATCACCAAAATTTTATAGGCTTCTCATCACACATAAACAACGAGTAAATGGCTACATTAGCCTTATTCACCCTTTCTACAATGTTAGGCTTCCAGCTGAGCTTACTGTCCAAGATTATGCCCAAAAATCTCGCTCTGTCAGCAAAAGCCAGTCTAATGCCGTTCACGGTAGGAGGGCTAACTACCGGAATTTTATATTTCTTAGTAAATAGTACCAGCTCTGTCTTGGACGGGTTAATCCCTAATCCGCATTTGCCGGCCCATTTCGTAACGATCAGGAGTGCATTCTACATAACATCCCTAATCGTATCCAGATATTTGCCTGAGACAGCTATCGCTACATCATCTGCATACGCTACAATCCCCATCCCCTCTTTCTCCAGTTCCAACAGCAATTCATTTACCACTGCAATCCAAAGAAAGGGGTACATTACTCCTCCCTGCGGAGTTCCTCTAACCCCCGTCTTCTAATGGTGGACTCCCCCAGTTCCGAGGTAATAATCCTGCTTACCAGCAACTGATTTATCAACCTACTTATAGGGGGTTCCCTACTCAATACCTGGAGGCTCGAGAGCGCAAGGAGACGTTGACACTCAGTTCACCGTGGTTGTGGTCATTGGTTTTATGGCGCCATCAGTTCGCCTTTCCCTACTGGGTATCATAGGCACTCAGAATTTGGTGAACAGAGGTTAACCACTCCCCCGTTCTCTGAGACTCTCCTTCCAGCAGAGCTGCGGTTGGGGACGGCTTATTTAATTCACCGCTAACCTATATCGATAGGCCGTTCACAATCCACCACCTGTGACCCCCCCCCCCCCCCCCACGGTATAGCTGCAACTCGCCACGGGATAAGTGAACATACAGCTTTAATTGTAATTTTAAGAAACCATGAAAAAGACTCCTAATTCATTAATGTGACCGTTCTCTGTTGCTTTTTGCAGTCGCACGATGACATTCAAAGAAAGGATTCGCTTTGTTTCATAATAGCAATATACGAAGCGTATCGAATTATTAGATATCGAATTTTTCGAAAGAGAATAATGTTTCATAATAGACCCCCAGTTCTATGGAATGAAAGCTTCCAAATAACCTCCCACCCTCTGCCGCGAAGTTTTGTCGGTCCTATTCGTATCACTTAAAAATAGTAATTGATGAAATCTATCATTTCAAGTGACGCTTATCACTTTATACGACTAAGAGAATATGGTGTCTAGTGATAGTTATCACACCAAACGATAAACGTCACTTTAGTCGACTAAGAGAATACCAAAATACGATTATCACGACTATGAGAATAGGGCTGTTAATAAATCACCACAAAATTTTATTTTATTCATCCAAAAAATTGTACATTTGTTCCTTTTGTATAATTTTCATTTTTTTTTTTTTTTGTTTTTTCTTTATTACAATAGGTATCTTCTATAAATTATTCATCTATTTATACATTTTTATATTTTAATAATAATATTTTTTAAAATTGTATTTAATTTTTTACATCCTAATTTCTCTCGACTTTAGTTAAATTACAACAAAGACTTATTTATTTATGTATAAATATATTGTTATACCATATAACATAAATTTTTAAAATTTGTTTTTTTTTTAATATTATTTCATACATAATATTTAAAATTAACAAAAAAAACATTTTTCTTATCACGTTACAAAATTAAAATAATAAACTATATTATCAATGATGATGAATATAATAAAAAGTGTTGTTTAGGATATTTAAAATTTATAGTTTTACCATTGTTATGTTCTAAACTACTTTCATGAACTGTTATATAATATTGTTCTGTATTTCTTTACAATTAATTTGGAATTAATTTTTCTTTTAAATTAATATATGTAGTAATAGACTTTTATTTATTTAATTATATATTATAGTTAACAAAATTTATTTATAAAAAAAAAATATTAAAATATAATTCTCTTTTTGTGTAAAAATGATTTGTCAAAATAAAATAAAATAGAATTTAAAAAATAAGTGTTCGACATTTGTTTTTGATTTAAAAAAAATAAAATAATATAAAATAAAAATATCTTTTTCTTTTTATAAATTATATAATAAATAATATTTCATTTATTTATTTGATTTCTTCTGTGATTTTAATCTCACGATTTACTTGTGTTATTATTAAGATATTGCAGGCGTTTTAGCTTCGGTTACCTCCTGAGGTGCTAGTTCTGGATTTGCTTGCAATTTATCACGTTCACGTTCTCGCCCTGGACGAAAAGCTTCCAGTAATGCATCAACACGTAGTTCCGTTGGGCCCCATCGGACAAAGCCAGCGTTATTTTGTAACCAAACAACCATTGTGGCATGGGTACATTTCACATTCACTTCAGATCTGTAATAGAAAAAATGATTTTTTAAATTAAATAAAGATAAAATTAAGTTTCCTTTTTTTAATCATTTTTATAATAATTCATTTCTAGGTTAAATAAATATTTAAAGCATATTAATAATTAATTAAAAATTAATATTTAAAGCTATAAAACAAGTTTTATTATTTAATATTTGTATAGTAGACGACAAAACATTCTAGTTCACCCTTTTACAACTTTTTTCACAATACCCCAGTTGAAGTATTGTCATCATGCATATGAATAATTTTTTACGAAAGTCATATGTTTATATTCCTTCCTTCTATTTCTAACTTTTCCCTAAATGTGTATGAAAAAGAAAAACAATGGATTTTTGTTGGTATGTTGACTAAATGACTAGATTATGACTTGCCCTATAACTGCCAACGTTAAACGACAAATGTGAGACATGTCATATGCCGTTCTTCGTTCGTGGCAATGTCTTAAGCGGAACATGTATAACATGTCTTCGACGTTTCTCATTCTAACGAACAATTCTACATAATTATTTTATTAAATAAATTTTTTTTATACGGTTATTACATTTTGTTTGTCGAATAGGTAAGTAAACATTTTGACAACAAAGTAACAACTATTGTAAAATACTTTAACTAAAATATATCTCTTTTAAATTTAAAAAAACATAACTTTGTTATTTCAAAATATTCTTACAATACGAACAGTGGTGGGCAGAAGATTAGTGACATTAAAAAAATGTTGTAATTCCGCAACCATTACTAAATAATTGTAGTGCTTGTAATATTTCATTGCGTTATATGTTTGGTGACCAGATTAGATTCATAACTAGTTAAATTTGGCGATACTGGAGCATTGTCTTGATACACTTTAAAAAAATATCTTATCCAGATAAGCACATTTGCAAAGTTCATTATCACCGATTCACCTAATGGTAATCTAGTTGGGTTTGCAATGTTTTTACCCTAAAAGATATCAAATTGAATGCAATATCCATTCCTCTAAGACGTATGATTTAAAAACCAAAGCGAATTGGTTTGCTTCGCCTAAATTGTTTGTATCCATGACGCCCGAAATATGGAATCACTGGGCGCTTTCTGGGCACCCAACAGTTGGGAACAAGTTGATTAAAATCGCTGCCAACGCTATGAAAATGTTTAGCACTATGAAATTTTCAAATCAAATTGGCGATGATTTTAATAATCATGATAGGGAATCTGAAAGCGCCCAATGATTCATCAATCGCTAATCCATTGACCTACATCTAGTGCATATCTTAAAAATATTTTATTCATTTCTTTTATCAAAGGCCGCATTTTCCTAAATTTGTCGTTTTGTGGTAGATTTGCATTATCTGCAATGTGGAATAAACTAAAAATCTGGTCAAAACGATTTCTCCTCATTGTTGTATTAGAAATAAGTTCGTTCTTGCAGTCATTAAATTCAGACCAGGCTATTATGAAATTTTTTCGATTTCTTAAAATTCGATCCGCCGCGAAAATTCGTATTATGAAATCTTTTTGCTTTTGTAAAATTCGAAAATCGTAAATCCGCCCTATTATGAAACCAAAAAAAAATCGAATTTTACGAAAATCAAATGTCAAAATTCGATTGCTCTATAGGTGACGAATATCGTATATTTATATTACGAAATTATATTACGAAAATTTTTATTATATTACGACAACAATATAGTGTATACCTTATTATTTTTTTTTTATTAAAATAAAATACTTCAATTACTTTTTAAAACGCAAGTTACTCAATTATTTTATAAAAATGAACTAGTTTAATTGATTTACAATTTATTTGAAACTTTATTATTGTATTTTCTGCAGGTCAATTACCAATGGTTGCCAATTTCACATTTTAATTTCTTTTATGGAAAAAATGTTGGCACAGTCAAACATTTTTTAAATGCGCCTCAATATAAAGACCCTACCCAACATTTGTGGAGTGAAATTACAAACGAATTAAATTCAGTCGGCCCATCTAAAAAATCTGTTGATGGTTGAAATTTTAGCTAAAACAACACAGAAACAGCAATCTTCATGGTCTTACTTTTTACACTATTTGCCGTAGGCACTTGGCGAAACACACTTATACTTAATAAACACATTTTTTATTAATCACTTGTTGAAAAACAAGTGATTAATAAAAAATGTGTTTATTAAGTTCATGGTCTTAAATTTTACGACGAAAAAAGGTTTCATAATAGGAATATTCGTGGCGGATCGAATTTACGATTTCGTATTTTACGAAATCGAAAAAATTTCATAATAGCCCCCCAGTACAATTTTCGACGAGGGTTTTTATTGTACACCGAAATTATTAGGATTCCTATAAAAGCATACATCTCGTTGCAATTTAAATTTAAAGCTTTATTTTTATTTTTGGGATGAAATTTTATTCGTAAAATCGACTATCATTTGCATAATTCCTTCGTTAAAAAAGATTTATCTGTTCATAGGCAAATCTGGTAAGTATTTACTAAAGCTGTCCAACTTGTTCGAATTATTTATATCCAAATCACCATCAGTCCATTGATTCTCTCTCTCGCTTTCACATTCCATGAAGGGATTTTGCCACCCGCACTATGGTGCTCCATCCGTCTCGGTCCATCGCTCTCATCCTCCAGTTTCGACAACCTAATATATGTAGATCTTGTTCGACGTCGTTACGCCAGCGCAGTCGGGGTCTTCCTCTACGACGCACACCAGTCGGTTGTTGATGGAACACTTTATTGACCATTCAATAGGGTATCGCAACATCCAAGAAGTTCCATTATCTCGTGGTTCATGCTAATTCGATATTCGTTGTTGGCGACCTTAATGGGACCAAAAATTGAACGAATGACTTTCGTTGCGAAGGTAGATAACAATCTACAATTGTTAGAGGTCATGGTTCAGCTCTCGCTTCTGAAGGCTAGTACAGGTCTTATGAGTGCTTTATAAAGTGTGAGCTTGCACGACTGCGATAGACGTTTAGATCGCAATAATTTTCATTGGCGTAGAAAACTCGTTGTCCGGCAGCGATTTGGCTTTTATTTAGGCCTGCATATCATTCTACGATGTTATAACTGACCAGTATTTAAAGTTTCCGACGATATCAAAGATAAGGTCACCAATTCTGAAATTTGCCATGGAGATGTTCCTGGGTGTTGACAAAAAATTTGGTTTGGTTCACCTCCACTGTCCTTGAACTCGCTAGATCTTCGGCCAAGAAGCATGATATCATCTGCATATCCAAGAATTTGGCCTGATTTATTAAATATACAGCACGAAGTTTCAATGTTGCTTTTCCTCACTATGTACTCAAGCGCCAAATTGAACAGCAAAGGCGCGAGCGCATCTTCCAGATGCTATTTCAAAGGAATCTGACACAGTTCCTTCAATTACGTTTCTACAAACAGACCTAGACGTTGTTAATTTACACAGAGAAACGAGTTTCTCTGGAATTCCTAGCCATATGAGCGCGGCCCATAAGTTGGCACGATTTATACTATCGTATGCCTGTTGGAAGTCTATATATAGTTGGTGTATGGTTACGTTGTACTCTCAACATTTTTCTAAGATCATGCTCATAGTAAAACAATGTTCAGTGGTCGATCGGTTGGGGCGAAAACCACATTGATAGTTGCCAATCATGTTTTCGGCGAGAGGGCTGAGTCTGGCAAGTAGCACATTAGCCAATACTTTGTAAGCAGTGTTCAATAGAGCTATACCACGATTGTTTTCACATTTAAGACGGTCGCCTTTTTTATGCAACGGACATATGGGCGCAGTCTTCCAATTCTCCGGCAGCTCTTCTTGGTCCCAAATAGAGACGATGAGATCGTAGACTTGTTACAAGAGTAGCGCTTTCGAGCTTAATTAATTCTGCGGAGATTCCAACGAGACCGGGTGCTTTTCCGTTTATCGATCTACTAATAGCTGCCTCCACTGTGGGAAATTCGACAAAGACCTCTTCACCTGGAGGAGCTGTTGCTCTAATGGTGACCCCCATTCGTCATTTCGATTTAGAGGATTTTGAAGGTAGGTTTGCCATACTGAGAGAACATCAGCCACGTTTGTTCTTAACTCTCCATTCCCGTATTTGATGGCTGTACTTCTTGGGTAGAAGTCTTTAGTGAGATGCCTGGCGTTAGCAAAACAGTCCCTTGAATTTCCTAGTTCCGCTTGGAAGCTGGTGTTTTCGATGCATGATCAAATATGATTGGCTCATTGATGTTTGAGTTTATTGTTCCTCACTAATCCCAATCGGCTTGGACCTGGTTCCTGAACTACTTCCGCTGCTACAATTTCATATATATTATCAGTGCGTTTGCTACACTTAGCGAAATTGAATTAGCCTCGTAGCATTTTTTTAAAATAAAACTTATGCATTAGGTTAAAAAAAATTAAACAACATTTATTTTATTTACTCCCAACAATACAAAATATAAATTATAATTTTTTGGAAAAAACTGCCAACAAAATAAATTTTATTACTTCAAATGTCAGAAAAATATGCGAAATTAAATTAGCGTCAATTCCAACACCATTACAATTATGGCAAAACTGATTTGAAAAATAAATTTATTTTATGTTTTAATATTTTGTATGCCCACCTTGGTTCTTAATCATCTCGAATAATCTATCGGGCATGCTTAAAACTAATTTTCGTAGAACTTCTATTCGAATTTCAATCCAAGCTTCTCTAACGCGATTTTTTAATTCAGCCACTGAACGAAATTGATTCCCATTCCGATAAACTTCGCGAGAAAGAATACCCCATAAATTCTAAATTGGGTTCAAGTCCGGGCTGCAAGCTGGCCAGTCCATCATCTCAATATTCCGGTCACAAAACCACTTTTTTGTTTCTTTCGAATTGTGAATGGCTGCATCATCCTGTTGAAACACATAATTGGCGCCCATGAGGCCTTCCGCGTACCCAATTAAGCTGATCTCCAACATATCGGTGTAATCTTTCGATTTCATTCTTGTAGAAATTCAGGCAAGCGGAAGTTTTCCGTAAACAAAATCCACCCAAACCATCAGCGAGTCTCCACCAAAGTTCCTGCTTAAACGGATTTCTGTATCTTTCCTTAGATCGTGCCAGTAATATTGGAAACCATCTGGGCCATCCAAATTAAATCTCTTCTCATCGCTGAAAAGCACCGTTTTCCACTTCTCGTCACAATTCATATGAGATCTGGCAACTAATAATCGTGCTTCTTTCTGACACGCAGTTAAAGACGGTTTTGCAACTCTTTTTCTCCAATCAGCTAACGGATTACTGCGTAAAATTTGTAGGACTCGACGAACCGTAACTGGTAGCTGCATTTTTGCCCGGATTTGCGGCACTGTAATGTGCCTATCGACAGCATTATGAAAAATGTAACGCTTCGATCGGTCGTTTATTTATTGTTATTGTTTAGCCCCACTGCCAGCGTACTTTCCGTATGACTCCTTTAATTTAACGTAATTATTGAATAGCTTTGGCGACCTATTAAGTTTGGCTGCCATTTGGCGGTTTGTTAGCCCCTGTGTTGATGTATGCTTTAATGGCAATTATTTCTTTATCCGTTAATCGTTTTCCCCATCCCATTTTATATATTCTTCCCAAAATCAAACACATATGAAAAATACAATTGGGTGATTTCCCGAATTATTTCAATACTAATTTATTGTTTTTTTTATGACGCTAATTTCATTTCGTTGTTGTTCGTTCAACAAATTATCTTTTTTTTGTTTTATTTTCTATAACAACCCTTTATGTTACACATTGCCCTTTGTTTTTACATTTCCAAAGTTCCGTTTGTGTTTGTAAAAAAAGAGTGACTCGCAAAGTTTCAACGAGCTCCTCTTGAGTTTGGCATAAATTTTGGTCCAATAACACATCCAACTCAGAGTCTTCAAACTTTACTGGTCTCCCTTCGTGTTCTTTGTCACTGGTGTCAAAATCGCCACTTTTAAAACGGCGGAACCGTTTTTATTGATGGAGTATGTTCCCCATTACACACCAATCGATGTCCATCAGCTGCAATTTTCTTCAAATTAAAACAAGCCCTTCCCGCAGATTGCGTATTGTTGGCACAAAGGTTGACCTGGTTAGAGCACAAAAAATATGTTGTTTTCATGTCAGCGAAATGACACGTACTGATTTTTAGAGGGAAATGATGGCGCTTTAACATGAATATTGAGAACTATAAATGTCCGGGGTAGTGACATCTAGCTCATTAAAAATAAGCTGATTCAGTCTTTTTTTACATGAAATTTTAGCACGGCATACTTTATGAAAATAAAAATTAACATACAAAAATATACCCAATCAGGTTAATTTTTTTGTCGTCAGATCTACAAACAGACATCTTTTGTAAATCCCTCAAAACTTATTTCTACCCCCAATATGTAAGTTCAAAGTATTTTCAAATTTTTGTACTTCTGTCACTTCTTTGATTTAAAAAGTTCAATGTTTCATTAAGGTCGAAACCAATTGTCAACGGCTTGCTAACCTCACCTCGATGTGAAGCAGATGTCTGGCTGCCGCCCACAACAATCCAAAATATCATATGCAATTAATTATCTGCGATTTTAATTATTTCGGTATTTTATGTTAGTGCGCATTATCGCGTGTATGGGATCTTTAATACGGATATAGTTTCACGAAAGGGTTTCAAGTCGATGTGAGGCTAATGGCTTCTGGCACATTATTATTTTTAAAAATATTATCCTATTTGATAAAATTTACAAATCTAAATAAATTTAAACTATTTACTTACTTTGGAATTATGTGCTGATATCCATGCCGATATTCGTGCATCATAGCCGGCAGTACCACCTGTTTCCTTCGAAATTGGCTTTCCTCTATTCGTGCCAAGCACTGTATCGGAGGATCCTTCCATTCTGGCAAAAACACAATAAAACTTAATGGCTCCTGTGACTCGTTTAGTAAATTATCAATGTGTTCCAATGTGGCATCAATTAATTCCTCACAATATGGTGGATTCACCTCAAATGATCCGGAGATCGGTTTGAAATCAAGAAATGACCTATAATTACAAATAGTTTAATAAAAACGTTATGTATTTTTTTCTAATTTAAACAAAATTAAATTACCCTCTTGATCCAAAAAATGAATCTGTATCACTAAATGCCGAACAAAATTGACGAAAATAGGAATTTAATGGGCTCGCAAAACATTCAAACGTTACACCAAAGTGACGATTTAAACATTCGAACACAGTTACGGGCAGTGATTCTTGGGTAGCTTGAGCTTCTTGTGATGTTGTCGTTAAATTTCCTAGAAATGTGTTGTATCGTTTTAATAAGCACCATATTCGACCAACGAATAGATCAAATTTTTTATCATCGTAACAATTATTTCGATAGAGTTGTTCCTGTAAGACAAATTGATAAACATTTAATAAATGTACTTGCTTATTCGAAAAATATGCACTCCAAGTATTGCGATTCCAATAATCAAATATCTAAATATTATCAATAAACAAATTAATTATTACATCTACAGTAAAATTCAAAATTATTTATTTCCCGGTCCCAATATTATATTCTGGTACTTGGGGGAAAAAAAATTAGAGCCAAAAATTGGTTTTCTTGATTTTTAAAATCTTATTTTGTCTTGATTTGCTTAATTTATTTTTTTATTATGTATATTTAATAAAATTTAAAAAAAATATGAAACACAATGCCCAGTAAAAAAAATGGGGAAAAATTTACGTAAAAATTGCTATAAAATCAAATTATTTTCTCTCAATAAACTGCTTATTCTATGCTATTTCTTTTGGGATCAAGCAGTTCCAGGTTTATCACAGGTCCTACTTTGCTTTGTTGCAAGCCGAACGAGGCGTACGGGTAAGGCCGTCAAGCATACCATTATTAAACTAAACAGAATCTATTACAATAAAAGCCTATTAAACATTTTTCGAGTTATTATTAAATCAAAGAAAAATTCCACTCAAAAATCATCATTCAAACGGAAAAATCATTTATTCCAAAAAATTTCTACGAAAAAATAAAAATTATTTCGAAAAATGGTCAAGAAACAGAAATAAACAAAAATATCACAGCAAAATTTTTCCGGACCACTATTGATTATCGCGCTTTTTGTACGGAAACCTTCTACCGGCAGAAATTAGATTTTCTAATAGATAATTGTTACTTGACTTACTCATCCAACATGAGTTCACCCGTCATCAACTATGAAAAATTTTAACAAATTTATTTGAGTAAGTTTGAAAGTATTTTGCAATCCGTTAACCATTTTTGTCCGTTTTGCATGATTTCCAAATATCGCGTTTTGTACCGTATCGCGTTTTTTCTTAAGAAAAATTATCTAATGAATTCATTTTTTCAAATCTTCCGAAAATAGATCCAAATTAGTCGGAATCTGTGTGCGCAGATTTCGACTCATTTTACATATATTTTTAGTATTATGGGTTTTGAGATTTTTGTTGTTTGGATTACTATTTTCGGGATGGCATTTTGGGATATTTTTTTTCGCTAATAAAATTAGCGAAAAACCAACCCGATCCCTGCTCCTACGTCCCCTGAAGTTCAAATCTAAATCCCCTCGGAGTGAGAGTTATCGAAGCCGTTAGCCTCTAGAATTATTGCATTTCAAAATGCCAGCCCGCGGGCGCCCGAATTTATAAAAAAAAAAAATAAAAATCGGGATTTTGAAAGTCGGGATTTTAAGTCGGGATTTTGATTTAAGGAGTTTGAAAGTCGGGAAAACGAGCCCAACCCCACAAAATGTTTTAAAACAACAAAGTTAAAAATATTTCAACTCGAATTCTACTAAGTAGTAGGCGTGGTATAAAGCATTTCACGTAATTTGATTGGGTTTGAGTTCGGAAGCGAGTATGGAACTATTTATTTTCTATGTCATGTGCGCATCTTAAGTGTTATTTTTTTGACTGTTTACTATCACGTCCCAAAGCAACTTATTTTCGATGACAGTACCGTCATGTCTTAAACGAAAGTTTTTTTTTGACGGCATGTCCGCGAAAGTGTTAAGTTTTTTTTTTTTTAATCCATGCCATCTGTTTTGGGGCCGAAGCACTCCCAGCTCTTTCGCGGTTTATTTTTCCGTCTTACTTTACGCATCTTCTGCCAAATCGCATGACGTACGGCTTAGGGCCGATTTAAGATACCATCTGCGCATTACATAGCCCCATGCCAGCCTATACTGGACATGGAAGATGGGTCGGCCCTTGAGTTTTGGACGCCGATAGGGGGTCGCCAACCCCTATCGGGATTCGAACCCGGTACCTCCCGATCCAAACGCCAAAGCTTTAACCACTGTGCCAGTTGGTCGGTGTGTGTGTTATTATTAGTGTTAAGTGTTCTTTACCAAAGTAAGTGTTAAGTTATGCAATTTCGATAAGCATTTGTGGAAACATCTTCTTTTAGGGTTTTTTGTTATTCAATAGCTATTATGGAAAACTCGGCATTAGTTTTTCCTTTTCTCGAAATTTAATATTTTGTTATTAGCTCTCAAACTTGGAAAATTTGTGTAAGCTCTATTGGATTATACAAAACAACAATAATTTTAAAAAAAATATGAAGACTCTCAAAAAATTACAGATGGTAAAGAAAAATTTATAATACACACTGAAACTTAATTTTAGGTTGTATTCAAGAACAAATTTAAATTAGTGAAGAACACTCTTAACCCTCAATCGGTGACGAAAAATAAGCTACGATGCTTTCTAGATTCAATTTTTTTTTAAACCTTGCAGCAATGTCTCTTATTTATGGATGATTTTCTTTGGTTAAGTTTTATTTTTCTCATAAAGTTACATCACAAATAAGCAGAGTAAGATGGAATTTAAAAACCACCGATCTAACAGATGCGGCCCCGATGGCAAAGTGGTCATCATACTTGCTCCAGCGACCGAAGGTCCCGGGTTCGATTCCCGATGGTGACAAGGAAAAAATTTCACGGCTGGTTTATAGGATCAATGAACTAATCATTCATTATCCGAAATGAAAATATGATTATGAAACCTCATTTGAGGCGGCCAATTTATATAGATATATAGATATATAGTGCCAGAGAGAGAGAGAGAGAGATATCTAACAGATTCAACATAAATAGAACAATGACAATGGTAGTCGCATTAGAAAAAAGTACACAATTGAATAAATTTATATTTGATTATTGCATGCATTGCTATCTATCTTCCTCTATCGGCCAAAAGGCATTTTACTTACGAGCTTCTGTAAATGTGTCGCATTTATATATTGTGTATCTGGCTGCTGCTGCCCTGCTAGCGTGTACTTAAAAGCCATCTGATCCCTTTCCATGATATACTCGATCACAGGCATCCTCGCCGGTGGCAGTAGAAACATAACGGGATAACAATAAACTTTCCGTTGGAGCGGTGGAGGCAAATCCGCTGGTCCATCTTGTATCCCGTTATCTTTTAAAAGTTTCGCATGTTGCTCCCGTATTTTTTTTGCACTCTCACATGAAAAACGATACATTTTTCTACACAGTGCTTCAACATTGTCTTTTACGGCTTCAACTAAGTGGGGCTGACATTGTCGTTCCATGTGCAATAATCGTTCTTGAAAATCTTCATATGATGCACCCACTGTTTTTCGCAACCATTGAAATGTTTCTTCGGCTGTCCATTTTACTATTTTTTTACTTTCGGGAGGTGCCGAAGACGATTCAATTAGTTTTTTAGCGGCCTCAGTGTACATAGATAGTTGTTTTCGAGCGTCTCCGGTATATTTTGGTCTCACTATTTTGATTGGAATATCGTTCATTATCTCTCGATACATTGATGGCGAAATTTCAATTGGTCCACAATCGCTAGGCAACAAAGGATCTGAGCCTTTATCCGTCACTTTTCGTTCCATTAGCCATCGATGAAATGAATCTTTTGGCGCGTTAATCGCTTCACGAAGCATACATAAACTGTCGTATTTCTTGATTAATTTTATCGTTAGATCCGCTCGAAGTGCTTCAATTTCGGGATGTGGTTGATATACCGAAGTTGGGAGGCGCTCAAAAACAATAACATTTGTGTGGACTTCGAGATCCCATGGCCCGGGTAGCACATATTTTTTTATTTGAGCGCCACCCATTTGATTGTGCAGAGTCATTGCATCTTCAGATGGCCGCCGTTTTAACGTTTGATGTGGATTCGGTGTATGCGCCCCATTTGGCCCCGGTGGATTATGGCATATGCCCAACGGATCCGTGAGTGGATCAAATGGCCGATTTAAAGTTGGCGTCTCCCATAGTGATTCTCCGGTAATTTTATTCCAATAGTACGGTCGATTTTCTCGTTTCGACCAGAATTTCTTCCATCCCTGATTTACCAAATCGGGATGTAGCTCATCTCCATAAATACTCGTATTAAAAGCGGGTGAACTACCTTGCGGCGTTTGTGGCGGCAATACTTCAAGCGTTGCGGCTGGTGTAGCTTTTGTGGGGGTACCAAATGATGATGGTGTAGTCTGATTTTCGATATTATTCTGCGGATTCGTTAGTTGTTCCCAAGCTGTTTGGGCCGTACTTTGAATCAAATTAGATTCTTTACTACTCGATGCTATGTCATTCATGATTCGTTTCCATATACAACACTGTTACTTTCGATCCAGTTTTGTTTGTGTGAATGCAATGCAGGCAATTTAAATGTTATTATAAAAACAGGTGTCCCCCCTTATTATTTGTGTAATGTAAATATTAATTTAAAATTTTGTATGTTATTACATTACAATACGACGATTTGTACTATTGTCATTTCAATGGTTAGCGCGCGACTGATTTTGACGTTTAGTTTTTTCTTATTGTAATCAAATAAAAACAAATGAAAATAGATTCAAACTATCATAAATATAAAATAGTTTATCATTAAAATAATAACAAAAAATATGTTTTTCTTTTTAATTTCTTCAAATACAATTTATTATTGTACACAAAATGCTTATCGGATTCGACTTATTAGTTCTTTTGAATATTTTATCTACTAAATAACAAACAAAACTTGAAAATATAATTTTTTTGTGTAAAAATTTTGTTTAAAACCAAACCATACTCAAAATTTTTTTTTACATTTTTCACTTTTTTCCAAAATAATGCACTTCAATTTTTAGCGAGAACGACTGAATATTTTTAAAAAACTGTAATTTATTTCACTAAACTGATATTTATTGTTATTTTATAACACTAATATTTTTATTTCTAAATAAGCATTACGATTTATAAATTGAAAAAAATTAAAATCCATTCACTTATCCGCCCTTATAAAACGCCATTTGCAATCTGCTTTAAAATTTGTAGATGAAAAAATTGAATAGATGAAAATACACAAATACCATGGCACGCAAAATGATTTTTTTTTTTAAAACGTAAATAAAAACATTTAATTTCCCCTTCATGTTAATTAGTTTTTTATTTTGTTATGTTGGTCAAGCTGCTTTCGTTAAAAAGTTTTCGTCCAATTTTTAAATTACATAACGTTTCGTAGTTTTAATTTTAAGGTTACGTAGAAATAATTTGCAGTTTGATTTGTTCGTTTTAGTGACCTTCTCCCTCAGTTTAGTAAATTCAAACAAATCGTACAAAAAAAATTAATATAGTGTTGAAAATTATATAAAAATGTTGTATTTGTATGATAAATACGATTTTTGAACCATTTTATGTGTTTTATTTATTTATTTATTAACCTAAAGTGAGTATACACAATTAGTATGCAAAAAAGAATAGAACAAAGTTCAAACATGTTATGTAGTAGTTATTTTACAATATTTCAGTATAAAAATAAAATTTAACAATTAATTATCAATAAACAAAAACTTAACTCATTTCTAAACGAATTTATTGTTATGTTAAAATCGAATATATCGTTAAAAGAATTAGAGTCGTAAAATTCTCAAGACTGGTTCCGAGAGTGCAAGGTTTGTAGAAAAAGAACAGTATCAATATGTAACAAATGACAAACGGTGCAGTTAACGTGTAGGAGCATAAAAGTTGAAACGAGCAAAGATATCGTAACAATCTATTCGCGAAGTCCGAACATCATGAACGAAGATAGCAGATGCAACGTCTAGTCGGTGATCTAAACGTTGTATTTTTAATAATTCGCAACGATCATTATAAGGTGGAAGGACATATTGGTGCACCCGCTCAGTAGGTAAGTCAATTCTGTCTGAATGGTAATGATAAAAATGGTGACCATATATCTGAGGAGCATATTCTAGAATGGAACGAACAAAAGACACAAACAGAGCTTTCAATGTGAGTTGGCCGCCGGTCATTACAATTGCGTTTAATGAAGCGTAGCATAATGTAAGCTTTTGAAATGACAGTATCAATGTGTTTGGTAAAAGTAAGATCATAAGAAAACGTAATACCAAAGTCGGTCATGAACTCAACTCTTTCAACCGCAGTATTATATAGAAAATATTGCTGAATAACTGGTGAGTGCATCCTAGAGAATGACAAAACCCTACATTTACCCACATTCAAGAATAATTTGTTTACAAACGACCAACTGCAAAAGTTATTCAAGTACCTTGCAGTTTAACACAATCAGAGACACCAGTAATTGGAGCAAATATTTTCATATCATCTGCGTAAAGCAAACATTGTGCGAATTTAAAACAATCAACGACAATTGACAAATAATGGGAATAAAAGAGGACCAATGTGGCTACTTTGAGGAACTCCTGAAGTAACTCGAAATAAGCGAGAACTAAAATCATCTATCTCAATAAATTGATAGCGATCAGATAGGTACGAATGCAACCACCTGATAGCGATGAACTGACAATTTAGTTTATCCTGCTTATCGATAAGGGTCGAGTGATCAATTTTATCGAACGCCTTTGAAAAATCGGTATATACTGCATACACTTCTTGTTGCCTATGTTCTAATCTACCATATAAATGTTCACAAAAAGTAATGGTAGAACTACCCGGGTAAAATCCGTGTCGAGCAGGAAAAATAAAAGTTTTCACATGAAACAACAAGAATTTCTGTACCATGGATTCGAAAAGTTTTGGATCCCGCGATAGTTGCTAGTATCACATCTTTTGCCAGATTTAAAAATTGGACGAAATACAAACAAATTATATTAATTCCTGTTTCTTTTTAGTGTTAGTGATAATTGAAATTTCATTTCCTAATTCCTGTTAATTTTCGAAACCGAATAAAATTCTACGTATTTAGTTTTTTATAAAAACTTTCTTAAATCTTTTTCAAAATAAATTAAAACAACTCCATTTTATTTTAATTGTTTAACTTTTCTGAAATCATTTTGAAAATTGACCACTATTTTGAAAAAATAAATGGGGTCAAGAAACAGGGCAGTTCTGGGTTTCTTCTGGAGCTCCTCCGGGATCAAGAAACGATAGTGCGGACACATATAGCCTCTCCTAGTTCAAGACAGTTTGAACCGGCACAATTACCCATCTTAACCGAGATGACCCTGTCTAGCATAATTTAAAGGACTAGAGGAAACAAATAGAAAAAGTATTCCCCAAACCAAAGCGAAACACGTGCGGCGTCAAGTGCTTGGCTAAGAGGACACAATGGACTCTGCTGCGGCAGACCTTCTTCCCTTTGATATTTCTTCATTAATCTTACTGCAAGAATAGTATTGAAAATAAAAACCATGACGGGTGGTACTCGTTCAAATCCTCAAATCCCGGAGGACTAGGACCCCTTAGATCTTTCATGACAATATGGCCATACAAATATGGATGGTCTATGATAGCGCTGAATCCTCTGCAACCCCAAGGAACTATCAGAAATGAAATGCTAGTTTAGAACAGTACCCTCCTGCCCTCTAGATCCTGAAGAAAAAACACCATAACTAAGCAGATCCGGAAAGAGACTAGTTTTTTTAACAATCAGATCTTGCTTACTATGATGTCATGGCACAATACCAAATTTAAATCAAGGTTAAAGAACTGCCCAAATGACAAACAAATGATATCGATCAACATACCCCTAAAATCCCATCTAAACGGTAAACAAATTCCTATCCCTTCCTTGGAAATAGTCGAAGGACCAAGAAACAAGCTCAAGTGATGAGGCAGCTCGTGAAACCAAGGACGAAAAACAGCCTACTTACAATGACATCTTGAAATCGATTTAAGCCTCAACCAGTCAGGAATAAAACAATAAAAAAATAAGAATTTTAACGAAATCAATTGTTTTCTTTTTGTTTTGGAATGTCAGCCATTAAAAAATAATAATTCTTAAGTGACAGCTGTTCGTTTACAAACAGCTGTTTTTATTGTAAAATGTGTTACAGAGAAATTTCTTATTTGTTCATATTATTATCTAAACAAGATTAATGTATTATAGTAGTAAAATTGCGTTTTCACCCCGGCTATAATATCACACCATTAACTAATTAAGTTTTAACAAAATTCACTAAACACTATTTTTACTTTATCACAAATTATTAAAACTTATCACAGAATCTGAAAAAATATTAAAATAATTGTATTTAATAAATAAAATAGTAAACAAAAAAATGTGGCAAAATAAATATGGCTTTCTACCGCATCAAAAATGTATCTTCTTCTGCTGTATATAAAACACAAATCGTATTTTTAAGTTTTTCTTATATTCGAGCAAGAAATAGCGCGCACTATTTTTTTTTTTGTTAAGTGACAGCTAAAATTTAACGAAGGCTTCGTTGGGTTTCTTACATAAAAATTAAGTATGACTGGGAGTGGGAAATAACATTGAAATGCCATTTATCGCATTCTTATTATTTTATTAAGTTAAGTTTTTATTCCTAACTGGTTCCCACTTTAGCACTACAACTTAAAATTCCAGTGGCCTGCCCTTGTTGTAAAATAAATTTTTCGTTAAGTTCATTTCTTTATGTTGGTACAGCAATAAGTTGTCAAATTGCGTTGACAGCAGCCACAATCAATAAAATAACAAAACAATGGAAAACGAAAATAAGCCAAATTTGAGTCAATATTTTGCCAATGATCCACCCAGTTTTTTCGATGAATTATACGATAAACCAAATGGTGAGTGCGATATTTTTCAGGCCAATTTGGTTATTTTAAATTTTCTTTTGTAGTACCCACAGGAATGTTAACCATTTCCAATGAACGGATTATGCTGGAGAAACAGAATCCAACCAATTTCTTAAATGATTATGAACAACCAGTCCAAGTGGGAGTAACAGTTTCAGATGATGTGAAAGATATGTGGAAACCTCCGTATATTGAGCCCGGTGTTCCACCACTTCTTACAATGCCCGGGGTTATGTCAATGAATGATTTAACCGATCCAGTTCGTGAAGCTGTTTCCGAGTTACTAGGTGAGGAGGAAGCCATGCAACGAAAACTATTATCGCCCGATGATGTAACTCAAGATGAACGGGGTTTGAGACAACTTATTGAAGCTGGTTGTTACCGATCGGCAATTAATTTAACAAGCAGACTGCTCACTATGTACGGACAAGGTCATGGAAGAACAGGGCAGCCAGCTAAACATACACCACATTCCTTACAGTTATGGTTCACCCGGTTTGCTCTACTAGTAAAACTTGGTAATTTTGATTTGTGTCAAGCGGAAACTGAGGCGTTCGGTTTGTTGAACCGGCCCGATATCTATTATGAATTCTATCCTGAAATGTATTCCGGCCGCAAAGGATCGATGGCCTCATTTTCATTTCGTTTACTGCTTGCTGAGCTACCGTTGTATATGGGATCGTTTAAATTGGCCATGGATCGATTAACTGATTTATCGGAGACGTGTTCAAAAATTAAAATTTACTTTCAAAACTCCCCTTCTGCTAAAGAGAGTGGTAAAACAGAAAATGGTGTTTTATTTTGGCAAAAGCGACTAAATCGTGTGCTACATTCGTTAATTAACTGTGCCCTCTCGATGAAGGATTTTAGTTTAGCCGATATCATTATGACGAAAATACTGAAACAAGATCAGTTGGAGAACGAGGAACGGCGTGCACTATACTCGACATGGGGTCGAATTTACTTGCAGTGTGGCGATATATTTGGGGCGGAAAAGAAATTTCACGAATCGCATAAGCTTAATGAGTACGTAAGAAATTGTCCAAGATTCATGGGAGCCTGACCAATTTAATCTTATTATTTTTAGATCCGAAACACAAGATCAACGCGAGTATATCGATAAAGGTCTGGTGGCTATTGCACAAAATGATTTCCAAGCAGCATTCATGAATTTCCAAAAAGCTTTTGTATTGGATCAAACTAACGTGATGCTCTATAATAACATGGGGGTGTGCCTACTCTACTCCGGAAAATTAAAAGAAGCAATCTCGTTGTACGAGACTGCGATAGCCACCATTCCACAAAAAGCGCTAAATGAGAGTTTGTTGCTTAACTTATCGACCTTATACGAATTGGAATCGAACAATTTCCGCAACAAAAAGTTAGAACTTTTGCGGCAGATTAACAAGTATAAAGCCGATTTAAATATAAGCCTAGAAATTTGTTTGAAATTGCAAACTGTGAAATAAATAGCACGTCAATAAACACGATGTATTACCAATTATGTATACATTTTATTGATAAATTTGAATATAAAAAATATTTTTGAAATATGGAATTGATAACCTTTTAGGATAATTTGTTTTTTGTCTACAAAATAATTATCTTATCTTTTCACCACGTACACCCTAACCAACAAGACATAAAACATCAATTGTTACAATCAACGATCTTCACTCTAATCTTATTCTAACATTTTACGAATCATGTAATTCAAAATACCGCCATTGCGGTAGTACGTTAAATCTACTTCGGTATCAAAACGTGAAATTACATCAAATGAAAGGCCATTGTCTGTTTTAACAGTTAGCTTTTCGCCAGGCTTGCAATTTTCGGGAATGTTGATATTGTATAGTTCTTTACCGGTGAGCCCCAATGTCTCAGCGTTCTGGTTCGGTAAGAATTGTAAAGGTACAATTCCCATTCCGATAAGGTTCGAACGATGAATGCGTTCAAATGATTCAGCAATAACAGCACGAACTCCGAGTAAAAATGGCCCCTTAGCTGCCCAATCGCGACTTGATCCACTGCCATATTCCTTGCCTGCAATAATGATCACCGGAATCTTCTCGGACTTGTATCTTTCGGCACAATCGAATATATCCATTTCGTCGCCGGACGGTATGTGAACGGTTTTGGGTCCAGCCTCACTCATAAACTTATTTACAATGCGAATATTGGCGAATGTTCCTCGCGCCATTACCGCATCGTTACCACGACGCGATCCATACGAATTAAATTCACGTGGTGTTAAACCGTTTGCTGATAGGAACCGTGCCGCAGGGCTGTTACGTGCAATGGAACCGGCTGGTGAAATATGATCAGTGGTTACAGAATCTCCCAAAAATAAAAGTACGTTAGCCTTTTCAATTGACGTTAACTTCGGTAGATCACGAGTCATATTCTCGAAAAATGGTGGGCTTTTGATGTACGTTGATTTTTCGTCCCAGGGATACAGCAAGCCTGATGGTGCCTCGAGCCCTTGCCATGAACTGGATCCGAGCTCAATTTTCGCGTAAACCTCTTTAAACATAGCTGGAATTACGTATTTTTGTTCACACTCCTGAATCTCCTGTCGTGAAGGCCAAATTTCACGCAAGAAAACAGGTTCGTTATTTTCCGTGTACCCAAGGGGCTCTTTCTCAAAATCGATATCGACATTTCCGGCAATAGCATAAGCAATAACGAGCAACGGTGAAGCTAAATAGTTTGCCCGCGTATTTGGATGAATTCGTCCTTCAAAATTACGATTTCCAGATAAAACACTAGCACACACGAGATTATTTTTTTCGATAGCGTTCGCAACGTTGTCGTCGAGTGGGCCTGAATTTCCGATGCAAGTCATGCAACCATATCCAACAGTATAGAATCCTAGTTTTTCGAGATATGGAACTACACCAGATTCATTTAAATAATAAGTCACAACTCCCGAGCCTGGTGAGAGTGATGTCTTGATGTAAGGTGCCACTTTTAATCCTTTTGCTACAGCATTTTGAGCTAGTAGCCCAGCACCCAACATCACAGATGGATTACTTGTGTTCGTACATGAAGTGATCGCTGCTATAACTACCGATCCGTGTTTTAATGAGTATTGTTTTCCGTCGCTCCATGAAAATTCAGCCGCATTATTAAGTTCGTTCTCCTTAAGCTCGTAACCCTTGAAACCTAATTTCCCTTTGAGACAAGAACGGAAATCAATTTGCATATCACTAACCGACACTCGATCATGAGGACGTTTTGGTCCCGAAACTGAAGTTACCACAGTTGATAAGTCCAATGTAACCACTTTTGTGAAATTGGGATCTTGAGTTGCATCAGAATAGTTACGTAATTGGTTTGTTACTTCTAGATATCGTTGAATGATCGATATAACTTTTTCTGATCGATTTGTTTGTCTCAAGTAGTCGATTGAATTTGTGTCAACAGGGAAGTAGCCAACGGTCGCTCCATATTCGGGGCACATGTTTGAGATAGTTGCACGATCTGCGATGCTCAATTCGGCAACGCCCGGGCCAAAAAATTCGACGAATTTGCCCACGACTCCCAGTTGACGAAGATTTTTAGTGATGGTTAACACTAAATCGGTCGATGTTACTAGCGAGTTTAACTTGCCAACCAATTTGTATCCAATAACCTCGGGTAGCAACATGGAAATCGATTGTCCCAGCATAACGGCTTCCGCTTCAATACCACCAACACCCCATCCGAGAACTCCAAGTCCGTTAATCATTGTTGTATGTGAATCGGTGCCGACCACGCTGTCTGGATATAGAATTTTATTGCCCTCAGTATCATTGGAGAACACAACTCGCGCTAAATATTCCAAATTAACTTGATGTACAATACCGGATCCAGGCGGTACAATCAACATATTATTAAACGCCTTGGCACCCCATTTTAAAAAACGGAATCTTTCTTTGTTGCGCTCAAATTCAAGGTCTTGATTCTTATTTAGTGCAGTTTGCTCACCGCTATAATCAACTTGAACCGAATGATCGATAACCAAATCAGACGGGCATATTGGATTAATTTTATTCGGATCACCACCCATGCGAATAACGGCATCACGCATAGCTGCAAAATCTACAACGGCGGGCACACCGGTAAAATCTTGAAGAATAACACGTGCGGGCTTAAATGATATTTCTACATCGTCGGGTTTAAACTTTTCACCTTTGATTTCATTCCAGTTCAAGATATTTTCTACATCCTTCTCCGTTACATGAAAATTATCACAATTACGTATGGCGGATTCAAGTAGAACACGAATAGAAAATGGTAGCTTATTGTATTTTGCATCAATTTCTTTGATGTCAAAGTACTCGTACTTATCACATTGGATGTCTACACTTTTCTTTAAGTTACTAAACGGATTCGCAGACATTTTTTAGAATACAATAATGGCTTTATGAGACACAACAGCACTAAACAACACCTCTTTCACAAATGAATTGCGTTAAAATTGCTTAGGTAACTTGTTTTGACAATGAAAGGTTCAAGTGTATGTATTTGAAAATCAGACGATAGCGAACACGTCAAAAAAATTTGATGTAAAGGTCCAAATAGACGGCGTTAATTATTAAAATTGTGCTATGTATTACGCAATATAAAATTCGTAATATTTGCACTTATTTTCAATACATACGAATTTTGATAATGGATTATTTGTGCAAAAAATTGTTATGGATTTTGTTGTTTGTTTATTTATTTTATTTTTCAAATAGCTCTTAAGCTAATTTTCCAGTTTACAGTACAATAAATAATATATACATCATCTACTTAATAATTATGAAATTTCTGTTAACAGTTCTGCCCTAAAATCCTTTATGCTTCTACAATTTCTTGTATTTTCCGGTAACTCATTATACATCGATATACCTTTGTCAAATATCGATTTTTTACTTCTAGATTGTCTTTTAAACGCTAAATAAAACTTATCCTTATGCCTAGTATCATGACTATGCACATCCTGTCTCCTACGCAACAACTGACATAAATATTGTGGTAACAAATTTTTATCAAGCCTAAAAATAAAAGTCATTACGTTCATATACAACGTATTTTCCACTGTTAACAACTCTAACTCCAGCAACATATCACATATTCTTGCATATCTATCTTTATTTAACATACTCCTCAATGCTCTATTCACGATAACTTGCAACCTATATCAGACTTATTCACAATGAAAAGTATAGTACTGCAATAGATGCTATGTAGCATTACAATAGTGTTATAAACTACCTTTTTCGCTTTTACCGATAACAAATTTTTATACCTAGCTAATACACCTACTTTCATTGCTAACTTCTTTGTAACATAACTAGCATCTTCTTTAAAATTTAGCTTGTTATCCAGTATAATGCCTAAGTACTTAAAACTATCTACCCATCCTATTACGGCATTATCTATAACAATATTTCCATTTACTACATTATTCCCTATATACATACATTTTGTTTTGTTTACATTTAACATTAACTTATTTATACGAAGCCATTTTGCCACTTCACCTAACTCTTCATTCATACTACTTATGATCTCGCCCACATCACTTCCCGATAGATACAGCAACGTATCATCAGCAAACAAGTGGATTTTGCATCTATTTATTAGAATCTGTGGCATATCATTTATATATACTATAAATAGCAATGGTCCCAGCTTACTTCCTTGTGACACTCCATACTTTACATCTACAGGATCAGAGCATACATCGTTTATTTTTATATACTGCTTTCTATTACTTAAATAACTATCCAACCAACTTAACAATTCGCCCCTCACACCATATTTGTTTAATTTTCCTAGCAGCCTTGCCCTATCTATTGTTTCAAATGCCCTTTTAAAATCAAGGAAAACTGCTACCGTCCATTTTCCATCCTCCCTCTCTCTTTTTCAATCCTCCACCACCATCTGAACAGCTGTCTGTAGAGTGCTGCTCTCTAAAACCAGATTGGTGCCCAGATAGTATATTATTCTCAGCGATGTGCCCGAGCAGCTTATCCAAAATTATTGACTCCAATACCTTGTCCAAGATTGACAAAATATTTATAGGACGATAATCTGACATCCGACAACTATTCATAACTTTAGGCACAGGAACTACACATGATACTTTCAAACTTGTAGGAACTACTGCATATTCCAACGAGAAATTTACTATGCGGCGCACATATCCACTTAGAACCCTCCATAAATCCTTAAATATTTTACAGCTTAACACGTATTTATACAGCTTAACTCTCACTTCTAATCACAGCAACCAATCTGTTTCTTTTCCTTTGATACTCCACCCACCCTTCCTTAAATGTCTCAGTCCCCAACTCTCCCTCTCTCTCCTTCATCACTCTAAATTTCTTATACGAATCATCTCTTGCCTTCCTAACCTCCTTCACTCTGTTGGTGAACCATGAACAACGTCTAGCTATGTCCACTATCCTTAACTCGCCTGTTCCTCTTTTTACTGCTTCTTCCACCCATAATTTTAATTTCCCACACTCCTCCTCAATGCCCCCAGTGACTTCTCGTACACCATCCTCTGTTCTTATAAGTTCCTCTTCTAGATAATTTAGATCTATCTTCCCTTTGATCACCTTTTTCCCATTTACATCATCCCTCTTGAAGAAGCGCATGTTCTGTAATTTTTAGGGTATCCACAACAATACAATTCACGTCCCTATTTGAAAATACTAAATCAATTATCGTTCTTGATGCATCCGTTACTCTGATATGTTCCTTTCTAACTGTTTAAGCCCAAAAGAGTCCGTAATTTCTTTAAGACACTTAACATAATGTTCTTCCGATCTTTCCCAGTCTAGATTGAAATCACCCATAATTATTATCTTCATTGCTCCTAACAACATCAATTCCTCTAGCCACTCAGTAAAGGCAGTTAAGAATTGCACTACGCTAGCACTTGGTGACCTGTAACAGCATATTATCATTCACATATCATCAATCCTCTTTGCTCGTCCTACTTTTACCGCTATCATACAGTACTCCATCGGCTTACTAACTTGACTTATCAGCCTACTCCCTAGTTTCTCGGTCACATACACTAGAACTTCACCTGTGTGCTTCGAGCTAGAGTCACATCTATAATGAGTATATCCTTCAATTCGCAAAATACCATCTCCATCATCTGTTAAAACATGGGTTTCTGTTGCACACAACACAGATATTTTAAAATCTCTCACAACCTCTACAATCTCATCCAATCTACTTAATATGCCCACCGCATTTACAAGCATTACATTCCTACTTGCCCTCGCACTCCCACGTCAATCTGATTTTGCCGTCCGCTTCACTACTCGTCTTATTCTCTCTACATACGCTGGACACTTATCATCCCATGCTGAGTGCTTGCAGTCTACATTTAACTTCATTTTCTTCGCCGCCTCCACGCATTTTACACACTTTGGCTCCCTGTTACAATTACTAGCCAAGTGATCCTCTTCTCCACACTTCCAACACAATGCCTTTCCTTTACTGGAGCATTCTCTGGCTATATGTTTTAGACTCGAACAATTATAAGACACACAAACACATAGTCCTTCACCTTGGCACAGCTGGGCAGCGTTAATAGTAGGTCGTAAATCTACCCTCTATCCAGATTTCTTAATGTTGGTGGGATTTGGTTATTTGGATTACCGCGAGTGAGGTCCAAATAACTATAGAGTGAGAACTAACTTGATGAATGGTTTAATTAATTCTGTTTTATTCGAACAATATTCACGGTATTTATACATTTTACATTATAGCTTAAACTATTGACTTAAAGCTAACATGCAAAAAATGAATTATGTGCGAATTTACATATTATCGCACATGTTTATGTCACAACCCTTTATGCCCTTGAATTATACAAATTATACACAGGTGCCGTGTTCTGTTGAACAGGACTCATGTAGAGATTCCGAGGTTAATCTATTTTACTTTTGGCAATCAGTATAAGCTTAAGCCTAGTACTCAGTTCAATTTCATGTGAAGTTTCCATACGATTTTACCAAAGTGAAATTAGAAATGAAAAATTCCACTTCCGTTTTCATTTTGTAGCTCTCAGTCCACCAGCGAAAAATCAAAGTGTGTTTAATACATCAAAGATGGTGCGCATAAATTCTCCAAATTATTTTCATGTAAAAATAATGTCTCGGTACATTATTTTCACGTGAAATTTTGACATTTGTTTGTGTTTGGCAATAAACAAATTTATTAATACCACAAATCTATAAATTATTAAATTCTAATTAAAATCAATTTAATTTAATTTATTTACGTAAAATAAACAAATTCATTTATGTATGTCTACAAATTTATACGTTAAAATTAAAAATGCTCCAAATAAAGATTCATTTCTATTTCACGCGAAAATAAATAGATTTTTGGAGACCGCGTTAAAATTTCATTTCGTTTTAAGCTTTAACAAGAACAATGACCTATAAAATAACTATGCCGATATGTTTATAAGATACGTATATATGGATTAAATATAGAAATAAATTAAATTTGTGTATATAAATATATCAAAACTATAAAATAAGATTAACCTCGGAAAACCCTGCTTATAAAATTTGCACTACTTGATTTCTCTTATATATTTATTGCTCGATGCTTTCACTTATTTGAATAAGTACGTCTACACAGAAATGTCTCCAAAATTGTGTCTTGACTAAATTTAATAATGGTTTTTATTTTCAAATCTAGTGACAATGACCATCTAGTGGCAATAAATATATAAGAGAAATCAAGTAGTGCAAATTTTATAAGCAGGTTTTTCCGAGGTTAATCTTATTTTATAGTTCTAATATATTAATATACACAAATTTAATTTTTTTATATATTTAATCCATATATACGAATCTTATAAACATATCTGCATAGTTATTTTATAGTTTATTGTTCTTGTTAGGCTTATACAGATTGTCAAAAGTAAAATAGATTAACCTCGAAATCTCTACATGAGTCCTCTTATGTATATTTTGCTTTATGCAATGACTAACATGTCAATAATTTTTTTTTCTTCCATATAAATTCTAAATTGAATGAGAACAATTTGTTATTGTTATAAGACGTCAAAGGCGTATATGAAAAAAACATTTTATTTTTTTATTAAATTTATTATATAAAACAAATTGTTTTTAAATATTTAACCACAGGCGGTTTCTAAATTCTATAGCGCTGGTTCGAAGTTGTTGGAATTATTCAATGAAAGGATCAACTTCATTTTGAAATTCTTCGTCTAAACTTATAAAATCTCCGGCATCCATGCAAACAATCTTACAATTAATTAAAACCAGACATACGGAGCAGCGAATTTTTTGGCCATGACTACGTTGTTTATAGATGCGATCGGTCTCCTGAAACTAGTTCAAAGAAATCGGGTGGTGGCGTACTGATAGCAGTACATTCTAAACTCTGGAATGCTCCAGTAACTTTAGCCCCATCGAGAGTCGAACAGATCGGTGTAAAAATCAAAATCAACCAAACCAATCTAATCATCTACGCAGCATATATACCACCCCAATCAAATAGTGATCATTATGCAACTTGCATCGATGCGATTGATGAAGTTATTAATACAACAAACTCGTCAGATTTAGTTCTTGTGCTTGGTGATTTTAATCTTCCAAATATAACTTGGAACTTGGACCCAGAACTAAACTGTATTTTACCTTGCAATATAACAACAGATGCGGAATCTTTATTTGTGGACGCCATGCTTGGTTATAATTTGAACCAAATAAACACAATTGCTAATAATCGTGATAGATTATTGGATCTTGTCTTCAGCAACGACATTGACACCTTTAAAATTTCTGAATCCCTATTACCTTTTGTCATAAATGATGTTAATCACAAATCTTTGGATATTGTATTTGACTTAACTAAAATGGCGAGATCAGAACACCTACAACCAATGAAATACAACTTTAAAAAAACTAACCGTGTGGGGCTACAAAGTTACCTGGAATCCATCAACTGGCAAATAACTCTCAATTCCAATGATATAAACGAAAATGTGAACAAATTTAATGACATCATGCTTCAAGGCTTCGAAATGTATGTACCTATGTGCTGTAAACCACAAAATGCTCACCCTCATTGGTTTGATGATAGACTAGTTAACTTAAAAAATCGGAAGTCGAAAGCGTATGCCAAAATGTTGAAAAGCGGGTTAGAAGCGGACAAAACTACGTTTCTACAACATAGTAATGAATTTGAAATTTATTTCAAATCTAAATACAGGTCGTATCTTAATCAAATTCAAGACAAAATCAAAGTAAATCCAAAACAATTTTGGAAATACTTTAGGAATAAACGCGAAATTGAAGGATACCCTGCTAATATGACGTACAACAATACCTGCTCTTCAAACGCCAAAGATATAGCTAACATGTTCGCGTCGTTTTTTCAATCAGTCTATAGACCAAGCGTTACTAGTGGATTGTACGAACAACCCAGCAACAACAACACATCAATAACTCCTCCTATTATTTTTGAGGACAACATTTTATCGGCTTTAAGGGGGTTTGGAGATGGTTGCGGTCTTGACGATATTCCCTCCTCTATTCTGAAGGAGTACGCTGAAATTTTAACAATTCCATTATGTTATCTATTCAATCATTCCTTAAACACCGGCGTGTTTCCTGAAAAATGGAAAATTTCAAAAATTACTCCAATTTTTAAATCGGGTAAACGTGAGGATATCTCATGCTACAGAGGAATATCAACTACATCATCAATTCCAAAATTATTTGAGTTAGTATTATGCAACAGTTTTAAATCCACAATTGCACGTCATATATCAATAAACCAGCATGGGTTTATGCCTGGCCGATCCACATCGACTAATCTGGTTGAATTCACCAGTAAACTAATTAACGAGATAGAAAAACACCGTCAAGTTGATGTAGCGTACACGGATTTTAGTAAAGCATTTGATTCTATCTGTCATCATAAAGCACTCCAGAGTTTATTCAATTTTGGGTTTTCTCTCGATTACATAAATTGGTTTAAATCATATCTATCTAACCGGTGCCAATTTGTGATAATGGGAAATGAAAAATCAAACGTTATTAAAGTTACATCTGGTGTTCCCCAAGGATCACACCTCGGGCCTTGGATTTTTATTGTTTTCATAGACCGAATAACCGAGATAATCAAAAACTCAGACGTGCTCATATTTGCAGATGATGTGAAAATTTTTCGTACTATTAATGGATTGTTAGATACGGAGAAACTTCAAGAAGACTTAGATAGATTAAGTGAGTGGTGTGATCGGAACTCACTATACTTAAATATTGAGAAATGCAAAATCATGTCTTTCCATCGTAAACGAAATCCAATAATTACTTCATACAAAGTCAACAACGAAGTACTGCAAAGAGTCAATGAGGTTATAGACTTAGGTGTTACATTTGTCGAAAACGCCAGTTTCAATAGGCATATTGAAAATTGTATTGCGAAAGCGAATGCCATGTTCGGATTTGTTAAAAGATGGACAGGTGAATTTAAGGATATCCAAACCTTATGTTCACTCTATTTCGCTTATGTTCGATCTCAACTGGAATACGCTGTAACGGTCTGGAATCCATACTATGCTGTACATATAAAAAGAATTGAAAGCATTCAAAAGAAGTTCCTGATTTTTTTGTTAAAGAAAAGTGACTGGGATTACGACCACAACTTACCATTCCATGAAAATGTGGCTCGCTTACCTCCATACACAACAAGATGCACAGATTACAAAATATGCACGCTTGAAAATAGACGACTTCTCTTGGGAGCAGCTTTTATTGGTAACGTTTTGCTTGGTCACGTAGATTCAGCTTACATCTTGGAAAACATATCAATTCACGTGCCATGCAGAACATTTAGAAACCATAAATTTTTAGCACTTGAACACCATTCCACCAACTATGGAGAAAACAACCCAATTAATAGGATGTCTAAATCTTTCAACTTAATTGACGATGTATTTGACTTCAACTTATCAAAGGACAACTTTAAAAATATCCTTAAAGACTTTTTTCTAAATTTTTAATTGTTTAAACCAAAATTTGGTTTATATTTTTTTTTTTTTTTTTATTCTGTTTTAAAGTTTTTTGTTGTTTTAATATAATTTTAACTATAACTGTAAATAATCTGAAATCATACATGTATATTACAAAATAGATTTCTTTAAATAAATAAATAAATAAATAAATAAATAAATTGTTTACCTTGTTTTCTACCGCCCTCAAAAAAATACATCGTCATCTCGACTACGCTTGTTCCAATGCAATCCTTGTCTTATATGCAGATGGTTGAATTTTTTTCTTGGTGCGTCAAAGAGCGATTTTCAGTAAAAGGGGTGATGATAGCAATGGGCTCCAAGGTTAATTTATGCTGTGTTCCTTATTTCCGATCTAATCGATTTGATCGATCTGAGTACTAAAAAGTTGTTTCTTATTTCAGCTCAGATCGATCTGAGCATTTATGATAATCACCGCAATTAGCAGTTAGAGTGTTACTTATTGAATTTCATTTTGTAACTGCAGATAAAAGTAGTTGATAAATAATTAAAATCATTTGAATAATATTAATTGTTTATTATTAACGTCTTTACATGATAATAGTTTGAAATAGAATAACTAAATTTATAAAAGAAAATAAACAATGTGAGCAAATGTGTTGACATGAAAAGTAATAGTGATGAAAGCATTTATACAATTAAATGAACTAATCTAATTCTCAAAACTCTCTCACTAATTAATTTAATTAATATTTTTTTAAACGGAATGATGACACATTTTCCTTGAATTGTGCCCCTGGTAATGGTTTAGTAAACATGTCTGCCATCTGATCCTTTGTTGAAAACTGGTTCGATGACTCCTTTTGCGTTATACTCACGAATAAAATGATATTTTATATCAATATGTTTGGTTCTTTGATGAAACTCGGCATTATTGATAAGCATAATTGCACTTTGATTGCCGATTTTGATTGTAGTTGCACGTTCTTGTTCATATCCAAGATCTTTTAATAATTGACGAAGCCAAACTGTTTCTTTTGCTCCATCAGAAACAGCTATATACTCAGCTTCAGTGGTTGAGATTGCAACGGTTTTTTGTAAATAACGATCGATCACGTTATGGTGTCTAAGAGACACTCCACCAGCATATCTGATATTAGATCTTACAGAGGTGCAGACATGGACAGCGATCATATGCTTGTCATATTTAAGTATAAGTGCAAACTGTCATCTACGTTTAACAGACAAGCACAAAAGATCGTTTGATGGAATATCGATCTAAAAGACCAAGCGTCACTGCAGAGTTACCAATCAGCTGACACTAATTATTTAGACCGGCCCCAAAACAACAAAAAAGCTCCTGCTAACATCCAGGAGCAGTGGCACGCTATACAGTCAGCCATAACCACCGCGGCGCAAAATACCATCGGAAGAAGACCTCCGAGGCCCCGCAATGATTGGTTCGATGATCAATGCCGAAGGGTCATCGAAAATGAACAAACTCTTCGTGAAAAATGATTGGCTCGCAACACAAGAAGCACTGAGGTAGAATATCTCCGCGCTACTAAACTCAAGGGACTGTTTTGCTAACATCAGGAAACTCACTAAAGACTTCCACCCAAGAAGTACAGCCACCAAAGACGGGAATGGAGAGCTGAGAACAAACGTGGCTGATGTTCTCTCAGTATGGCAAACTTACTTTCAAAATCTACTAAATCGGAAAAACGAAATGACCCCTATTAGAGAAATAGCTCCGCCAGGTGAAGAGGTCTTTGTTGAATATTCCACAGTAGAGAAAGTAGACACAGCTCTATTAGTCGATTGAAAAACGGTGAGGCACCCTGTCTCGAATCCCCGCAGAATTGATTAAATTCGGAGGCGCTACTCTTGCAACAAGTCTATACGATCTCATCGTATGTATTTGGGACCAAGAAGAGTTGCCGGAGAATTGGAATACCACACTTATATGTCCGTTGCATAAAAAAGGCGACCGTCTTAAATGTGAAAACTTTCGCTGGCTAATGTTGTACTTGCCAGACTCGTCCCTTTCGCCGAAAACATCATTGGCGATTATCAGTGTGGTTTTCGTCCCAACCGATCGACAAAGGACCAGTGTTTCACCATGAGGATGATCTTGGAAAAATGTTGGGAGTACAACATAACCATACATCAACTATATATAGACTTCAGATAGGCGTATGACAGTATATAAACTGCGACAACCTATGGGCCGCGCTCATATGCCTGGGAATCCCAGAAAAACTCGTTTCTCTGTGTAATTTAACAACGTCTGGGTCTGTATGTAGAATCGTAATTGAAGGAACTGTGTTAGACTCCTTTGAAATAACATGTGGTGTTCGACAGGGTGATGCACTCGAGCCTGTGCTGTTTAATTTGGTGCTTGAGTATACGTAGTGAGGAAAAGCAACATCGAAACTTCGTGCTGTATATATAATAAATCAGGCCAAATTCTTCAATATGTAGATGATATTGTGCTTCTTGGCCGGAGACCTAGCGATATCAAAGACAGTTCCATGCCGCTCGATCGCTGCGCAAGAAGACTTGGTTTGGAGGTGAACAGCAGTAAAACCAAATATTTAGCAACGCTTAGGAACATCTCTATGGCAAATCTCGGAACTGACGACCACAATTTTGATGGCGTCGAAAACTTTAAATACCTCGGGTCAGTTATAACATCATCGAATGATATGCAGGCAGAAATAAAAGCCCAAATCGGTGCCGGTCAACGAGTTTTCTACGCCCAATCAAAATTATTGCGATCTAAACACCTATCGCAGTCGTGCAAGCTCGCACTTTATAAAGCACTTATAAGACCTGTGCTGGCTTTCGGAAGCAAGAGCTGGACCATGACCTCTAACGGTTGTAAATCCGTTCAATCTTTGGTTCAATTAAAGTTGCGAACAACGAATATCGGATTCGTATGAATCACGAAATAAAGCAACTGCTCGGAGGCAGCGATATCATCGGATTCATCAAATCCAATCGAGTGAGATGGTTCGGTCACGTGGAGGCGGCGAAATCCCTCCATGGGATGTGAAAGCCAGAGAGAGAGAGAGAGAGAGAGAGAGGAAAACGTCCCTTTTGCTTTTGGTCGACATATATAATTTGTATACTGAGAATATTTTATTTGAACAACTTGGGGGAAAATAACATTATTTATCACATTCAACAGGATAGGAAATTACTGCTGTTCTGATAATTTCGACATACTTCTTTCCATGAGAGTTTTGTTGAACTTTGAATGTCGCGCCAACGCCAGACTCCATAGCTCGAACATTCCTTTCTGTTTCGAGATTATTGGCAGATTTTATATTCATTGAATAATAAATTAAAAAATAAATTACTAATATAAATAAAATGTAAACTTTTAGATATTCTCGATTTGACTGAGACATTTTCAAAGTGTCAAAAATGTTTTATTGCAAAGCTTACTGAGGAGTCGGTATAAATTTGGTAAATCGAATGTGCGATATCGAGTATAAATGCGGTAAATTCGGTATGGTGTGTTATGATACCGCATAGAACTATGTACTATAGAATGAATGTAAAGTGTTTTCCATAGAATTACGAGGGCGGATTGAAAATGAAGCTACCTAAGTAGGAAAACTAAATTTTTTTTTTGCCAAAAACCGTTTATTTCTCAACATACTCTCCATTTAATTCGACACACTTAGTAAGACGATATTCCAACTTTTTTATACCATCTGAATAATACGATTTCGAGAACCCCTCAAAATACGCGTTAGTTTCGATAATCTCTTCTTCGTCTGAGATGAATCTTTGTCTTGCGAGCCATTTTTTCAAGTTTGGAAACAGGAAAAAGTCACTAGAAGCTAATTCTGGACTATAAGGTGGATGATCAACCATTTCGAAGTGTATTTCACTTAATTTTAGCATCGTATCTAATGCTGTGTGAACCGGTGCGTTGAGAGCACTTTTTTCTTCTTTAAATGTGGTCGTTTTTCCTTGATTACATCAACCAATTGATCCAATAATGCACGATAATACTTTCCTGTGATTGTGGATCCTTTTTTAAGATAATCGATGAGCAATATTCCGTGTGCATCCCAAAATATAGTGGCCATAACCTTGCCAACCGATTTCACTGCCTTTGCCTTCTTCGGAGCACTTCCACCCGTTGTTTCGATTGATTTTTGGTTTCAGGTGTGTAGTGGTGGACCCACGTTTCATCAACAGTAACTAATCGACGCCAAAAATCAACAGGATTACGCTTTATCATGTCCAAACACCGCTGTGAAGTGGTCTGTCGAATTCGTTTTTGTTCGACACTGAGCAAACGCGGCACCCATCTTGCCGATAGCTTTTTCATATGCAAATGTTCATGCAAAATGTTGAACACACGTTCATATGATATGTTTACCATTTTAACAATCTTACGCAACTTGATTCGGCGATCATTCATAACGATATCGAGGATTTTCTTCAGTAACCACCTCTTTTGGCCTTCTTGTTGATGGTATTGTTGCAGTGCTTCTTCGGCCGCGTTTAAATTCAGCAATCCAATATGTTACCATGTAATCTGACGGAGCAGACTCACCGTAATGTTTATCGAGCTTTTCTTTTGTCTCTTTCGCCGTTTTCCCTTTCAAATAATAGTGTTTAATCACTGCACGGAATTCGTTTTTTTCCATTTTTCAAGAAACACAAAAGTTGCTTACTTCAAACGACTACAACAAATAAACTAATTGATGAATTTGGGTGAAATTTTAACAGCTGACGTTTGACAGATCGCAATTTCTAAAAAACAAAAAAATTTTGTGTTTGTGCTGCCATCTAGCTTCTAGGTAGCTTCATTTTCAATCCTCCCTCGTATATCCCTTTAGTGATTTACTAACACAATTGTGCGGGTAGGGCAAATTACCATGTCAAAAATTTAGTTTTGTATGTTTTTTGAACCAACTTACACATTTGTGAATTCCTTTTTAACTTATTTTCGTCCGAAAAAAAACTCTATATCATTACACACAATTGTGTTGGTTTTACTACAAATAAAGCGAAATTTTTTATCAACAACGCCATTACATACTATGGTTTTTTACTCACACATTTGTGTGGGTTGGACTAAAACTGAGCCAATTTAATTGTTTTCTTGGTTGATAAAGGGATATACATACCTAGGGGGGTTATTATGTAAGCATTACGAGTTACGAGTTACGACAGATTTTTCGAAATTACGACAGAATACGATTATGTATGATATTCGGGTTGTCGTAATTGCGACGATTGTTGTTGTTTTTTGTCGTACAACATTTTGAGTACGACAGACATGTCGTAATGATGAAAATATTATTATTTTATTTTAAAATTAATGTTTTGTATTAAAAAACTATATTTTATGTATTATTAAGTTGTTATCAACAGAACATTGTATAAATTGAAAAAAATATACAATGTAATTTCAGTTGTAAATCTAGAAAAAAAAATACCAAAACAAAAGTAGTGTTGCTTTCGCTAATCCGCTTAGCTTATACCCTTGACAGACTAGCGATTCTTATCTCTTATCTCTTAATTCGTATCTCTTAATGTGTCAACTTCGAGATTTAGTAGTATTATTTTTCTGACCAAAACAAAATTAATTGGTATGCACAAATGTGGGTACTGGCCTTCAATTTACACATAATTCTATGTTTGACACATTCGTTTCTCGTAATCAAAATCGGCATACAAAATTGTGTATACTGGCCGGCCTAGGTTATATCCTTTTTCCTGCCTGCCATCACAATTGTGTGGGTAACGAAAACAAATCATGTCAAAAATTAATTTTTGTATGTGATTTGGACCAACATACACATTTGTGCATTCCTCTTACCGTAGTGTGCATAATATAATACCATGACAAATAATGTACGACTGGTGCTATATTTGACTTCTAGTGCTGGATAATAAACCATGGTATTGTATTTGGAATTCGTATTTTTTTAATCTGTATCTATGTACTGTACATAACTCGTTTTTTATCTGGGGAAGTTCACTATCAGGTACATTAGCACAAATATATATGACCCATTTTGAAAACGGACACATTAATAGCAAAAACAACAAATACAATGATAACTTAGAACACCCATAAATAACTTACAACCTACTATAAAATTTCCCTTAGAAACAGAAAACAATAAACAAATATGCACCTATTTCGGAAACACGACCGCCTACAAAAAAAAATAAAAAATTAAAACAGAAACTGAATTTCAAAACACCCCAAAAAATAGACGTGGTAGGATACAAATTAACATGTGACGAATGCCCAACAATTTTACATTGGACAAACAGGTAGAATCTTTCTAGAAAGGTACGAAGAACAAATCAACGACATAACAAAAACAGAACCGAAATCACATTTTGCACTACATATTAAAACCGAAAATCACAAATCCACTGACATAAAACAGCGAGTTCATACGATGGATAAAAATGTCGGTTTTTTCTATCCCAGATTTTTTTTTCAATATTTTCAACTTTTTTGTATGAAAAGAGGGGTGTCTGTTTTATAATTTACGTGATATAATTGGTTAAAACAATGGGATAGAAAAATCCGAGATTTGTATCCGTCGTATGAACTCGCTGTAAAACAATCGGCTTGAATATAATGCAATTGTTGTTGTAACTTTTGAAAGCAACACAGCTAAAACCACAATAATTTTTTTTACTACATTCATTTGTTTTTTGACAACTGTAAGAAGTACATACAAATAACGAGAGAAACGTTAAATTTTTTAAAACGTAAATTGGACTTTTAATATTTCAACGAGATATAAAATGTAAGTGTACATACATAAAGTTGAATTATGTGTTTGTGTATATAATATATTTTAGGAAATATTTATATGTGATTTGTAGGGCTAACCGCACAAACACGGCACAATTTAATAAAATGCTAACCTACATGGAGCAAAATCCGGATATGGCCAAAGGACGGGTGAGGGAAACAAATGGCTCCGAAAAGACCGAGCATTTATGGGAAATATTGGCTTCGCAATTAAACAGTTTGGGTCCCCCTGTTAAAGAATGGAAGCTTTGGCGTAAAGTCTGTACACAATTACTTGTAAACATTTATAAAAAAATTCAATTATTTTTGTATATTTAGTAGGTTTGGTACGATTTAAAGGAGGACAGTCGAAAGAAACTCCGCGAAGAGAGGCTGTATATTACAGGAACTGGTGGTGGACCAAAAAAAACGATTTTATCCCCAAATCACGAAAGAGTGATTGAATTATTACACTTACGCGAGTCAATTTTTGGGCTAGGTGGTAATGTGTTTGGTGAAGCCGCCAGCCATCCTGATACTGTCATGACAGGCAATAGTGTTTCAGGAGAAAATTTTGACCGGCAAAACGAACTTTGTTCACATCAAATTGTAATCAATCCGCACCAAGCATCATCCAGCAACTCTCACCAAACATCATCCAGCAGCACACAACAAGCATCTGAACCATCACAAATTGCGGAACCATTTCCGTCGACGAGCCAGCCTAGACGGAAACGAACCAATAGACCGGATTTTGCTTCAATTATACAAAAACATAAGGAGGCCACTGAGGAAAAATTAAACACCATAGTAAATTATTTAGAAAAGAATGTTCAATTAAACCAAAAACATCTAGAGGTAAATATAGAGCAATTGGAAACACACAAAAGCATTTTGGAAGTTCAAAAACATGCTCTGGAATTAAAAAAAAATCATTATAAAATTAAAGAAAAATATTACGAAAGAAAATTACAAAGAATCAATTTATAATTTTATTTATTGTTATTTTGAAATTTTTATTAAATGAAATGTAAATGTGAATATGTATACTCGTATAAAATGAAATGTGATTAATAAATATATTTATGTTAACCTAAGCAAATTCATTAATCTTAGCCTATTGTTTGCTCCCTCCTGATGAAGTGTTCGGGCATTTGAAATATTTGAATTTTCATCTTCGTCATAGATGTTATCATCGAATTCCACAAACTCATCGTAATTCGCATCGAAAAGGTTAAACTGTCTGCACATGTTGTGCAGTGCAACCCAGACATTTATAATTTTGATGTATTGTAAAGGTTGGTATTTTAAATTACGTTCAGCAAGTAAAATTCTCCATCTATTTTTTAGTACTCCAATACATCGTTCAATTGTCATTCTAATTTTTGAGTGTTTTGTGTTGAAAGAGGCCTCAATTGAATCAGGTGATGTATTTTTAAATGGAACTATTAACCACGGTTCCAAAGGAAATCCCGCATCTCCCAATAGCCAGCATTTTTCGTCCCTATAAATGTTTTCTAATTTAATTCTGTCGTTGGATTGACTCCATATGGAACTATCATGGGTTGCTCCAGGATGTGTTGCATCTACACTTATTATTTGCAGCTCATGGTCACAAATTAACATAACATTTAAAGAATGTTTTCCTCGTCGGTTTACGAACAAAAATTCATTTTCCTCAGGAGCAGAAAACTGCACATGAGTTCCATCAATTATGCCTAAAACTGAAGGATATTTATATTTGTTAAAAAACCCTTTTCTTATTTTCTGCCTTTGTTCGGTTGTAGAAGGCCATATAATGTACTTTGGACATAGTATTGTACTTTTTCCATAGTATTGATCAGCGGCATAAATAATTTTGAAACCGCGCTTTGACATAAGCCGATTGTAAAATCTTGTCCAGCGTCCCTTTGGTATGAACCTTTCGCAAGTAAACGCAAAACGCAAAGGACTTGTATTTCCTTTGATGTCCTTGTTGCTCTAGTTCCTTCATTCATATGCGGGAAGATATCATCACATATTGAATAAAACATTTCCTTGGTGATCCTGAATATATTGGTGAACCTAATAAAAGATGATTTATTAATTTTCATATAATTTTTGTATATTTTTTAATTTTGATGTACTTACTGTGTATCTGACATTTCCAAAAAGTTCATTTTTTCCCTCATTTCTCGCCGTTCTTTTGCCATTAATTGTTTTTCGTCCAAATCATTTGCCAGCATCATAACTATTAGATCTAGTACTGGATCCATTGTAATTTTACACTGTGTTTCGTACGAAGGGGTGGATTCCAAGATAAATGTTCTATAATTTTGTACGAAAATGATGTTGCGACAAACTGGATTGGGTGGTTATTTTTTTAAATAATTTTCTATAGTTATAATATTCACTTTATTTGATACACTTGTGATCAGCTTGATGGTCGATGGAAAACAGGAATTTTTTTTCTTATAATTATTTTTGTCAAGCTGTACTATAATACATAAATGGTTTTAGTTTCAATAGTTGTAAATAGATGTCCAAAATTCTACACAACAATTTTTATAGTAAAATTTGTTTGTTTTTTAATTTACATTTATAATGTTTTTAAAGGTAAGGCAGATTAAAAATTTAACAGTGTTTTATGTATAGCTGTCAGTTACTCTAATGTAAACAAAATAAAAAAATAATTTGTAAGTAACTATTAACTAATATACTCGTAAATGATAATTGTTATGATAATTTTTTTCTTATTTTTAGGGTTTGATACGTAAACTAAATATTGGACCATCAAAATTTAAAGCTAAAAGTATTTATATAATATTGTACAAAACTAAATCTAATATTTATTGTATTTAATTCGCAGATAATTTGCTAACAACTTGCTGCTAACACCTTTTTGTATGAAAAGTTTATGTATCGTTTTCGAATCGCAATGTTTACAGGGCAATTTTGTTTTTCGAAAAAGAAAAAATTTATTTCCGAAAAATGTCAATGTCGTATTTGCTTCTGTAATCGTACTTTGTCGCAATTACGACATTGCCAATTACGACGTCTCGTAACTCGTAATTCGTAATACGACAGATACATAATTGACCCCCTAGATGTGTTCTTTTTTTCTATTATCCTATCGTAATTAGAGTTTTTGACACGGTGTCACTTTTGTCGTTTTTTCGAACTTCGAAAAAATATTCGAAGTAATCAAGCTGTTCATGAGTTTTGGTTGTTAACTTTAACATGTCACCAACTTTCAAGTAAGTATATAAAGATATATTTTTTAGTTTATTGTAATAATTATAATTATTTTGTACTTAATTAAATACATTTCAGTGTTAAATTATTTATAATTTTATATATACACAAGTATATCAAATCTAAAGATGATGTATTGATGGTCGGTTTTGGTAATTGAAAGCTAAGTGCCGAACTTGGCGATTCAAGAAAGTTACGAATATTCATATTTCATCAGCGGCCATAAAGCAGATGAACGATATGAATAAAATACAAAGAACCGATATGAATTTTATACGTTAATGATGGTGAATTCGCCACCTACCTGTCCGACGATTCGGTCGAGAAGCAGGAAAATATAAAAAAATATTTTAGAGAAATTGATCGCGTTATACAAAGTAGAATAATTAAACCTTTAGATTTAGTTTGAATTTCTAGTGTTTTTGTATTGTGTTTCAGATTAATGTGTCGATATGTTTGTATCTCTTTACTGCAGCAGCACATTCTTGCCGCTCTGTTGGAGCATTTTCCTCAAAATAATTGGATGTTTGGAGTCGTGAGATGTTTAGTTGCTGAACGCAAAACAGGCGAAACAAGAACCGATATTGTATCAAGCGGAGGAGGAAGTAAATCAAATACTGTATTGCACCGATAGTAAAGTTTACTCACGATGATTTATTTAAATTAATAAAATCAGCGGTATACAATGATATATAAACTATATATGGTCAAAGAAAATAATATATATATATATATATATATATATATATATATATATATATATATATATATATATATATATATATATATATATATATATATATATATATATATATATATATATATATATATATATATATATATATATATATATATATATATATGTGTGATATAAACTATATATGGTCAAAGAAAAATCCACACCACCGAAGAATTAATTTGTGTTGCATTTTTTAAAAGAATTAAAAATTAAGAAAAAATTCGTTTTATTTTATTTGCTTACAGATAAAAATCCCCAGAGTACAACTTTTATTTTGGTGTACCGCCTTACGGCTCTGAATATCCCAGGAGTTTCATTCGCATGAAAATCATATCGTAAAGATACGATTATAAAGGTATAAACAGAACGAAAGATACAGCGACAAGATACATCGACAAAATACATTTGTCTGCCGGTGATATCGCTTTGGTAAACACAGCAGCGCGTCAGCGTTTAAGCGACAAAACAAGAAAAATTATAATAAATTAACCCTAAAATATTTCATTTATCTTTTTATCGACTCTATTTAAATTTTTTCACATAAAACATCGTGTACAATATTCAGATTTGGTTTAAATTCATTAAAAAACCTTTGTAAAAAATGTTTACCAACATAATAATCTGACACATATATTGGTGGTACTGCAGCGCCAGCGACAAAATTAGAATAGATTCTAAAAAAAATCCGGCGACAATGTCGTCGTCGCCAGCGACATTGGTTGTGTTAGCATCCTATGGTTTATGTGTATTTTAATTTGACAGGCGTTGTATCTTGTCGTTATATCTCTGGTTCTGTTTATACCTTTATACCTTAAATGTGAACCCCATGGCTATTAGTAGCAGACGGTTAAGTGTTGGTTTACGGTTAAGGTTTGGTACGTGTATGATCCAAACCACCGACCGTAAACAGAAAACCACTTGCCAAACCTACCTTCTAGCATTTTTAATTAATGAAAACAACTAACAAACTACACTAAAAATTAATTGAGGACATGTTTTGACTATACATGACAGTTGACAGTACTTATTTACATTTTTGTTTTGACAAATAACCTACACAGTTTTATTTTTTCACTAGGTAGCTGTGTTGATTTTTGAATTTTTTTCGAACTTGTACTAAAACACCTAACTTCACTCTTGTCTTATAGAAAAAAAAATTTGGAACACGATTTTACAAGGAAGTGTCATATATTGATACTATTTAATATTTGGCTTAACTGAATGACCGAAGGCATAGAAATTAATGAAAAGGTTGTTGTTTGTCTAATTAAGTAATAAACGAATACGATCCACAGTTGGGTTCATTAGTGTATATTACTATAATGTAGTGTAGTCAAAACATATCCTCAATTAATTTTTAGTGTAGTTTGTTAGTTGTTTTCATTAATTAAAAATGCTAGAAACGTTGTATAATTCACCGTTCTCAATATTGGAACTTCTTAATTAAAAATCTAAAGTCCATCATGGTTGATTTCATCGGCCATCTAGAATGAAAATGTTTTCATGTTACTGTTGTCGTATGGGTTGATTAACGAGCTTAAGGATTGACTATCCCTTGACAGGTGGATCGGGGAATAACAAGATCTGTGGTCTGCGAGCGAAGGGTTACACCTCTTTTCACGCTTGTGGGACTGAAATAAGCAGATCACGTATATTGGTGGGAAGTAACATAAATGTTTTGCTACTTACAGAGTGTAGCAATGGGGACATTACTGCGGTCTGCATAGAGACGGAGGGGAGAATATTCTGACTAGCAGCCGCACACATAGACCAGGAGATGCCAGTGCCGCCAGTGCCATACTGGGGGGCACTGGTTTTTGACGCAGAAAGTAGGAAGGTAGGAGTTATCGTGTGGTGCGATGCCAACGCGCACCATACCATCTGGGGTAGCTCGGATATAAATGACAGGGGTGAGTTACTTTTTGAATTTCGCTTAAGAACTAACCTCACTATTAGTAATATAGGCCAGGAACCCACCTTTATTATTAGTAATAGACAGGAGGTTCTGTATATTACTCTGATCTCCGAATTTAGTATTTCATCGATCATCATGGAATGGAGGGTGGCGAAAGAGGATTCTTTCTCCGACCATCGTTATTTAACGTTTATACTTAATCTCAATATTACAAAACAGTGTACGTGTTTAGAAATCCCAGGAGGACAGTATGGGATGAATATAGGGATGTATTGGAGGGCACCATTCTATCTAAAGTTCCAGGACTCCCCGACACGGGTAATGAACTGGATTCAATGGTAGACACTCTGACTAGGGCTTGCAATACCTCTATGAGGGTAGCCTGCTCTTTAACAAAGCGGAGGGGAAGCGAAAACCTGTTTGGTGGAACTCGGCACTTGCGGAGTACCGGAAAGTCTGTGGGTCTGCCTTTAATATAGCGAAAAGATCTAGAGATAGTCAAGACTGGGACTAAGGAATGCCTCAGAGTATGCAAAAGGGAATTATGAAGGCGCAAACAATTTCGTGGAGGCGCTTCTGTGATAAAATGGAAGGGGTCTCGGAAACCTCGGGCTTAAGGAAAAATTCTCTCTACCAATCCAGCTGTTCCAGGCTATCTGTCAAAACCGGCTGGCGAATGGACGGTTTCAATGAAGAGACTCTTGATCTCTTGATGGAAACTCACTTTTGGGAAGAGAAGATGTGGCGACTGCGGAACCTTTGGATGGTTGTGGGTCTAGGAATGACTGCGGGGTTCAACTGTTGTGTACAGAGGATATTCTGAACACGCGGAGAATAAAATGGGCTATTAAAGAGTTCAAGCCTTTTAAGTCTGCTGGTCCGGATAGGATTGTACCAGCAGAAATTTAGAAGAACTCGGAGGTCTTACTTCCCTGGCTGGAAGTTATCTTCAAAGGATGTCTGAAGCTGGGGTACATCCCCAAAAGAAACCTGGGTGATCTTCATCCATAAGTCGAAGCTTGCACAGCAACTCTAAGGACTTTAGACCAATATCTTTGTCATTTTTTCTGCTGAAAATCATGGAACGGATGCTGGATGTCTATATTAATTCAAAAAATTTACCCAGAACTGGGCTCAGTCTCAACATGCCTACCATAAGGGTAAATCCGGCATTACAAACTCTGGTTCGGGGAATTGAGAAGTCACTGGATTTTCAGGAATTCTCGTTGATGGAGTTTCTCGATATCTAGAGCGCGTTCAATAACGTGAAGGTGGAAGCAATTATGGAAGGATTGCTGCCTTTTGAGATCAAAGACCCAGTAAACAGGCTAATTATTCATTTACTAGGTAGCATAAGGGTGATAGCGGGGATCGGAGAAGCTTCCGTCAAAAGACGGGTTGTTCGGGAAACTCCCCAGGGAGGTGTCCTCTCTCCCCTTTCTCTAGAATGTAGTAGTCAATGGACTACTATTGGAACTGGAGGGGGAAGGAATAGGTGTGGTTGCTTTTGCCGATGACATGGCGATAGCTGTCTCGGGAAAGCACCTGGGTACAATCAGGGATGTGATGCAAAATGCGTTATCAATAACTGCGGGTTGGGCCAGCTGATGTGGATTGGGGATTAACCCATCAAAAACAGAACTGGTCCTTTTCACTAGGAGGTATAAAATTCCGGGAATGGTTTTGCTAAGTCTGAATGGTACTATGCTGGTCCTTATTGATAAGGCGAGATTTCTAGGGTTTCTTCTGGACACTAAGCTCAGTTGGAAACTTAACACGATAGAAAGAGTATAGAAGGCCAATCTGGCGCTCTACTCTTGTAAAAATGCCATGGGAAAGAAATGGGGCTTGAAACTGAAGCTGGTGCACTGGCTTTACACAGCAGTTGTAAGGCCCTTACTGCTGTATGGTGTGAGTGTATGGTGGCATGCTCTCGAGAAAGTATAATATAGGAACATGATGGCGAAGGTGCAGAGAGCAGCCCGTTTGCTCATTAGTGGGGTGCTGAAGACTACCCCCACTAGTGCCCTGGAGGTTTTGCTGTACCTTCTTCCGTTGGATATTATCGGCAAGCAAATGGCGGTTAATACGGCCGCCCGACTATCACCGACTTCGGGTTGGAAGTGCCTGCAAAAAGTACACTGAACTATAATTAATTTAGTGATGCATGAACTGGTGAATTTTGACTACAAAGCACCCCGTTTGTGCTTCGACAAGTTATTCAAGGTGATTCTCCCCTCTAGGGAGAATTGGAATAGTGGTCTCGTTATGGAGACCGGGACAGTTAAATTCTTCACCGATGGCTCCAAGCTCGATGGTAGGGGGGAGCTGGTGAATTCTGTGGGGAATTAAATATAAGTTTGTCTTTTCGTCTGCCAGAGTACTGGAGTACGTGTGTACCAGGCTGAAGTTATAGCGATTGAGGAGGTCATGAATTGGTTGAAGCATAATGTAATATCGTTAACTGATATTCCCTTTTGCATACTCTGAGACATTCCTTATAGAAGTCCCAGTCTTGACTATCTCTAGATCTTTTCGTTATATAAAGGCAGATCAATAGACTTTCCGATACTCCGTAAGTGCCGGGTTCCACCAAACAAGTTTTCGCTTCCCCCTCCGCTTTGTTAAAGAGCAGGATACCCTCATAAAGGTATTGCACGCCCTAGTCAGAATGTATACGATTGAGTCCAGTTCACTACCCGTGTAGGGGAGTCCTGAAACTCTAGATGGAATGGTGCTCTCCAATACATCCGTATTTACATGCCTTACTGTATTCATGGGATTTCTGAACACGTACTGTTTTGTAATATTGAGATTAAGTTTAATCGTTTAGTAACGATGGCCGGAGAAGGAACCCTCCTTCACCACCTTCCATTCCATGATCATCGATGAAATAAATTCGGAGACCAGAGTAATATCCAGAAACTCCTGTCTATTACTAATAATAAAGGTAGGCTTAGGCACCCATTTTTTCATGTATTATTGATACAGTATTAACCACCAATGATATAGGGTTAATTTTACTACCCTCTTTACCTGCGCTTGGTCGGATTGTCGTAAACTGTTTATTACGGTACAATTACAATAATAGTCTATCAGATAGAACGTCTACCGGGACATATATGTCCCAACAGGATCGAAAGGGTGAACGTCAATGAACTTTGGTGTGTTGTACTATTTTGTTGTTTCCAAATTTGTGTTCTGCCAGTTTTAATCTAACATGAGGCATAGTGTCCAATTCGCTTGCATGAATTGCTTGTTACATTAGTTGCCGGACATGAAGTATCGTTGGTGGGTTTCTCGTATCCGCGACGTTTGCATTGGTCTATATATAACTTTCGTGGTTGCGGAGTAGGATTGTTTTTTAATACATCGTTATCTGCAGGTTCGCATGCTTGTATCACTTCAAACATTTCATTTAACAACACTTCGCTATACGTGTTGTTTTCAAATTTGGCCAGTGGTGTCTCAGTTCAAATTCGGTATATTGATGGCGAATGCCCGTTACAGAACGATTGCATAACTGCCGATAGAGATTTTCAAAATCGGTCACTGCTAATTTCTCGTAACGCAACCCGTTCGCGCACTGTTCAAAGGATTGTGTTGCCTTCCGAATACAGTTCCGATAATGCCTCTTAAATCGAATCGTTTTGTGCGTATACAAATGAATGAAACGATCGATTATCGTTTTGTACTAATTTTGTTCGTATTTGGCATCCGTAAACGACACTTTATGATGACTGATGAGTATTTGGTAATATACATGTATAGTTCCGTGTTGTTGCTATTGAACCCCTTCATGCGACATTGTGCTTCAAAACCATCGACGCATCAGAGATGCGATGGATCGATCGCACTTGAATTTTTTTATAATTTCACGTATCTACTTCCTTTTCATCGGAATACTGTGGTATTTGTTGTCGGGGTTCTGAATCTCAATTTTTTGCTCTTAACGCTTATCTAATTTTATCCAAGAGCGCCATGTTCGTTCTGGTTTATCAATTTCACAAATTTTGAAATTGATGTTGTTCCATTTTATTTTTTAGAAATACTTGATTAAAATTGTTAATATCTTCTTCGCCAGTATGATACGTTTGGGGTCTTTTACAGATGATGATGGCAGAAATAAAACAAGATCATCTCGAATATAGTGTATTTAATTTAATTTAAATATTATGTAACCAATGCGTGTTTGACAGTACAGAGAGAATTTATTTAATGACAATGTGTCATATAAAAAGAGTTTGTTTAATACTTGTAAAGCTAGTTTACTAGTCTTACGATTAAGTGGGGTTACGATCAGCTGGCCTTACGATTAACTGTTTTTATGCTAAGTGATTGCACGATGATATAGGTTCAACGGTTAACAGGCCTTACAGTCAACTGGCCTAACGATTAGCAGATCTTACGAGTAACTGGGTCTCACGACTAAATCGTCTTACGATTAACTGACCTTATGATTAACTGGTCTACCGATTAAGTGGTCTTAAGATTAAGTGCTTATACGAAGGTATGGCCATTATAACTAGCAAAAAGGATTTTAGACTTTTAGAACTTCCATCGGCCTGTTTTGCACGTGTTTATACTACCAATTTTAATACAGATATCAATATTTTGAGAAACAAAATAACGCTATCTTACCTGCTCACCGGCATATCAATTCTCGTATGCATCGACATAATCCCCCCAAAAAAAATAAACCAATAATTTAGAAAGCAGATAATTTATAAATTATTTTATTAATGCATATTTTTTATTATTATTATATTTTCTCGTAATAGTTTTTTTTTTTGTTTAAGGTTTTCAACTTTACAGCAATTTGAAGTGTTGGTTTCACAGTACACATTAATATTAATTATTTTAGGTATGATTTTTTTTTGTTTATTTCTTAAAACGATACATAGAAATTAAAGTTTCTTAATAATTTATATTGATTGTTTAACAAACAAATATATTAATTATATCAAATACAAATAATAGTAACTAAACAAAAAATATACAAAATAAAATAAGGAAATAATCTATTATAGTTTCATTATTTAGCACTCTGTGTGTGTATTCCTTATATGAGAGATTTTTATTTTATTTTTTTATTTAAGATTAAATTTTATCTAATTTATAAGCAATAATTAATTTCGATTATAATAAATGTGCTTGTTTATTTTCTATGAAGATTTGTTCATGTAAAAATTATAGAGAAACAAAACCAAAAAATACTGAATCAATAATAAGTGTAAATTTAAAAAAGTTTTTGTAAATCAAAATATATTTGGTACAATAATAAGGAAAATGAAAATATATTTTATCTAGAATAACATTTTTTGTAATCAGTTAAGTAATGTCTGTGTGTGTGTGTATTAAAAAATAAATTTTCCAATCACCTGATTTCCTTTTTTTTTGCTTACTTTCATTATTTTTTTTTTGTAACAATATTATCAAAAAATAAATTATTTTTTATATTATTATTTGTTTTTATGTAACTTAAATTAATAAAATTGTTTTTGTTTTTAATCTTAAAGATAAGAAGTTAAATTTTTGTTTGTTTTAAAATAAAATCATAGAAAAATTATAAATGAATTTAGGGTCGTGCTGAGCGCCGATTCTGAAAAGACAAAAAAATATTTATTAGTTTTATTATTACAATTTATGTTAGATGAAATTTTAAAATTTAATTTAAAAAAGTTTACAATCGCATTTGCCAGTAGAATCAGATTAGCCTGCTCTTTGTAACGAAATTTTCTAACCATTTTACCTAATCCAGCACGATATATGCAAATGATGAGGCAAACATTCGAATCAAATGCTTCCCAGATAAACTGGTTGACGTCTAGTAATTTTTGTTTGTATTAAACCAAATCAGCATACATTTATAGCCTAAAATATACATAACCAATCAAACATAAACAGCATTATCTAGTATGTACGGCTACTTGCTTAATTGATCACTTGCACTCTTTCCAACTTCCAGTTAGCCACTTTTCTGCTATTCTGGCAAATTTAGCATTATCAGCCAATTAAAATTAATCTGTACACAAGAGCCCCTATCAGCAAATTTTAGTTGGTTGCAATTTCACAACGATTACTACATTATGCACATCACTATCTATAGCAGCGCGGCAAGCGATTTAGATTTATCTATCAAACTTGGTTTACACAATGCAATTAGAATTAAAAAAAATGGAGGGGTGAATATGTTGTGGCCAACACCATACTTTCTTTTACCAAGAATATATACATAGATCTCGAATGCCCCACACTTTGATTTGTAAAGCGGAAAATTAAACTTACACTTTTGGCAACATCATCCCTCCTGCATAAATTTCAAAAAAGCAACAAGGCCAACCCTTGTCGGTTGAAAATTTAATCATTAAATTTATTTCGTAAATGCTAAACTTTTCAACTTCATTGCCAAAATTTAAAAAGCTTCCATTGAACCTGCCACTTTCTGTACACAGATGGTTGCAGGAGATGATGCAGATGATTCGCAAGGATCTCTAAATTAATGAAAGGAATTTAAGTATGAAGTTTCATTCCGATCAATCTATCCATCTGGGCTGTACCGGGGCTAAATTTTGTTGATAGACAGCGTTGTTTTATGTTAGTAATCATCATTTCTGCTTAAACTGGTCTAAACCGGTATTGTCGTTGAGGTGGACCGATTTCGGCCAAAAATCACTGGGATCTCCCAAATAACGAAAAAGCTGCCCAATTAAAGAAAGAGGCAGTGTACTGGAGGCGATGCAGGAGAAATTTTGCTCATAGTCATGGACGCTACATGTCATGGCGAGCTATTAGCGTGACAAATAAAAAAATACCACATCAGTGTCAATGCAAGGAATACCTAATGGGGAGCTAGACTTACAATCTCTAAAGGAAAATAGTTATTTAATGCAGCTCAACATATTGGCCTGCTGACATACATAAAATACGAGATTCTCTTGACTTCTTTGTAACAAAAGTTTTAGAGTATTACATGTGCATTAAAAATAGTCAAGAACTATCATCTGGCCACTCACCTGTGTCATGACTCTGAGTACAATAATAATAAAAAAAGATAACGCCTAAATTAACAAACAATAAAACCAATTAGGATTTATTCAAACACTAAATGGAAGGGCGAACATATCTCCGCGAACCAATTAGAACGAAGATGCAGCTGGAAGATGAACTAGAAGCATTTCATCACAATATCCAACAAGCGGCTTGGGAAAGTTCAACGATTTCTCATACTAACACCACAAGGAATCAGAACTATCATCTTGAGGTCAGAGAACTAGTTAAAGAGGAATGGAAAGGTCTTAGAATCTGGCAGCAGACCCGTGCTCCACAACATAAACATATCCTCAATTTTCTATGCAACAAGTTAAAACAATTAATAAAGGAAATAAAGAACGAAGGCATAAAAAAGCGACTTCGAGGTATTTCTGAACTATTGTAGGATGACGATTACTCACATTGGAAAACACCGAATTGGACTCTGAAGAAATCAATAATAATTAAAATATCAGAAAAGCTCTAATCATAAGATTATGACTTAATTACTGGGCAAATTGTGAAAGCTATTCCCGAGAAACGTTTGCGTAAATTAGTTCAAATAATTAATGCTGGCTTCAGATTGAATTATATTCCACGTCAATGGAAGTTGGCTGAATTAATTATGTTTCCTAAACCAAGTAAACCAGCAAACGATAAAAAATCATTCAGACCAATATCACTACTTCCGATCATAACAAAAATATTCGAAAAACTGTTCCTCAAGAGGCTCAAACCGATAATAGAAGAGAGATGTTTAATTCCACCACACCAATTTGGATTTAGAGAAAAACACTCTACAGTTGATCAAGTTCACAGAATAACGGATTGAGGATGCATTTGAGAATAAATGTCTTCTTATTTTCTTAGATGTAGCTCAAGCGTTCGACAAAGTTTGGCACCAAGTTTGAATTTAAACTGCATCGAGACCTGCATAAGCAATTTTGCCAAATTGTTAAATCCTAAATAGCAGATCAACACTTTAAAGCCAAACTTGAAAACGAGTATGTACTCTGAACTAAAAAGAATTTCAGCAGGTATACTACAAGGTATGGTGATATTATTAATTGGTAAAATTCGAGCCTAGACGGATTGCAAGCTTTCCAATTGGGAAATCGGTATAAAATTAGGCACATCACGATCGGTTATCAACAATTTTATGAATCAAAACGAGAATTATGTATGAGCTAGGTTTTTTGATTGATATGTTCTCATTCTACGCTTCCCGTTCTCGTTTTCAAAACTGGATGTTAAATAAACCGAGAAGCTGTAACCTCAAATCATACCTTACATCACTAAAACACATAGCTTCAGCGTGTAGCGGGCCTTTTGCTAACTGGAAGCAAACTAAAACATTTTATTGAGTGTTGATATGTCAAAAATGGTAAACGGGAGTCATTTATGCAGCTGTTAAGCAAGAGAAATACCTTTAAATATTTTCTATGTTAACAGAAATAATTGCCAACTATTTCGTTCAAAGTGAAAATCTTTCAATAAAAATCTGACTTTACATTTCTAATTGAATTATCGCCTAAAAAACACTCAGACAAAAGTCTACCTATACCTGCTGTTTCTAGTATATTTCGTAAACCTCATTCAATTTCCAAAATTTTTTTTTCTGAAAAATGTTTATTTTTTGAAATATAAATTAATGTTATAAATCACGTTTCAATTTTATAGTCACAAATTCTGATAAATTAAAAATTCATAAAAATTAATAGGACAAAAGTCTACATACCGTATTCAATTTTATTAATTAAAAAAATGTAATAAATATGTACAGGTAATCATTTATTTAGTATCGGGTAGCTCCTCCATCACCATCAATCACTGCCTGTAGACGGTGACCCGTACATAATACTAAATTGCTGGTTATTTCGAGAGTAATTTCCGCCCAAGCTTTTCTCAGCGCATACTTAAGTGTGTACTTTTAGGAGATCTTGTATTTTCGTAATATGCGTTCTACTTGATCCCAAATTTGTTCAATTGGGTTCAAATCTGGCGACTGGGCTGATAAATGGAGCTGTTTCGGTACATTATTCAATAACCATTCCTTTACAACGTGAGCTGTATGTTTCGGATCGTTGTCATATTGAAAGATCCAAAACCTTTCGAGCCCTAGCCTTTCAACAGATATATTCAAATTTTTGTTCAATATGGTCAAATACTGAAATCGATCCATAGTTGTATCAATCACCTTTCGAGCCCTAGCCTTTCAACAGATATATTCAAATTTTTGTTCAATATGGTCAAATACTGAAATCGATCCATAGTTGTATCAATGAATACTAAATTACAAACGCCAGCCGCGCCCATCGCCCCCCAAACCATAACACTACTAAGTATTATAGTTTAGTTTTTCAAAGCAGTGTTCACTTTACACTTTTAAATAAAACATTATTCCGATAGATATACTACTATTCCGAATCCGATGCCCTCATTAAGATGTCTTCTAGCGAAGTTAAATCTCAATTCTTTGTTCTTGGTAGAATTTAGCGTTTTTTTTTCGTGGAATCCTTCTATTATATCCAGACCGTTTGAGTACTCTACCAATAGTTTTTGAACTAACGTCCTTTTCTGATGTATTGGCGATCCAACCGACCAATTTTGGGCATCCTATTGCTGGATTTTGTACCACTATTTTCAAAATTGACCGCACATTTCTTTTGGATAGCTTCTTTGGGCGGCCACATCTAGGTTTAGTAAGTATAGACCCCCGCTCTTCATAGTTTTTAATTATTATTTGGACAGTAGCACGACTGAGTTTCACAGTTTCAGCAATTACACCAAATGATTTTTTTTCTTTTCTTAGTTGCACAAATTGCACAATAGCAAAAATTTCTTTACGCAGTACCATGTCTAAATGAATTTTTCACTAATTTAACGCGTAGAAGTCACCGATTAATTGCAAACTGCTGCCTGTTTAACAAAACATAACTAAATAATGGATATAACGGGAACTGCGCTTGAATTCGAGTACAAACTGGTTTTAATGCTAAGTGTATGTAGACTTTTGTCTTTTCAATTTTTATGTTTTTTATTTTTTATTTATCAGAATATGTAACTGTAAAATTGAAATGTGATTTATAATTAAGTTATAACACATGGGCTGAAAAGTCCCGGACCTAGCAAAGAAAACACGTTTTTTTTGTTCAAAATTGGCTTTATTCATCAACGTAATCTCCATCAAGAGCAACACAATCATTCCAGCGTCGCTCTAACATTTCAATACCACTTTTGTAGAACGATTTATCTTTTGCCTCAAAATAGGCTTCAGTTTCAGCGATAACCTCTTCATTCGAGCAAAATTTCTTAGATAAAGCAATTTTTGTTTTATTTTTGTTTATGTTTATTTTTAGATTAGGTAATTGTTTTTTTTCTGTTTTACTTTCTTTATTTGACTTAAATACTCTATCGAGTATTTATAATTTTTATGCTCTCTCCATTTGCATTTTTAATTTTAATTTTATTTGCTTTTTTATTTCTCTCTCTTTTCTTTTTTTGTCTTTTCCTTTTTTCTTCCAGTTTTAAATTTGATTGCTCTAAGCAAACCAGCGATCGGTCTCTCCTTTTTTGCGGCGGGGTATCATTCTCCTAAATTTTTATAGATTCAGCCTTTATTTTTCTAATCATTGCTTTTTTAATACATTTTTCATTTTGATTAATATTAATTTATTTTTTGCTGTTTTCTTTAATTTTTAATCTAGTAGATTGATGTCCTTGTCTATAATTCCCTGGAATTATATTCAAAAAATAATAATAATGTTGATAGTGGCTCCCCGCGTGCGGTCAGGGAGGGATGATTGATTGGTCGTTGGGAATTATTTTTTCTTTTTAACGTGCTCTTTCTATCTGAGGAGCCTGGTATCTAAAATCATCCCTAGATATTTAGCCTTATTTGCATACGGAATCCGCTGACCGTTAATGATTACAGGTTTGTAACTGATTTTTAGATTAGTAAAATTCACATGAGTGGATTTCGAATCATTGAGCCCGATACGCCAGTTTTTTGCTTTTTGAATTTTCGAAATTTTTTTGAAATTTTTTTTAGCTCGGAATATTCATCTTCATATTTCACCCTAAAGTGGCGATTCTCTATGTATGATATTAAAATCATACACCTAATTATGTTTTGGTAAATCTCTATGTAGTTTGGAGTAAACTTCTGTGTCACACCTTATAGAAGGGTTGCGCCACATCTAAGAAGATACTAGAACAAATTCCTCTCTAATGTATTGTCTGTAAGCATATGAACCTGCTCAATAGTTGCTCAACAGTTTCTTCTGAAACCAAACTGATATTCTGGGAGAAGGTTTTTTTGTTCTATGGTTTTTTTTCATTCATTTGAGCAACAGCCTCCCAATCAATTTCCCTAGTGTTGTTAGAAGTGAAATTTGCCGGTAAGATTTTCTATCATTCGGTGGCTTGAACGGTTTCGGAATCATTATTACTTCTGCTACTTTCCACTGCATTGGTACATGTTTTTCCTGAGCATCGCATCGATTATGTGCAATAATTTACGGGTATTTTTTTCAGGCAGCTCCTTGATAATTGCCCTGTTATCAGATTGTCAGGCCTGATATCTTCGAAATCAGATATTATGGGCGTATCAGCAGTGTTTTTGTAACTGGTCTGCCGACCTAGAGGTTGAAATGTTTCTTCAAGATGTTCAGCAAACAGGTCAGCTTTATCTTTCGCACTTCTAGCCCATTTTCCATCGTTTGTTTTGATTGGGGGGATCTGTGGTTTTGGTCATTTTAACCCTTTTGTTGCTTTCCAGAGGGAATAGTCGATATCTTTAGTTGCAGCTAGAGAACAAAGGTATTTTCAAATTGTTTCATTTTTCACTGCTTTTATGAGTGTCTTAAGTTTGATGTACAAGTTGTTAAATTTATATATAAAAAAAAATAAATATTCTTCCACAAAACAATTTTTTGAAATTGAATGAAGTTTACGAAATATACTAGAAACAGCAAGTGTATGTGTATAAAATATAAACAGTAAAATTAACAGAATTTGGAAATATGTAATACATAAAATTTGACGTTTCCTTCATAAAAACAATATTTACCTAATTTGTTTAATACCAAAAGGAATACGTTATTTGATATTTACTTAGATAACTCTTTACAATTTGTAAATAATATCTGATCCGGTTTTGCAAAATGCCTATGTCTATTAATGAAAAAATAGTTTCTACTTACCAAATCATCCGATTCAGTTCGTGATGTTTCAAGTGATTCATTTGATGGCCCACGTAAATGTCGCGATCGTCTTTTATCTTCATTGTCAAGGATTTGTGCAAATTTTTGTTGTCTAACTATATCTACTGCCTACAAAAAAAAAACGAAAAAATGTATGTAAAAATAACGTGTTTTCCAATCACAATCACAATCATTTTTATGTTAAAAGCAAGCAAAAATTTAAGGAAATTCAATTAAATCAATACCTCTTTTTTGCTTCTAAGCGCGCAATCTTCTAATGTTTCTGCAGCTTCATATTTTCCTTGTCTTCGATATAGTGCACCTAAATTTTTAAGCGTTGTTGTAACTGTTGGCGAATCAACTTTAGCAGCTTTATGCCATCCACCGTATTCACCGTATGGTGCATTACCTAAACTTTTATTTTCCTCCCGTTCTTCTGCAACCTACATAAGATTCTTTAAGCGGTTATTATAAACCAACTGGAATATTTATATTTACCTGCCAAATGGGTTTATTATTCCCATCGATAGTACCAAATTCTCGTTCATGTGCCCGTGTCAATACTTGTTTATATAATACTTCAGCCTCCTTATATTTGCCTTGTTTTAAATAACAGCTTGCCAAATTATTCTTTGTTTTGGCTACATTTGGATCATCTGGTCCTAATTTTGTTTCGTAAATTTCCAAAGCACGTTGATAGTATAATTCAACTTCTTCGTATTTACTTTGATTTTGACATAGCAGAGCCAAATTGTTTAATTGTTTTGCAACATCGGGATGATCTTTGCCTAATACTTTTTCACGGATTTCCAATGCACGTTTACATAGTGGTTCCGCATCCTTGTATTTGCCACGTTTTCCATATAGCACAGCTAAATTATTTAATGTGGCTGCAACAGCTGGATGATTAACGCCTAATGTTTTTTCTCTAATTTGTAGGGCATCGTTAAGAAGATTGGCCGCCTCCTTGTATTTGTTTTGATCGCGATACACTAGAGCCAAAATATTAAGCATTGTGGCTACATCGGGATGATCATGACCACTTGTTTTTTCTAAATCTTCTAAAGCCTGTTTGCATAGTGGAACAGCAACCTCATAACGACCTTGCGAAGCATATTGAATAACTAAATTATGTAGAGTGCGTAAACGGGCTGGAATTTCATAACCAGCGTTTGCCTGATTTGCAAATTGGCTGGGTGGTGTTGGTGACAAATTATTGCGTTCTTCGGGTTCATCTTCGGGGAATAGTTCAACAACGGGATCAGCACGTGGTTTATCATTATTTTCATCCTGATCCTGATTGTCATCGTATTTTTTTACTGAAGCCATAAACTCTAAATGTTTTTTCTCCTCTTCGAGCTGTGCCACCATTTGTTCAGATGACTGGAGCTTCTGTTGAGTATTTGCCAGCTCGTCTCGCAACCATGCATTTTCCTGACATAAACGACGCACTTGTGTACGCAATTTTTGTTTTTCTGCTTCGACATTTTGTAAATGCGATGTTAAAGCTAATACTACTTGAGCTTCACCTAATCCTAATTCTATGTTATCAATATTTTTTTGCACAATTTCTGATTTTTCCGGGTCTCGTCGTGCTTCCAGTAAACTTGCCATAATCGACATGTGTTCGACACGCAGTGCCTCCAGCCCTTGTATGACGATTTTGGCATTGCTTATAATCTCCTCCTGCGTCATTTGGGTCATTTTACCGATGTTCTCTATTTTTCGACTGAGAAAGAAAAAACAAATAAATAATTTTAATTGATATCAAATTAAAAGGGTGCGAAAGAAAAACTAGTATTTTCAAAAGAGAGTATGTACTGAATATTACTATTAATAAAACGACACGCAAGAACTCAATAAATTTTCTAATACTATAATATTATAAAAAGAAATATTTTAACATTCACGTCTACCGATTGAATACGTATTCCATTCAGCTACATGAGATTTATAAAATAATTTATATTCTATCGAGCTCCTTTTCTCATCCTCACCAGAAATATGAGACATATTTGTATGCAAATAAAATTTTGAGGCCCTTAAACAAATGTGACTTGGTAAATAAATTACCATTTAATTGAATTATGTTAATTTAAAAATAGATTTTGTGCGTAATCAAAAGAGTTCTTTATAACTGGATTAAAACCACAAAATTGCCAACTACCATTATAGTACTAAAATTAATTAAATTAAAACCACTACAGAATAGTAATTAAAAACTAGTAAAATCAAAATCGTTAGGTACTCATAATGCGCAAAATTAAATTCCGTTAAATCTAAAAGAAAATATTTAAAATTTCAAATCCATGCCAGAAACTAATTAAAACGTCACATACCCAAATTATGTTTTTTATCAGCCTGGATTTTAATCGAATTCCTAATGTTAGAAAAATAGAATATTGGTTAACTTAAACACAAAAATGATCACTAATATATTCGTTGGACAGCGATTTATCATAATTCATACGAAACTATCTCCAGTATTGGGAATATCGTAAGCTTATATAATACGAGAAAAGAAATTGTCAGAATTACTTAAGATACTAATTAGAATATATGAGTATATAAAATGCAGAATACTATTTTCTATATCTGGAATGATTAAAAATATTTTAGATTAGACTAAAATTTATAAATGATAACTTTACCTTAAAGTAAAATGCTTACTATATCGCTTTGGCATATTACTACATTTGAAATATTGGAATTTTCGTATTGCAGTTTTGCAAGATTTCTGGACAATTGCCAATTGGACCGTGGATATCACCTGTTCTACATAATATAGGTCACTCAAAAATATCTTGTTTATTAACTTTATGGAAAGATAAAAATATAGTGCAAAACCTAGAGTAAAGTTACTCAGTATTTAGTTGGTAATATTTAATTATGGTTTGCTCATCCCATCTGTTTAGTTGACATACAATTTTTTTCTTCGAATTAATTAAAGCGATTTTAAATAAAATTACTAAACTATGTAATAAGTTTCGGTAGTGCAAGCAAATTTGTTCATTAGTCAATTATGTAATATTTGCTGTGTTTTTTTATTAGCGCCTGATAGCTGTATTCGGAGCAGCCAATTTTCTATGTGAAAACTTATATTTAGCGCGCTATTATTGCATTTAATTAATTTATTTAACTCTAAACTAAGATTTTTCATTCAACTTTTTAATTAAAAATCGGTAAAAAAATATCTTGGCTCACTTATTTATTGGGAGCCGCTATCGGGAGCGCTATCCATTTCAATGGGAAATTTGAAAAGGCTTTTATTTTTGTAAACCCCTGAAACCATTAGAAACTAAATCTTACAATAACAATTTAAAACGTAGCAAAATGAATTCTTGTTTATAATGTCATGTCAAAATAAATGTCAATTAATATATTTCAGGTGATAAATATCTGTTTTATTGATGAATTTAGTTTTAATTTTTATAGTACAGCGACACCAGTGAATAATAGCTGCAGTTTCAATAGAAAATTGCCATTTGGCTCCGGATAGTGCTCCAATATTAAAACACAGCAATTTTCTTCTGTTAGATACGTTTATTATGAATGACTAAAGATTTACAAAATGCTGCAATTATAATTCCAATTAGAAAACACTTGCAGTGAGGAAGCTAAAAAAGTCTAACTATACCAACAAAGAATCCTTCGTATTAAAGTGTCGTCTTATTATTTAATAAACAAACTCGCACTAGTTCCAAAATCATTATATTTTAATTCTAGCTAAATTTTAGACAATCAATTTTAGAAGATTCCGATGAACATACATACTTTTATTCGGTCAATTTGCAAATTTTTGGATATTTTAAATCCTAGCAGAGGGTTATTAGATTTAAGATTTTTAATATTTAACTCCTACTTAACTCCTATTTAACTCCTGACAAAATTACAGCTTTTCTCGAATAACTAATTATACAATTTATAGGTTGTTAAATATTCTACCATATTCGACGTTTTATTGAAAATGCACCTTGAAGTAATCCACTATAAAATATGTACTTATATATGTTTATTAACCTTGATTCTTGACATAGTGCTTAGTTCAGTGGATCAGGTTCACTATACAATCGACTACTAACGGATCACGGGTGAGATCTTAAAATTCCCCCACGCAAATTAATTGTTCCCAAATATTTTGCAGGCCAAACACAAAAAAGTTTTAAAAATGATCAAAGTAGGGCTATGATATCAAGACATGATAATATCAGCGAAATATTTTTGAAATGGATTTTAGATAAAATTCCAAAGCGCTAAAAATAACGCTTTGAAATGATGTTTTTCCAGTCGTCCCATTAAACCATGGATCTCTGAGGCAATGTTAAACATGAAACGCAAAAAATGGTTATTGAGAAAGGCAAAATATGTTAGAAACAATCAACGTTTCTAGCAATATGCTACAGCCTATTGTCATAAAGTTAAAACGGAAACTATTGCCAATCGTGTTGCTTATTATAAAAAGAGATTTGATAAGTGTCCCGGAGATTCCAAACTTATGTGGTGTACTATCAATGACATATTAAGTAATAATTTGTCAAATATTAATTATATTTCCAATGAGTTCAGGGTTCAGCAATTATTTCGGAATTATTGCTTCGCAAATTTGAAGTCTAGTCTTCCATTTAATAATAGGAATTCTTTAATTACACTGTGCTTGAATTGTGAACTTTTTTTTCGTGACAAGCTGGGCACCCGGGGGATAAACCTAATTCGAGTATGCTGAATTCAACGGTGCTAGTCCCATTTCAAAGTTAGTCCCCATTTTTGAGATATCGCATTCGACATGTTTTGGCTCTGAGTCAAAATATACCCTCATTTTCACGTTGATAGCTCTTGAACCATTAAGATTTTTGTTATGCTTTCTTCAGCAAAGTTGTTGTGCAGACCAACAACTTTGCCGAACATATCAAGACCGAAAAACCACATATAATATTTTTTTGCTTTTCATTTCGACGAGAAACTCTGTTTTTATCATTTTTTATCATTTTGTTGAATTTAAACTGAGTAGAATCGATCGAATAAACATCGCATCGACAAATATAGATACAATAGAAACAATTTAAAAGAAAGTTAAATCGATTCAGTTGATTTTATGGTGATTTTCCCTAAAAAAAAAATCCTAAAAAATTAACATTTTTCTTCTCTTTGACAAAACAATGGCGTGCCGTTGGGATAGTGGATAAAAATCCTGGATTTTTCCATCCCATCGTTTTAACCAATTACATCACGTAAATTATACACGTAAATTAAGAAACATCTGCATCAATATATCAACCATCAAATGTCACTGCGCCATTCAATCACAGAAACATACGACGGATAAAAATCTCGGATTTTTCTATCCCAGATTATTTTTCAATTTTTTTCAACTTTTTTGTATGCAATGTGGCGTGTCTGTTGTACGAGGTAAATGTTCGAGTGATGAAAGCCGAATTCAGTTCACAAAATTTCTGATATCAAATTTGTGCCGAAAAAAATAATTGCATTTGATTTGTCAACGATTTTTCGGAATGTAAGTGCATTCAGCGCGTTGTTGTTGAATTTTCCGAAAACTCGTTGATAAATTGCTGTTTTTGACAGCTAAAAACAAAAATGTAAACAAACGCAACGAATGCACTAACATTCCGAAATTCAGCAATTGTTTCTTTCGGCACAAATTTGATATCAGAAATTTTGTGAATTGAATTCGGCTTTCGTCACTCGCAATTTACCTCGTTAAGAGGTTTTTTATTTGATATCAATGATTTTGGCACTGCAAATTGAAAATGAATTGAATTGCGATTCGTTTTATTGTTGTCAGTCAAAACAGTTCACACACTCGATAGCAATTCATTTTTGATTCCTTAAACAATTCAACAAAATATACATATTTTAATGTATTAGTTGAAAACAAAAATTAATGGCAGCTACCCTCTCGCTGATATTCCATCTGCATGCGACGGGAGTAGAGGTAAGATCTATTTTTCAAAGAAATCATCATAAAGATTAAAAAAATATCAATGTTATGCAAGGAGACTGTCAAATGTTCAATGTTTTTGGTGATTTTTTCGATCACATCAATTTGTCAGTTTTTTCATTTTTTTTTTTTATTATGAAAAAAGAGTCACTAGTAAAAATTCTCTTAGCAATGATAATAATATGATGTATTTATTTGTTTCATTGTAATACGTTGATTCACTATCATTATGAACCGCAACGGACCGATATTAGGGTGCATTTGAGCCAAAAAATGAAATTTTGTAAAAAAATTAGGGTGGCTTTTAAATTATGGAGGTCAATATCTAAAATATACGAGTTTTCTAGGACAAACGGTTGATGTCATATTGTAGGTGAGGTTTTTGGCTAATAATCCTGAAAATATGAACCAAAAGTTTCGGGCTAATTTTTTAGCAATTTGGCCGAATGTGGCCGGCCGGTTTGGCATTTTTCAGTTTTTTGGCCAAAATGACCTCCAACCTTAATTTTTTGAATTTTTTTTTATATGCTATTTGATTGCTGTCAATACCTTTCTAACGATATGCATATGTCCGTGGTATGTCAAATAAGTTCAACGTCGTGGGCGTGACTAAAATGGCCTTTCAGAGGATGGCCGCGGCCAACATGGCGGCTAAATCAAAAAGTTGTAGAACAAAAGTTGCTTAGTTTTTCAAGTACTACAAACCCTGAATACATGAGATCAAATGAAAGAAGTACGGACAAACAAAAAAACAAACAAACATATATACCAAAGCAAGATTATATGGTGACGTCATAGAAAAATTTCAAAATGTCATAGCTTTGGTCAAAATCATCCGTTTTGGACGTTTGAGGTGTCGTTGATTTGGTATTAACGTATACAATCATAATTTGCTAAATAAGAGGCACTTTTTGAGGCAGTTATAGCTGAAAAACTAATTTTTTGGAAGTCGAACTCGTATATACGAGTTCGACTTCCAGCACAGTAGGTGCTTTCCTCACTCGTTTGGACTGCCGTCCAAAGTGATAATTTACGTGATGTAATTGGCTAAAACGATGGGATGGAAAAATCCAGGGGGTCTATTATGAAATTTTCGACGCGCGTATATTTTTCGACAACGTCGACAGTCGACAACGTCGAAAATCGCTATTATGAATTTTTTTTTTCGACGATGTCGAAAAATGAAATTAATTATTTTTTATATGAAAATTTTTATTAATTATTTTTTAATAAATTTAAATTAATTAATTAATTTTTATTAATTAAAATTTTATAAGTTTAAATTATTAATTAATTTTTACTAACAAACTTTTTTTATATCTCAACACTTAACACTTTTCTTTTATGTACTCGACACCTCAAGAGCTGTCGTAAAATAGTCGACGTTATCTAAAAAAAACGCGGTCGAAAATTTCATAATACCAAATTTTCGACAACGTCGAAAAAAATACGCGCGTCGAAAATTTCATAATAGACCCCCAGGATTTTTATCCACTATCGCAACGGTACGCCATTGTTTTGTCAAAGAGAAGAAAATGTTAATTTTTTAGGATTTTTTTTAGGAAAAATCACGATAAAATCAACTGAATCGATTTAACTTTCTTTTAAATTGTTTCTATTGTATCTATATTTGTCGATGCGATGTTTATTCGATCGATTCTACTCGATTTAAATTCAACAAAATGATAAAAAGTGTTTTTCGTCGAAATGAAAAGCAAAAAAAAATTAGATGTGGTTTTTCGGTCTTGATATGTTCGGCAAAGTTGTTGGTCTTGATCTGCGCAACAACTTTGCTGAAGAAAGCATAACAAAAATCTTAATGGTTCAAGAGCTATCAACGTGAAAATGAGGGTATATTTTGACTCAGAGCCAAAACATGTCGAATGCGATATCTCAAAAATGGGGACTAACTTTGAAATGGGACTAGCACCATTGAATTCAGCATATTCGAATTAGGTTTACCCCCTGGGTGCCCAGCTTGTCACATTTTTCAACTAGCGCGGTGTTATTTATTTATTTATATTGAAAAAAGTCTACAAATTTGACTTGAAACATATTAATTTAAGAATATAAAATATAAAATAAAATAAATCCGCATTGGATTTGAAAATTTGAAATATAAAAGTAAAGTAACAAGTAAAAAAATCACTGAGCGGCATAAAATTGTCTTAATCTACTTTTAAAATTATCTTTAGTTAAACAAAAATCAAATAAATAATTAATTCTATTGAAACTTTTACACATCATCTTCACTGGTTCATTATCGCTATAGTTGGTTCTGTGTCTATCTAAGTGGAGGAAGCCAGGATCTCTTAGTTGTCTACCAGGAACCTTTATTTTAATTGACTTTAGCACATCCGGTGCGTCGATTAGACCTAGTAGAAGATTACCAATAAATGTACTTTTCAGCAGTTCGCGTCTATTTTCAAGAGTTGTCAAGTTGTATGACTTGCACCCGGTTAAATATGGTGGTTGCCGCTGTATGTTAACGTGGTATGGTAGATCATGGTCATAGACCAATCCGTCTTTCCAGGCCAATTAGCGTATAAGCTTCTTTTGAATTTTCTCAATACTCTGGATATGAGCTTCGTAGAACGGACACCACACATTTACAGCATATTCCAGCTGGGATCGAACGTAGGCGCAATACAGGATCTTAATTGTTTCCACTTCAAAATTATCACCCGTCCAACGTTTGACAAAACCGAGCATGGAGTTCGCGCGAGCGATGCACAGCTCAATGTGCTTAGTAAAGCTCATGTTTTCAACGAAAGTAATCCCTACATAGGTCTTTAGTCTCAAGTACTACCTGAAGGAGTACACCATTTATCTTGTAGCCTTGTGTAACAGGGTTGATTTTTCGGTGAAATGATAGAGATTTGCACTTTTCAATATTGAGACTCAGAGAATTAAACTCGCATCATAACGCTAGAATGTCAATATCTTCCTGTAGTTCACTGGCATCGTCGACTGATTCGATTGCTTTGTAGATTTTGAGGTCATCTGCGAACATCAGGATATTGGAATGCTTTATCACTTCGGTAATACCATTTATGAAGATTGTGAAAATCCATGGGCCAATGTGAGAGCCTTGTGGTACACCAGAGGTAGCTTGTATTCTATTTGACGTTTTATCTCCTATTTCAATATATTGGATTTGATTACTCAAATAAGATTTGAATTATATTACGTCAACTTGTTTGTGCTTCTCAATTTCTTTAATAGAATAGCTAGTAAATTCTATGAGATTTGTAGATACTGATCTTTTAGGCATAAAACCATGTTGATATTGTGATAAATACCGTGGAAGCACTGATTTCAATGAGTTACATATTACTAGTTCAAATAATTTAGGTATAGCAGATATAGATGTAATACCTCTGTAGCAAGAAACATCATTTCTAGATCCAGTTTTGAAAATAGGCGTCACTCTAGTTGTTTTCCAATTTTGTGGAAAGTTGCCAATTTTAATGACTAATTGAACAAAATGCTTAGAGGGATTGCCAACTTTTTAGAATTTTTAAAAAATTAAGCAGGAATACCATCAGAACCACATCTTTCTCCGAATTGTACCAATGCTCGCTGGATGTCTTCTGGCTTGATGTGTGGAGTAAATATGAATGTACCATATTCACTACAGGCTAAAAGCGATGCCACATTACAATTTCTACGAACGTTTTCTGAAAATGTTTTTTCATTTACGAATAAATTATTGCATATATTTTATTTAAATCAATGAGATATATTGTAAAATAACTTTATTTATTAGCCAAAATAATAAATTTACAATTATTGAACAATTTTAATTGAAAAGTAGTCATTTTTCTATTTTGCCGTTCCTAGAAACGTTTTTTTTTTCATTCAGGAAAATTTTCCAATTAAAATTGTTCAATAATTGTAAATTTATTATTTTGGCTAATAAATAAAGTTATTTTACAATATATCTCATTGATTTAAATAAAATATATGCAATAATTTATTCGTAAATGAAAAAAACGTTTTCACAAAACGTTCGTAGAAATTGTAATGTGGCATCGCCTTAAGTCTTTATAGCTATCAATGTCTCCCGCTTTATAAACAGATTGAAAAAACTCAGCAAACATGTTGGTTATGTCCTGTGGATTAAAGACTTTTGATCATTAAATTTCATCCAGGCTGGGTAGCCATCAATTTCGCGTTTGGTTTTAAAAAATTTCCAAAAGTGTCTGGGATCGCCTTTTATTTTATCCTTTAGATTACGAATATAGCTTCGGCATCTCAGTTCAAAATAAGATTCGAAATTTTGGTTATAATCAGTAAATTTCTGTTTACTATCCTGGAAACACACCACTTTGTGGTTTACTTTATAAGCCTTGTCTTTTTTGTTTTTAAGACTGATGAGTTGATCGTCATACCATGGAGGATATTTGTTCGGTTTGCTCATAGAGACGGGAACGAATAAATCGATTCCTTTAAATAAATGTGTGAAATTTTTTTTCCACGTTTACATCTATGTCATCGCTGTTAAACTCGGCATTCCAATTTATTTGCTCAAAATATTGTTATAAATTATTCGAATTGGCCTTTCTGAAGTTGTAATATAGTTTCCGGTTTTGATAATTTTGAAACCTGTTATTCACTTTCATTTCGAATATTATTTCTATTGCTTTATGGTGAATATCATTAATTACGAAAGGTGTTAGTGACTCTTCTGTTTTTAATAAAACTGGTTCATTAGTAAAAATAAGGTCCAAGGTTCGGTCTCGTCCATTTTATAATTCGCAGATTTAACTCAAATTGGAATCAAATATCCCTTTCGAGTTCAATAAAAAAATTTTTTTTGGTTCAATTTACGTTCACCATACACAAATGTGTATGTAAATTATGACAGGTTGTAATGTCTTCCGTATTTTAACGGATCTTAGTTAAATCGGAATTCTTTTTGTAAAAAGCATAATAATTTGTTAAAAAAATAATTATATAACATATAATTTATTTGTTCTTGATAACATATTAATTATTTTATCATTATTATAGTTACTGCGTTATTTTTGGGACGAAAACAAAATTAAGTGGTTTACACAAATGTGTACATTGGTCTTCAATTACCACCTAATTCTATGTTTGACATCTTCGTTTGTCTTAATCGAAATTTGTATACACAATTGTGTATGCGGGTCAGGAAAGAGATATGGTGTCGACGAATAGGTACTCATTATCCGAATTCACATTTACAGGCATAATCTCGTTGGTTTCTTCATCATACGTCCAACTAACATTTGAGAGATTAAAATCCCCAGTTATTAAAATTATGTCTGATTGATCGGCAGTATTGGTAATTTCCATAATTGTGTCGCAGCACTTGGTATACGATGATGTAGGCGAATAAGGTGGAATATACGCCACGTAAATTCGTACTGTTTTATTAATGATGACAATTTTTACACATAATTGCTCGATCGATGGATTCATTAAATCTACCAATACATTAGGTAGTGATGTATCGATAGCTATGAGTACTCCGCCACCGGATTTTTTTATGCTTGTTTGTGGTGAGCGATCACATCTATAAACCACATATTGACTAGGGAAGAATTCCGAACTCAAAATTTTATCGTTGAATGATGTTTCACAGATGACAAATCGGAAAGAGTGTTTTTAAAACAAAATTATGAAATTGAGCAGCCTTTGAAGACATTTTATTTATATTTTGAAAGTAAAATGTCTGTTTAATAGTTTTCTGAGGATGGGACAAGGTTGGGGTGCCATGATTACATTCCGAATTTGTGGCACTATTTGGCCGAAAATAGCTGGCCGAAAAAACGCCTTTCTTTGACCCCAATCAAATTCTTTGACAAACAGTCCTGCTGGCCACAGAGTAGAGTTGATGGTGCTTTGAAAAACTTCACCTGGAATATTGATTTTGTATGATACGTAATCATAGTTCATTCCAAAGCTTGCTTTCGACACCATGCGTTGGGCAAACAGATCTTCAGTATTCGCGATCTTTGTCACTAGTTTGGGAAACTTGGGTATTCGGCTAACGAAAATTTCATATTTTTAATTGTTGTTTTGGAACCGGTATTGTTTCTGAAATTTTGAAGTCAGCAATGAAGAGATAGTACTTCATAAAAATGGTTCCAGATGCGACTTAAATAATTACCGGCCTATTGCTCAACAACCAGTTTTGTTAAAAATAATGGGAAAAATTATTAAATTTGGAATGGTGGTATTCTTAGAGAAGCTTGATATTATAAGTTGTTATCAGCACGGTTTTCGCAATGGATTTCCCACTGAGTCTGCTTTAATTGAATTTTTAAATGGCGTGCATGCATCGCTAAATAATTCCGACTTTTGCGCTGATCTTTGTTGACATAAAACAGCCTTTGACCGTAATCATGTTGTTAAGGTGAATGGAACTATGGGCAGTACTTATATTTTAAGTGTTCCTCAAGGTTCCGTCTTGGGGCCTCTTTTATTTTTGATATACATAAACTCAATTTTTAGTACAAATTTGGCAAGCACTATGATTGCTTTTGCAGACGATATGAGATTATGTTATTGTGGATCCTCACGAACTGATGTTTGCCATAAAATTACAGACGACCTTTTAGTTTTAAGAAAATGGTTTGGCCAGCATTTCCTAATTTTAAGTGACAAAACTAAGATTATGCATTTTAGTTTGGGTAGCAGTATTTTACATTCACCGTTAACGTATCATTCCAGTTTTAGTAATGGCGTTAATTGCTCCAGCTCGTGCATTTCCATTGAAGCTGTTGAGAGTTTCAAGTATCTTGGAATTATTGTTGATTGTAATCTGAGTTGGAAGCAACATGTCGATACAATAAACAAGTCTCTCAGCAATGCATTACGAACTTTATATCTGTTAAGACCAGTAGCTCTAAATTCTAATATGCTTGTATTAACTCTAGGCTTGAATATGCGTTATCGCGTTGGGGCGGTTGCTATCATTCAACTTTAAAAATTCTCATTATTGTTCAGAAATATGCTATTCGTGTCATGTGTTTTAAGTCTTCACGGGTTTCTGCATTATCATTATTTTTGAGTTTTAAAGTTTTACCATTACAACATTTATATGTTTATAAAGTTTTACGTTTATTTTATTTGCGAAGTGGGCATAGATTATTGAGATCAAATGTGCGATACAATATTAGAAACAATGATGTGTTGTTCTCCACATTTTTTTAGTGAACATTTTAGAAAATATTTCCTGGTAACTGCCCCTTCTTTATTCAACCAACATCCACTTAGCATTCGACAACAAATAAATTCGAAATCATTTCTTTCTAATATCGATTTCCTTTTTAGTTTTAGTCTGATGCAGTTTAATTTTAGTTCACATTGTTTATCTTTTTTTATATTTTCATTGTTATATTTTTAATTCTAATGTTTCATAACTTTTTATCATAATATTTCTTTGTTAGGGTAGATCAATACTGCCGTTAATTCGGTGATGATTACCCTACTCATTTATTTTCATTTTGTATATTAATAAAAAGATAAGCGTGCATGCTTAAAAAAAAAAGACCGAAAATGCTAGTGGTCAATTTATATTCAAAATTAAGCATATAATAATATAAAAAACCAACTTTTCATTTTAAAAATTAGCTTGTTATTAAATTTATGTCTAATTTGCAATATTAGATGTGGTGGGTTTCCCCAAAAATACTTGTCCAAAATTATTGCCCCAAATAATGTTTTCCCAAACGTCGTTTCATCAAATATCGTTTGCCCAATAATTGTTTCCCGAAAAATATTGTGTCCAAAAAGATCCCCAAAAATTGTAATGTCATTTTATTTTCATATTAAACTGTTTTATGGCAGAAAATTAAAATTTTTGGATTATAATTATTAACAGGGAGTCCTAGAAGAGTAGGATTAAACAAAACTGGGTGATGTGGGAAATTTACGAATAGCAGCCAAAAATCAAATGACCAAATTATATGATTTTATTTGACTATTTGGGGATTTTCGTAATAGAATTTTACCTATTTAAATATTTATGATTTAAAGTACGTTTTGGGAATTTTATTTTGACTAGAAAAAAACTAAGATTTGGTTTAAAAAAAATTGAGAAATCAAGGGAATGTTAATTGGGTTGAGGTCGTTTACCTGCTTTTCAAAATCCCGGTTTTTCATAATCTTTTACTAGTCAGTGCAATGTAATAAATGCATAAAATATTTGCTGGTCCCGTATCTAACTGGATTAGAATTGTAAGAAATTTTGAATTGCCAAGAAGGCCATATCTTAACATTTTCTTCATATTTCATCAAAAAACAAACCGTCCTTCTCAGGACAACCAATCATAAAAATAAATTTTATTAAAATAATATATTTATAATCTACAATAGGTATACGTAAGAAGATGCAATACAAAGTGGATGCGCAAAAAATCAAATCCATTTTTGTGAGATTCTTCATTTGACAATGATATGAAGAAGTGTCTTAATTCCAATCGGTATTGCCAAAAATGATTCTGCATCTAAAATTTATGTAAAATCGTAATCTAGATCTTATTTTGAACTTAATCCGACTTTTGGCGATAAAGCACCACCAGTGTTTATCGCTGGTTTACAAAATTCAATCGTGGCCGTTCCTTCGGCATTAGTGGGACCAGCATACATTTAATATTGATTCAACATTTGGCCGCCAAAAATGCGTTGGATCCCACATAATTTGACAAACGCTTAAAAAGACTTGTTTCAATTGGTTTTTCGACCGAATGATATAAAAAAGAAAAAATTATCGCGGTGCTTCAAAAATTTCTAATTTCTATAACATCGTGACAAGTGACGAATTTTGGATCTAAGCGAATCTGAAACCAATTAACAGTCGACGGTATAGATGTTCCACTATAAGCCAAATCCAACAAAAGTTCACACATGTAAAAAGCACTTCGAAGCAAATGATCGCCTGTTTTGTAGGAACAACTGGAGATGTCGCAACCCTACCATAATGGTGCAACGTAGAACGGTCAATTCTGAATGGTGCACAATCATTTAACTTTGCCAGAGGTCTTCGGCGAAATAACGAAAACCAACCGCCGGCGACAGATCATTTTCCACCACGACAATGCTTGACTGGCCAAAAAATCGAATTAAAGTGTCAATCTCCGTCTAATTCTGATTTGACACCCAGATATGTACTTCTTTTTATTGCCGAAAATCAAAAACAAATTGCGTAAATTAGTTCAAACACATGCAAAAGTATATTGATTTTCAAGGAAAATATTTTGAACAATAAAGCCATTTTTGATAAATAAATATTTGCTCTCTAATCCCGAAATATAAAAGGAAACCCTCGCAGAAAATATATGCGCGAAATTCACCTGCAATTGTGGTGTATGCGCATCGCTATAAGATAAACTGTATACACCATTTGACCATGACCATTTATTGGATATATCTGACAGAAGTAACCAACTGTTTGGCCAAACAGTGACCAATTATGTGATTATAACATCAACGTTGAAAAATTTCTGAAATTCAGCCATTCTGAATGGAATTCGGATGTGCCAAATTGGTTTGTATGCTGGGAAAATTTTTGTTTAAAAATCTATTAATACTACACTTTTACTGAAGTTGCCGCTTTGTCCGAAGTTGCTATAAATATTGCTTAGTTACCTAAAAACAAACAAAATACAAACATAAGTAAGACGCATGTATTTTCGGGAAATCCTTTAAACTAATCAAATTTAAGATTCGTATGGATTTTCTGATATTAAAACATTGTGATTTCCAAACACAAGGCAATTGCGAAAAAAAATTAATCCAAAACCGAATAAAAATTTTAATTTGACGCCCTCCTAAAACTAGAAAAATGCCTTTCATAATTTCATTTCGTCGGAAGTTTTAGTGGCACTTTATTACTAACCAAAATTAAATTGTCTTAAGACTACGGTGGTTGGTGATATAATCCGCGACTATAAAAATATTGTAAATAACAAAAAACTATAAACATAAGAAAATGTCTAACAATATTTTATTTTATTGTTATGTTTGTAATAAAACTTATTTTTATAACATGTAATGTAATTAAACTGTGGGTAAACTTTCTTAGAAAAAGCTTTTAGAGGAGTCACTTGTTTTACATAAAATAAGAAATTTTACAACAAGGACGGACGCAACAATGTTTTATGTTTATTGGCCAAACTTTTATGGGCTGTACATGTACACAAATAAATAAATCTTGATTAATTTTTAAACGCCAAGCGCGTCATAATTTTCCTGGACAAAAATCCGTTTACTATACGTAAATGTAGTAAGTTTTCGATTGGTTGAAACGCGAGTCGATGGCATTGAAAATAAAACCTTATAAATACTGCATTAACCTTTAGCATTTTTGGATTTTCTGTGATTTTTTGCCATATTATCGATAAAAAACGGAAACAAAGAGGAAAAGTTATCGAATATAATTTATACACTTTTCTCCAAAAAAGAATATATACACATACACAAAAAGGGTTGTGTATAAATTTTCTTTTATATTTACCACGCGCCAACAATAAACAAAATGTGAATCATATATTCAACCACAATCATTATTATGAATAATATGCATAATACATTAACTATGATGATGATGATGATGATAACTATAATGATCCGAATATGCCGACTATTGATTCAGTGATTAAATTAAATTTGGCTTGCTTTACAAGAATAGTTTTTATATTTTTTGGAGCGTCGTGAATATTTCAAGGCTAGTGATACAGACTTTGAGTCTCCACTGCCAGAACCATAAATACACTTTTGTTGTTATATCAATTTTTGTCGCCACAGATTCATGGTATACACTAGACAAACTAATCAATTATTTTTGTTTACTTACACACGGTAATCATTAATTACTTTAGACATTGTTTATGGTTTAATAATTTTTTTTTGCTATAATATTATTATTGCAGTCTTTTTAGATTAATTTGTAGTTTTTATAATTGTGTTATAGAACATACAGTAATTTTGCTGTTGTTGCTATTTTATAACGAGCACAATCGATTATTTTAATTATTTTGCTGTGTATGTAGTGTATGCATTATAGTCAAAACTAACAATTTAAAATCTATTAAAGCAATATGTAGTATTTTATTTTGTAGAAAGCAATGAATAACTATACAATAATATTTTTTTTCACTATAAACTAAAAATTCATGAATAATAAAGTTTTAATATATTATGAGTCATGCACCAACGGAATTATATAAAAAAAAACTTCATTTTTTCGCTTTCAACTATGTACTATAGTTTTTTTTTTACAAATATTTTTGGTTTTCTCTAAACGAACTATATTTAATAACACACAAATCTTAAATGTACACTGAATTATTATATTTTTAATAACTAATTTATTAAATTGTATATTTTATAATATGTGAGACTAAACTAAATAAATGCACAGAGCGACAAAATTTACAAAAATAATTTTTACGTTCAACTTTAGCAAAATGTTATAAACTAATACGACGAAAAGTGGAAAATGTTTTAGAAAATGTAAAAATTTTCTTTTTTATTATACGTAATTCGTGTGACTCGATTTTATTCGGATATCGATTATTTTCTTCTGTCCATAGTCGCACGCTCGTACAGTTAAAAATAATAATACTGCACCACCGTTCGTGAGGAGGAGAAATCATTATTAATTTTTCGGCTGTCGTTGCCTTTGTTTTGGTAGATTATTTTTTTTGCCATGGTTCGTTAAGATTTTTTTATTTGTATGTATGTGTGGAAATGTAGTACGCGAAACGCAGGGCTAGTAAGTTGCATTCAACACACAGAATATAGCACACATTTAATACTGCTCCAAACGGTTGTGACTATTTGATGAACAAAATTATATTCTTTAATTGGATAATTTATATAACTTTTATTAATTAATAAACATCTGCTCAATTTTATAACCGGACACTATATTCTTGATAATATAGATAAGGTCGCTATAGCTTTATTTTGAACACATGAAACAATATAATTTAGGACAGTGCTGTCCAACTTTTTTTAACTCGTGGGCCGTTCTTTCTTAAAGAAAACACTTCGTTGAAAAGTAAATTCAAACTTGCTGTCTTTATAACTAAAAATAAAACTAACCCCTCGATTCTGACGTACAGTCAGGAAGTTTTTCGCCTTCGCGAAGACTATAGACTTTTAATTCTTATTCTGTACTTCTTATACTTAGTACTTATTCTCCAATTACTTAATTATTTGAAACTTATTTGACACTATCTTAAATAAGTCGGTCAAGTCATTCCAATTCATTGTACCGACTTATTTGTGACGTAATAACAAAAAAAAAATAAACAATTTCTATTATATGCATTGGTCATTTACAACAAACATTAAAAGTTAACCCAAATGGATTCATCTAAATCCAAAATGGTTTTGGATTCACGTATATCCAATGCAATTTTTAGTACTAAAGGTTTGTACTAAAATATTAAAAGTGGTATATTTCAAACTATAAAATCGACATAAATATTATTATGTTTTGAAAATAAAATATTAATAAAATGACGAAATATGCACATACACGTAGGGAACAACATTTTTACTTACAAACTTTGCCTTCAAAGTAAATCCGAAAATGACTGTTTATTTGGAAAATTATAAATCCAAAACTAAATCCTAATCCACTTTTACCAATAGCTGTATTGCGGGATCCGCGCGAAACGCATTAAGCTCGATTTATATTATACGTTCCTTTCAGTTCCTTCATTTATCGTATCACACAAAAAAAAACATTGTTACATATATTTTATATAGGAGTATTTATATTATCCGTTCCTACACTTACGGAACGGATAATATAAATACTCCTATGAAAATACATGTAACAATGTTTTTTTTTTGTCTGATACGATAAATGAAGGAACTGAAAGGAACGTATAATATAAATCGAACTTTATTTCAAAACGCGATATCCCTTTTCCTGCTGTCCGCACAATTGCGTGGGTAAGCCAAACAAAAAATCATGTCAACAATTTATTTTTGTATGTATTTTGAACCAACATACACATATGTATATTCCACTTAATTCGTTTTCGTTATTAAAAACAAATAATTAATATGTTATATAATTTATGTTATCAAATTATAATGTTTTTTTAAAAATAATTCCGATTTAACAAAATGATCAAACAAAACGCGATATTTAATTCGCAATATAGTACGATATGGTACGGAATGTGTATTGCGAAGCGACGGGAGCGCAGCGATTTGCCTGATATCCCGAACCTATACTCACGTTTATCTCGATTTTTAAATTCCTATAAACTGAAATTAAATTTCCCCTATCCGCCTGATATAACCAGATCCTAAACTCCAACTCCTATCGATTTTTAAAATTTTAAAATATCGCGGTTTGTACATAGGTAGACACTTAGAATGGGTACTTCTATTTTTCCCATATAAAATTTGCTATTTCATTTGAGGCGTGTTAGTGAAGGATGGTTATATAAAAAAGCTTATGGCTTACTCATATCTCAAAATGAAAAACCCCATCAGCTGTTTATTTATGTGCGCAATGACAACCTATGGTGACGACTTAATTTTGTGCTTTTAAAATTATTAATTAAAATTCATTAAAATAATAAAAAAATTATAAAATAATTAGTGGTTTATGTAATAGTGCATCATTTGATAATAAAAATTATAAACTTTTAATTAAAATGAAGTGTATTGTGAAAAGTTCAAAAATACGCAAAAAAAAATTCAAAAAGGCATATCTTACCATCAATAAGTTTACTTAGTGTTATATAAAATAAATTGTAAATTATGTTAAGAAGAAAGTGATTTGTGGTAAATTTATCCGTAATTTAAGTTATAAATGAGAGAAAATTAAGTAAACAATTTTGATTGCCGGCTTGGGGTTTTTCATTTTGTGTTTGTAAACAGATGGTATATTACAGTGTCGCATTTTTCTTATTACTTCGTACACATTCTACGTGCTTTTCTTTTGATAATTACTTTTTGTTTTGGAATACTATAAGTAGAATATTTTACCGAAAATAAAAACAATTAATGCGTACTATATTGGAATAAAAATAATTGTGAATTTGTGTAGTTTTCAATTTCGATCGAACAAATTCTAATTACGACTCGTTGATTTATATGCTTTCTCTTTTACCCTCCGAATTTGACTCACGTGACAGATGTTTTCATGTATTCTGTAGTTTAATTCTAATTCTATGGTTTTGTACCTATCGCAGTTTGAAATCATAGAATTAGATTATATAGAATGAATATAAGCATCTGTCAAGCGTCACACATTCGGAAGGTAAACGAGAAAGCATATAAATCAACAGGCCGTATTTAGAATTTGTTCGATTGAAATTAAAAACTACACAAATTCATAATTATTTTTATTCCAATATAGTACGCATTAACTGTTTTTATTTTGGGTAAAAAATTGTACTTTTAGTATTCCAAAATAAAAAGTAATTATGAAATGTAAAAGCACGTAGTAATAAGAAAAATGCGACACTGGTAATATAAAATATGTTTACAAAAAGAAAACACCCCACGCCAACAATCAAAATTGTTTTCCTATTTTTTCTGATTTATAACTTACATTTAGGATAATTTTACTACAAATCATTAACATAATTTACATTTTATTTCATAAAAACACTTGGTAAACTTACTGATCGTAAGAAATGGAATTTTTTAGGTGTGTGTTGTGGCAGCTTTTCACAATACACTTTATTTTAATAAAAAGTTTTCAATTTTTATTACTAAATGATGCACTACTATACTATGCACTAACCATTTTAGTAACATACTTAATCATTTTAACTAATAATTTTTTAATTGCGCAAAATTAAGTCGTCACTTCGTACAACAACAAAAAGTAATTTGGTTGGGGTATTTTCTTTGACATATGAGACCGCCATATGCATTTTTATACAATCATCCTGCTCTGGCTTGTAACACATGAAATAGCAAATTTTATATGGGAAAAAAACTTTACATTCATTCTATAGTATATAGTTCTGTATGAAATATCATGTTTTGAAAAATCGCGTTTTGATAATTCGCGTTTCAAATGGGACCCTTGTATTGCATTGGTAAAAGTGAATTAGGATTTAGTTTTAGATTTATAATTTTCCAAATCAACAACCATTTTCGGATTTAGTTTTTGGCTTCGAAGTTTGTAAATAAAAATATTATTTCCTACGTATATTTGCATATTTCGTGATTTTATTAATATTTTATTTTATTTTAAAAACATAATAATATTTATGTCGATTTTGTAGTTTGAAATATTCTATTTTCAATATTTTAGTACAAACCTTTAGTACTAAAAATTGGATTGGATTTACGTAAATCCAAAATCATTTTGGATTTAGATGAATCCATTTGGGTTAATTTTTAATACGATTGTTGTTATAAATGACTAATGCAATACGCCTGTTGTCACTAGATTTGAAAATAAAAACGGCATGTATTACATTTAGTCAAAACACAATTTTGGAGTCATTTCTGTGTAGACATACTTAGACATACGGTTTTTAGGAAACAGCCTTATTTGAATAAGTACGTCTATACAGAAGTGTCTCCAAAACTGTGTCTTGACAATGTAACACATACCGTTTTTATTTTCAAATCTAGTGACAACGATTAACATATCAATATTTTTTTTTTCATTCGTTGTTGCTGCTTTTTTCAGATATCCAAATGGAATATTTTTGACTCTATATGCAAGTATCTCTAAGAAAATAATAATGATTCCAGTTTGTTAATTTTATGGTTATTTTTGCTTCTATGATATTATTTCTGATGTGAATTAAATATGATAACTGAAGAAAATTCGTACGTGGAGCACCTTAGTTAAAATTTTATATGATAAGGTGCACAGTGGTTTATAAGATGGCAAAATTGGTCCCCTTCGTCTCAAGACCTACTATGCCAATATGAAATTAAATTTTAATGTAAGCTCTTAAGTTTTGACTGGTTGAGGTTTAAATAAGTAAGTACATGAATTGGAACGAGTTCACTTACTTATTTATGATGGCGATAAATAAGTCAATAAGTTTAAAATAAGTAAGTAATTGGGAAAGGGCCTTAGTCTTATCTGTTTTCGTTAATATTAGCGAAATAGGTACAGATACCAACTCTACGAATAAAATTCTAATATATTTTACCCACATTATTTAAAATAAAATACTATTTTATATTTTTATAATACATTTTTTAGCAAATTCGTGAGTTTTTAACAATTTCGAATTTGAATTACAGCTTTTCGTTCATAAATTTGAAACAATATGGTGAACATTTGGTTTTGACAGCTCTATAATAAAGGGTGTTTTTTATAGGTTCTCAATTTTAAATTAAAGTAGAACAAAGAAAAACACCTTGAATATCAGTGAAACTAGTTTTATTGAAGTCGATGGTTAGCTCGAGTCCGAATTTTTGGTGGATTTCTTGGATAAGTGTAGCCTTCCCGAAAAAGTGTAAATACAATAAAAATTGTAGCACATATCCCGAAAAACCATTTATAAGTGAGGAAAACAAAGAATATAGAAAAATAATATTATGTAAAAAAAATGACTGGTAAACATTTTTTTTTAATTTATTTAATCCGAATAGCGATATTTTGTGTAGGTTTTATGGGTCCATATTAAATTCTATACCGTCTACTCGGGTTAAACAATTAAATTTAAAAAAAGGTTATTTCTAACCAATATGAGCTTGGGGCCAATTCTACATCTTAGTAAGTATCATGGCCTGTCTGACCATACATACCGCTTGGTGGCTTTATCTCCAGATATTGCGGTATAGAATTTAATCTAGACCCATAAAACCTACACAAATTATCGCTATTCGGATTAAATAAATTAAAAAAAAAATGTTTACCAGTATTTCTTTTGACATTATTGCCGTGTTTCTTGACGCTCAGTTGAAATCAGTTCAAATTTTATATGAAAAACATGATCCAAATTTAGTTTCAGATCACAAATTTTGATTTTAAATCTAGCAAGCGCCTTCGTGTTGGTTTCATGAAACATGAACTGAACTGGATCAGATCAAGCGTCAAGAAACACAGCTATTAATATTATTTTTCTATATTCTTTGTTTTTCTCACGTATAAATGGTTTTTCAGGATGGTGCTACATTTTTTAATGTATTTACACTTTTTCGGGATGGCCACACTTATCCACGAAATCCATCAAAAAATTCGGGCTCGAGCTAACTTAATCGACTTCTTTATTGGATCGATACTTTTATACCATTAATGCTTGAATATGATTTCGGCTATGTGACCGCCGCGGCTGGCGCGTAGATGACGCAATCTGGATGTTCAATTTACACGCAATTTTCGCAGCGGCAGTATCTCACTAATAAGTTAGCGGTTTATCGGCGTAGACAAGTGGCCTAACATATCCCCAAAGAAAATAATCTAATGGAGTTATGTAGATCACACGATCTCGGTGACCAATTAACAGGACCATTACGTGAAATTAGTCTTTCATCAAATGCTACTTTGAGTAAATTAATTGTATCCCGTGCTGTGGCATGTGGTACCATTGTGGCAGCCAATTGGAGTACAAAGTTAGAAATGATATCTCTATACCGTTCACCGTTGGCTGTAACATTCCGCCCATCATCGTGTTTTAAGACATATGGGCCAATTATTCCACCGGCCCATAAAGCGCACCAAACAGTGATTTTCTCTGGATGTAACGGTGTTTCGGCAAAGGCTTGTGGATTATTTTCACTCCAAATCTGACAATTCTGTTTATTAACGTACCCATTCAACCAAAAGTTGGCTTCATCGCTCAACGCGGCGTGTGCGTTGGTCGGATGACTTTAATTCCTGCACAATTTTGCAAGCATGTACACCAAGATCTTTAGATAAAATCTTCCATAAAGTGGATGTACACATCTCCAGATGATGAGAACGACGTCGGACGTCGAATTGAATGATTTGGGTCTTCCTCAATGCTACGCTGCGCGTCTATCGCTTGTCCGATACGCATTGTTTGACGTCTTACTGGATGCGTATTATCGTTTAGATTTTAGAGTATACGTGGTCCATAATCACCCAAATTACCCTCTCTAATGGTCGATTATGACGACCGCAAAACGGACGTAATGCACGATGAGTTTGGCGAACAGAACCATTATTTTGATAAAAAATTTAAACAATTTGCAAGCGTTGCTCTAGCGTGAGTCTATTCATTATGAAATGGCAAATTAAACTAACGACAAAGCAAATGTCAGCTGTCAAATCGGTTGTCAAACAAAGCAGTGTTGCCAACTTAAAGATGTGAACCTCTAAAAAAACACTTTGTATTATTTAAGGCTACTGCCTATAGAATATAAATGGCGATTTTAGTGTTAAAAAGAAAGTCTTGGATAAGACGGTATTAGTAGTTTTATCGTCAGATTCAGGGGTAAGTAAAACAGAATTCACACAATATAACTAAAGATTGGTGCAATGCAGTCAAAGCTGCTGAGCAGCAACACCTGTTGTGACAACTGAAATTTTCAGTAAGCTGTTATTATATTTGATCCTAAATGGGTCATGCTGCATGTTGCACAATCTCATGTAACAGTGGGGACCACGGTAAATACCTCAATATTGACTGAACTCGTAACAAACTAACAATCAACTAAAGATTATCAAGTTGATATCCGAGCAATGGGGAAATTTTTCAAAGGCAAACAGACTTACACTTTACCAATGTTACAAATATTTAGTAAGACAAAATGATCTAAACTGCGTCACTGCCATTCCAACCTGAACAATTTTATTATAAAAATTATATTTTTACAGTATTGTGCAAAACCTAAGCAACTTTCGCTCGACAATCATTTAAAATACTTTATTTCTGTTTTAATATTTTTTGTAAAAAATTAGTTCATATTTATTTATTCCTTTATTATATAATGTTTACAAATATAAACTAAATAACGGCTAATTTTCAGTAAAAAAAAAAATAAAAAATTCAAATATTTATTTTAATTGGCTGTGCAAAACAAAAGCAACTTCTTAATACTTAGTGAAATAACCTTTATTTTTAATTACTTCCGCACATCTGCGGGGCATTGATTCAATTAGGTTTGAAACTATTGCTATTGGTTATTTTCCCACTCTGCTCTCAAAGTTTTCAATAGTTCTGCCTTGTTGCGATGCCGTTTATTACGTACCCTTCGTTTAAGAATCCCGAAGAGGTTTTCAAAGGGATTCAAGTCTGGTGATTGCGCCGGCCAATCCAGGACTTGAATCCCATTAGCTGAAATCCACTCTTTAACCAACTTCGATGTGTATTTCAGGTCGTTGTCGTGTTGAAACACCCATCGAAGGGCATTTCCCATTCCGCGTAAGGGAGCATTTGTGTTTCCAAAATATTTTTATAAAGAAATCGATCCATTTTTTCACTTATCTTGTAAAATGGGCCGAGACCTTGAGCCGAAAAACACGTCCACACCATTTCATTGCCGCCTCCGTGCTTAACTGTACCTTTACAGTAGAGCGAGGATTCAGGCGTTATCCTTTTATTCGCCTAACATGACACTTGCCATCCGAATTTAGTAAATTAAACTTACACTCATCGCTAAATAACACTGTGTTCCATTTATTTATTGTCCAATTAAGATGGGTTCTAGCAAAATTTAAGCTGGAGATAAATTAAAAATTAAATAAATGTGTTACAATGAAGTCAAATGTCTACAAACCGATTTAGAACGTGTCTCTTGGTAAGAATGGGTTTCTTGCATGGAGAAAAACTCTTCAAATTGTTCTCTATAGCACGTCTCCGGACAGTGCTAGGATCTACACATAAACCTAGCGCTCCCACAATTTCTCTTGAAGAAATAAATGGATCTTTTTTAATTAAACTGACTCTTTTTCTATCAGTACGGGGTGATGTTGATGCTTTCGAAAGCGGCCGCCGACATTTAAGTTTTCAATCGTTCCACTTGTTTTATGTTTCTTAATTAATCGCAAAATTATAGATTTGTTGATTTTAATTTTTTTTTGTGATGTTAGTTTGTACTTCACCACTATAATAATCATTAATTATTTTAGTCTTTAAAATGTTGTCGTATTTGTTCCGACCCATAATGCAACGAATGTTTTATCTCAACTATGCCTAATGCATTCACAAAACCAACTGAAAAGGTTTCTTTTGTTTTTTGTATAAAAATTAATATTGAAAATGTCCCATTAGAAAAGAGAAACAAAAGTAGAAAGTAAAGAGAAGTAAAAGTTGCTTTTGTTTTGCACAGCCAATTATAATGAATATTTGAATTTTTTTATTTTTTTTACTGAAAATTAACTGTTACTTAGTTTTTTAGTTTATATTTGTAAGCATTATATATAAAGGAATAAATAACTACGAACTAATTTTTTACACAAACAATTAAAACAGAAATAAAGTATTTTAAATGATTGTGGAGCAAAAGTTGCTTAAGTTTTGCACAATACTGTATAATTATATATTTTTCCAAATCTAGTAACGGCTTATACGTTTATAACGGCTTTACACTTTTATTCCTTCTTTTCAACAATCTATTCAAAACATACCCGACCATTTTGCTAAAACAATATGATCCTTTTAAAACTTTGACCAGCACCACTCTCACGTCTGCTATGTACAAATAATGTTCTATCTGCCATATAATTAGAATGCCGCCACAAGTTACATTTTTAGATTTAAAGCACACAATCTCAATTCATGAACATGACGACAATCATTGCGGAAAAACTTTGTCATGAATAAATGAACAATCAACTCTCACTAAAGAGATTATTGAGTATTGAAATTTCAATAAAATCGAAAAACCCACTTGTTTATTCCAAGAATATCCCTTCTTCGGTATGAAAATTCAAATTTCAGAGACAAGTTTTTCGAGTCATGATTTCAACCATTATCTAGTATATCACTTGTCTCTACGATTAATAATGAAAAACATTTTGTACCTTTTGAATTTTTCACCTGTCTACACAGTCTCAAATACAAAATATTTAAAATTCCCAAATGCCGAATAGTATTTAGTTTCAAGCTCCAATTATAGTGGTTCAAAACATTTTGAACCCCAAACACAATACATTCAAAATATGTAAAACATATTGTTCAGAAAAGCTGAGTGTGGTCACTACAGAAAATCGAACCCGGAATATAAAAATTTGCAGAAACTAAACAAAAAGTTAAAAAATTTTTTAAAAGCCTTTCTTACAAAAATCCTTGCTTTGTTCAGCCTAATTAAAAAACAAAAAACTTGATGTAAGTAGCCAGAATTATTCGATTGCCGCAAGCTTAAAAGTTCCATTTAGGATATTAAACAGCTACTTTTCGTTCGATGCGATCTACTACACTTTTTAGGTTTAGTTTTAGTTGAGTGCTGAGCGGATTTTGAAATAGTTCTTGTTCCATATATTCCCACAACCCAGGCAAAGATTGAAAGTTATCGTGAATGTATTCGTTTTATATTGCGAACATTAGTCAGGTTGCAGTGTAGGCAGGGTATAAAAACAGGACTAGAGCCATATCTGTTGCAACTACGATAGGTGATCACGCTGTGATATAGGTGATCAGATTTACTCTCTGACAAAGTAACAACTTCGATAATCACAATTTCGTAGTTGATTTACTGAGCCAATCATTTTCGCCCATTCGTAACATATTTCAGAACTATAAACAAGCAGATCTGCCTACTCAGAGTACACACGTCACTGCAACATCTTATTTATGTACGCAAATGCCCAACGGAGGCCAAATCAAAACATGTCGAAGGAATTTTTCACGTCGTATCACAAGTTCAGATAGCCAAAATTGTCGCAGGCAAGTTATCAATTTACAGCGAACCCATTTTGGAAAACTAGCAATCTGGATTGCGTACAAGGAGATCAACAACCGACCAACTTTTTTCTCTGAGGAAAAAACATATCTTATATTAGAAAAGTGTTAATGTGAAACTCATTAAGGAGTGTTTTGTACAATTAGACATTCCTTCAAAATTTATACCAACATTTGTAAAATATTAATTGATGGCTCTAAAAGCAAGGTGCGCTAATCGAAAGACAACTACTACGAACTTTCGAAATAACATCAGATGTGTGGCATGAAGAACCAAATTTCAGAAGACGAGCAGAATTTCCAACAGGCGAATATAATACGAAAAGGTGAATGAGTTTAAATACTTGGGATCGATGGTGGATGAGCATAACTAAGCCTCTGCCGCTATACCGAGCATTTCACGTTAACATTACGTTCACGATAATATTTTAAATTTTGCAATATATCGCACAAAAAAAATTAACCATCTCCGCGCTAATAAAACCAGTGCAGTAACTTTTGCTGGCGTCTTGAATAGTAACATCACGGAACAGTCAAAATCTGGCCGTTTTTAAGTGCAAATTAGTATTTATGAAGGCACCGATTTTCCACCGAGGTATGCAGCCAAATCAACTGAAGCGTCAACTAAATAATTTTTTTTTCTTCTTGCCAGCTAAATTTAACGTCAAATTTATCGAAAATTTATATTAGTACGAGCTGCGTACTAAACTTTAAACTACATTGGAATAATGGGCTTTGAAATGACGTAGAAATTAAAATTTGGTTAAAAAAATAATAAACATAGATTCTGATCGATCAAAAATTAAGTCAAACAATAGGTTTTTCTGTTTTTACGCAGAAATTGCGATTAATTTGATTTTTTATGATTCCTAGATGGCAAATCAATTAATAATTAAAGCTAAGTATCCAGCTCGCGCTATGATCAATTTTTACGCGGTCTCCACAAGTCTCCACTAAATTACAGATAAAATAGTAAGCTAAAAAGTTTATGTAGAGATAAATTTTAACGTTTGTTTTATTTGTCCTAAAACAAACAAAAATATAGCTCGAAACTATTTTCATAGGCTGCGGTCCAATTCGTGACATATTTTGTGGAGACTGACTTATTTGAAAGTCTACAATAAGTCTCCTGTCGAACAGGCTTATTAGAAACTTGTTAGATTTGATGAGTTACCAGTTTGGGCGCAAGCCTCGCATAAAAGTCAAACAAGTCTACAATAGATCTAGCCGACTGGAGGTTTATTGTAGACTTTCAAATAAGTCCGACTCCATAAAATAAGTCACGAGTTGGACCGCAGCCATAGTCTAGAAAGTTATTTTGTTCATCCAATTATAAAATAATAATTTTTCACGTTTTGCTGTCACAATGTTTCTAAATTTTATTGTTCTAGGCTGATAAATTGCTGCGAAAAGGTTTGTAGTTTTCACTAGCGCAGTCTATATGCGAATGAGATGACTCCAAACTTTTCATGTAGGCAGCGTACCGCGTCTGCGAAATCGTAAGCTAAATATTTTTTTGTTATTTCTCTAGCTAAATTTTAAGTCAATTTTGTATGTAAAATTTATCTTAGCACGAGCGACCGACCTTAATGCAGGAGTAATGGTCGTTAATGCCGTGTGCCTTATCGGCTAAATATAGACTAAAACTAAAATACATATGAAAATTCGACTATTGACATTGACAACTAGTTGGCAGCTGAAAAGACAATTTACGAGGTTACTTTTCAGTAACTTTTCATTATAGACAACTATAAGTGGATCTGACTGCACAAAAAATAAGCTTGTTGCGGATATTTTTGTACGAGTATGTTAATTTTTATTTTCATAAAGTATGCTGTGCTAAAATTTCATGTAAAAAGACTCAATCAGCTTATTTTTAATGCGCTAGATGTCACATTCCCAACTTTAACAGTCCTCAATACTGCGAGAAAAAAACAGCAAAGCAACCAAAAAAAAAATAATGGAGAAACGTCTTCAATGTAAGTTGTATCTTAATTATTTCAAAAGATTTTAATTTAATTTCTTTTTCGATTTAGAGACACAAGATTTGTTTTTTTTTTTTTTTAAGAAACCTTTATTTCTGTATAATATTACAACTAGTTTAGTAGTCTATTCTTGTGGGATGAAACCTATCGGTACATCCCAGCTCTGCCAGTCCTTTGATTTAAGCGGCTCAGGGAACCACCAATTCTAAAGGCTTTGTTATTTTTAGGCGCTTCGGTCGATTGGTGCGATCCAGTAGGTTCCTCATAGTCATGCTGCTGCAATCGCATAACATGACTCCTTGCAAATTTTTGTATTTCATCGCTGACGTATTCCACGTCTAACGTCGAAGTCTCGATGGAGATAGCCATTTCTAATGTACCAAGGAGCATTCACAATGCTACTTAGTACTTTGTTCTGAAACGTTTAAATAATCTTCACTGCAGTTTTCCTTGGGCAGCCCCAAAACTGAATACCATACGTTCAGATAGGTTTTAGGATTTGTTTATATAACAGCAATTTGTTGTGCGTTTGTCAGTTCGAATTTTCTGCAAACATGCCAGTGCATTTTTCTGAATTTTAAATTCAATTCTTGCCTTTTCTTTTTAGCATACGCTTTCCACCTGAGTTTAGAGTCTAGTGTCATGCCGAGGTACTTAGCATTATCAGAATATGGAATTTGTTGCGAATTCAGTAATCGGAATATATTTTAATTTCATATTTGTAAAGTTGATATGTTAATTTCGATTCGTTAAGTCTTATTCTCCATTTTTTACTATATTAATAGCATTTTGTAGTTTCCTTGTGGACTCAGCAATACTATAGCATCGGTGGTCATAACAGTTGTGTCATCAGCAAACGTTCCTATTCTAGCTTCTTCTTAGATCATTTGTATATAGGAGGTATAACACGTGGTCTAGAACACTTCCTTGTGAAATCCCTGCCAATATTTTCTTCAGTTTAGAGTATTCCCCTTCCTGTCTCACCCGGAAGTAACGGTCATTGATGTAAGACTTTAGCAATTCAAAATGTTTTGGCAAATCTCATTGGAGCTTAAATTCTAGACCACGGCGACAAACCTTATCAAATGATTGGGCTACGTCTAAGAATATTGCTGAACATACTTCCGTTTTTCTAGCACATTCTCAATTGTATCAGTAACCCTATGTACTTGTTCTATTGTTGAGTGCCTTTCTCGAAACCCAAATTGATGTGCTGGTATAAAATTTCTGCTCTCTATAATTGGCGTTAATCTCTTGAGAAACAGTCTCTCGAAAATTTTTGATATTGTTGTTAACAAAGAAATAGGCCTAGACGATGTTTTGTCGTTTAGTGATTTATTAGGCTTTGGAATCATTATGATTTCCGCTACTTTTCACTGTCTCGAATCATAACATAGTCTAAAGATAGCATTGATTATGTGCTGTAGTTTCCTTAGTGCTTTTTCCGATAGAGCTTTGATTATTTGCCCCGTTATTAATTCGTATCCAGGGGCTTTTTATCTTTGCGATTTTTTTACTTCTCTTTTTGATTTCTTTCAGAGTAACTGGTAGCACAGATGCATCGTCTACTTTGCTTATAGGTGTTACATATTCATTATCCGCTTGTCCAGTTGGTGGTTTGAAGGCATTTTCTAGGTGTTCGGTAAATATCATTTTTTTGCTTTTTGCTGCGAGGTCAGGTTCCATCAACCATTCTAATAGGTGGCACTTGCATTTTAGGCATTTTTAAACCTTTGGTGGGTTTCCGCAGGGAGTAGTCTGTGTCAGGTTTACCTGTCCGATTACTTGGTAAGCTTGCAACTGACTCATTCTTAATCTCCTAGTTCTTCGACTAGCTGTCGAAAGTATTCCCAGTTGGTTTTGTTAGTCTTGGAGGTCTTGATTTCCTTATTACCGTCACTTATTGACATTAAAACTGGAGAATGGTCTGAGGATAGACCCTTCTTCATTTTCAACTGCTAAGTAATTTTCGGAGATACCTCTTGATATATAGAAAAAGATCAGGAATTTTATTTGGGTCCGAAGGTCAGTCGGTTGGCTTTCTATTGGAGTGAAACTAATATTTTAATGTCCTGCCTGTTTCAAATACCTCCCTAGCGACACAAGATGAAACCGAATAATTTATTACAGCGCATATTAAATTGGAGCATTTATTTAATGGGAGATTTTTCGATATAAAATCAAGTTGGGAATAAATAAATTGTATGAGTATAAATAATCAAGCATTTAGTAAAAAAATTGTGTACAAAAATGATTACAGAAAAATTGGATTATAAGCCCAAATCACCCCGGACTAAAGATTCTTCAAACCAAGCAACGATTTTTTCAGTGCTACTACTCATTTTGAACATTAAAAAGCGCTTAAGACTGCGTGAATCGTATTCAGAAAACAAGTCTTAATAATCGCTTATTAGTCCCTAGATTTTATATTCCTTAATACTTGGAGCAACACTATTAAGAACATCTTCTGTGTTTATAAAAAATAATAAAATTTAAATTCTACTTATATGGACAAACTAAACATTTTATTTTGATAAACGTAAAAACTAGGTAAAACCTGACACACGGAAAAGAGAAACTTTTGATGTTTATCGCGAGACGGATTCACTGTCAGCCAATGAAGCAAACAGTTAGAGTTCAGCAACATTTTTAATTTTCTAATTGAAAAATAAATTAAAAAGCAGCGATCGTGAATGGTATTAGTGGCAGTTTCACCAGAACAGAACAACAAAAATGTTAACATCTGACCCTAAAAAAATATAAAATCAGTGCAAATTGGATAGAATCGTAATGAAATTTTTCTTCTGTACTTTCTTTCGATAATGTTTGTAAAAAAAACTATTCCATTCACTTTCTAATCTCCGGATCATTACAAACATATGTTTTGAATTAGAAAATTGCACAAAACAAAATAAAACCAAACAGTTACTTGTGTGTGGGTTTAATGTTGGAGTACCAATTAAAACATAAGTAATATTAATTTATAAAATACGCATATGCAATATACAGTTTTTTAATTGAATTTAACGAGTTTGTACCTAGATCTTGCAATTAACTACAAAGCATTAAATTATTTAAAGGGAACAATTTATCTAAGCAGGTGGGTTGATTATCTCTTAAATAAGCGGATCGATTGAAATTTTCTGAGAAAAAATGACACTATGTTGACCTATTGATAGAAGAATAATCGGTAACTCATATAGTGGGTGTTCAAAATAAACCACATTTTGTTAATTAAACATTTATTATTAAGGATTTCATAATTTAAAGAAGTTTAATTTTTACTATCAAAGTGCTTTATTTACAATTTCATAATAATATATTGCATAAATGCTTAGCAATGTGTATTTTTTTGTAAAAAACTTAATGTAGTCTGTATGCAAGTTCTAAGGTTATCGGGTGCAAAAATAGAACCAAAACACAAATAATAATAATCATATAAAATGAACTGATATGACATATAAAATTAACGTCATTGATTACCTATAATCTTATCATTTTTATTTAAGATAATTGTGCGATCAGTCGATATAGATTGGTGATATAACACAATATGGTTTTATAATCAAGTTCTAAAGAAGAAGCATTTCATTTACTAATGTGAAATCATAATAAATAGTGAAGAGAATCTCCGAATTATAATTATGGTGTTATCGGTATCGCTTGCATAACTTTCTAATCTAAAGTATTAAGTTTAATTAAAGAATGCGCTACGCTTCACAAAAACCAATCCATCTTACTTTGATTTTGGTGTAACGTTGTTTGTCGCGTATGTTGCTGTGAATGTGGCATTTTAAATTGTGAAAGGTATTTTAAAAATGCCTAGCTGTCAAACTATGACTAACGGGTTTCTGACACATTTCGTGGGTCTACGTTACTTTAAGTGTGCGTAGATAATGGACAGCCCTTCGTCTTAATCCGGATCTTAATTTTTTATGCTTCATAAAATATCACAAAACAATTTTAAGATCGGTATTTAGGTTTATCCCAGAATCCCAGAGAAACTCGTTTCTCTGTGTAAATTAACAACATCCGGGTCTGTATGTAGAATCGTAATTGAAGGATCTGTGTCAGACCCCTTTGAAATAACATCTGGTGTTCGACAGGGTGATGCACTCGCACCTTTGCTGTTCAATCTGGCGCTTGAGTACGTAGTGAGGAAAAGCAACATCGAAACCTCGCGCTGTATATTTAATAAGTCAGGCCAAATTCTTGGATATGCAGATGATATCGTGCTTCTTGGCCGAAGACCTAGCGATATCAAAGACAGTTTCATACCGCTCGATCGCTGCGCAAGAAGACTTGGTTTGAAGGTGAACAGCAGTAAAACCAAATATTTAGTAACACCTAGGAACATCTCTACGGCAAATCTCGGAATTGGCGACCACAACTTTGATAGCGTCGAAAACTTTAAATACCTCGGGTCAGTTATAACATCGTCGAATGATATGCAAGCAGAAATAAAAGCCCGAATCGCTGCCGGACAACGAGTTTTCTACGCCAAATCAAAATTATTGCGATCGAAACATCTATCGCAGTCGTGCAAGCTCGCACTTTATAAAGCACTTATAAGACCTGTATTGGCTTTCGGAAGCGAGAGCTGGACCATGACCACTAACGATTGTAGATTATTATCTACCTTCGAAAGGAAGGTTGCCCGTTCAATCTTTGGTCCAATTAAAGTTGCGAACAACGAATATCGGATTCGTATGAATCACGAAATAAAGCAACTCCTCGGAGGCAGCGATATTATCGGATTCATCAAATCCAATCGAGTGAGATGGCTCGGCCACGTTACAAGGTCTCCCCAACAACGGATGATAAACAAAGTGTTCCACCAACAACCAGCCGGAGTACGTCGTAGAGGAAGACCCCGACTACGCTGGCGCGACGAAATCGAACAGGATCTATGAACATTAGGATGTCGAAACTGGAGGACGAGAACGGTGGATCGAGATGGATGGAGGGCCTTAGTGCAGACGGCAAAATCCCTTCATGGGATGTGAAGGCCAGAGAGAGAGAAATTTAGGTTTATAGGTTGGTAGAGCATACATTCTACCTACAGGTTATATTCTACCTACAGCAGGCTCAAATGTAAGGAAGATGAGTTTCTATAACGTTGATTTGAATGAAGTAAAAAAGTTGCTTATTTGATCACTAAGCTAGTAGTTTTAGTAAACTATGACTTAATTGTTCTTTAGAATTGAAAAATTGTCATGAGGAAAACTTGTGAAAATTTGGCATAGGTTAGATAAGGGTTCAGTGGTTGCAATCGCACACTTAGGCCAATTATGGCCCATTGTGATACCACAGGATATGACATCATTAAACTTCCTTTAAACCCATTAAGTACTATTAATATAGCGTAAAAGATCTCGCACATTGCAACTTTCGAGATCAGAGAGGCTCTGCCTAGTATATTTGCGCAAATGGTCATTTCTTCTGCCTGCCAGCAAGCGCAGGACATGAGCATAGGAAGTGAACAAGAGTCTCCTCCTCTTTCCCGTTCCTGCAGCTTCTACAGAAGTCATTCTCATCCAGACCCAGCCTTCTCGCATGATCTCCGAAAAGGCAGTGTCCGGTAAGTATCCTTACAATACTAAATCAGATTAAGATCTTGGAGCGCTTCAAGTTCAGCTCAGGCCATACTTGGTTCGCAACCCTACCAGTCGTACTGGCGAGTCACCTAGCATTTGCCAGGACAACTGCTTTCCTATGGCTTAAAGCTTTCAGCACAGGCATAGGTCTTCCTACACATCCTCTTCCTGTTTCCAGTTGAAGAGTCGTACCGTACCTTGCTAATTCATCTGCCCTGCAATTGCCCTTAACGTCAGAATGACCCGGAACCCAGACCAACTGAATATTGAATAATTCACTCATCTCGTTGAGATGTGTATCAATCCAACGCCACCCGTGACGCCAGGGAAACTGAATTCAGTGAAAGAATGGCCACCCGACTGTCCATATAGATAGTGATATCAGTCAACGATATTACATTATGCTTCAACCAGTTCATGACCTCTTCAATCGCTATAACTTCAGCAATATACACGCTGCAGTAATCAGGTAGACGAAAAGATAAATTTACATTTAATTCCCCACATAATACACCAGCTACTTTGTCATCGAGCTTGGTGCCGTCGGTGAAGAATTTAATTATCCCGGTCTTCATGATGAGGCCACTCTTCCAATCATCCCTAGAGAGGAGAATCACCTTAAAACGTTTGCCAAAGTACAACAGGGGCTTTATATAGTCCAAATTCACCAGGTTATGCCTCACAGAATTGACTATAGTTGAGTGTCCTTTTTGCAACCGAGCCCACCCCGAAGTCGCTGATAGCCGGGCCGGCCGTATTGACCACCCTTTGCTTACCGCTAATATCCAACGGGGAAGGTACTGCATGCCCTTTAAGACATTAGTAGGGGTCGTTTTCAGCAGTCCACTAATGAGCAAACAGGCTGCCCTCTGCACAATCGCCATCATGTTCCTGCATGATAATTTTTCCAGAGCTGGCCACTATACACTCACACCATACAAGCCTTAAAACTGCCGTGTAAAGCCAGTGCACTAGCTCAGGTTTGAAGCCGCATTTCTTTCCGATGGCATTTTACAAGAGTAGATTGCCACTGTGGCCTTCTTCACTCTTACAATCGTGTTTGGTTCCCAACTGAGCTTACTGTCCAGAAGAATCCCTAGGAATATCACCTTATCAGTAAGAACCAGCTAGTACCATTCAGACTTGGTCAAACCATTGGCGGAATTTTATATCTCTTAGTAAAAAAGGACCAGCTGTTTTAGATGGGTTAATCCCCAATCCACATCTGCTGGCCCAACCCGCAGTGGTTGATAACGCATTCTGCATCACATCTATTACTTGCCTCTCCAGTTCAAATAGTAGTCCATTGATTACTACATTCCAAAGAAGGGGAGAGAAGACACCTCCCTGGGGTGTTCCTAGAATAACCTGTCTTTTGACGGAAGCTTCCCCCATCCCCGCTATAACCCTTCTGCTAAGAATTTGGCATAACAGTTACACATTTACAAGAAATATTATCTCGGTTGGAAATTCTTGGCGGTTCATTTGAATAAGAAAACTGAAGCTGTCAAATTTCTTCAACTTTACCATTGATATTTCTAATGATGTTAATCCATTATTGGGTTAATTCCTAGGTTCGTTCTGAGATAAAAAAACTGTAAAAGGCATGGATGGGAATTATGAGAAGGGGATACATTTTTCATATCCTCTGAATTACAAGTGTTGAAAAATTGTGTTCACAAAAAACCCAACACACAAACTTCCAAACAACCAACATAGGCTTATTAAACGGATAATTGCTTATACCCGGATCCGCTCGAAACGCGATATTTCAAAACGCGATATTTCAAAACGAGATATGACAAAACGAGATATGGTACAATACAAAACGCAATATTTCAAAACTCGATATGGTACAGAATGTCCATTGCGAAGCGACGGGAGTGCAGCGACCCGATTGATACCGGTCCTATATACTCTCACCCCTATCGATTTTTAAATTCCTATAAACTGAAATTAAATTTCCCCTTCACCCGCCTGATGTAACCCGATCCTAAACTCCCGTTTTGTACCATATCGCGTTTTGTACCATATCGAGTTTTAAAATATCGCGTTTTGAAATATCGCGTTTTGTACCGTATCGCATTTTGTACCGTATCGCATTTTGAAATATCACGTTTTGAAATATCGCGTTTTGTACCATATCGCGTTTTGTACCATATCGCGTTTTGAAATATCGCATTTTGTACCATATCTCGTTTTGTACCATATCGCGTTTTGAAATATCGCATTTTGAAATATCGCGTTTTGATAAATCGCGTTTTAAAATATCGTGTTTCAAATGGGACCCGCTTATACCTTATTCGATCTAAGTGCTTTTCTTGTTATGCAGTTATCTCCGTTTTTGAATTCTGTCTTTCTTGAAAAATTGTGCTTGTAAGTATTTTTGAAGGTTTCATTTAAATTTGCTATACATCTCTCCAGAATTAACCAATACGCTATTTCCACCCATTATCATAGTTTTTTAGTTTAGACGTATCGGATTACTGCAATTCAGCTGTATAATTATTTGGTATTAATATTGCGATTAGTCAGTAAAACCGGGTACGATTTGGGAATTATATTAGGCCTTGCAATATCGGACGAAATTTCAAATACCAGTATTCCTGTATTATACATTTTAATACAAATTTTTTGAATTGTAATTATTTCAGGCATCTTGTAAAATGACTAAAATGCCATTACAAAAGTTCAGAGACTATGTACATAAATCGTCTGTCAGCATTATTTCAGTCTCGTAATTTTAAGCTCAATGGGCTTTAGGGCGGGTTCGTTTTAATACAAACAATCAACATTAAAATAAATGTCAATTTAAAAAAAAACAAATTTTTCTTTTTAAGAGGTAAATTTTCTGATTAACGAACACAACATAACAGGAACCCGAACCGGTGAAAAATTGTTTTTTACTTCGAAATTAATCGAACAAGACTCTCCACTTGTACAAAAGGCATATTCTTGGGAAAACTACAAATTTGTACGGATTCAAAAATTATCTGTAATAAAAATAATTAAAAATTACGTTCGGGTAACCGAGCAAGGCTAACACACTTCTGATTTCCTCTCTCTAAATCGCAGAGTGATCAATCACGGAATGACCTTAATCACTGATTCGTATCCAGTTATCTTGCCTTCAACGAAGTTCAATTGCAAAGGCTAGTGATCTCATTTGAGAGTTTTGATTGATATCACGATTCACTTTGGACCCAGTGAGGATTGAGCAGAACCATTTGAGAACCAGTCAATTTGAATAACAACTCTAAATACACTGTCTCTTGTCACTAATTTTATTTGTGACCTAGAATCATATTTTATGTTCAAAAATCATTACTTTCTTACACAATTATCTGATGTTATTAATGCTAGAAGCAACAAAAGGACCTCACGTAGTAAATATTTTTTAAACTGAGGTAGATTTATGAAAGTAAAATCACCGAAGTTTAACATTTTAACAGTTAATTATCATGTAGAAAATGTTTTTTCAGCTACGATATAATAGAAGAAAAAATATTTTTTAAATTTTCACATGCTCTCTCATCGAAGACAGTCTTCTGGTTTTCTCCCAAGTGTTTGCAAGCTTTGTGTGATCTGTTTCCTTGTCTTTATTAATTGTTAAGTCCAATTTCTGTTGTAAGTAAAACTTTCATTAATGTTCAGGTTCCCTGATGCATTTGATGAATTAGGTAAAGTAGTTGAGGAACCATCTTATGATTCCGAAGACAAGCGCTTGTCTACATTAACTATATACTAAATACAGGTTTTCAAAATCTCGGTTTCAAAATCCCGGTTTTCAAAATCTAGGTTTTCACAATCCCGGTTTTCTTTTCTTCTAGTTCTAAAGTCTTGATTTTGAAAAAAAATACTTTCAATTTTTTTAATTTTGCTGGCCGGACTAATATTTTAACATAAAAATAAGTTATCTTATCCAAAAATTTACTAGAAAAACGCAAGGCTGCAACATTTTGAAATGCAATAATTGTAGAGGCTGACGGCTTCTATAACTCTCACGAGCTTAGCTCTTCGAGGGAGCCGGGATCAGCAAACATGTCGTACTGCATGCCGCACGTACGAGCGGATTATATAGAATCTATTAATGACACCTATTAAGAAGAAAAATAATTGCACCATTTTGTTATGCAAGATTTTAGAAAGGAAACTGTGGTTCATGCTGCTTTAAGCGATTCAATAAATAATTGCCTCCCAATAAACTATGCCGGTTCTCGTACACTTTTCTAACCAACCATCCCCAGATATCCTGCAATATTTTTATCTAACGAATAGGGTGGCCATGACCAACCGTCTACATTTCACTTTCGATTCTAGGTTTTAATGCTGTTTTATGTCTGAATCGCGGATAATTATTGCGGGTTAAAGCTTTAATCTAAGAAGGATGCTAGAAAAGCACTATCAAAAGAACATGCCTGCATATTTTCTATTTATACAATTTCACCGTAGGCTAGCATCCAAGTAAAATATTTTGCAGTTTTGTTATAATAATGGGGCATTCTTTCTTAAGTATGTGTGCATACTAGTATTAAGCTCGATTTATATTATCCATTCCTTTCAGTTCCTTCATTTTTCGTATCAGAGAAAAAAAAAACATTGTTGCATGTTTTTTTCATTGGAGTATTTATATTATCCGTTCCGTACTTGCAGGAACTGAACGGAACGGATAATATAAATACTCCTATGAATATACATGTAACAATGTTTTTTTTTGTCTGTTACGATAAATGAAGGAACTGAAAGGAACGTATAATATAAATCGAACTTTAGACGTTACATCGTTAGTCGCAGCAGGATACTGAGCCTTCTACGCTAACATTAAAACTTTTAATTCTCGAAATATATCGCCAAAAACAGAACTAAATATCTATAAAGCGCTGACAAGACCAATGATTACCTTGAACTTCGGTTTTTTAGTCGCTATTAGAATAGAACAGCTAAAAGCTTGAGACCTTGTACGCGATAACAATGGCAGAATTTCGTTATGATACGTTCTCTGTTCCCAATAACCCGTGGATGGAATGAAATGGAATCGATGGATGGAAGACATTAAACAGGACCTACACACTCATGCTTATTGTATCAGGCACCCTACCATTTTTATAGACGGAAGTATCTCTCTCTATATCTATCTGTTGGGAAGAGTAATCGACTGGCCAGTGGAAGAAAACTGTACCACAAGTGATCACAGAATAATCATATTCGCTGTTATAACTAGTTATATTCGCTTATAACTAGTGTCTGTGACAAATGCCTCGAAAACGTGTACCTACTCAAATCGAAGCAGCCGTGGTAGTCAAACGATCTTACTATCAAACGAACTAGATTTTATAAGCTCCGAACACTACTAAATATCTACTGAATACTCTCTTGCCTGATGATTACGAGGAAATATACACAACTGAGGAAACAATAATCCGGAATAATATGCAAACCGGAAACAAAGTCTTTAGCACAAAATTGAGAAATTGTGATGCTTTTGAAGACATTATGTTTGACATTTTGGAAGTAGATATTTATTAGCTATAGGTTGGTCGTTACCAGCAATAGACACTGGATTTCACAATAATAAGTTGCAGATTATGAAAATGATTTACTGGCTGTACCTAAAAATGAATACAATTGGTCACATATTCCCCCACTGGTGCTTAGTAACTAAATTTATGAATTTGTCTCGTTAATTCCACTAAAGCATGAGGTGTATTTTCAAAAAGTTGCAAATCAAGTAACCACGTTCGATATTTGCGGGCTATTATTTAGAAATAAAACAATTTTACTATTGGATGTACAAATGTATTTCCGACCTTTTTAAATAGGTGTCGTTAGTATCACTGCTTGCATATTATTCAATCGGGCAATACATGTTTTTTGGAGGTTAGATGTTAAGCTTGAATAATTACTAGAAACATATTTCAACGCGTAAACAACAATTATTTTCATGTAATAGAAAATGTCGAATCTTGTGCCAAAAAACAGCATTTGCGGGAAGTTTTACTTCATTATTTTTTGCTAAAGAAAAGTGCACCGGAAACAAATCGTTTGCTTGTGGAAGTTTACGGTGAACATGCGCCATCGAAAACAACATGCAAATAGTGGTTTCAGCGATTCAAAGTTGCTGATTTTGACACGTAAGAGACAAAGAACGTGAAGGCAGACCAAGAAAATTTGAAGATACAGAATTGGAAGAATTGCTTGATGTGGATCCTTGTCAGACCGAAAAACAATTGGCAAATGAGTTGAATAAAACCCAAAAATGTGTTTCGCAACATATACATGCAATGGGATTGGTTCAAAAGCTGGAAAATTGGGAGCCACACAAATTGAAAGAACGGGACATGGAACGTCGGAAAACCATGTGCGAATTGTTGCTTCAACGACAACAAAGGAAGGGGTTTTTGCATCGGATCATCACTGGGGATGAAAAGTGAATCCATTATGACAATCCAAAGCGCAAACCAACGTGGGTCAAGCCAGGTGAACTAGGACCGTCGACGCCAAAAGCAAATATCCATGGTTCGAAGGTGATGCTTTGTATTTGGTAGAATATGCAGGTTGTCCTCTATTATAAGCTGCAGACAGAGCGTGAAACCATTCCGGGACAAGTTTATCGACAACTGGTGGCTTTAAAGCAAGCTCTAGCTGCAAAACGACCAGAATGGGACAAAAAACGATAAGATTATTTTGCAACATGATAAAGCTAGTCCACATGCTATACCTGTCAAAAACTACTTGGACAGGCAGAACTGAAAAATTCTACCCCACCCGCCATATTCACCAGACATTGCTCTCTCTCTGATTACCACTTATTCAGGTCAATGCAATCAGCTCTGGCACAGCAGCACTTCACTTCATATGAAAACGTCAAAAAATGGGTCGATTACTGGAATCGGGGAATCGGGGAATCCGTTTATTGCCTGAACGATGAGCGAAGATTATAGCTTCCGAAGGAGCATACTTTGAATAAAACATTCTTTATTTTCTACACAAACTAAAATCTTTATTTCACTAAAAAAGTTCGGAAATACATTTGTACACCCTATATTTTTGTGAAGGCTAAAATTTCCCTATATTTACTCTAGCTTAGATAGCCTAATTCATTTACATTCGGTAAACACAATGTGATGAGCAGTTGTTATGGCTAAGGAATTACGCGAACAGCAACTATCACGTTGAATTGTAAAAAATGATTTCAGTACGCAACCCGAAATCAAACGAGGCATACCGCCATTCGGAATCTTGTATCTATCTCAAAGGTTCAAAGTTCACTTTCACATGAAATCAGATCATGAAAAATCTGGAACTACAAACGGATCTGGTTGGTCCACTACTTCAAAGGAATGGCTATAATTATATTGTAATGATATTCGGCGGATTTACCTGTGTTGACTGCTTAATTTATTTATTTATTTTATTTTTCAAATAGCTCTTAAGCTAATTTTCAAGTTTTATTTTTTTTAACAGTTCTGCTCTAAAATCTTTTTTGCTTCTACAATTTCTTATACTTTCCGGTAGGTTATGCATCGATATACCTTTGTCAAATATCGATTTTTTACTTTTAGATAATCTTTTAAACTATAAATAAAACATATCCTTATACCTAGTATCATGACTATGCACATCCTGTCTCCTACACAACTGACATAAATATTGTGGTAACAAATTTTTATCAATCCTAAAAATAAAAGTCATTACGTTCACATACAACGTATTTTTCATTGTTAACAACTCTAACTCGAGCAACATATCACAGATTCTTGCATATCTATCTCTATTTAACATAATCTTCAACGCTCTATTCACGATAACTTGCATTTTGCAGTTATAGTACTGCAATAGGTGATATGTGGCATTACAATATTGTTATAAACTACCTTTTTCGCATTTACCGATCACAAACTTTTATACCTCGCTAATTCACCTACTTTCATTGCTAACTTCTTTGTAACATAACTAGCATGTTCTTTAAAATTTAGCTTGTTATCCAGTATAATGCTTAAGTACTTAAAACTACATTATTCCCTATATACATACATTTTGTTTTGTTTACATTTAACATTAACTTATTTATACGAAACCATTTTGCCACTACACCTAACTCTTCATTCATACTACTTATGATCTCGACCAAATCATTTCCAGACAAATACAACACCGTATCATCAGCAAACAAGTGAATTTTGCATCTATTTAGAATCAAAGTGTAGCATCTGTGGCTAAAGAGCGTACACATTGCTGGAATGGAGTACACAATATACGCTACTGAATCACTTTAGTGGCACAAAATTGTAGTTAGTCGACATAAGTTAAACCCAAAATTCATGCTACTGAGTTTAGCAGAAAATTTTCGACGAAAAAATTGGGATTGTAGACATCGCAATTTTCGAAATCTAATGACAAGTGGGGCCGTTTAGATGTAGAGACAATGCAAATTATTTACAAATTTTGTTCATTTTGCAAGCCTAAAAAACAATTCAGTTATTATTTAATTTAAACATGTATTCGCAAAAATAAGAAATAAATCAATTATTGCTGACCATTGCTGTGTTTTAATATCGGAGCACTATCCGGAGCCAAATGGCAATTTTCTATTGAAACTGCAGCTATTATTCACTGATGTCGCTGTATTATAAAAATTAAAACTAAATTCATCAATAAAACAGATATTTATCACCTGAAATATATTAATTGACATTTATTTTGACATGACATTATAAACAAGAATTCATTTTGCTACGTTTTAATTTTTTATTGTAAGATTTAGTTTCTAATGGTTTCAGGGGTTTACAAAATTAAAAGCCTTTTCAAATTTCCCATTGAAATGGATAGCGCTCCCGATAGCGGCTCCCGATAAATAAGTGAGCCGAGATATTTTTTTATCGATTTTTAATTAAAAAGTTGAATGAAAAATCTTAGTTTAGATTTAAATAAATTAATTAAATGCAATAATAGCGCGCTAAATATAAGTTTTCACATAGAAAATTGGCTGCTCCGGATACAGCTATCGGGCGCTAATAAAAAAACACAGCACATATTGCTACGTGGCCTGAACATCTTAAGCGAATTCTTCACAGATGACAGATCAAGATGTGAAATGAAATACTCATATTTCGTAGTTAAAAAACAATTCAATGATGTTATTATGTGAATCCTTTTTGTAGATTTAACTAATAATTTTAATAGCATTCACAGATGTGCCTATTTCAACAACAACCCGAAAACCCACCATGATAAATCTCATTGGTTATCTTAATGTCCGAGAATACCTACTATAGGAATACATGGCTTACCAAAATACAATCAAATATGAGATTACCTATATAAAACCATAAAGAAATAATAACTCCTAAAATTCTTAGTCGATTTAATCCTATTTTCGGTTTAAAACGGCGCATTTAAGCTATAATTGGCAAGCATATTTATTATTCATAAGACTTACAAGAACCTCAAATATATTATGTAAATAGCATTTAGTATCGTCAACGAAGAAATAAGTCAAAGATAATATGAAATTTGATGAACGGAAACGGAATATGTATAAATAAAATATTGTTTTTCATAATATAAAAGATAACTTTTAAATAAACAGAGTATCATGTTGAAAATATGCAATCTTAGAGGAATGTTACTATAAAACCGATAACGTATCCATGAGCTAAGAATCTTTCCTTCTAAAGCAATGAGAAATTATCGTCTGCCTTTACACTCATGTAAATTGTGTATCTTAATTTCTCACGAAATTAATTGGCTTCACGGACCATGATTCCCTATTCTAGAACGGTTTCTAACTAGAATACTTAAACTCATTTCCTAAACCTTTAAAAACCATAATTAGATAATTATAAAGGCAATATTCCCAAATGGGCCATGCTTATTTTAGATGCACATATACATTTTCTTCATACCACCACACATAATCTATTAAATTTATATCATCTGCCCTAGGGGTAATATACAAAAAAAAAAGAATGTAAACGATCGATAGAAGTCGTATTTTTAAAATTGGGCACGGTTCTGTGTTGATTGCATGAAAGTTATTAATCTTCGTGTACTGAAGATGGCGATTTTTCCACACTTCTTGTGACTAATTACTTGTAACCCGATTTGATAGTTTTTGTGTAAAACTTTTGTTTTATTTACTATCGAATATTCGAATAAGAAATATGTAGGTAGACATAAATTCATAATTTTGTTTTTGTTGCACCTTTGTAGAATTCTGAGATCAATAACACAAAAGAAAAGGTGGCCGAACAACGGAAATAAAAGTTATTAACAATAATAATAAATGTAAGTGGAGTTCAACTATTACGTACTATTAATAGTTTACAATTTTACATAAAACTGAGATGCTATAAATAATTTTTATGACGTTTAAAAATTATTATATTTTATAGTGAACTGCAAATGATATCACTTTCTTACGTAAGTAAGACGGTGTCTGTCTACAACTGTAGACATCATTTGAATGGGGTGTTAACGCAATTAAATTAGTTTTCAATGAGTTTTAGTGAAATCAAAATTTTTGTGTAAATTAAGCATGTAAATACAGCACCTGTCACTTTGCCATCCCCCATCCCTGACCTACGGTGATTAATATTAATTAGCGACACACAATGTTGCCAGTATATTCAATGTGCGATAATTGCTTATTAATTTTTAATAGTTTTCCGATAGCATTTAAACGCCATAGGAAATCCTTTGTTATTTCTGGATGACCAATTTGAGAAACTTCAATAATAAATAACAAATAGAGCTTAAATGGCATTAAAAAGATATAAATGAAATCATGTACATGCGCACATGTAATAAAGACTTTTACTATTTTTTGTACTGTTTTTGCACTATAAATTATTAATTTCTATTTATACGATATTTAACTTTAAGTACACAGACTGTACATAGAAATAATCCAGAATTTTTGGTACAAAACAAACAACACACAGACACTATTTAAAACATTTTTATGTTACCTACCTTATTTCTATTGATTTAATAACCGTATGGTTATTTTCTTTTAAAGAACACAATTTTATTGATTCAATTTGTTATTTTTTATGTTTTAAAAATTTGTGGTCTGGAACATAGAAGACTTTCTACTCAGTTGTGTAGTTAAGATTTTGACAGTAATGTAAAAAAATAAATAACAACGAGATGAATGATGGCGACTGTTCACATGAAAATTCTCTCAAACACAACACAAAATGTTCACTTTCACATGAATTTTTCTACGTAAAATTATCATATGCACACGCGTTAGAACAATTATTTAACTTGACACATATCTAAACAAACATTTACGCTAAGAGGAAAATGATTTTTAATTATTTATTAATACGACAAAATATTTAAATTCTTAAAATTTAATTTGAGAATCACAATTTTGCTTTTCAACACTGGCAAATGTACATTTGTGTGCGGATACTTGCCAAATAATAAAAATGAAGTAATTTTTATTGCAGGTAATACTAATTTTTGTTGTTGTTTTGTTGGTAGGCCATCTATGGTTAGGTTTTCGCAATATGATAAGAAGTTGTAAATAAGATATTTTACAGTGTAATTATTCGGAGTACAGGCTATTTCATGTATAAAAATCAACACAGAAAATTTAATGGGGCTTTCCCAAATAATTTACACATTGTACTATACAGGAAATTACAAGAAAAAGTGCGATAATTTCTCATTCGTAGGAGAGAGAGCTACAATCAAATGAGGCGCTGATATCAAATATCCGTGATTTAAGAACGCCTTGGATATATCCACATACAAATTTTAATTTGAAACGTGCGTTAAGCATAATCCAATCGCTATATGAAGTACAAACGGAGAATACATTTTCGAGCGTTGTCACCCAGGCTGGTTTCCCGTATAACTAGATCGAGAATATACCATCGATGCAAGCAACATAGAGAGCCGTAGCTGTTTTTGTTGTGCTCGCCAGTTTTTCTAACATGTGTCTGGAAACTACATCGCGAGTCCATCCAAACTCTAAGATATTCGATCTGGATTCCGAACTTTTCTTTCTGTCATTATTTTCGATTCAGTCTTCGCCGGGGTCAGCCCAGTCTATGTCTTCGGAGCCATGCGAAATTGCCTTCCACCAATTAACATGCTTTTCTAATTAGCACCAATCATCTGCAAACCCTACAAGTATTGCGCAATCGGGTAGGTTGAGCCGGAGCACTCCATCACATATTAAGTTTCATAATACTGGCTACTAACAGGCCTTATAGTGGCAGAGTCACCTGATTCTGTAATAAACTGGAAATATGCGAGATAACTTCGGATCATTCGGCGAAGATATAGGCCCACTTGCCGTTCTTTCAGCCTTCATTGAATTAGGTTCCACACGCTGCACTGTTGAATGCATTTCGCACGTCCAGTATGAGTTCGCCACTATATCAATGAACCTCATGATTTCCGTAATGGTGTCGGTTGTGTATTGCTCTGCTCGGAATCCAAACTAGTTTTTCGCAAATCTTCCTGCCCTACTAACCGTTAATATTTCTAGCAGCCTATGCAGCAACAGAAGATATGCCATTTGGCCTTCTTAAAGCACTGTTAAACACACCCACACTCCTTTCTAGATGTATTCCTGCTGCAATCGAAGCGGTCTCTTAATCTTTTTTCAAGCCATCTCGTGCTCGGCGTTTGCTTAGGTATATTTTGCACCTCAAACACTTCTTGCCTTGTCGCATCTGCTGCCAGGCGTAGAATCACATTGCCCACGATTTCCGTCAATCCTGAACCAGAGGTCCTTTTATCTAGCGGCTTTAGGGCGCCCAATCGCTTTCCTTATGATAATCTAACCCAATATTCTATCGACATTTCCCACTTCGAACGTGACACAACGATGGTCACTGAGAGTTTCGGTCTCGCTAGCCTCCCTAGTTTCTTCCGCGGTCTAATATCACTCTAATTCATTCAGGCAATTTAGAGTTCAAATCACAGGCAACAATCACATCTTTCGTTTGGTCCCGGGTAATTGAAGCGAAGTCATCGAGTCTGTGAGTGAGTTCTTCCAATGAGTAGTAACAGCTGAAAATGGCAAATTCCAGTAGCTCTATCCACACAACTCCTTTCCAGACCCAGATATTCTAACCGCAGTATCTTTTGAGAGGATGATGCGCGCTGTGTCACCATCTAAGTCTACTTTCCAATCATCTGCTTTCACTCCTCGTTGATTGCGCTTACTTACTATTACTATATATCGACACTGGTTTTCTTGCTGTTGTCGGCAGACCATTTGCTCTATCTTACCGGAATCACCCATTTCAGAAAATTCCATAGACTCCAAATACCCTTACTTCTTGTGGCCAGCCGTTCCACAGCTGTAACATGCCGCCCTAGGGCCAGGGCCAGTATCTGTAGTAGCGAGAGTCAACAGCACGAGTTGCACTCGGCAGGAAACCCGTCCTATTCGGATTTGACCCTTCCTCACTAACCATTTGCCTCGTCTTTCGGTATTCTGACCGGTAAGACAAAATGCATTGAACGTAGGATCTGACGGTCGCTTCGATATCCTGCAACACCTCTGTTTCACTAGTTTCGTGCTCAAGCCCATATTTGTGGATACGATGTCAATCTCTTTTTGAGAACCGCCACAACACCAGCAAACTTGTTCTGGATCACTTTTTTTAATGCATTGGCTTTTGTCTTGTCGCCCTTTACACGAGTCATCAAATCGTGCGCCTAGTTGTTTTTCGAAGCGAACAGTTTCACTTCTAACTCATCAAAGTGGACTTCTGCTTCGACTTTTTTAGGGTGGTCCCATCTTTGTTTTTTCTCTTTTTGCGATTACTGTTAGTAGTGAAATCATGTTCAGTTTTATACTTAAGACATTTCCTCCGGGGTTTATTTCATTTCATTTCCTTCCGGAGCTTAGTGATATTCGGAACGGTTGAGATGATACTTATGCTCTCCCGGTCATTAGTCGACGCATTTCTCAGCTTTTTGACCACATCGAAGGTCTGTTAGATAAACTCCTTGCTTTTCTCACTGTTGTTGAGGCAAGCAACCTATACTGCTCAATTCAAATTGTGTTAGTACTTTCAATTCTGGCAACTTCTCCTGGCTTCAGGTCCAAGTCCCAAGTAAGCCTTGGAGTCCTGGAATGAACCCATTCTTTTAGATTTCCCACGACGGGGATATCTGATACATGTTCCCCCAGAAGTATAACTATTGTTATGGATTCGCCTGCCTCTATAGTGCGAAGGCTTATGGCTGGCTGGCATTAGCTTCGGTTTCTTTGCTTTACTAATAGACTGCTCGGACATGTTTTGAAACGCATGTTTACTCTTGACGCACCGTCTCGTCTGGCTTGTTCAGCACTGTCGGTATGGCGGTTCGACGTTTAATTCCTTTTCAGGTATATATATATATATATATATATATATATATATATTGGGAAGCAAGCTATAGTGCGGGGGTTATCTATACACCTTGGATGACTTTACAAAAAAGTCTTGTGTTAGTCGAAACACTGTCATCTCCGATCAAGTTTACACACGATGTAGCACCACCTTGCTGTTGATCCTATAGATGGACGTCGATTCGTAATTGTGGTAGATGGATCTCGATGCCTGAGGGCCCGCTTGCGTACTCTCCGGTTGTCACCTCTACCAGGAATCCGACCCCCTTTTTCATATTTTCCGATTTTTGGCCCTCGGGTGGGATTTTATATCATGTATTTACCGTTAAAGTATACCGTTTAAAGTAGAAGGCCAACATTAAATATTTTTCATTCACTAGTAAAAAAGAAGCAGTTCTGTGTTGTACGGGTTGACTCCCAAACTACATCCTCTTACCTATTTTCAGTCGACTGAAAGGACGTACTACATTACTCGTGTCTATACGTTAATTATATATGTTTCAGAGAATGGAGGACTAATCTCTATTTTTCCCCTCGACAATCCTTTCATGATTTCCTATGTTTTCATCGAGGATCGCTGTTATAAGGGTATTCTTGAAAATCAAGTGATTCCCCTGTCGTGCGCACTAGGTAAAGCTGTATCTATAGACTTCTCCATAAAATAAAGTAGTAAGACCCCTTGTTGAGACATTGAACATCTACAAGGCCTAACTTGAGACCGAATATATACGACTAGAAATCTTTCCACTATATGCCCTTTTGGTGGGCAAGCTTTTTCCGCTAGAACCTCCTTTCACGATCTAAATCCGCCATTACTGCCAGATTTTGCATCCATCTACCTCTTAACCAGCCTCGATTACATCGCCGACGACTTGTATTGGGAGTACAAATATGTTTATTATGTTAAATATATTTTTTTTATAAGATGGGACTGCGATCACTGAATTAAAGACAGATAATATTATATCTAATAATAACCACACTTTCTTTGTATCAATTAAGATATGTGAGATTATTTAAAGCATAGCCTTCATTACAACATACATTAATAAAGTATAGCTTACATTACAACATTATATTGATTGATGAATATGAATACAAATCATATTTCTAACATATTATTCATATTATTTTGCCCAATAATACAGGATCTAATAATCTCTAACTTACCTTGGTGATGATTCTAGGTTTCCATCGAGTTTGCTAGTCTGAGGCAACTTCAGTGTGATACAAGTTGCACCATTAAAGTATTAAATCCTGCAACTCTGCATCCTGCCTGTGTTGCTCATCAGAAACCCGGAAAAGATGTCTGTTCATATCCTCTATTAAACCTGAGGAAATCTCGAGAGCACCGTGAGTTGCTGCGGCCTTTGGTGAGCGCTGATAGTGTCGGTAACTGATGTTTTCTATGGTATAGATTCTGTATAAACTGACGGTTATAAATGTTTAATTAGTATTAGGAATTTGTCAAATTGTTTGAGTTTACTGTTGATTACACCAAAATTTTGTTTGGTCTAATTTTATTTATTTATTTAGCCAACATATTATTGTACATCTGTGGATCGATGCTGGTTTTCCTATAGGAATAGGAAATAGGAAAGAATTTTAAATTTGTACATCAGTTTTGTAATTTTCCCATATGATATAAGCTTATTCTGGTGTGTCTCATGGGAATTTATTTTTTCCTATTTATCTTATTTTTAATCGGACAAACAAAAAATATAACTACATACAACAAATGTAATTCTTAACCGCTTACAGTGTAATTGTTTTCAATATTCAAATTAATCAAGAATTAGGAAAAAAGAAATTTCCTTCCTTTATAGGAAAAAATTCCTATTTACTAAAGAGACCAGAATCGACCAACTGCATGATATTGTTTAATAATTGTTTACAGACGAGCAATGGGTCATTTTGCAATAGCAAACAATGGCCTAAATATGGCGGTAGCACATTCTTTGGAGCGTTTACCTCTCAAGCGGCGACTTAAGGCAAACAACAGAAATCGCTACTAAATTAATTCAATACGGCTAGAGGAATTGTTATAGTACGGGTTCCAGACAATTGTGGCATATTCCAAGTGAGAACGAACAAATGAAACGAAGAGGCCTAACATTGAATTAGCCTTGTTACCTAAATATAGAAAAGAATAAACTTGATCTATCATAAATCCATTTAAAAATAAGCTATTCAAGGCCATTATTACCATTAGTACCAGTGACTACAAAACTACCACATATAATCGTATGTATTTTTTTTGAGAATTATTATAAAACAACACAAAAAAACACTGTTACAAGAACAATGGGCCAAGCTACACACGGTTGCAGCTTCTGGCTTCAAACTAAGTCGTAGTAGATTTTTATTGCAAACTTAGACTGTGTGCCTGAGAGCGATTTTTTCGACTAAATTGCCGACTAAACTAAATTAATGACTGATTCATATCATTCATTCAAAGGTGGCACTTGTATCTTTTAAATATGCTGTGCCTCTGATTGTAAACTAAATTGCAAACTAAACTAAATTTGTTATTTATTAACACCGATTTTTTATTATTTAAAATCAAGGGAATAGAAAAAATAAAACAAATATGGATATGGGAATCGCATTATTCATGAATGTGATTATAAATTACAATTGAAATTTAAGAATAAGATTATTTCCTTTTAGACATTTTTACTCGAATATATTCGATAAAAAAATAATAAAAACAAGAAATGAAAATGACAACTAAATAGTCAAGCAACCTCAGCAGGAGTCTAAATGATAGAAACTGGTGGGTAATAGCATAACTACACATTAATTTAGTTTAGTCGGCAATTTAGTCGAAAAAATCGCTCTCAGGCACACAGTCTTAAACTCTTATTTTTTTTATTTTTTTGTATTGTTTTATTCTGTTCTCTCGAAAATAAAATTTAAACAAAAATCTACATCTCAAAAATAGCCTTACATTTTTTTATTTTCATTTTTATTTTTCCATTTCGGCTTCAAGGACAAACATTTTATGTCGCAGCTGCGAAATTAGGTGTTTTAATATGTAGCATATATAAGGGTTTAAATTAACAATAAAAATCTATAACGATTTAGATTGAAGCCAGAAGCTGAAAACGTGTGTGGCTTGGCCCAATATGAAATACCGTTATTTGTGTTTTTCTATTTTGCTATACACATCGACTGTGATCAGTTTTTTGGTTTAGTTTGTTTTTGACTTTTTGAGACTAGAAGTAATACAGCGCGAGGATTTACACCGCATTTTATAAAATTAATTTTTTTTTTAAATTAGAAAAAAACTAACGGCAATAAAAAAAAAATATTCGCAATAATAAAAATAGCGTATAATTTGAATTTTCTTTTAGGGCCATTACATGACATGGTCAGTAATAATGTCATTACCAGTAATGTCATTAATTGCGTCATCACTCTCTCTTGTTTTGGTACCATTACACGGTGATTCCTACACGTCAATATTATCGTGTCATTACTTAAGTTCTATTAATCGTTTTGTATACAAATTTAGTTCTACTCTATATACACAAAACTGTTTTTCAAGAGTTGCCGAACGCAAAAAAAAAATATTGTCATCGGCCAATAAATCTTTTCAATGAGTATACATAATATTATGTGTATCAAAATGTTGTTAGAATATATTATATTAATATTTTACATATTAATATTTATGTTAAAATTATATTTTTGTGTCCGTTTAATCGGGGGTTTGCTGTACCTAAATAAATACTACATATATTTTCACTTTTGTGATAAAAAAAATATAATTTTAACATAACTAATTAATATTTTGATATAATATACGGCTGAACCAGCGAATCAGATACAACTTTGCGTAAAAATGCGATAAATAGGTTTTGTTGGTTACTGGTCAGTGAAAAGTTAACATCTTTTCGTTCAGTTTCGTTAAAATATGGCTGTCACTTAACAGACCCAAAAATTGCGTGCAAACTGAAGGAAACGTCAAATACCAAATAAAAGCGTCCTCCATTTTTAAACAATCACGATTTTAAAATCACAAGGTAATTTAATGATGTATATTATATCTATTCAGTAAAAATTCGTTCACGCATTGAAAATTAACCAAACAAAAATTTGCCGACCATTTGTGAAGCATTTGACAAGTTTTGTTACAGCCACACTAGCCAATTAGTCAAATTTTCCGTAACAAAAAACTTACGTCGTTTTCCGTAAAGATTTGACAAGTTGTATTACTTGTTCGCTGGTTCAGCCAATATTCGTTAAAAAATTCCTCCAACCGACGACAAATCCTTCCTTTTGCCGTCAGCAATCCCGAAAAACAATTTTATATACATATTTAACCCATTCCCGCAAATGACGGCTATAGCCGTCCTGCATATTTTAACTAATAAAAAATGGAACATCATTCTTACGAAGTGTACTAATGCATTATTTTGTTAATTATTCAGTAATACATCAAAGAAAAAAAGATGTAATATTCCAGATAACATAACAATTGTTTTTTTGTGCGATTTTTCATGATTAGCAATTCGATATATTTCCGCCTACAGAAACAAATGACGGCTATAGCCGTCCTATTATGTTCGCGCAAATGGCTATAGCCGTCATATGTCTATATATCACCAAAAAATCGGGAGGGCTATAGTCGTCATTTGTTTCTGTAGGTGGAAATATATAGAAAAAATGATGTGATGAGCAAATGACGGCTATAGCCGTCGAGACTTTTCATGGGAAAACTGTGAGAAAATGTGATAATTTTCACTTCCAAAGATATAAATGACGCTCAATTTCATATGGCAGTCATAAACAATTGAAAAACAAAAAGTGTGTTTCTGAGCACAGTCGTCAATTAAAAAGTGTGCGGCAATGGGTTAAATAGAGTAGAACTAACGAAAAGTATGTAATGATGTACAATAGTAATGACGAAAACCCTACTCTATCATTAATAATGACAGTATTGACGTCAAACACAAGTAATGATGTCTCAAAATCAGAAAATCCGGATTTACATCATTACTAAACATCACTCTTCAATAACGCACATTACATGATCATTATTAATGTCATTCCCAGCAAGTAATGACATTATTACTGACTATGTAATGGCCCTATTTGAAAGATGATTACTCAAGTCAAAAATCGACTTACTACAAATAAGGTCTGCCAAATTGAACAATTTTTGAGAAAAGGTAAAACACATAGGGATATTTCCTAAATATTAAATGTCTCACTCCCCCCGAAACTGCAAAAGAAACTGAACTTAAATGTCGCAAAAAACCAGAGTTTCGATTTTGTACCAAAAATGACTGCACGTTATTTTATTAATATTGGTTTGCTTGAGTGCATGCGCGTCATTTTGTTTATAAATTTTTTGATTGATGTGTCAAATGCGGTTTCTTATTGTTTAAATATTTGAAAATGAAATATCAAATCACATTGCAAACAATCGGTTCCACTGCTCAAAAGCAAGCGAATAGAATAAGTGAGGTATACGGGGTATACGTCGTCATTATAAATATTCAACCGGTTCAACCAGAACTTTTTATTTTGCTACTTGCCTTAAGGGCTAGTTAAGGTCGATTTATATTATCGGCGCGGCACAGTACAGCTCATACCACAAAAATATTGTTACATGCATTTACTATGAAGGTATTTATATTATTAGTGCATCTCGGTGCGGTACAGTACAGCGCATATCGTATAATCCAAAAAGAATATTTGAATACGAATAGATGCAAAAGAAAAACAAAATACATACAAATAAAATAAATAAATACAACTCAAATATTTCATCGTAGAATGATAGATACGAAAGCACATCGAAATAAATACGAACCCAATATATGAGCTGAACCGAGCTGATAATATAAATTGTTGATGCATGAGACGATGCATGACTGTGCTGAGGCGCGCCGATAATATAAATCAACCTTTATATAGACGAAAACGAAATGAACTGAAACGAAATGAAACGGAAAGACGAAGGAGGCATGGTTATATCAGTGCCTATGTATGTGTATACGGCCGTCTTTCATTATATCACTGCGTGTATGTATACGGCCAAGTAGAAGAAAAATATAAAAAATACGGTTTATATGTATGCAGGCAAAACCAACAACAATTAAAAGCCCTGAACAAAGTCTGAAACGCAGATACCAATATACAACAAACTATAGAAGATTGTGTTGGTTACACTAACAATCCCATGTTATTTTTTTTCTCTCGCACCACTACTTATTAAACTAGTGCGCACGTACGACGTGCACATATAATTTAATACAACTATCTATAGTGTAGTTTTTTATGTATTCGTTGCATTAGCATGGCTTTATATTGTTGTTGGTTTTGATGCAGGCCCAAATAATGTAAACACGAAAAAACACTTTCATACGAATGCTATGAAAATTTTCTGTTCAATATTTTTTTTTTGCCTTTATTTATCTATATCTCGTAATTGCGGCAGAAAATTAAATTTTCATTCCCCTGAGCATGAACTTTGATTATTTATCATTGATTTTGGTAAATTTTTTTTTAATTTTAAAGTAGATTTCATTTAGAATTTTACGATTTTCCGGCATGCTGCCTTTTATTTGTTGAACGTTGGTTGAACGACGTATACACGAAGCAAAATTTGTGTGTATGAAAGAAGAGTAATCAACATTTAGAAAAAAAATTGAACAAAGTAGTTCGGCTAACAAAAAAAAATTGAATTTCAGTGTTGTGTTTAATGACATAAAATAATTATACATATATAGGTAATTATTATAGTAATTTGTAAATATGATAGTAATTTATTAAAAATAATTTATACTGTCGTTTACATATCACAGGTAAGAAATCATATAATCATATAAATTTAATTAATATTTTTTTATTTATTTTATTGATAAATTTATAACATTATGTTTTTGCTCATGTAAATTTTTTTTGTTTTTTTTTTAGGCAAGACTTAACGCGGAAGAAAATTTTGTTTGATTAATGTGGTAATATATACCCTCCAGTAAAGTGAGCTATAATAAAGTGATAGAATTATTTATAATTTGTGATTTGTGTTTACTTATTTCCAGTTGCAATCGATGATGTCATAGTGTTTCGGTGATTGAACAACTCGATGAAAAATACAAAGTCATCTACGTAATGTGGCTTCATTGGAAACCGTTTAATATGGGTTGGATAAAGGTGCAAAATAAATTGTACGTGTCCAATAACGTTACCACAGTGTTTGATGTTTAATTAGTTTTGTGTATTTCAGGTTTTGATGTCTCATTTAGGTCGGCCCGATGACCATAAAAATCTTAAATGCACTGTGGAACCAGTAGCCCATGACTTAAAACTATTCGACTGTGATGTGAAATGTTTGCTCGATTGCGTTGGTAATGAAGTTGAGTTTGTCGCGATCCAGCCCCAGGTTCCATTGCTTTATTGGAAAACCTTCGTTTCTATATCGAAGAAGAAGGTAAAAGGGTTAATGAGCAAGGTAAAAAAATAAAAGGGGATCCTACCAAAGTTAAATAATTTAGAGAAAGTTTACATAAATTAGGCGATGTTTATGTGAATGATGTGGCATTTGGTGCTGCACATCGGGCTCACAGTTCAGTGGTGGTGGGAATGATTAACACGTGATGTCGCTCTTTTGCTGGGCAAATTATTGAAATATTTTTCACACGCTTTGGATACACGCTCATTAGAGGATTTCAATGTGCCAATTAAGGACAGACAAATCCAAGGTAATCAACATATTGTGGTTGCATTGGGAACCGTTAAATACGTATTGGATACTGATGAAAAATCAATTGTACGTGTCCAATAATATTATACCACGGTGTTTACGAAAAGGAATTCAACTTTTAATTAGTTTTGTGTATTTCAGGTTTTGATTCATCCAAAAGATATCGTGTATTTCAGGTTTATGTGAATAATGCATTTGGTATTGCACATCGGGCTCACAGTTCAATGATGAGGGAACGAGTTGAAACACGTGCTCCCGGCCCTTTGCTGAGCAAAGAATTGAAGTATTTCTCATCCGCTTTGGATAATCCTCTGCGCCTTTTTTGGCTATTTTGAGTAGTATAATAGTTGCCGACAAAATTCAGCTCATCGGTAATATTTTGGATAAGGTTACTGAGATGATTTTTAAGGGAGGAATGACATTCACATTCCTTGAGTTTTAAATAACATGGAAATTGGTGATTCACTATTTGATGCTGAAGGTTCAAAAACTGTGCAACAACTCGCAGATAAGGCAAAGAAAAATAATGTTCAGTTACAGTTGTCTGTCGATTTCGTCACTGGCAATAAATTTGCAGAAGACGCGGAAGCAGGAACTGCTACCGTCGAAGGTGGTATCCCAGCAGGCTCATTAGGTGGTCTTGATATTGGACCAAAATCAAAAGAAGCTTTCGCCTCACCAACTGCACGCTCTAAAATTGTTGTTTAGGATGAAGCCCTCAGGCGTTTTCGATGGATGGCGTGGTTGCAGCAACTGCTGCGAGGGTTATTCCCATTATTGGAGGCGGGGACACAGCTTCATGTTTTGTCACACATTTTAAATTATTTTGGATTCCTTAGTTCCAGCATGGAACCTTAATTTATTATACTCGATAAATAAATGTTAAACCAAAAAACTTGAAATTTTAAGTATTTATTTAAATCAAAAATATATTACCCATGTTATTTGGTTTAGATATGTTAATTATTTCCTTGTCGATTTACCATCTAGATTCTAAATTGATGTTATTTAGCTTAACTGGAAGACAGAGATTTGTTACGGAGGATGACATGGAAAATTTACTGATTTCGGCCTATTTGCCTTAATTTTCATTGAGAAAACTGCTCCGCTATTTCATTTCTACTTGACGGTTTTTAAGGATTTAAAGGGTAGGTAATAATGGTGTATCATCTGCAAATGCTACGAAGGTCTATTGTATAAATTAAATATAACAATGGATCCAGTGCAAATTCCAATCCTTTGTAGCAAAACCGGAAATTATTTAGAAACGAAAGCAGAAAATTCTAAGAAAATTTTAAATTATTACTCATTGACATTTATGATTGAACCGGAATTTGTGAAATTGAACTTCACAAATGAACTCTCCATAGCAGAAATGACATCCGTGATTCATCATCACTCCAAACTGTTTAAGAAGGACTATACGTGATTCTTTAGACTTCTCAACAATAGTGTCGAGGCGTCTTAAAATTTTTTTACGAATAGACCTTCTTTAAAAAAATTTGTGCGACGACTGCTTTAAAGAGTGCAGATGACTGCATTCACCTTGCTTCAAGTTCTTCAGCTTTCGAAGTAGGTCGGATCCTCTCTATCTGGCACTTTATCCCATCAGAAGATTTGGCCGTCTCAAATGAGGTTTAATAATCATATTTTCATTTCGGATAATGCGTGATGAATTCATTGATAGTAAACCAGAAGTGAAATTTTTTCCTTGTCACCACCGGGAATCAAATACCCGGGACCTCCGGTCGCTGGAGGAAGCATGCTGATTACGTTGCCACCGAGGTCGGATCCAGTTTGTCTAAAATATAGATCTTTGAATGTTTGTCAGTTGTTCTTCCTGTCTGGTTCAAGCTCATGCAATTTGCCAGAGCAGCAGGATGGAATTGCGAATTGGGATATCTCCCCGATTTGTACCATGGAAATATAGTGCCACTGAGTGTAGGCCCTCCTTGACTTCCAGCTAACTATAATAATAGTACATTTAATTTATTGTAGCAGTGATGTCGAACACTAAACAGTTCAATGATTTATAAAAGAATTTTAATAGATTCAAAAACTTTGACTGATGAACTTTAGAGTTCTGATGAGTGCTATGGACGAAAACCCTTACCTATCATAAGCCATTTTCAACATTACCCAGGAGATAGGCTACAATGCATTTCTTTAACGAGGTTCCCCGACTAAATTCAGGCCTATTCCCCGGTTATACAGTTAGAGTTAAATTTCAAATATTTAACTACTCTAACTTTAAATTTTCAACTTTGTGTTAAATTTACAGATATCTTACCTACCCTTGAAAATTATGTTGATACACCATTATTACCTACCCTTGAAAATTATGTTGATACACCATTATTACCTACCCTTGAAAATCCGTAAAAACGTCAAGTAGAAATAGCGAAACAGTTTTCCCAATGGAAAATTAAGGCAAATGAGCAGAAATCAGTAAATATTTCATGTCATCTTCCGTATCAAACCCCCTGTCTTTCGGTTAAGCTACATATCATCAATTTAGAATCTAGAGAGTAGATCGACATGGAAACAAGAAACATCGAAACAAAATAACATGGGTAATATATTTTTACTTTAAATAAATACTACTTAAAATTTCAAGTGTTTTGGTTTAACATTTATTTTTGAGTACAATAAATTAAGGTTCCATGCTGGAACTAAGGAATCCAAAATAATTTTAAATGTGTAAATTTTAACGCTTTATTTGATGGTGATGTCACAGAATATATTCTGTGGTGAAGTACGTTCTTAAACATTACATTATACTTTCGCTTCAGTGCCAACATGAAGCAATGCCCCCGCCTCTAATAATGGAAATCCACAAATGATTTTGTACCTTTTAAGAAATTTAAAAACTCGAAAACGCCTGTGGGCTCTATTTCAAACAATAATTTTAGCGCGTGCAATTGGTGCAGCGAAATCTCCTTTTGATTTTGGTCCAATATCAAAACCTGGAATACCACCTTCGACGGTAGCAGTTCTTGCTTCCGAGTCTGAGGTAAATTTATTGCCAGTGACGAAATCGGCATGCAACTGTAACTGAACATACATTTTTTATGTGTGCCTTATCAACGAGTTGTTGCACAATTTTTGAACCTTCAGCATCAAATAGTGATTTCCATGTTATTTAAAACTTTAAGGAATGTGAATGTCATTCTTCCCTCAAAAATCATCTCATTGCCCTTATTCACAAGATTATCGATGAGCTGAATTTTGTCGGCAACTTTAGCACTACTTAAAATAGCCAAAAAAGGCGCAGAGGATTTTCCAAAGCGGATGAGAAATATTTCAATTCTTTGCTCAGCAAAGGGCCAGCAGCACGTATTTCAACTCGTTCCCTCATCATTGAACTGTGAGCCCGATGTGCAATACCAAATGCATTATTAGCATAAAGTTGAAATACACGATATCTTTTGAATGAATCAAAACCTGAAATACACAAAACTAATTAAACATTGAATTCCTTTTCGTAAACACCGTGGTATAATGTTATTGGACACGTACAATTGATTTTTCAAATTTATCAGTCCCAATGCAACGTATTCTTTGAAGTGTGATCCCGATGCACAGCACCAAATGCATCATTCACATACACATAAACTTGCCCTAAATGATTTAGCTTTGGTAGGATCCGCTTTTATTTGTTTACCTTGCTCATCAACCAATTGGCCTTCTTCTTAGAAATAGAACAGAATATTTTCCAAAAAAAATAAGGCAATCGTGCAAAAATTCCACATCACAGTCGAATAAATGTTTTAATTCATGGGCCACTGGTTCCATAGTGTATTTAAGTTTTTTATGGCCATCGCGCTGGCCTAAATGAGGCATCACAACCTGAAATACACAAAATTAATTAAACATTGAATTTTTTTTACTGAAACACAATGTTATTACACACCTCACCACCTTACAGGAGGGTATATAATACCACAACAATTCATGGAATTTGCCTAAAAAAAAACACAAAAAAAATAACATGAGCAAAAAATATAAAATATAATGTACCACATGCACATCCAACAAATGGTTTATTTTAATATTAATTACGATATGATTTCTTACCTTGCGACGTATAAACGAAAATATTATTATGTATTAATAATAATTACAACTATGTAATTACAATTAAATACATTTTTTCAACACACGACGATTAATTTCACTTGTTATTAAATACACTACACTGACTGACATTCAATTTTTTTCTCTATAATATGTTGATTGTTGATTACTCTTCTTGCATACAAACAAATTTTGCTTCGTGTATACATCGTTCAACCAACGTTCAACAAATAAAAGGTAGGATACCGGAAAATGGTTAAATTCTAAATGAAAACTACCTTAAAAATGAAAAACAATTTACCAAAATTATTCATAAATAAACAAGGTTCATGCTCAGGGGAATGCAAATTTAATTTTCTGCCGCAATTACGAGATATAGATAAATAAAGCCAAAAAAAAAAAATTGAACAGAAAATTTTCATAGCATTCGTATGAAAGTGATTTTTCGTGTTTACGTTTTTTGGGCCTGCATACATATAAAGCGTATATAATGAAAGACGGCCGTATACACATACATAGGCACTGATTATATACGCTTTATATGTATGCAGGCCCAAAAAACGTAAACACGAAAAATCACTTTCATACGAATGCTATGAAAATTTTCTGTTCAATTTTTTTTTTTTGGCTTTATTTATCTATATCTCGTAATTGCGGCAGAAAATTAAATTTGCATTCCCCTGAGCATGAACCTTGTTTATTTATGAATAATTTTGGTAAATTGTTTTTCATTTTTAAGGTAGTTTTCATTTAGAATTTAACCATTTTCCGGTATCCTACCTTTTATTTGTTGAACGTTGGTTGAACGATGTATACACGAAGCAAAATTTGTTTGTATGCAAGAAGAGTAATCAACAATCAACATATTATAGAGAAAAAAATTGAATGTCAGTCAGTGTAGTGTATTTAATAACAAGTGAAATTAATCGTCGTGTGTTGAAAAAATGTATTTAATTGTAATTACATAGTTGTAATTATTATTAATACATAATAATATTTTCGTTTATACGTCGCAAGGTAAGAAATCATATCGTAATTAATATTAAAATAAACCATTTGTTGGATGTGCATGTGGTACATTATATTTTATATTTTTTGCTCATGTTATTTTTTTTGTGTTTTTTTTTAGGCAAATTCCATGAATTGTTGTGGTATTATATACCCTCCTGTAAGGTGGTGAGGTGTGTAATAACATTGTGTTTCAGTAAAAAAAATTCAATGTTTAATTAATTTTGTGTATTTCAGGTTGTGATGCCTCATTTAGGCCAGCGCGATGGCCATAAAAAACTTAAATACACTATGGAACCAGTGGCCCATGAATTAAAACATTTATTCGACTGTGATGTGGAATTTTTGCACGATTGCCTTATTTTTTTTGGAAAATATTCTGTTCTATTTCTAAGAAGAAGGCCAATTGGTTGATGAGCAAGGTAAACAAATAAAAGCGGATCCTACCAAAGCTAAATCATTTAGGGCAAGTTTATGTGTATGTGAATGATGCATTTGGTGCTGTGCATCGGGATCACACTTCAAAGAATACGTTGCATTGGGACTGATAAATTTGAAAAATCAATTGTACGTGTCCAATAACATTATACCACGGTGTTTACGAAAAGGAATTCAATGTTTAATTAGTTTTGTGTATTTCAGGTTTTGATTCATTCAAAAGATATCGTGTATTTCAACTTTATGCTAATAATGCATTTGGTATTGCACATCGGGCTCACAGTTCAATGATGAGGGAACGAGTTGAAATACGTGCTGCTGGCCCTTTGCTGAGCAAAGAATTGAAATATTTCTCATCCGCTTTGGAAAATCCTCTGCGCCTTTTTTGGCTATTTTAAGTAGTGCTAAAGTTGCCGACAAAATTCAGCTCATCGATAATCTTGTGAATAAGGGCAATGAGATGATTTTTGAGGGAAGAATGACATTCACATTCCTTAAAGTTTTAAATAACATGGAAATCACTATTTGATGCTGAAGGTTCAAAAATTGTGCAACAACTCGTTGATAAGGCACACATAAAAAATGTATGTTCAGTTACAGTTGCATGCCGATTTCGTCACTGGCAATAAATTTACCTCAGACTCGGAAGCAAGAACTGCTACCGTCGAAGGTGGTATTCCAGGTTTTGATATTGGACCAAAATCAAAAGGAGATTTCGCTGCACCAATTGCACGCGCTAAAATTATTGTTTGAAATAGAGCCCACAGGCGTTTTCGAGTTTTTAAATTTCTTAAAAGGTACAAAATCATTTGTGGATTTCCATTATTAGAGGCGGGGGCATTGCTTCATGTTGGCACTGAAGCGAAAGTATAATGTAATGTTTAAGAACGTACTTCACCACAGAATATATTCTGTGACATCACCATCAAATAAAGCGTTAAAATTTACACATTTAAAATTATTTTGGATTCCTTAGTTCCAGCATGGAACCTTAATTTATTGTACTCAAAAATAAATGTTAAACCAAAACACTTGAAATTTTAAGTAGTATTTATTTAAAGTAAAAATATATTACCCATGTTATTTTGTTTCGATGTTTCTTGTTTCCATGTCGATCTACTCTCTAGATTCTAAATTGATGATATGTAGCTTAACCGAAAGACAGGGGGTTTGATACGGAAGATGACATGAAATATTTACTGATTTCTGCTCATTTGCCTTAATTTTCCATTGGCAAACTGTTTCGCTATTTCTACTTGACGTTTTTACGGATTTTCAAGGGTAGGTAATAATGGTGTATCAACATAATTTTCAAGGGTAGGTAATAATGGTGTATCAACATAATTTTCAAGGGTAGGTAAGATATCTGTAAATTTAACACAAAGTTGAAAATTTAAAGTTAGAGTAGTTAAATATTTGAAATTTAACTCTAACTGTATAACCGGGGAATAGGCCTGAATTTAGTCGGGGAACCTCGTTAAAGAAATGCATTGTAGCCTATCTCCTGGGTAATGTTGAAAATGGCTTATGATAGGTAAGGGTTTTCGTCCATAGCACTCATCAGAACTCTAAAGTTCATCAGTCAAAGTTTTTGAATCTATTAAAATTCTTTTATAAATCATTGAACTGTTTAGTGTTCGACATCACTGCTACAATAAATTAAATGTACTATTATTATAGTTAGCTGGAAGTCAAGGAGGGCCTACACTCAGTGGCACTATATTTCCATGGTACAAATCGGGGAGATATCCCAATTCGCAATTCCATCCTGCTGCTCTGGCAAATTGCATGAGCTTGAACCAGACAGGAAGAACAACTGACAAACATTCAAAGATCTATATTTTAGACAAACTGGATCCGACCTCGGTGGCAACGTAATCAGCATGCTTCCTCCAGCGACCGGAGGTCCCGGGTATTTGATTCCCGGTGGTGACAAGGAAAAAATTTCACTTCTGGTTTACTATCAATGAATTCATCACGCATTATCCGAAATGAAAATATGATTATTAAACCTCATTTGAGACGGCCAAATCTTCTGATGGGATAAAGTGCCAGATAGAGAGGATCCGACCTACTTCGAAAGCTGAAGAACTTGAAGCAAGGTGAATGCAGTCATCTGCACTCTTTAAAGCAGTCGTCGCACAAATTTTTTTAAAGAAGGTCTATTCGTAAAAAAATTTTAAGACGCCTCGACACTATTGTTGAGAAGTCTAAAGAATCACGTATAGTCCTTCTTAAACAGTTTGGAGTGATGATGAATCACGGATGTCATTTCTGCTATGGAGAGTTCATTTGTGAAGTTCAATTTCACAAATTCCGGTTCAATCATAAATGTCAATGAGTAATAATTTAAAATTTTCTTAGAATTTTCTGCTTTCGTTTCTAAATAATTTCCGGTTTTGCTACAAAGGATTGGAATTTGCACTGGATCCATTGTTATATTTAATTTATACAATAGACCTTCGTAGCATTTGCAGATGATACACCATTATTACCTACCCTTTAAATCCTTAAAAACCGTCAAGTAGAAATGAAATAGCGGAGCAGTTTTCTCAATGAAAATTAAGGCAAATAGGCCGAAATCAGTAAATTTTCCATGTCATCCTCCGTAACAAATCTCTGTCTTCCAGTTAAGCTAAATAACATCAATTTAGAATCTAGATGGTAAATCGACAAGGAAATAATTAACATATCTAAACCAAATAACATGGGTAATATATTTTTGATTTAAATAAATACTTAAAATTTCAAGTTTTTTGGTTTAACATTTATTTATCGAGTATAATAAATTAAGGTTCCATGCTGGAACTAAGGAATCCAAAATAATTTAAAATGTGTGACAAAACATGAAGCTGTGTCCCCGCCTCCAATAATGGGAATAACCCTCGCAGCAGTTGCTGCAACCACGCCATCCATCGAAAACGCCTGAGGGCTTCATCCTAAACAACAATTTTAGAGCGTGCAGTTGGTGAGGCGAAAGCTTCTTTTGATTTTGGTCCAATATCAAGACCACCTAATGAGCCTGCTGGGATACCACCTTCGACGGTAGCAGTTCCTGCTTCCGCGTCTTCTGCAAATTTATTGCCAGTGACGAAATCGACAGACAACTGTAACTGAACATTATTTTTCTTTGCCTTATCTGCGAGTTGTTGCACAGTTTTTGAACCTTCAGCATCAAATAGTGAATCACCAATTTCCATGTTATTTAAAACTCAAGGAATGTGAATGTCATTCCTCCCTTAAAAATCATCTCAGTAACCTTATCCAAAATATTACCGATGAGCTGAATTTTGTCGGCAACTATTATACTACTCAAAATAGCCAAAAAAGGCGCAGAGGATTATCCAAAGCGGATGAGAAATACTTCAATTCTTTGCTCAGCAAAGGGCCGGGAGCACGTGTTTCAACTCGTTCCCTCATCATTGAACTGTGAGCCCGATGTGCAATACCAAATGCATTATTCACATAAACCTGAAATACACGATATCTTTTGGATGAATCAAAACCTGAAATACACAAAACTAATTAAAAGTTGAATTCCTTTTCGTAAACACCGTGGTATAATATTATTGGACACGTACAATTGATTTTTCATCAGTATCCAATACGTATTTAACGGTTCCCAATGCAACCACAATATGTTGATTACCTTGGATTTGTCTGTCCTTAATTGGCACATTGAAATCCTCTAATGAGCGTGTATCCAAAGCGTGTGAAAAATATTTCAATAATTTGCCCAGCAAAAGAGCGACATCACGTGTTAATCATTCCCACCACCACTGAACTGTGAGCCCGATGTGCAGCACCAAATGCCACATCATTCACATAAACATCGCCTAATTTATGTAAACTTTCTCTAAATTATTTAACTTTGGTAGGATCCCCTTTTATTTTTTTACCTTGCTCATTAACCCTTTTACCTTCTTCTTCGATATAGAAACGAAGGTTTTCCAATAAAGCAATGGAACCTGGGGCTGGATCGCGACAAACTCAACTTCATTACCAACGCAATCGAGCAAACATTTCACATCACAGTCGAATAGTTTTAAGTCATGGGCTACTGGTTCCACAGTGCATTTAAGATTTTTATGGTCATCGGGCCGACCTAAATGAGACATCAAAACCTGAAATACACAAAACTAATTAAACATCAAACACTGTGGTAACGTTATTGGACACGTACAATTTATTTTGCACCTTTATCCAACCCATATTAAACGGTTTCCAATGAAGCCACATTACGTAGATGACTTTGTATTTTTCATCGAGTTGTTCAATCACCGAAACACTATGACATCATCGATTGCAACTGGAAATAAGTAAACACAAATCACAAATTATAAATAATTCTATCATTTTATTATAGCTCACTTTACTGGAGGGTATATATTACCACATTAATCAAACAAAATTTTCTTCCGCGTTAAGTCTTGCCTAAAAAAAAAACAAAAAAAATTTACATGAGCAAAAACATAATGTTATAAATTTATCAATAAAATAAATAAAAAAATATTAATTAAATTTATATGATTATATGATTTCTTACCTGTGATATGTAAACGACAGTATAAATTATTTTTAATAAATTACTATCATATTTACAAATTACTATAATAATTACCTATATATGTATAATTATTTTATGTCATTAAACACAACACTGAAATTCAATTTTTTTTTGTTAGCCGAACTACTTTGTTCAATTTTTTTTCTAAATGTTGATTACTCTTCTTTCATACACACAAATTTTGCTTCGTGTATACGTCGTTCAACCAACGTTCAACAAATAAAAGGCAGCATGCCGGAAAATCGTAAAATTCTAAATGAAATCTACTTTAAAATTAAAAAAAAATTTACCAAAATCAATGATAAATAATCAAAGTTCATGCTCAGGGGAATGAAAATTTAATTTTCTGCCGCAATTACGAGATATAGATAAATAAAGGCAAAAAAAAAATATTGAACAGAAAATTTTCATAGCATTCGTATGAAAGTGTTTTTTCGTGTTTACATTATTTGGGCCTGCATACATATAAACCGTATTTTTTATATTTTTCTTCTACTTGGCCGTATACATACACGCAGTGGTTATATAGACGAATTGGTGAAACGGCTTTGACATTTTCATATTTGTTTATAATTTTGTATTATTTGAAGTTTACTCAATCGTGTGTATGAAAACTAACTTGGAAAATCCATTTTATATTTGGCGAACTAAATAGAAATATACAAAATATATAAATTTATACAAAATAAAAAATATTTTGACAATTTGACATAAGTGCTAGTAAGGATAACAAAAAAATCATAACCGATAGTGTATAACCGCAAAGACGAAACGAAAGCAAATTGAATTGAATCAATTTCTCCGTGCGTTTCCGTTTCGTTTCTTCTATATAATTGGTTTAGTATGTCTTCATGTATTCAATTCGTTCGTTTTGTTTCGGTCCGTTCCGTTTTCGGCTATATAACTAGCCCATTAGCAGAAAAATACATTACAAACATAAAATTGTATATTAACAGTGTATATGTACCCAAAATTATTGTTCACCTCGCCAGCTCGCGCTCTAATTTTTGATACAAAATCGACGCTCAGGTGAAAGCTAAACCAAAATTTACAACGCGCGCGAAGCAGTTCATTATCAAAAATATTCGTAATGGAACAGTAGAAATTCAATAAAAATGAGAACAATTTTATTATTAAATAATTTAGCCAATGTTTTAGCAGGAACTATGCGACGAACATTGAAGGAAGTTGGAATGAAGGGTTACGTAAAAGTGAAAAAACCACTCCTTATAAAACAACACCGCCAACTTCGGCCCAATTTTGCAAAAAAATACAAAAGCTGGACGGTTTCTCAATGTATGGCAGTATGGTTAGATGAGTTCAAAATTAACCGATTTGGCTCGGACGGTCTAAAATGGACTTGGCGGAAACCTGGAGCTATTTTATTACAACATAATGTAAATGAAGCCATGAAATTTGAAGGTGGCTCCATAATGGTATGGGGGTGCATTATGGCTCATGGTATTGGCCAGATAAAAAAATCGAGGGTAGAATGGCTTCCGCCTCCTATATAATTTAGGAAGAAAAACTTCTTGGGAGCGTGAAAAAAATGGCAGAATAATATTCGGGACGTTGTTTTTCAACAATATAACGACCCCAAGCATACCGCTAAAATTACGAGACAATGCATCTCTGGAGCGAGCTTAAGAGATCTCTAGCAGATTTTTCAGACACACCGCCTACTGTAGACGATCTTTGGGATAGAGTTCAGCTAAAATGGAGAGACATTTTAGCCAAAACAACCAGAAAGCTGGTAGAAAGCATGCCTAATAGAATTACTGCAGTTTTGAAAGCTAAAGGAGGCTATACCAAATATTAAATTAAGATTATAGGATGGTTACAAAATTGGTCACTCATATGAAATACATATATTTTTAATTAATTATTTTCATACTATATGTGATGTCAAAATGAATTTTTTTTTATTTTTTAAATCAATTATTAAATAAACTGTTGAATTAGAAAAAGAAACTTGAAACATTTTAATTTTATATTACGCACATATTCAACACATGGATAGTCGAGATAAAGGTAGACGCCAGTAAAATTTACCGAGCGCCAGTATATGAGAATCAGTTTTTATTAATGGTTCTCAGGAACCACGAGTTCCGGAAATTGAACCAGTTTGTATCGACTTGCCATAATTACTGTTGCTTACCCTAAAAATCCCAAGTTGATTTGAAAGATGAGATTAGCGCTATAAGGGTAAGAATAGTATAAAGTTTTAAATTTTTTACTTTTATTTACCACAGTTACTATACGTACAGTATGTGCAACAAGAGTGTGTACGGCAAAAAACTAAGTAAAAATAAAACTACGATTTTTTTTGTTTTTACTATTAAAAATTGTTAATTAATATATTACGGCGCTAACAGCTAATACATAGTAAAGCCGCCATTTCTGTTAATAAGTGCCTGGCTCCTTTGCTCATCCATACTATCAACCAATTTTTCTGCATACTGTGGTGATAGATTTGTCCATATCTTCCAGACAACTTGCGCTAGAGAGCTCAAATTTTTTATGTGATACATTTTCAGCTTTATCTTCATGAGTGCCTACACATTTTGATCGGATTGAAATTAGGTGACTGAGATGGCCAATCCAATGTTGTGATGCTCTTTTTGAGTTTAAATTTCGAACAGAGTATGTTATGTTGTTTTGGATCGTTGTCTTTTTGCAAGATCCAGTTAGAGTGTCCGCTTCTCAATGTATTTTGTATTTAACCAGTGGTTCGACCAAAGTATTTACATATTCCATAATTCTATTTCGTATGGTTGTTTTTGGAATAATAATATTCTTTTTCGCTAGTTTTTCCACAGCTGCGTCCAGCGTAAATCCCATCCTCCTTTTTGGTAGTGGTTCGAGTTTTGTCTCTCTGTGAATACAATAAATAAGAGAAGTCCAAGATTGCTACCTTGTGGGATAACAGGCAAAACATTTACATCTTTAGTTAAAATGTTATGTAAAAAAACGTTTTGTGTTCGGTTAGTCACATATGACAAAATCCACTTATCCATATCACACTTTAGCTGTTCTAGCTTTTTTTACAAGTAAGAGATGATCAATTTTATCTAATGCTTCTGAAATCACTAAATATGTTATTTCAACTGTATCACCACCGTCTAATGCAAAAAAAAATAAATTTGAGAACAAAGCAAGATTTGTCATAGTTGGCCCGCCAGGGTAAATCCCATGCTGGTTTACAGAGATGGAATTTTTATTTAAGACAAAGTTACGGTCCTTAACCATTTAAATAATTTAGGAATAGCGGATAAGATTGAAATACCGCGGTAATTTTCGGTATTCGTTCTCCGTTTACTCTTGAAAATTGGCTTAATTGGCTCACTCGCATAACTGAAATTGATGAGATACGTCAGCGGTTGAACTAAGACTCAAGCCCACTCTTTCAGTAATCCTTTTGAGAGACATTTGCGTGCTTACAGTTCCGTTTCGAATCAACTCCAGGAGCATTTAGGAATTTTGCTAATATTCGATTCGACCATAAAAATATATAAATTATACAAGAAACGATTTAAAAGTTTAAATTGAGATCGGAGAGCACTAAATATTTCACAATTTTCAACGGATGTTTCAATTTGTATTTTTGATGAGCTTTAGATTTTCGTTTTTTTTGGCCAGACAGGCGACAATTAAAACCACAGGCGAACGTGGAATAAAATGTTTAATCGCACGAGTTTATTATTTTATAAATCTGATCAATAAAAGTTTCAAAATTACCCATTTTACATATATCGATCTCAATTACTATTGTTCAGAAGCTCATTTAATGCATCTTAGTCTTTCTTTTTAAAGATAAAAGACTCACTAGAATTAGAATTGATGTTAACATTAATATAGTTTTCAAAAATTAATTGGATGTCAATTTGTGTTGGATCATGAACACCAGATCGAGGATATTGCTGCTTCTCGATTTTGTTAATCTGTCTTAGTTCGAGTGAGCAGATTGAGTCCACCATGAGGCCTGAGATTAAATTAAGGACTTAATTTGAATGTTGAATTTCATTAGGCCAAAATAGTAAGAAATTAGACTCGATACTTAATTATTAATCATCTTAATTTAAATAAATTTACTAAATTTAAAAAAGTAAAGAATGGTAAAATGGTTGATCTCAGTGACGTGTCCAATGTGATTCAGTTTACAAAAGACAACGATTATTTTACGATACATCCAAGATCACCAGTTTTTAATAGCCTCTTGAAAGAAGCGCACTTACAATAATATTTCTTATTCCGGGTTATAAAAATCAGTAAGCCTTGAATTTCTATTACTATTTGATCAGTGTTCATCAAAATGCGACAATCCCAAATTTTGTCCCAATTTGAATAATGAGTTTCTATAATTATATTTTGTCATGAACTTGTATTTTAATCTTAGCGAATTATAACTTAATCATTATTAATCAACATTAACATTTATAGTATTTTATCACCTTGAACTTCGTCACTATTATTACCTCATTTCGTGGCGATTATTATCGATGCAAATTAGTAAACACGACAAAAAATTGGTATTCTTCCTCATTACGTCATGCGTGCAGACCATCGCCAAACACTTTTAATTACAAAACGTAATTGAGCATTGACATTGTACCATGAAAATTAGCATCATTATACAAGTTTTAACGATTTATTATTAAGATGTTCAAATAGATTGTGCTAACTCTTCACTCGTATATGTCATACCTAGTTATTTGTACTCGTTAAGCTTCTACTTGCGTGTAAATATTTGATCATTTGAAGAGTGAATTAGCAAATAATAAATATAAGCTTTGAAAATAATTAATTTAAATAAAAACTAACAAGTCTAATATTTGTGTTTAACTCATTTTTTATATTATTTGTAGATTTAACAATAGACATTATGTCTATTTGAAAATGTAAATAATTGATATAACTTATATAAATTGACAATTAAAACGAGCACCATCCCGTTAGGTTTATTGTATATCCATGGAGCGAGATTCGGCCATCTCAAAAATTTTACTTATTAATTTGGGGTACGACATGAAAACGAAAGGCATTAAGTAACCACTTAAGATCAACAGAAGCTGATTTGTTATGTTGCAAGTTTATCTGATCTAATTTAACAAGAAACTCTTTTTCTACGCCTTTTCGCAATAACGTAATGTTCTTAATGTAAGAAAGTGAGAAATACTTCTAACATACTAAAGGAAGCGTTGATTGAGATAAAATTTATGAAATCTAAAAAATCCTATCGTTAAGGGGTTGGTTTAGTATGACTGATCCAGTTTGTTAATGACGTTTTTAGAATCAACTATTGCTTAAACCTATGAAAGTAGCAGTTAGCACTCTGAAGAATAATTTCCCAAAAATAGAAAGGGAACTCTGAAGTAAATCGTAGTTTCGATTTTATAGCGTATTTTATGCGAAAATGACATTTAGCACCTTCGTCATTAAAATGACTTCTTAATCGTCTTAGTTGCCAAAATTACGATAATTTTCTTAAAAAATATTTTCATTGAAATTTTACAATATTGAGAATTGAAACTAACCCCGAACTCAGTAAGAATCGAAATTATATTATACGCGGCAAAAGCGTTTAATCTCCCAATTAAACATTAAAATAATTAATTAAAATTGACATTCTCCGAAGCAGTCAGTTATCCCTCAATTAAAAATTAATCAATAGGCTTAATAAAACATAATTAAATTGGATGAATTTTTCAAGAACGCAATAGACTTGAAAGATGTACTATGCAAGCGTACAACTGATTCGATGCGAATAAGATAGAAGTCCGAAATTAAGGGAAGATGAGCGTTAAAATTATAAAAAATTGACCACACGCACCCAATTCGGTGGCTTGATTGCTGTTCATCAATTTTATGTACCTTATTAATTAAATCATATTATTACGTGTAGTTAAGTTATTACCTGTACGTTTAACAAATTGAAATTTGTGAATGACGTGATGATATTCAAATATTTTTTACACACTGGTTTTATAATTCTTGTAAGTTATATGTTAAGCTCCAATATAAAAGGTTAAACGTATAATAATAGATATATTAAGAAGGAATGAGTTTGCAATTTTTTCAGCAAATATCTTTAAATAAGAAATTTAATTTATAAGAATTAACGATTTTTTATTACCACTGATGATTTCACTTCCGAGTTTATTTTTTTTATTTGTAAACAAACACTAAATTTGACATGGAGAAGTTTTTAATATTTTATGAAGTTGCAATACGCTGCGATTTCGATGAAGTTAGTAGATAATGTCGAATCATGACCACGCCATTATACAGTGACACCATGGAATGAAACTTAAGTCGGCATTGTTCTAAGCCGACTAGTTAAAAATAATAAGGAAATCACTAAAGATAATTGAATAATAATAATTAAATTGCTTCATAAGCATAAACAAAATCTATAAATAAATACATATATGACAATTATTGATTAAGTTTAATGACAAATAAAATTAAATTAATTGATTTGTTACCCTTCAACCTTATTTATTTTTTTGAAAATATTGTTCTATTTATGCTGAATAATTGTCGCAATCGTTCCCGCAGTTTAAACCAACCAAATTGCATGAAACGCTTTAATCCCCGCATACTCTTGCCACAATCGAATTGAAATATTTTTTATTTTGACGCAATACATAGCTACTTGTAGAAATTGTTGCAGCACTAATATATCGCACTCGCTCCGCATGTATGAATATATACCTGCGGTAGCGAGAGCGGCATATTAGTGCCGTAACAATTTCCACAAGTATGTATTCAGCGTGGGCAATGGTTTCCTCAAGCTTGCCAATCAAAAACTACAAATGGAACTAAATTTTGGGCTCATAGTTGTATTTGACAATTATATATTTGTGATGTAAAACCAAAGACTAATAATATTATTAATATTTTATAATACTATTATGTACTAATTATATACTAATAATATAATAAATAATAATAATATTATTATTACATATTTATTAATATTATTAGTATTATGTCTGTGTAATGGTAATATGACACTGGCTTGAAAAAAGTGCAGTAAAAAAAGTAAACGGTGACTAGGACAGAAAGTAGTAAAACGAATGAGACAACACAATTTTTCAAATATCATGTTCATTTTGTCCATGCCATCTGTTTTGGGACCGAAGCACTTCCTGCTCTTTCACGGTTTATTTTTCCGTCTTTACTTTACACATCATCTGCCAAATCGAAGACGTATGGCTATAGGGCCGATTTAAGTTACCATTTTCGCATTGCATAGCTCCATGCCAGCCTATACTGAACATGGAAGATGGGTCGGTCCATGAGTTTTGCTCGCCGATAGGGGGTCGTAGTTGTGTTCCTTTTAATCAGAGATCGTAATCTGTTGAGAATACAATATTTTTGTTGAGTTTGCATATTTTTATCGTTTTGACTGTATTTGATAAAAAAAAAGTAGGAGATGTCAAGAAAAATATAACAAAATAATTCTAAACTTCTAGAATTGTTCGTTGGGCTGCTTTTTCTGCTCAAATTTTATACAAAATTCCTGATATATTGTATACACTCACTCTTATTAACTCACTTCATTTGGATTTTTCCGACACTGAAAAATATCCAGTGTCATAATACCATAAAACAGTGTGATATATTTGGGATCAATATTACAATAAATCTAAATTACTTTTAAAAGAGGTGGTAAAATTAAAAGAGGTTTTTGAGAAGGTTGTGAATCCTGTGCGACAACTTTTTGAAAAGTCAGTAACTGATGAGATGCTAACGAGAGAATGACAAAATGCGACCAGAAATATTCGATGTCCGTGGCGAAACCGATCAAAGGAAAAATCGAAAACCGCAATTGAGCGATGGCGTGATTCAGGGCAACATTTACTTCGCGATCGGGCTACTCGTTTACTAATGGTATTATGATACTAACTTTTTTCCCAACTTTTTCAGCCGGTGAAAAATCCAATTGAAGGGAGAAAAATAATAGGAATACTATACTTAACTTTAATGAAAGTGAGTGTATACACAGTAGCCATGACAAAAAAAATGAAATGTCAAAGTGTGGAGGGGAGTCAAAGTGTGGAATGGCGGATTGTGTGTGCGTATGTGTATGTGCTGATCACGCAGAAATGAATGCAGATAACTGCATTGGGTTTTTGACAAGTGCGATGCTTATAATAGGCGTTTTCGGAAATATCCCATGGTAACTTTTGAGTAATTTTTTTTGAATGTTTGTAACAAAAGTTACCATGTTACCCTGGCAATATAAAAAGTAAGATTACGTTTCGCTTGGTAATATTTATATTCAACAAAATTCAGTTACGTATTATAACAGATACAATATTTTTGTTGTATTTTTTTAATAGTTTATACTTTGAAAGTTTGTACTTTAATTTTTCTGACATTACTAATTTAATACAAATTGGCAGAAAGAGAGAAATTAAAAAATCATCTAAAAGTAAATTACCCTAACCCGAATTGTCCCCGTGTTGCCATATGGCAACAAATATTACATCTCATTTTGTTTCGATATAGAAAGAGAATCAACAAAATTAAAAACGTTTTGCCATTAGTTTTGTTATGTAAAGGGACAACAGTTACTTGGCTAGAAAAATTATTTCATTTAAGGCCGATTTATTTATATTATATCTATTTATAGACTTCAGACAAAACATTATTTTCAACAATATTTCTAAGACACAGTACGTGAAGGAATTAAACGTAATGGATAATATAAATACTCATATAGAAAATATAATATGTAACAATGTTTTTTTTTGTCTGATACGGTACGTGAAGGAATTGAAAGGAACGTATAATATAAATCGACCTTTACGCGTTGGCTCTTACTTGCAGGAGGTTGTAAAATTAAAGCCGCAGCCACACGAATGCAAATATCGACCAACGTTGGTGTATTTGTCCAAATAACAAATCGTGTAGCCACAAAATAAGTGACAAATTCAAATCAAGGTTACATTTGTCCAACATTGGAGCACATTCGCTCAATAAGCAGTTTTTCAAAAAAGAACAAAGGAAAAAACAAATATTTTAAATCGTGTAGACAGTCGAATTTGTCAATAGTCATATTTTACCAATATTTGCCAAACATCAAATATACCAACGTTGGTCGATATTTGCATTCGCGTGACTGCGGCTTAAGCAAAAAAAATATTGTGAAAAAAGTTAAAATGGACTACATATATGAAAAAGTAAGTTAGATTTTATTTTTAAGTTCCGTTATTTTTCCACAAAATATTTTTAGAAAATAATTAAGGATTCTTTATGCTAATCAACCCTGAATGTGCTACATGATGTAATAAAAATTATTTTAAGGAGTTTTGCACCTGTTTTTGTGCCTGTTGCCATACGGCAACACGGGGACATACGCAGAGATTTTTTCCGTTTTCTCAAAATGTGCATATTCATTGCGGTTTTAGTTTTTTTGTTTTATTGTTTCATTGTGTTCTGTTGTTTGGTAATTTTTTATTAAATTTTATTATCCGTTTTACAATTATTACAATTATTTAAGTGTTTTTCAAGAAAATTTACATTGAAAGAGGCTCTTGATTACCTCGAAGAACTCTATAAGGTTTAGAGGATAACGATGCGGACGAGGTTCGTACTGTTTTTATTGAGCCCCCGGGAAATGATGGATTCATAAGCGGGGACGATGATGATGAAGATGAGTTGTGCGGGGTTCCTGATGATGTCTGCCCTGGCCAGCTAAAAGCAAATTGCAAAATATTAATGAAAAATGGTCGTCGAATTACAACTTTGGACGATGAAAATGATTCCGACTTTGAATTGGACGTGGAAAATACATCGTGTATCCCATTATTTGCAGATGTACACGTGCCTAGTTCTCCAACATCAAACGAACCATCGAATTAAAGAATTGATGCAATTTTCACCTGGAACATCGACGAATATTCCATCCCCATGACTCCAATATTTCCTGAAGGGAATTATGAAGATTGCCGAAATTTTAAGCCCCATGAGCAGTTCGAAAATTTTTTTGACGACGAGTTGATGCAACTTATAGCAGAGGAATTTGCCAAATATGCGGTGTTTCGCGAGAACGGCAATTTTAAAATTACTGTTGCTGAAATACGAACATTTTTTGGAATTCTTCTTTTCAGTGGTTATAATTTACACACCAGTCTTCGGAGTATTTGGAGCAACGATGATGATTTGCGGAGCTACGTTGTGTTCAAAGCATGCGAAAAAACCGATTCAACGAAATTTTTCAATTTCTCCACTTTGAAGATAGTAATCATGCCGGCTCAAGTGAAAACCCGAATCCAGATAAAATGTGGAAGCTTAGTCCAATTACGGACCGTTTAAAATCCAACATGTTGTTACATTTTCATCCAGAACCAAATTTATCTTATGATGAAAGTTATACAGGCTACTTGCAGTTATAGATAGGCTACTTTGGAAGATACGGATGTAAGCAATTTATTAAAGGAAAGCCATTGCGGGTTGGCTACAAAGTTCGGTCATTATGCACTCCGTCTGGATATATGGTGAATTTCGAAGTGTATCAAGGAAGAAATCCTCGTTCGAATGTAGACTACGAAGAAAAATATGGCAAATGTGCTGCACCACTCGTTAGCATGATCGACGAATTACCGGAGGCTACCATAAACTTGCCATTTGCATTTTAATTCGACAACCTATTTACTGGCTTGCCTCTTTTAGAACATTTGAAGTCTCGTGGATTTAGTGGCAGTGGAATAATCCGCGAAAACCGTATACCTAAATCATATCCACTTCCATTGAAAAAACAGATGAAGAAAGAGAAACGCGGCCACTGCAAATCTGCAACAATAAATGAAAGTGGAGTTCGCCTAACAAAATGAGTCGATAATAGCGTAGTTTGTATGGCTTTTGGGACACTTCCGTATTCTAACGCGTTTCGCTACTCGAAAGAACAAAAGAGCAAAGTCGTTGTTCTTCGTCCTTGTGTTGTGACGGAATACAACAAATATATGTGTTGGGTCAACCGTTTAGATCAAAATGTGGCTCTTTATCGTATTGCCTACAAAAGCAAAACGTGGTGGAGCTCTATGTTTACCTGGCTGGTAGATGTTTCTGTACACAATGCGTGGCAACTACATCGTTTGGGTCAATCGAAAATGTCGCAGCTCGAGTTCAGAAGGCATATCGCCAAATACTATTGTCAACATTACGGTGAGAAGCCAAAGCGATCAGGTCCATCAGTCAATCCGAAGCGTAAAGTTAACGAAAACTCTGTAGAAACAACAATCCGTTTCGATGGAATTAACCACCTAGTTATTTCCATAACAAATAAAAGACGTTGCGCTGGTGACCTTTGCAAATCTATTGGACGTACTGCGCTTGCGTCAAATGCAACGTTGGACTTTGTGTGAAATGTTTTCAGCCATACCACACAAAACAATAAGAAATACTGAGTTTAATATATAATTACAATAAATTTACATAAAAATTATATTTTATTTCAAATGTATGTATATACATATGTAGTTATATATGGAAATCATTTTGTTGAAAAAATTCTCTATGTATGTCTCCGTGTTGCCATATGGCAACGGGGGTTTTCCCGAAAATTACAAATTGGGTGGATGCCCCAACGATATATTCCAATGTTTTAGAGAGAGACTAGAGACATTGTGTTTGGGATTTAAATAAAAAAAACCGTTAAAAAAATTCTGGGACAATTCGGGCTAAAGTTACTCTACATGTTCGGAAATAGATTTGGTAATGTTTTGTCAGCAAGTTACCCAAAAGTTACCATGGGATATTTCCGAAAACGCCTAATATAAGCATATATTTATGCGATCAAATTACACAGTGGCGGCGAGGATATGGTGGAGCTGTATTGTAATAATTTTTTCTTTGATATTTAGTGTACTTTGAATAGGTTTCATAATTTCATTAATTGTCAGTGGTGGGTCGGTGCCTGCGGGTTGTGATGATTGTTTATTGGACATTGTGTTGCTCAACTTACTTGTATTCATATGTGCTCTCTTTTGGCTACTTAGAATTGTTTTATTTGGGAGTTGATGTACTTGTCAATTATTAATATAAGAAGGCAATTTTGGAGTTTACATAGAACCCTAGAACCCTTGCCTGAAGTTTAGATTGGTGTGTCCAATTTGCTCTCTTTGCTGAATGTTGTAGATGATTTTGCTGTCGATAATTTCGCGGGAGCGGAACCATTTTTGAAATTTTAGGATGATCAATAGTCGTATGCTGAAACTACTACGATGCGTTTGGAATCTATAATGGATTCATCATGGCTTTGGGAAGCATAGGATTTGTTGATTGGTGATGTTAGCGGGGATGGATTGGTAAGTTGTAGAAAAGCGAGTATTGAGTACTCCTGGATAAACATTACACATTTTTCTTGGTACATTTTACTACGATTATTTATAAAAATGATACGTTCTGATTAAGCATTTAGTTAGTTCTAATGGAAATTTTTGAAAACAGAAGATCTTTGAAGCCGTGATACTTGCTAATAAAAAAAATAAAATTTTAATTTAAAGATCAGAAGAACAGACAAAGTGAGAATCACAGTGGCTATCGGGTTTGTTAATAAATTGATATTTCAGCAGATGTTTGACTTTTGGAAACTACTGATGGATTGGAAGCTGCAAAACAAATTGCAGTTAAATATTACTATAGTTTTTCGTGGATCGTGCCATTTCTTTAGTTAAATTATTTTCTAGGTTATTGGGAGACTGTAAATTGTAAAGCTTTTGGTTAGGTTGTTCTAGGTTGAATAAAAAGTTCTGTGGAATTAGACAGGGACGGGATATATGTAACCACTTTTCCAGTTTCTAGTTCTAGTTATAACCGGTCGATGCAGAATTTGTAATTCTATTTAATACCCAGAACAGTTTTATACTGTTTATTATTTTCTTAGAAAATCAACAAAAAAGCGATTGCTTTTCGCAGAAATGCACTACGCCTTCAAACTTTAATGCTGCATATATGACACTCGCTCCCGGACTCAAACCAATCAAGTTTCGTGAAATGCTTTATGCCCCGCCTACTAGTTCCATACTCGATTTGAAGTATTATTTAACTTTGTTGTAGTTTTAATACATTCAGAATGGTATTTTTCTCTGAACTAACTTCCGATGTCTTGACGCACTGTAAATGCGATATTGAAATATTTATATTTTTGCAGTCTTTGTCTGATTCCACAGAATTGTGCCGGTTGTTTATTTTATGATTTATAATTTACTTAATACCGCTGTAAATGATTTATGCAATAGTTGATAACCATAGATTGTTTTCGAATGTCAGTTGTGCTAGCTACTTATTATTAATTATATCGTCTTACAAATTCCGGATTACCTTAATAGTTTTATTTAATTCTGGTTTAATTTGTGTAGGTATGTATTGGAATTCTAAAACTGTGACCTTCACATTATATAATTTGTTTTATTTAATTATTTTTATAAATAGTTCCATTTAACAGATTCGCAAAGGTCCTATCCGTTGATGATAAATGGTTGTGCATTCCTTTCCTGCTTTGATACGAGTACTAAAATATTTAGTGATTTCTGGATTCGATTTATTTTATTTTGGTTTAATTTGATTTAAGAGAACCAAATTAATTTAAGCTAATACTAATCAGCATCACATTTATTTTATTCAAGTATAATTTAATTCATGACTTTTATCTCAGGAAATTTACTGGAACTTAATTATTTATAATTTTTTTTAGGATGCTGATTGCTGAATATTTATATACAAAAAATTAAAAATAATTGTGCTCTCTTGTGCTAACCGCCTTACATTATATTTTCAACTAACAATATACTAACTATTGACTACTTAGGTGTCTATAACTGGGTCGATTCGGTCATATTTAACATGGCTATCCTATCCTTACATCTTGTTCGGCGTCATCCGTGAGTCTCGCTAAATTGGCTGGTCATACACTGCAATCAATCAATCAATCAATTTTGGATCGATATGTTGTAACGTACGGGAGTATTTCGAACAACGGTCATCAGGCGCTGTATTATCCTAGAGGAAAAACGCCGAACTGTATCAACGCGCCGGTATATATACGTACATATGTATATGGTTTCGGGACTAGATACCGTACCCTATAAATACATGAGAATAACCACATCGAAGGCGAATAATATATAGAGCCTTAGTTTAAGTGAAAATGAAAAGTTTCTTTCTAGTTTAATTTTTATCTCGTAATTCTAAAAATATTAAAATATCAAGTGAAACTTTGTTTATATTTGATCGCAGATATAGTATTTGAACGTTTGATTGTGCCGTAAATATAGTTTTGCTATAGATTCTTATAGTGAAGAAAAGTATCAGGGCAAAAACCAAAGTAATTTTTTTAGCCTACCACACGTCAACTGGAATATGTGACGAAACGACCTTCCTTAGCGGTTGAATTTTCGTTACGTCAACAGATCTCTCTGTAGCTCTCACATTGGTGACCGCAGCACATTTGCCGGCTAGTTATCGATGGTGGGATGGGTCCTTGTCACCAGCTACAGAAAGCTAGAATTGCTGCATACTCATATGACGATTGTTATCGGCTCATAAGAACACGGTTAGAAACTAGACGTAATTTTTAACGTCTATTAGCTTACACCAGCGCGAACTTAATCAAGAGCCGTTAAAGTTATTAAAATTTAAGACTCTTTTCATGGTAGGTAGTTTGTAACGAATATGGGACGTGAAAAATAATTTAGCTATTTTTTATTGCTAAAATTACTGTCTAAAAATTGTAAAATTTGGAATGAAAATACAATGAAAATTAACTACCCAAAATAAGAAAACTATTGACCAACGAATATTAACTGAGGTACTTGGTTAAAGACAAAATTAACTCCCTTAGAGTAATAAAATACGAAAAAGTACTTTTATTTTCCGTCAAAACCAAATTATTTAAAAGTTAAATAAAACATCTATTTTATATATTATTATTAAAATTATATATATTATTATATTAAAACTAGCTGACCCGGCGAACTTCGTACCGCCTCAAAATCAATAAATGTTGTTTATAGTTATTATAGCTCAATTAAATTGAGTTTTTTATTAAGATAAAATGAATTTCTCTCTCTCTCTCTCTCTCTCTCTGGCACTATATCCCATCAAGGGATTTGGCCGCCTCAAATGAGGTTTCATAGTCATATTTTCATTTCGGATAATGAGTGATTAATTCATTGATGCTAAACCAGCCGTGCAATTTTTTCCTTGTCACTACCGAGAATCGAACCCGAGACCTCCGGGACGGATAAAATGAATACTCCAATTTAATTAAAGTCAATCAAAATGAAATATATTTTAATTACATTGAAATGAATGTAATTCACGTGGCAGCAAGGCTTTCGTTTTATTGAATTGATTCGAAATGATTTGCGTAGCATTGTTGCACTACTTTCTTTTAAACTATTTCCTGAGTGTGTTGCAATAGGGTCGATTCCCTTCAGTAAAGCGTCTTGTGATATACGAAATTTTTTGTTTTATTGTCAGGTGTGAGAACGAATAAAGCGGATGATTTGCTGACACGTGAACATGCTACGTACAATTGGCCGTGAGAGAAACATTCATTTTCTAGATTCAGGCCACAAACACTCAAGAATTGGCCTTGTTATTTGTTGATCTTTATGGCGAATGCAAGACGAATCGGAAATTGAATTCGTTTAAATTTCGAATGGCATATCGGTTGGGATGATCAGAATTCTCGGAATGAGAATTTCGTCACCTTTGAACTTTCCTTGAGTTTTCTCAAAACCAAACGCGTTCCGTTACATAGTTTTGGTTGATTCAGGTTTCGTAGCATGATGATTACCGCACCAACTTTCAGTTGTAAATTGAGCGGTGGCAAGCAAGCCAGATCCAATGAGTTTAAAAGTTCAGTTGGACAGTTGGTTGATTCGTCTTTATTTGTCACACAGTCGATAGATTTGAAGGAATGAAGTGCACCGACGATTAGATTTAATTGTGAAATTTAAATGATCCACATCTTTGTTCTTTGCCGCAAAAATTACTCGTTCCCTCACCCAATTGTGATTTTTGTGGTTAGTAATATTGTTCGGGAACACTTTGTTGATGAGCTCGTCGTTCGTTGAGACTAAATTGCAAAAGTTCTGAGGAAACGAAATCAATCCGTTCGATTTGTCGACCGGAACACGGCCATTACCGATAGTCAACAATTGCTTGGAGAAATCTTCGGCAGATGGATCGTTTAACCACAGACAATCAAATTAAATTTTTCCTTCGAGCTAAAAAATGAAAACAAAATATATTACTGATAATTCCAATGTCATCGTTGTATCTGTGATTTTTCGTAAAACTGCATATACGTATACGCAAAAAGACAAAATATTTTTGGTTGTTTTCGGCTATTTACAGAAAATGAACTCGCAGTTTAAATTTTTACGTTTTCGTAGAATGAAATATCTCTTTTAGGTTGTCTCTGGTTTAACAATGCAACTCGCATGTTTGTCGTCAGCTGAAGTTTCATCACTTAGCGCCACGCAGAGTCGATGATTTGAGGCAAGCGTTTATTTCATCGACAGCTGTCGCTCTTGGAATCACTGGTATTTTTTGACGGAAATCACCGGACAGTAGAATCATTGCGCCTCCCAAACATCTTGAGTTATTGAATAGATCTTTCATAGTTCGATTGAGTGCTTCTAATGCGCGTTTGTGCGCCATTGAACTTTCATAATAGAGGATGATTTTACTTGCTACCAAAACTTTCGACATTGCTGAATGTTTCGCAATGTTGCAAGTCGGATTTTCAGGCGATTGAAGATTTAACGACAATTTCAACGCTAAGCAACTGCCACAACAATATCGAATCTCGCACAAACAGTGGCCAAAATCAAAGATATGAGGAATGCTTTCTCAGTTCCACCGGGCGCATCGAAGAAAAATAAAAATATCCATCATGAATTTTATAGCTAAGTAGATAAAAAAAAAAATTGGATAAAAAATGAAACACAAATTTGCATGCAGCCTCCAGTCAGATTCGAATCCAGTACTTCACGGCCCATAAGCGTCGAAGCTTTAACCACTGCACCATTTGTCACATACAAACTACACCTAGTAAATTCATATAAAAAATGGTTTTTTATTAGATTGTTGGGATTTTTCTTTTGAGTTTTTCCGATTTTTTTTTCCTAAACCACCACTGTATTGAGGTGAACAAAATCAAAAAAAAAATCATCGAAATAAGTGAATCCATTCTATAGATATCATCATAAAAGCCATTCAATACAAAATGTATGAGAAAATGAATTTTCTTGATAATTTTTTTTTTTGTGAATTTTTCCAATATTTTAATAGTTATTAAGCTATTCGGAACGGAGTCAAATCCAACAAAGCAAAGATCATAAAAATCGGTCCAGCCGTTCTTCAGTTATAAATGGTGTAACTAACCCGACTTTGTTTTATATATATAGAAGTAGATGAAATAAAAAAAAATTGGATAAAAAATAAAATGGTAAATGTGCATGCAGCCTCCAGTCGGATTCGTATCCAGTACCTTGCAGTCCAAGCGCCGAAGCTTTAACCACTGCACCACTCGTCACATACAAACTACACCTACAAAATTCATATAAAAAAAAAGATTTTTTTATTAGATTTTTGGGGCTTCCCTTTTGAGTTTTTCCGACTTTTCTTTTTTCCTAAACCACCACTGTATTGAGACGAACAAAATAAAAAAAACAAAATGTATGAGAAAATGAATTTTCTTGATAAATTTTTATTTGGTGAATTTTTCCGATGTTTTAATAGTTATTATGCTATTCGGAACGGAGTCAAATCCAACAAAACAAAAATCATAAAAATCGGTCCAGCCGTTCTTGAGTTATAAATGGTGTAACTAACACGACTTTGTTTTATTTATATAGATAAGTAGATGAAATAAAAAAAAAATTGGATAAAAAATAAAATGGTAAATGTGCATGCAGCCTCCAGTCGGATTCGTATCCAGTACCTTGCGGTCCAGGCGCCGAAGCTTTAACCACTGCACCACTCGTCACATACAAACTACACCTACAAAATTCATATAAAAAAATGTTTTTTTATTAGATTTTTGGGACATCCGTTTTGAGTTTTTCCGACTTTTCTTTTTTCCTAAACCACCACTGTATTGAGACGAACAAAATAAAAAAAAACAAAATGAACTAAATGTATGAGAAAATGAATTTTCTTGATAAATTTTTATTTTTAGTGAATTTTTCCGATGTTTTAATAGTTATTATGCTATTCGGAACGGAGTCAAATCCAACAAAACAAAAATCATAAAAATCGGTCCAGCCGTTCTTGAGTTATAAATGGTGTAACTAACACGACTTTGTTTTATTTATATAGATTATTAAAGAAAACTATTTATTCTTAAAAAATGTTAGGAACAGTAAAAATTTTATCGTTTTATATAAAAAAAACTAATTGATTTCTACGAAAACATAATTGCAAATTTATATATCAGGATTAAGTATTACAATATTTTACCGTAGTAGGTAGTTTTTGAACTGGGATGCCAAAAATATAATGTCCAATATATTTAAAAAAGTTTCCCAATTTTTCATCGTATTTTACGTTAAATACATAATGACATTTAAAAAGCAAATCTAACGCATCTATTACAGTATTATTTGTTGGGATAAGCTTTTGATCCAAAGAGTCGTAAAATTTTGATATATTCGACTTGCTTTCACCTTGAGCAAAAATAATTAGTTGTTGTTCAGCCGTAATGTCGTCATTTGCACCAATAAATTTGAATAGTTTAGCACCACCTGACTTAATATCTGCTCTATTTTTGGCTCCACGACCCTTTTGTGTAGCTGGAAGAAGAGTTACTAAACTGAATATAACTAAAGTATCTGGACGCCAATCTGAAATGTTAAAAACCACAAGTATATTAAATTAATTGGAAGGGTAAATTATAAATAATCCAATTCTACCTTTAAAGAATTCCATAACATGTTTGTTTTTGCCTATTTGTTCCGAGATTGTCACTGTATGTTGACAAAACTTATCCTTAAACTTAGTTTTAAGGTCATTACAAGTATTTGGGTACAATATCTCAATATCGTTGTGAGTCTAAGAACGAGATTATTAAAGAAATATCAATTAAAAGTTGTTAAATCATTTTGTAAGTTCTTACTAGTTGATACGTGTCCAAAAAACGTGGGTATTCCAATCAGCTTCAAGTCGTATTCATACGACGGATGAGATTCTTGGATTTTTCTATCTCAGATTTTTTTTTGATTTTTTTCGACTTTTTTGTATGAAAAGAGGCGTGTGTGTTGTATAATTTACATGATGTAATTAGTTAAAACAATGGGATAGAAAAATCCCGGATTTTCATCCGCCGTATGAATCTGACTTCAATTTATGAAATTTTTTGAGATGTATGTAGATTTTAGCTTAAATTTTATTGTCGAGAGAGCGGAATAAAATAATACAAAAAATATTTGTGTTTAAATATAAAATAAGGTTTAAATTAGCAATAAAAAATCTATTACGACTTAGTTTGAAGCGTGAAGCAGAACGGATCATTTTGCAACTGGAATTTTTTTTATCACTGCTTTGAAACCATTGAAGCATGCTACACGAAATTTTAGTTTCTGGATTCAAACTAAGTCGTAATAGATTTTTATTGTTAATTTAAACCTTTATTTTAAACTAAAACACCAAATTTTTTTGTTTTGTTTTATTCTGTTCTCTCGAAAATAAAATTTAAACAAAAATCTATATCTCAAAAATGTCCTTAAATTTTTTTATTTTCATTTCTATTTTTTCATTTCGGATTCACGGACAAAAATTTTATATCACACAACTTTTGTTCATGAATCCGAAATGAAAATATAGAAATGAAAATAAAAAAATTAAAGGACATTTTTGAGATGTAGATTTTTGTTTAAATTTTATTTTCGAGAGAACAGAATAAAACAAAACAAAATATTTGGTGTTTTAATTTAAAATAAAGGTTTAAATTAACAATAAAAATCTATTACGACTTATAGTTTGATTCTAGAAATTAAAATTTCATGGAGCATACCTTATTATTTTATATATCAAAATATCATCCCAATTTTTTTATCCTTTAATCACTATACACAATCGAAAAATAAAATAAAACTAAAATACCAAACATGCACTAGAATCTTTTTTAAATAATTAAATTATAAATAAATTTTAGCACCAACTTTAGCTATTTTTACTTTAAAATTCCAACTGCAACTAACAAAATTATATTCTCATTTAATCTAGTAACTGAAAAAAGTAAAACAAAAAAACCAAGAGAATCTAGAAAATTACTCACAGAGGGACAAATGATTTTAAAATGACAATAAAAATGACGTCCCTTCATCGTTAAAATAAAAATTTTATATTTATACATACTCAAATTTAACATCCTTGATTTTACTGGGTCGTCAATTTAACCCACTATTTTAGTTAAATTTGAACCTTGTGTCTACGTTGATCTAGATAACATTTTATTAATGTAATTAACGTAATTTAAATTCATATGTTATAATTAATATTTTTCGGTAGTGAAAAGCTATCATAATAAAACTTTATTTTACGAATTTGACTAAGAAAGAATATTATCGCATCGTATACTCGAAGAATGTTAAAAATGACGTCTAACTTTTTTTTTGCATACTGTTTCACTCTCATTCTTTTAACCCCCGAAATAGGAAAGACGTCCGAATTTTTACCGTGAAGATGGAACGACTATTTGTACCTATTGTATAATTTTTACAGGATCACAATAAATAAAAAAAAAATTAACGGGACCTTAACTTAATAATTCACCAAAAACAGTAATTTGAACCTTTAACGTGGGACGTTACAGCCAAGTTTGTTTCTTTGTGTGATCGATACATTGGACCACGTGCTCTCCTCCCTACCCATACAGGCGATATTTTGCACAATTTGGATATGCCCCCTTAAGTGATGTGCTAGCCCATTTAAATTACTCCATTTTATTCACTCATTGTAACAAAAGCAACTTCCATTCAGTTAACAATAGGTATTTTTGTGGAATTGCAACGAGACATCACAAAACGAAACTAATTACCGAAACTTGGATGGTGAGACTTTTGAGTTAATTAAAAAAAAAAAAATATAAAGTTAGGCGTTAACAATAATTATTAGCATCATTCGATTGTACAGTAAATATTGGCAATACAAGAAGAAGAATATAATAAATAATAAATGTAAAAATTATTTAACTAAAACTAAGAATCATGCCTTTTTAATAGTCATGCATTCTTACACTATAGAATTTTTAGGATCGGCGGTCCATGATTTAATTAGATTGTATAAATAACGTATAAGAAGTTAGCCCAGAAAGTTAGCCCAGAAAATAAAAAAGTTTAATCAGGCAACACTACTAAATTAAAACCTCATTTACTCTTATGCGAAGTTATCCCAGCCCAGGAATTTATAAAACTTACTTGTATGTAAGTTAAAACTTACTTGTATATAAGTTACAGGAGAAAATTATTATTATACGTGTGCTTTCGATGCATTTACGTGCTGCATTTTAAATCTAAAAAAATTTGAGCAATCAACTGAAAATGATTTTTCAAATTTAATTAATTCTTTGCGAGCAAACAAAATGGCACCAGCAACAAAATATCGATTTTCATGTTTATCGAATTTATACGGCTTAAACCGCGATTGCACTTCTAACATAACGAAGGTGTCAAATTTTGTACTAGATGCACAAAACATTAGTAGTGCCCAAAAGGTTCAAAGTTGCTCTTCTTGCAATAATACTACCATAGATATGATGAAATATATACCTATAAATCCATTTAAATTGGAAGAAATCGGAATCAATAACTCAGCAAGTTGCTTGGAAGATACTGAATTATTTACTTGCCCTCTTTGCGACAGTGGTAAAGATTCTCAAAAAAATTTTACAAGTGACAATATATTTATTTATGTTGTACCATTACTACGACCAACAACACCAACTGCCGTCATTAATATTCCAATTAATATAAGTATTTATGGTAAAAATTATAAAATTAATTCATTTGCGAATTATTTACCGGACGCAGCTCATTACGTTTGTTATTGCTACCGTAATAAACATTGGGACGTATACGATGACTTAACTGAAACAGTCAAACAAAAACGATTATCCAAACTAACTAACGTTATTCCTCATATGTTAATATACGAGATAATTCAAGGTTAATCACGGCCACATATTCAACCATTCGAATTGATCATCCAACTCGTGAATTCATTATTATCGGTGATAAATTCAAATGCTGGCGAAATCACGGCCGCTTATTCAACCATTCGAAATCACGGCCGCATATTCAACCATTCGAATTCATCATCCAACACGTGAATTCATTATTATCGGTGGTAAATTCAAATGCTGGCGAAATCACGGCCGCTTATTCAACCATTCGAAATCACGGCCGCATATTCAACCATTCGAAATCACGCCCGCATATTCAACCATTCGAATTCATCATCCAACACGTGAATTCATTATTATCGGTGGCAAATTCAAATGCTGGTGAAATCACGGCCGCTTATTCAACCATTCGAATTCATATAAGAAATAAATAAGCTGCTTACTTACCCATTCTAAATCTGTATAGCCTTAATCCGAGAGATTTTTAGTTTTGACACACGGGAAGAAAAACTGATTTATTTCTCGAAAATGTTTAGGAGTACCCAGCCCAGAGCCATATTTCGGCAAGTTGCAACATATGAATCATCTTGAAATTTTTACCCAAATAAGCTGCTTGCATACGCATTCTAAATCTGTAAAGCCTGTATCCGAGATTTAAGTAAAAATTTAAATATTTTAAATCATAACAATGAATACTCGTGACAAATTTAAACATAATACTATACATTCGTATTTATTTATTGTACGTGTACCTGTATAGTATATGTATATTTACCAATATATTTGTTTTTTATTCCATCCGCTAATTAATTGAAAGATTTTGTTTTTGTTATTTTATTGAAAGATTTGTTTTGATATATTCCTGGGCTGGGCTAACTTCTCATTAATAATGTAATATTTTTAAATTTCTGGGCTAAGAATAATTCCTAAATAAAATGTTTTTTTTATTTTCTGGGCTGGAATAAATTCCAATAACTTATATACAAGTAAGTTTTATAAATTCCTGGTCTGGGATAACTTCGCATAAGAGTAAATGAGGTTTTAATTAAGTAGTGTTGCCTGATAAAACTTTCTTATTTTCTGGGCTAACTTTCTGGGCTAACTTCTTACACGTGTATAAATAGGATGATTATACTATATGTGCTAATAAATAAATTAAATAAATATGATAGTAACTATAAAGATATTGTGTTCAATATGAATACATATAGAAAGATTTATGAATATAAATAATCAATAATAGATAAATTTGGTAATATATAAATAAATATAATAATGTATAAATAAATAGTAATATAAAATATAGGTCATCTACGCATGTTCCAACCAAAAAAAAAAAAAAATGATACAAAAAATGTATAGCTTATCTTAATTTTTAAGTAACATCCGATAGTGATGATCAATTATCCATTTACTGTATATATATCCTTATTTGCGTTTTACTGTGCTCCCCCACCGTTATAAAAATTCCGCTACTTTACCGTAAGGCACTCGTTTTATGCCGCGAAAAAAAAGGTGTTGGTATGTTAATCCTGTTGTTTTTTTTTATAATAAATCCGTTAGTCACGGGAACAACTTCAATTACAGCTGATTTTTGCCGCGCACGATAAAATTTCTAATCAAAAATAAGAAAAGCGATTTCGTTTTTATATTACTTAAAGGAAATACATATCATTTTTATCACAAGTAATAAATCAATATGTATTTAAAGCTAATTATGAATCCAAAAATTAAAACAATTTACCTCGGTTTTCCGCGACAATAAATATAATTGCTTATTATTATACCAACAAGGTATTTTTATAAGCAGGTGATTTAAATCACTTAAATACTTTAAGTTTTAACAATAACTGTTTCACTTTGCCAATGATCCAAACAACCATGATCAATGGCCACCGTTTATTAATTTTTCACAACAAACACTACAATTAAATGAGGTACAGTTTATTTATTATTTTTGGAGCTGCACGCAAAACACGAATGATTGATATGATTTTATAATTTATCGACATCGATTTGACGCAAGATTTGCGAAGGGGAAACAAGAGAAACAAAAAAAAAACCGGTATGGAAATGATCATCACCTCCATCTATTATTTCCAATAGTAATCGAGATACACCAATAATTATTGCCCATTAAACGCGATAAAGTACTTACAATAACAGGTTATATACAGAATGGACATTTTTGATACATTCATAATCTCACCATTCGAAAATCAAGAAACAACAAGGTAAATCGAAAATTCATCCGATAACATATTGGTTACCTCCTTGGAACATTATAAATGTTACAAATACTCTGAGGCAGATTATGCGAGTGAGTTTGCCATGCTTTGCTTCGGCCATAAACTTGTGTTTTTTTGCCTGTATTTTTATTTTTCTTCACTTCTGAATTAATTAAAATTTTCTTTTAATTCAATTCATTCTTTTAATTGTTCAATCAAACTTAAAAGCAAATTCTTTTTATGAATAAATAGTTAAATTATATAAAAGATGAATTAAGTGTGTGTCATTGGTTGATGGTGGTGTGACGAAACGGCGAATAAGGAGTGGATGAGTCTATTTTGCTAAATTTCAACACGAGAGTTTGTTCTGCCTGGAAACTACGACGACAATGAATTTTGTACAGCCCGACAGTAGGCTAGCCGTTTCGAATGTGTTGGTCGTCGTAAGGGTCAGTAACAATGCGTCGATACTACAAGTAGTGTTTTATTTGCAAAATCCATTAACTCCATAGAACGTCAAAATTCGTATAACAAGATAATTCTTGATCGTACAAGGTTCTTAGAAAGTCGGGACTTCATATCCGTTCTTCACATCCTTTGCAAGAAATATTCACTAAAATGTATTTTTGTATAGCGTCGAGCTTCAATTCGGATGCCTGCCCAGCCGCAGTGTCCCTGCTGCTATTAGGAAGCAGTACACGCAAATAAGCTCAAAATTAAATAAGAAGAGTCAATAATATTTTCTAAGAAAATTTCGGCAATTGTCGACAATTTTGGGATAATACGGCCCCAAATAATACACGGAGATTTAATCGGGTAGAAAAAGCTCTTCTCTAAGAGGTTTTAATGAAAATGGATGGATCATTTAATTGGGCATTATTGTCACATCCAGCAGTAACGCTGATATACTAGATCAAGGCATGAACCTCTAATAAATAACCAAAGGTGTTTAACACTTTGCCTAACAAGAGTTAACCAAATCAAATTTATTAAGTAGTCGCCAAACACAAATATTTTGATGTTGCGTTTTAATTTTTACAAGTTCAGAATTAACTTTTATTCTAAACTATAATTTTTTGTCGTATTTTAATCATGACGTATGTCACTGCCAAATCAATTAAATTTAACAAAGTGTTGTTGCTACTTAATCCGTTATTCACCTTCGCGTTTATATGTATTTGAAGACTGTTAAACAATTTCCGGATTATTAAACGTTAGTTTATATTGGCAATTATTACTTTAATTAAATAAGGTCAGAACAGTAGGGTATATTTTTGTTTGACGATTTCTAGTTCTAAATACCAGTTTTAATGTTACACAAAATGTCTATACATTTTTCATGGAAACGTACATCATCTGAATCCATCGATTTAGATTCTGATGTAATACTTTGAACTGTTCCATATATTCGCCTCTGAGCACTCTTTTCATTTTCTGGAAAAATTTATGCCACATAAATCTTTAAGTATTCTTAAAACATTGGGAATAGAGGTCCTTAGTGTAAAATATTTATGATTAATCTTTAAAACTAGAAAATATATTGGAAATATTTAATTCAATGTCATATGTTCTCTGTAACTAAATTCAAAGTTCAGGGGACTTACTTGTACGAGTTATTGATAAAATAATTTAAATATATATGATTATATTTTATTAAATTTATTCATAGAAGAGTAATATAAGTTTTATTCGAATACTTATTGAGTCGCTAATTGATTGATTGAATGGCCTCATTCATCATAAAATTTGATTGCAACGATAAAAAAATTGAAGGAATACTTAACTATATCTAATTCCAACATCATGGTCGAAGGTTTGCCTTACGACTGGTATTATATAGATAAACCGCCAAATGATCTGATCATATATTAAATATTACGTAATCGTTTTTATGATAAGCCACAGAATCACAGAAATGTTGTTATTATTTGTTTATGGTAATTTACTCGGCAAGTTTCTTGCTATTAAGAAACAAAAATAATAAATAAATTTCAATATAAATGACTTGTCGGAGATGATGTCTTCTTTATTAGTATTTTATGGCCAATTATTGTCAGAAATAAACAACAATATTGATGGATTGAATTGCGATTTAAATAAAAACGAATTCGCGATAAAATGATTTATTATGGTTACTTGGCTGTGACGTGTGACCAGGGCATTAAAACCATATGAAATTATATCCAGTTTTTTCATATATGTACCAGAACTTTTTTTTTTATTTATGCGAAACTATTCTATTTTATACCATGTTTTTTGACTTTATACTTTTAATAAACACTACAAAATATCCCTATGGGGCCATATCGAAGCTGGAAGATTGTGCCAACCGTACGGCTCGCACTATAGAGAGCTAACGAACGCTTCCCGGTCTAGAAAGTCCTTAAGAGATACAAATTTAAACTGTCAGCTAGTGCTGGCCACTTGGTCAGCATTCACCTCATAACGAACCATCTGAAAACATCTGTTGCCATTTCTGGCCTAGAAACGTCTTTTTAACGGTTTGGTTTATAATTTGCAAAAACCGCAGTAAAATTGCAAATTATTTGAAATTTTTTATTTGAATCGATGAATCCTTGTTGGCTACGGCTATGGTTTATGTCGCTTATGCCTCGTTTAAGGTTCTCTTCCTACTTTGCAATTGTTGTTGGTTTATTGGCATTGGTATATATCGCACGTTTTAGGTGGCCAATTTACCGGACCGAAACGTGAGATAAATTTCTCACCGACCTCGTTTCTCAATAAGTCCATTGTTTCGCTGCTGTTGCACCTGGCATGTGACATCGTCTCGCTGAAACCACATATGGACCAGATTCAGTTTATGCATTTTGAGCAAAAAAAAGTTCAAGGTTATCGAACGATAGCGAGCGTCATAAACCAAACAGTAGTTTTTTTGGGTGCATTAGGGCAGTTCTTGCATTATCTGGGTCTTCCTATCACACGAAATGTGGCAATTTCATTTATTACCGTACCCATTTAACCAGACATACGCTTCGGCACTGCACACAATTATTCGGTAAGAAAAACAGATTTTCCACAAGATGTTTTACGGCCCACCCGTGCAAAACCGTCCACGTAGTCGAATATCACAATCCCAACTGCTGTGCCCTGAGACCAATGAGAATTTTGTCGTCTTCATCACCATTAGCTGCTACAGCAGCAATATTTTCCTCTGTGCGTACTCTACGCATACGATTTGGAGGACTGATCCCCAATAACGTGAAATTGGTATAAAAATTTACCGAATTGGTTTGAATTGCTTGCCCAATTGGTCGATTATAACGATACAAACACATTTTGCACTGAACACGAATTTTGATAATAAAATTCTATAACTTGTAAACGTTGTTAGACGATTTTCATTTAAATTTATCATTCATGATGAAGCTGGAAGACCCATTTTATAACTTGACAATTTTAAATGTTATTTCATTCACGCTTAGCCGTGCTGGGTCAGAAAAAGGAACCCTATAGGTAATCTAGTGTTTTGATATTTCCCATGTGACTCGACGTTGGAGATGATTGAGCTAATTCTATCAGTAAAGCGGTAAATGATTGAGATATTACCAATTTTCAAGGAGTAAGGTCCGTATTTATGTATCGGTAATCGTAGGATCTTTTAATTTATAGCTTCCCGTTCTTGATTTTTAAAATATAATTCGAACGAGGATTATTAGCAACTTCCGACTAACCAGACTAAATTTGATCTCAAAATGGGGGAAAGTGCATCTGGTATACTGTTTAAATTACTTTTTGAAAACACAAATTTTAAATTTGAAGCTATGTAGCTTGAGATTCCATTTGACTAATCAGCCTGACTGATCAAACTGGTTCAGTAGCCAGTGGAGATTCGCGTGAGTATAGTATTATGTCATCTACTTATCTATACCAGTACATTATATTTCCTTTAAATTTGTTGTTTTTGCTATTAATGTGCCGTCCTTTTAAATGAGCCATATTTATGCGAATGTTCCTACCTGAAAGTGAACTTCCCTCAAGACGGACTATACATAGAAAAATTCTAAAAAAATTCATACATGCTCCTTAAAGATTCACCTATCAAACGATGTGCACTGCTGGTTGGGCCAACGAATATTTCTTAAATTCTATGGACTATATCTCAACTACTATACATAGAAAAATTCTAAAAAAATTCATATGCGCTCCTTAAACATTCACCTATCAAAGGATATGCACCGCTAGTTGGGCCAACGAAAATTTCCTAACTTCTATGGACTATATCTCAACTACTATACATAGAAAAATTCTAAAAAAATTCATATACGCTCCTTAAAAATTCACCTATCAAACGATGTGCACCGCTAGTTGGGCCAACTAATATTTTCTGACTTCTATGGACTATATCTCAACTACTATACATAGAAAAATTCTAAAAAAATTCATACATGCTCCTTAAACATTCACCTATCAAACGATGTGCACTGCTAGTTGGGCCAACGAATATTTCTTAACTTCTATGGACTATATCTCAACTACTATACATAGAAAAATTCTAAAAAAATTCATATACGCTCCTTAAACATTCACCTATCAAAGGATATGCACCGCTAGTTGGGCCAACGAATATTTCCTGATTTCTATGGACGATATATATCTCAGCTCTTTTTGAATTCAAAAATTATAGAAACTTTGAACAAATATGTCCCGAGATTTTTATATATCATATACTAAAGTTATATACTATGTTACAATAGTTAACAGAAATTTTGTTGTTTACTGTAATTTATTTAGAATCTACGAATGTAGTTCATGTTTCAAATGATGTGGCTAGTTTTATTCATACAATTTTGTAATCAAAATTTTACAAAAAATTTTTTTTTTATTTTTATTTATAAAATTTTTATACTTGAATATCAAGTTTTTGACTCTCAGCCCCAAAAATATTTGCTGTTATGATAGCTAAAACTATCACGACACAAAAATTTTTCTGGGTTGAGAGAAAAATATTTATTTTTGTGAAGGAGGAAGATTCAAAGTAATTTTTGATTTTCGATATCAGTATATTTCTTGGAGAGTAGAATTTAGTTGTTTTTGTTTATTTACACATTTTATCAGAACTTTTTATTGTTTTTATTAAACTCAACATTTTTATTTATTATTTAACTGTTATTCGGAAATATTTATACTCGAATTTAGATTTATTGCTATAATTGTTAATTAAATATCGCAATAGTATACATAAACTTGTATAGTATTGCTATAAGAAACTTTTTCGATTTTCGGGGATAGAAATTTGGGCTATCTTCACAAAGGTGCCTATTGCCACAAAAAAGGACATAGTATTCAAAATTGTATAAAAAGGCAAGTAAATGACGAACATTTTGGGGAAAGATTTTCTAAATTTTTATAATTGTACATTGGATTTCTCATCAAGTAGTATTACACTATCTGTAAATAATGAATTAATAACGTGTAATCTATCAACATTTCCTACAAAAGTAACGATTCCAGCTCGCTGTGAAATGTGTGTTCAAATAAACTGTTCCTTGATAAATGATACAGAACAAATTTGTTATTCAAAAGAAATACTACCAGGAGTTTTCATAGCAAATTCAGTTTTAAAAATCAAACATGGAAAAACGTTTGTTATTTTAATAAATTCAAACGAGTATGATATTACTTAGATGCAAATCTAAATATTGAAACTGAGCCGTTAGAGCATTTTCATATTTTTCGAATAAATTGTGATAACCCAAAAATTGAAAATCGTTTATCATTATTGGAATCTAATATAAATTTGAGTCAGTTAAACAATGAAGAACAAAAATCTATTTTATTAATATGTCGATCGTTCAATGATATTTTTCTCCTCGAAGGTGATAAATTGTCTGTAACAGATGCTACTTCTCATCAAATTAATACGATACCAAATTCTAATCCTATTTTTTGTAAGCCATACAGACTACCTGAATCTGTAAAACAAGACGTAAATAAACAAGTGTCTGATATGAAGGCTGATGGAATAGTTGAAGATTCCAAGTCACCATGGAATTTTCCATTACTATGCATACCAAAAAAATCTAATACGAACAAAAAAAAAATGGCAGATCGTCATTGATTATAGGAAGTTGAATGACGTGACTATCCATGATATACTTCCTCTGCCGAATATAAGTGATATTTTAGATAAATTGACCTTGCACACGGGTATCATCAGGTTCCAATAGATCTGAAGGATCGCGATAAAACTGCACGGACAACGGACATTACCAGTTTACTCGTATGAGTATGGGACTTCGTAATGCACCGAGTACTTTCCAGAGGCTTATGAATAGTGTTTTGTCTGGTCTAAATGGATTAAAATGTTTAGTTTACTTGGATGATGTCGTGATATATGGACAAACACTTTTAGAACACAATCAAAATTTAACTGATGTTTTTAGTAGTATACGAAAATATAACCTTAATCCAGAAAAGTGTCAATTTCTTTGTAAAGAAATCTACTATTTAGGACATTTGAATCAGGTATTAAACCTGACCATAAAAAAATTGAAGTTGTGAAACATTATCCAACACCAAAATCGCCTCGAGACGTGAAATCATTTTTAGGCCTCGTTGGATATTTTCGAAAATTTTGTTAAAACTTTTCTAAAACCAGCAAACCTTTAACGGATCTTCTGAAAAAAGATGTCAATTTTGTATGGGATGCTTTCTGTGAAGAGGCATTTACAAAAATGAAGGAATTTTTGGTACAACCACCCCTATTACAATTTCCTGATTTTTCAAAAGAATTCACTCTTTCTTGCGATGCTAGTAATATGACACTAAGTTCAGTTTTATCACAAGAAAAAGGTGGCGCTGACTTGCCTATTGCGTACGCAAGTCGTATATTGAATCAAGCTGAAAAAAACTATTCTACAACAGAAAAAGAGTTGCTTGCCATAATTTTCGCGGCGGAACATTTCCGTCCGTACATCTAAGGCAGAACGTTCAAAATAGTAAGTGACCATATACCACTAATTTGGTTGAGTAATATTAAAAATCCTTCATCAAGACTGACCAGATGGAGAATTCGGTTAGATGAATACGATTATAAAATTGTACACAAATCGGGTAAATTAAATAGTAATGCAGATGCGCTAAGTCGAATTGTGGTAGAAACGTCTGAGTGTAATATTTTAACTCGTTCTAAGTCAAAATAATATAACACCAAACCCGATTAACAAACTGGATGACGAAAATTATACTCATAATTCGCCAACAAATTCTGGAAATAAATCATCATCAAAACTTGATATTAGCACTTCTTGTAATTTAGAAAATTCTATTCTCAGAAAAAATAATTCATAATAATCGTCTTAAATTATGTTATAATATTTAAATTACTGTCTTTTTGTCATTGGGAAAAATTTGTTCTTAATCTATTAATTAATAATTAAATGAAATCTAAATTTAAATAAATACAATTTGATATTTTGCGAAAGAAAGGGTGAATGTAATTTTATTAGAATGGAAATGAAACTTAAAATTTGTGTATTAATTATAAAAAAAAATAATAATAATTATGTTGAAATATTGTAATTAACTAAAATTTAATAATACGAAAAAAAAGAAATATATTAAATAAATAAATAATTATTTAGAATTACAGAATTGTTATGATACTAATAAAATTGTAACGTCCCTTAAGCTAGCAGAACCCATACAGCAGAACCACAAACGTAATATATACAGACGAATTATTGCGAAAGAAAGTTTGGTCGAATACTGTGGCTCCACTTTTCATATTACATTATTTTTTGTAATCTAATCGAGGAACCCCATAACCCTGCCATCTATATATACATAGCAGAAACAGCCTAAAAAAAACGTTCGTATTTTTTTCGCACCTAAACTACATACACATCACATAGTAATAAAACTTTATGAATGAAGGAAACAATAACAAAACAACACGATGATCATAGTGTCGGCTTATTAAAAACGAGCTCTCTTATTCATGTTTAGTTGTTTTGTGTGTATGTAGTATGGATAATGAATATTTATAAAAAATAAAATATGCATGTATATCACAACACACGGGTAGTGTAGTGAAGCACGTGGAGCTTGGCCATGTGCGCTATACATGTACAGAGAAAAATAGATTTTAAATAAATTTCGTAAAATAGATACATAATTCTTTTTTCTATAATGTTGCTGCATGTAGTTTTTTGTTTCTATATATAGTTGTGTTGTGTGTGGATATGTAGTTAAAAATTTTTATGAACTACTCAGACATATTTTATGGCTTCCTGAATTGAAAAAGGCCGAAATTAAAAAGGTAGACTTAAAAAATATATTTGTATATGCAAAAATGGGACCTTTTTTAAGTCATATTTATAACAAATTTTCTGACTTAACAAAGGTGTTTTACAAAAACAAATTTAATTTAAAAATGACACAGGGAAGGCATATTTTAAGTCATTTTAAAAATACATTTTATAATTCATTTTCAAAATGACTGAAAATAGCCATATTTTATTTTACATTATAAACATAAAATTTACATTTGTTTTTGATAGACATAGAAATGCATGCGTTATAAGTGGACTTTTATGCCATTTATAAATACACATTTTATGCTTTTTATAAATACACTTCTTAAATCATTTTCAAAATGGCTTATGATATGCATTAATAAAGTACGGTTTTTTTTATTTCATTTTCATTACAGATTTTAAGTCAATTTTAAAATGAAATAAAACGCTGGTTTTAAGTCCGGAAAAATACAATTTTTAAGTCAGCCTTTTTTTAATTCGGGGAGTCATATTTTATATAGTTTTCACTTTTCGTCCTTCGTTTGTTTCCCATTTGATATTTTTGCGAACCATAATTTGCAGGAATATAATGTATTAAAATGTTAACTCGCACAATTACGATTATAAAGTATACGTTATATTATTTATCATAGATCATCGTTTTTTATTTTTAATACACTTTTCATTGAGAATTCTTCTTTTTCCACGTATGTACCTATATTTATTGATTGTTGATAATCAATAGAGTTAAATATGTGTGAAGACAAATGCGCTTCTATTTGAAAAAACGTGTAAAAATGAGCAATACATCATAATGCCGAGATGCTTTAGTCGGTCTCGGTAATTATATTAATATTTACATATAAATGATAATCAAAAAATGTGTGTCAAACACATAGCGATCCTACGGCACGACACGATTCAATTCTGATCTACTGCAAGGAAGGATAAAGGTTTAGTATAGGTTTAATCGAGATTAATGATGATATTGGTCTTCAATAATTGCTTCATTAAATCAGTACCTAAGAAAAAAAATATATATTTTGGATGTATCTAGAGATTTCCTGAAATTGAATACTAAAATTAATACTTTTCTTATTAATCATAAAGAGCAACAACATATTCATATTTGAGGCTTGTAATTGACTCCAGCTTTAAATGGAATTTACATAAAGATAAATTAAAGAAATGCATTATAATATATATATTTGCGATAAAAATAACGCGAAACAATTTACCCAAACCAATCCTGAGTATGATCTACATATCATCCATATATTCACATATAGTGTATTTAAACCCAATATGGAGTGGGGCACCAGAATATTTGCTAAACTGCATCTTTAACCACTTGAGTGGTTTGCCCGAGCGTGACTCGGACGCGTAGTTCGATTGTGTTTTTATTTGCCCGAGTCTTGCTCGCGCAAAGCTTGTATTGAAACAATAATTGAAAAATAAAAATTTTGTATTATTTTCTAAAGAAATGTAAAAAAAAACCTAACAATTTATGGATACACTTTCTCACAAAAAGCCGTCACTTAAGTGGTTAAGTTCTCATGATTTGTTTATAATAATTAAATAAAAAAGTATTTCTGTAAAATATTAAATATCTGCGTATTGTTCGATGAACTCTGCAGTGAAACAATAAAAAAAACTGTTAGCCTATTTTGAAATAAAACAAAATTATGGCTATTCATCGAAGAATATAAGTAAAAATTAGTAACATATACTAATTTTTAGTTATACCAGTTCTTCTATACTTAAGGTTTTATCTAAAATAATTGGTGGAATACAAAACAATCAGTTACTTTTCATCATAGAAAAACACGTATGGATAATATTTGTTTCTTGTTTTAAACTGGTTTTCGGCTAATTGTTTGATTGGTATTTGCCTTTTTATGCGAAGCTGTTTGCAAAATTGCCAAGAGATATTTGCAAATGGTAGTAAGCAAAAGTTATTTGACAACATAGTAGGGATTTAGCCGCTTTATTTCTAAGGTACACAATCAATTAAATTTCGGATTAATGAGCAAATGATTAGTTCATTGGAACCAATCCAGATCCCAGGGCATCTGAAAGAGGCATATTGATGAGGAATACTAGCATGCCCGGAGGATGAATTTATTTCCTTCCATTTACTGACCAAAACAACGATTGTTTGACTTTGTTGGGATACATTGTAAAATTGTTTCTCTCTGCCATGCCAACCAAACATTGAAGTTATTCTAAGTCCGAAGGATTTTACACATTCACTTGAAAGCTAAATTTTTGTTTTATATTAATGCTGTGTGCAATCAACTACATTGACTTAACTAAATTCAAACTAGAAGTCCCTGAAATTTAAAGACAGATATCACTAAAATAAAATATTTATTCTGTGTAGTTTATTTGTTAATGTACATGTACAGAAATTTTAAAATCATCCGGAGTACACCATAATAAAATTATGACAATTCTAATCTAATAATCAAAAAGTAATCAAAAAGTAACCACCTAAACTTAATTGCATCAGTCGCGTGCTGAACAATAGCAGAAGCTTCAATATTTGTTTAGTCAAGGCAAATGGCATAAGTTGTTCATTCTAACAACTTTTGAATTCATTAACCACCCACCAAGAATTTTTTCCGCATATTAATGTAGTTTCAATTTTCTGAATAATAAATCCTTTTTTGCAGTATTCTACAACCAATGAAAAGATATACACCTAAATTAACGCCTACTTTCGCAATTTATTGTATCGCAGATGAGGAGTAATAAGAATAGAAACGCCAGCTAAGGGGCCAATGTTCCAGATTTTCTAATGCCATTCTTGTGTTATTCACTTTCACTTGGCAACAAACGAAAAAAGTTTTTGTCCGGGTTGAATTAGTTAATACCAATCTTTACGATCATTGAGTTGTATAGATTTTAATTTAGTTATTATTTAATAAAATATTAATCATTCGATTATGTTGTTATTCGAAATAGTAGATAAATAGCTGAGGATGATGATTTATTAATTTATATAGTTATAATAAATGTTGAAAACAATTATGTCGCTAGCAAAAGCTTGCTGTTTTACATTCTATTTCATTGTCCTAACAACTCAGTTACTATTGACTATTTAGAAGTCTGAAACTGGGTCCATTTCAGGATATGATAAAAACGATGATCTATGGATAAATAATATATCGAAAACTTTAAATTCGTTTTAAGGAAAATTGTGCGAGTTAACATTTTAGTACATTTATATTGGTGTAGGAGAAAAATTTCGTGGTTTTTTCGGGGTAGATCGCTTTACATTCATATGTCCCAGTAAACATTGAACGTATCAGGCAACCTTGTATGCGTTTGAAAGGTGACATTTTAACTTGCACTTTGGCATACAAAACATTAAAATCGGAAAAATGAATAAAAAGTTACATTTTAAACATATAGATAAATAATGAAAAAATTCGTTTACTTTTACAATTTTATTACGACAAAATTAAAAACGCGGCTCAGGCTTGCGAACAAATTGTGCATGGAGAAGGTGCTTTATCAAAATGAGCAGCAAAGAAATCTCGATTTCAACCTGGAAATATGGATGTGAAAGATGCCCCTCGCTCTAGTCGACCAACCAGTGGTAAATTCGATGAAATCATGCAGAAAATTGAAGAAGACCAGCATATAAGCAGCCATGCCATTGGTAAAGAATACAATATTGATCACAAAACAGGTTTAAACCATTTGAAAATGGCTGGATACAAAAAAAGCTTGACGTTTGGGTACCTCATGAATTAACAGTTAAAAATTTAATGAACCGGATTTCTATCTGCGAAACGCGAAAAGGAATCATGCATTATGAGATGCTGCCACCTGTTGATGACATATCAGATATATCTGAAATTTTTTTTAATTTGGATGTACTCGTACCTTTGCAAGAAGCTTCAATGCGGTATATTGTGGGCTACGTAGCGTTCAAAATTTTGAGTAAAATTAAATGTGCTCGTTGTGAAAACATGTTTATCAAAACTGATGAAACTTTAGAGGCTCCGACAGAATATTTGATTAGCAATAAAAATTATGACGATGAAAAAAAGAAGAATCTTAAAGCCCCAACTGATTATTATTTCAAAATTTGCAAAGAACAAATTTATTTATTTTCCCGGATGTTTTCAGAACGTGCAAATATGAAAGATTTGAAGAGGAATATTGTCCAACTTTGTATTGTTAACACCAGCAGGTGTTACAAAGATTTGTATGTCGAACAAAATCCATGCCATGAGCATAACAAGGCAGCCTTAAACTTCATGATTTTAGTTTTAATCAGAAAACACTGTACCTGGTTAGCTGAAAAACACATACAAAAAAATTAAAAACCGTACGAAATCCTAATTGGCGAATACTATTGCAAAACAAATAATTATATAATGAAATGTACCGCACATGGGTTGTTATTTTATTTTTAAATTTTATTAAAATTTATTTTAATTTTAATAAAACTTTATTATTGAAATTTTTATTTTATTTGTTTTATTGTTATTGAATTTGATTAAATAAATTAATTATAATTTAACTAGTAAAATTGCTGGTTTCTTTCTCTTTATCTAGTGGTATACCAAGTGAAATTTATTGTATATGGACGATTTATTGTATACGGAAACGTTCCCATACATATGTTTGATGTACATTTTCTTCTAGGGATTAAAAATTCAAATTTAATGTCAAATAACCTCACTCTCTTGAATAACCTCATCGCAATTCTTTTTCAATACCCTACCTGTTTAACCCTTTGCCTGACCACCATTAATATTAAAACTTACTAGTCGGACGTTCTGTGCATATCGTTCATAATTTTTCTCGTTATCAATTAGCATCAAATCAAAATATGTAGTTGAAATGTATGTATTAAGACTAAATACAAAATATACCAAAGCATATGTTGTTATTATTTCTGTACAAAATTTATAACTGTTTTTACAGTTAGTAAATATAGGTACATTAATTATTTTTATCAGTTAGTAATGTTCTCAGTCTCAAACAAAATTTTGTAATAAAAAATAAGGCAAAGTGTATCATCATCACATATGATGCGCAGGACAGTCAAAGGGTTAACTCATCGTATAGTTAATTGATTATAATAATGGTTGCACAACAAATTCGATATTAAACAAAAAATTATTTAACATAACAATTAAAACTAATTTCAAGTAAAACAACGTGCATACCATGTGTCATTTTTTGTGTGTATGTGTGTCGAACTAACTGCCGATATTATTTTGTTCGATTCATGATTTTTATTTTTCGTATACATATAGCTAATACTAATAGTAATTTTTTTATCAATAAATTTTCTTATTGATCCATGGTAGGTATGAAAATAAACAATATGAATATAATTTAAAACAACCAATGAATGGAATAACGAAACTAAAAACAAATAAAAAATAATAATTTACAGTTTTCACTTATAAAATTGTTTTTCAGTTTTTTGTGTATCTGCATACGTAAAAATTGTGATGTTTTCGACTATGTTGATGGTAGTGCCATCTACTAGTAAGTAGATGTCAAATGAATATCAAAATAGCTAATGGGGTTCCTCGATGTAGTTTAAATTTTTCTCACCACACAATTGGCGCAATTATCAGTCAATTTGATAAAACCATGTCTTTATTCGCCAATAATTCGTCTGGATATATTGAGTTTGTGGCAGAACATTACAAGATAGTATGGATAATTATAGGCTAATTAAATGCCGCATTTATAAATTTTGGGCTCCACCCCTTCCAACTAAAACGCGGGTTCTGCTAGCTTTAGAAAACGTTAGCAGCACCCATATCAAAAACTGATTTAAAAACAATTTGAAAATTAAAGGTTAATTTTAGGCTAATAATGCCTTATATAAAAATTTTTATTCTGCTCGAACTAGAAAATGCAAAAGGTTTTATCATTTCGAAGCTAGCAGAACCCAACTCGAAAATCGGACCAAAATCGAAATTAGAACGCAAAACAAGATCTATTGATAAACGAATAATTTTAGGCTCACTATGGGCTAATCAAATAAACCATTAAAAAATTTGAGGCTCTTTTAGATCTTGTTTTGCATTCTAATTTCAGTTTTGGTCCGATTTTCGATTTGGGTTCTGCTGGCTTTAGATTAAATGACCTGAAGTCTGGTCAAAAACGGGTGGAGCCCAAAATTTTTTAATGGGGCATTTGATTAGCCCATAGTTAGTCTAAAATTATTTGCTTATCAATAGATCATTTTTTGCATTGTAATTTCAGTTTTGGTCCGATTTTCGATTTGGGTTCTGCTGGCTTTAGATTAAATGACCTGCAGTCTGGTCAAAAACGGGTGGAGCCCAAAGTTTTTTAATGGGACATTTGATTAGCCCATAGTTAGTCTAAAATTATTTGCTTATCAATAGATCTTGTTTTGCATTCTAATTTCAGTTTTGGTCCGATTTTCGATTTGGGTTCTGCTGGCTTTAGATTAAATGACCTGAAGTCTGGTCAAAAACGGGTGGAGCTCAACATTTTTTAATGGGGCATTTGATTAGCCCATAGTGAGTCTAAAATTATTTGCTTATCAATAGATCATTTTTTGCATTGTAATTTCAGTTTTGGTCCGATTTTCGATTTGGGTTCTGCTGGCTTTAGATTAAATGACCTGCAGTCTGGTCAAAAACGGGTGGAGCCCAAAGTTTTTTAACGGACATTTGATTAGCCCATAGTTAGTCTAAAATTATTTGCTTATCAATAGATCTTGTTTTGCATTCTAATTTCAGTTTTGGTCCGATTTTCGATTTGGGTTCTGCTGGCTTTAGATTAAATGACCTGTAGTCTGGTCAAAAACGGGTGGAGCCCAAAATTTTTTAATGGGGCATTTGATTAGCCCATAGTGAGTCTAAAATTATTTGCTTATCAATAGATCTTGTTTTGCATGCTAATTTCGATTTTGGTCCGATTTTCGATTTGGGTTTTGCTAGGTTCGAAATGATAAAGCCTTTTGCATATTCTAGATCAAGCAGAATAAAAAATTTAAATAGGGCATTTAATTAGCCTTAAATTAACCTTTAATTTTCCAATTGTTTTTAAATCAGTTTTTGATATGGGTTCTGCTAACTTTTTCGAAAGCTAGCAGAACCCGCGTTTTAGTTAGAAGGGGTGGAGTCCAAAATTTTTAAATGCGGCATTTAATTAGCCTATAATTAGCCTATAATTATCCATTCTATTTTGTAATGTTGCCCATAGTTCATGTTCTGCTAGCTAAGGGACGTAAACTTGTAGTGTAGTTTAGGGAAAACTTTTTTATAAACTTAATAAAACTAAAATTAACTATTTCAAATTATTGAATTACTTTGCTAATTATAATTGAAAAAAATATATTTTAATAATTTTAATTATACATATTATTGTTGTACAGCTCACGTCCAAGGACCCAAAGCACAGACTTTTTTCAAAAGACAACCAGAATTGCCTTTTGTTTAAAGGGGGGAGGAGTGTTGTAATGTACCACTCAACCCTGTTATTCCTTAAAATTTATATCTTTAATAAATATTAATAAATGTGTATCCTACTATGTGTTGCATTAATATTTGTGCTCATGAAAAAATTATTTTAGTTATGTTTCCTAGATTATAAAACTCATGTAATTTTTTTTTTTTTTAAATTTTTTATCACAATGTAATTAATTATTAAATTACGTTTCATTTGGCATATAATTTATAAAAAAATTATCAGGATTTACGTATAAAAAAACGAATTTACTCTGTTGCAAAAGTAATTGTGTTACAAATTACTGTTGCAAAAGTATTTGTGTTAGCAAAATTCTAAAAAAAATCAACAAATGGTGCATTGAAATAACTGTTTCAGCATTTGTTTTTCAAAAATACACGTTTTCAAATAGTTTTGCAAGTTTCATTGAATTGTGAGCATTAAAAATCGTGACAATATGCTAAAAACCTGCGAACTGAGTATTGAAACCCGATCTGCAATTGCGGCAGAATATAATTTGGGAATCTCAGCCGAAGAACTGGCGAAAAAGTACAAGTGCCATAAAAATACCATTTGGTATCAAGTTCGGAAGCAAAATATTTGCGGAACGGTGCAAAATATCGGAGTACGCCAACGACCAAGAATAACTAATGCCAGAGAAAATGCTTACATCACTCGATGTATGCTTACAAACGCACATTTAAGTCAACGAGGTCTCGCTAAAACTTTAAAGGATAACAAAAAACTCCAAATACACCATTCCACAATTTCTCGTCGTTTAAAAGAAGCTGGGGTAAAGGCCTATACATGCACCAAAAAGTTTTATATTTCTAAACAAAATAAAATAAAACGGCTGTTGTTCGCAAAACAGCATATGAACAAGCCCCCCTAATTTTGGAGAAACGTTTTGTTTACTGACGAATCTTCGGTATCGTTAGACGGATCTTGGGGCCGCAAATTTTATTATTCGGAGCCAGAAAAGGTAAACAAACGTCGTGTTTATGCTACACAACGTCAAGGCGGTGGAGGAAATCTTATGGTTTTGGGGTTGTTTAACCAACCTCGGAGTAGGACCACTAGCAATGGTGTCTGGGAAAATGAACCAAATGACCTATTTGGAACTGCTTAATGATGTAGCATTGGTAGCTGGTTCAAAAATAATTGGGCTTGACTTTATTCTTCAGCACGACAATTCCCCTGCCCATAAAGCATTTATTGTGACCACGTTTTTAAATGATTTGGACCAACAACGCATAAATTGGCCACCGCAAAGCCCGGATTTAAATATTATAGAAAATGTTTGGGCTTATGTAAAACGAAATATACCATATAGAGTTGGACGAAGCAAGCAGGAGTGATGGGATGAGATTGTTGAGGTGTGGAGTAAAATACCTCTAGAATTTATTTCCAAATTATTTGACAGCATACCCAGAAGACTAATTGAGGTCATATTAAATAACGGTGGGCAGACTAAATATTAAATTTAAATAAAATCAACAAAATAATATAAATTAGTAACTTTTTTATTAAAACTGTCCCAACACAAATACTTTTGCAACAGTAATTTGTAACACAATTACTTTTGCAACAGAGTAAATTCGTTTTTTTATACGTAAATCCTGATAATTTTTTTATAAATTGTATGCCAAATGAAACGTAATTTAATAATTAATTACATTGTGATAAAAAATTAAAAAAAAAAAAAAATTACATGAGTTTTATAATCTAGGAAACATAACTAAAATAATTTTTTCATGAGCACAAATATTAATGCAACACATAGTATGTGTGTATATGTGTTGGGTAAAAGATGTTTCTAGTAATTAGAATTAAAAATAATAACTTTCTTTTTTACTGGTCGGCTTTGGACGTGATAGGTAGATAATGGTAAATAATATAAAAAACCAAATTAATTTCAGTGGATTGTATATTATAAAATAAAACTAAACAAAATTTAATAAAGTGAATTAAATTGTTCATAAATAATTTAAAATCCAATTCAATCCATGTTTTCTCAACAATCGACAGTCAGCCAGTTATCGGATGTTTTTTTCGATCCCGACTTTATTGAGCATATTTGGCAAACTGTGTTTGCTTTATTACCCAATAGTTTTAGCATTTGATAACTGACACGATTTGTTTCTGAAATTGTGAATTTGGAATCATAGAACAATCTCAAGAATTTATCAGATTCATACCTACCAATCTTTCCCTGACTAAACCTTCCCATCCTATGCGCATATTTACTTTCTTGAAAGATAATTTTTACATTCAAAATCATATTTAAATATTCTATCTGAAATTTTCACTTAATTCATACAAACAAATATGTAGTTTAGTTCGATACGTCAAGTTCACGACGGCCTGAATAATTAAATATTAATTAGTGTCCAGTATGCCTTAATTTACAACAGTAGCGATTATATAATTAAACGTTGACATGATCTAATGAAACCGCCCCACACGTTTGTTATTGTTTTGTTTCTCAAACTCATTAACACACCACACTTAGCTGACATTACCAAATCGAAATGATAAACGACAAAATGTCAAAATTTATGAGGTACATCTTATATCACGTTTCAGTTATGGTTATATACTCGAACATATTATAAAATCGAATGACCTTGAAGTAGCTCCTAAGTGCTAAAAAATTTATCATTTCGATTTAATTTTTATTTCTAATGTTAAAAGCAAACACATGTCATTGATTAACGTTTTACTACTGAAGAAATAATATTTATAAGTTCTGTATGGTTGTATAGGATGTAGACGATATTCTTATAGGATTTGGAAGAAGTCAAAGTTGTTTGTTCGTTCTGCTGCTTGAAGCGACGGGCACAAGCAAGATAAAGCTCTGAATTTGCCCTTATAGTTGAGACAGTTCTGTACTAGCGTCTAATTCTTGCTATTATTTTGAAATTGGTCTAAGACTTATGTATTGTTTGTAAATATTTGAATTTCGATACTTCGGACTGAAACATATAATTCAAAATTCTAACTAAATTATAGAAGAAAGTAGATTTAAAATACAAAACCACGCACGAGGTCATAGAACGTTTATTTTATTATAACAAAATTACAAAATAAATCTCATGAGATAGTTTTAAAGAACAAGAGCTTAACAAAAAATTAAATTTTATCAAACAAATAAAAACAAATGGAGGGGTGACTATGTTGTGGTAACACAATACTTTCTTTTACCACGAATGTATACGTAGATTTCGAATATACCACTATTGTTTTCTAAAGCGAAAATTAAATTTATCGAACTTTTGGTAAAATTGTCTCGTAGTTAAAATCAAAAAAAAAAAAAAACATTATCGCTGGTTAAATTCCAGAAAAGCAACAAGTTCAACCGTTGTTGGTTGAAAATTAAATATTTAAATTTGTTTAAATTTTTTATTTAAATTGTAAAAGCTCGAAGTGAAGCAAGCTGCCACTTCGTGGACACAGATTTCTACCAAATTTCTCAAGGATCTCCCATTAAAAGAGAAAGTTCAAATATGAAGTTTTATCCCGAATAGTCAATCCGCCTGAACTGTTGAGTCGTCGAATTTTTGTGAAGAATGTTTTTTTTATCAAAACTCGTAATTTCCGGTAAAATTTGATCTGATCTAATTATGATTGAAATTTAATTTACAATCTTTACGTTTCTAATCGTTTTTACGTAAATGTACTGTTCAAAATATTTGCTTAAACCGAAAAAGCTTCCACCTGTGAAAAGCTTAAGTATAAAGTTTCATCCCAATCAATAAATCCGTCTAGGCTACCCTTGTAGAATTTTTGTTAAAAAACTGTTTATTTTGTCAAAAATCGTCATTTCCGCTTAAATATTGGAAAACTGATCTGGACCGACATTATTGCAAAGTAAATTTTGAATTTTTTAGTTTTTAATCGTTTTTCTTGTAAATGATATACTTTTCAAAATATTTGCAAAAACTAAAAGCTCCTATGGAAGCTGCCACTTCCGGTTAATCGATTTCAATAAAAAATTACTGAGATCTCCGAAATTATGAAAAACCTGTAGCGGCTCAAACAGAAAAATCATTTTCACTTCGTGGCACACCTCGTAGCAAAACTATTTATACACCGCGCCGCTTAATTACCAGGCATTGCTCGTTTTGCTGAATATAGCTATTTCGCCACCTACAAACTAAATTCGCGAATCTCGATATTTATCGATAGTCGATAGATATCGAGAATCCTTTTTAGGAATTGAAACAAGAAACGAAAAAGTTGAGTCGCGTTTTAGTAGTCGGTTTTGAGAGGTCAAAGAGACACAGTCTCATATATATAATATAAAGTGTGAAAGTGCCGAACAATCGTTCACACCATTTTCAGAACGAAATGTATAATAATATTTTATACGAAAATAAATAAATAGTTATTATGAACAAAAGATAGTGAGTGTTATTAATTATAAAATAAAACACGGTAACGGTTATAAAATAAACACGGTTTAGAGATTAATTCATGTAGTCTGCCCTGCACCACACACAGGCACACTAACGCACGCCTTTTGAAAACCACTTTTCGAACTTTGGTGAATTTACTTAAAAATACTGTTCCCATTAAAGCACAAGCCTGGACAAGTTGACTTGTTTTAGCGGGAATCTCATTGTTTTTAACAGATCAAATATGATTTAAATCGTGATTTCTTGATCGTTCTTAGTTCTTCTTCAAAATCCGTGCAACACAAAATCAGTGATTACTGCGATAGTGAATAGCTACCTCGGAACTTCAATTTTTAATGTTCCACCTAATTCGCTTCGTATCTTGATCCATTCAGCACTAATTCCAGTTGGCAATTTCTTGGGGCTGGCAGGTAAAGATGACGTTTATTTGAAAATGAACGCTATTGGTTTATCACAGGAGCTCGATATTAAGCTGACTTGTGTCATTCGTGGTGATTTACCTGCACCTGATTGCCCTGTTCCGGTATTGAGAGTCCTTCTATTTAGCGGAAAACCTCATTTTTGCGCAAAAGCCTCGGTGACAAAGGAACCCTGAGAAGCAGTGTCTAATTAAACTCTGCAGAATCTGCGAGTTGCCGCCTCGGCGGCAAAGTGGTCAGCATGCTTGCTCCAGTAACCGGAGGTTCCGGGTTCGATTTCCGGTGGTGACAAGGAAAAAATTTCACGGCTAGTTAAGGATCAATGAATTAATTACTCATTTTTCGAAATGAGAGAGAGAGAGAGAGAGAAAGAAAGAGAGGAGAGAGAGGGAGATTAATTATAATTTGACGGGCTATTTAAAAATTTGAGTAAGCCAACTAAATTTATATTTGTGCGTTTATGAATTCTTTGCTGCACGCAGATTGAAGCATATTTTAGTAGAAAATTAATTTCTCTCCTTAGCTAAGTCGTTGAAGATAAATATGAATACATCTTCTGCGTCAAGTAAAGTAGCATTGCTTCTTCCAAGCCTTTCTATTCTAATTTTTATTGGTTGCAACGACGTTGCGAAATATCAAGAAATTCGTTTATATCGATCATTGCCTTTAATATCCATGTTTCTAATTCAAGAAATCTCTCTATAGCATCGCAACAAGACTGTTCCGTCTTGTTTTTACATCTAATATCAACTTAAGTTCCTTATGAAATATTAATTTTACATACTTTTGTAAGATTGTATTTTTAAAAGATGATTTACGGAACATTCGAACTACTTTTCGAACCTTTTGAATCATTTGCGAAATATTTACGCTATTCTGTAAATCATCAATGAAGTTAACACCTGTTGAGCTGTATGAGTCGTCACTTTGGCCGAATTAATCGAATGCAATTATATCATCAATCTCATCATCTTCACTATCATTTTCATCAGATCTTGAAACTGCAAACCATCACTTTCAGCTTCAATACATGTTGTCTCTGAGGGGGTTAACTTTTTATAAAGGACATCACAAACTGCTAAATGAAGCAGAACTAGGTTTGTGCTCAATACTGCTCATGCATGATTTACATGTTCCAATTTTTTTTCCCAACAAATTTTTTACTGAAAAATAGAGCTGCACGCAAATAACGAAAAGTTACTAGTTAAAAAAAGTCAGCCATACGTAAACAACATTTGCTCAAATTAAAAAGAAAAAAATCCAATTTTATTTTACTGGAATTTGTTTCGTGCTCCTCTCGCAAACGAAAATCGTAATTTACTTAACCCTTCATTTTTTACTGGAAAAAAAAAATGGAACATGTAAATCGTGCATTAGCCGCTCAAATTTTTTCATTACGGATGCCCCGTCAGTGACAGTCGCTGTCAAAAAATACTCTGTGTTTTTTTATTCAACCTGAGTAATTTTACTCTGCACACTGCGTTTTTATTTGTGAACTGTGCTTACACCGAGCTTACTCGGTTCTTCAAATTTTACTCTGAAATTAATGTCAGTGTACGAAGAGTGTGCAAAGTAAAACACAATTTTTTACTCTATGCGCACCGGATAATTTTACCCAGTACAACCTTTGCTCGGTGTACACTACCCGGGGTAAGCCTGCTTGCTCCGGTTGAATTAAAAAATAGACCCTGAAACGGAATTACGAATACAGGTACGTCACTATGATTTCAATTGCAAATGCAGGGAATCGTTTGAAAATCGTATGTTGTGAGATCAAATCATTGTTGGGGTTTTCGAAAAAAATTACAATTGAAATTATTGGACGGGCGTGATGATAAGTGGGAACGCGTCATTGACATATGTAAAACATACGAAGCGGCGAATATAAACAAAGGAATCCTTGATTCAAAATAATCAACGATAAACATAGTTAAAGCAAATGATCAATCACCATCAGTTGGGGCAATAAACCGTTTGTGCTTCAACTGTGGGGGCCAATGGAAATTTGGTCATATGGAAGAATGCAAAGCAAAAGATATTATCTCCCGTTCATGCAAGAAAAAGGTCATTTCGGAATCAAAACAAGTGTCGGAAAAAATATTAATAATAACAACTGCGGAAGGAAAAATGTCGCTGAACTCGTTTGGAGAGATATGCGAGGTAATATTTGTAATAAATATAAATATTTGAGTGGTCTATTCAGTTCTAAAAATATTACTAGGCTAAACTCAATAGAATCGAAACACAAGCGGTGGACAAAAGAATTCATGATAGGCAATGAAGTAGTAACATTTAAACTGGATACTGTAGCGCATGACGATTATAATGTTTTTGATTATAATAATAATAAAGTTGAAATTTTTGGAACTACTCAACTTAAATGCTCGGATTTGAATTTGAAAAAGGAGCGTTCAGCTGAATTTATCGTTGTCAATGACAGTTGTGAACCGGTGCTGGGGTTGGAAACTTGTGAAAGTTTTGGATTAGTAAAACGTTTGGATGTGAGTGGTATTGTGTGCAGGACATCAAAGGAAACATTCATGGATAGATATATTGATGTTTTTCAGCAAATAGGTAAATTCTCTGGAACATTTTCAACTAAATTAAAGGAAAATTCGAAGCCAGTCCTTCATTATAAGAAATGGATACCAAACTCATTGATGGACAAACTAAAATTGGAACTTAATAAGATGGTACAGGATGAGATCATTTCACTTGTTGATTACCCAACTGATTAGGTCAATAATTTGCAGATAGTAGAAAAGCCTAACGGAAAACTTCGAATTTGCCTAGATCCAAAGCCACTCAATGAATGTATCAAACGTGAACATTTTTTAATTCCAACGATAGATGACTTAACTTCTGATTTAGCAAGGAAACGGATTTTCTCGGCTCTTGATTTGAGCAGTGGTTTCTGGCACATGGAATTGGAAAAACAAAGCTCGGAATTAACAACATTTATGACTCCATTTGGGAGATTTAAATTTAATCGTGTGCCTTTTGGCCTGAATTATGCACCGGAAATGTTTCAGCGGGAGATGATTAAATTTTTTGGTGATTTGCAAGGAGTCGTTGTATATTTTGATGATGTAGCTGTGTGTGCGGAAAGTGAAGAGGAACATGACCGAATCATGAGTCTGGTGATGGATAGAGCTCGAATAAATAACATTAAATTTAACTCGGATAAAATTCAATATCGACAACGAGAAGTAAAGTTCATGCGGGAAATATTTATCAGAAGGAACAATTAAAGCAGATTCGAAATACAAGGATGCAATTGTGAAAATGAAAAAACCAGAAAATAAATCGGCGTTCTAAGATTTTTGGGTCTTCTCAAATACTTGGCAAGATTTATTCCTAATTTGTCAAAGCAATCGACAGTCTTGCGTAATTTGACTCCAAATGATGTAGATTTTATCTGGACAGAAAAACATGACATGTAGTTCAGGAATTTACTTAACATCGTAATATCGGAACCAGTACTGACAATTTATGATCCAATGATGCCTGTAATCGAACAGACTGATGCATCAAAGGATGGATTAGGTTGTGTACTCATACAAAGCGGCCATCCTGTGGCGTTTGATTCTCGAACCCTCAGTAAAAGTGAACAAAAGTGGGCACAAATAGAGAAGGAACTTTTAGCCATTGTTTTTGCGTCTCAAAGGTTTCATTTCTTTTTATACGGACGGGAGTTTACTGTAGAAAGTGATCATAAGCCCTTGGAAACACTAGTCAAGCGTGGTATTGATGAAGTAACTATGCGACTTCAACGCATGTTCATATTGCTTCTGAAATATTCGCATATGAAAGTAATTTACAAACCTGGCAAGGAAATGCTTATGGCTGATTGCTTGTCAAGAGCGCAACTATCGGAAATTTCAGAAATAGAAGGACTTTCTGGAATAATTCACTCGGTAACAAAATCGGTTTGTTTCACGGGGGAAAACTATAAATTTTATAGGAAAACGATTGATAGTGATAAAGAATATACAAGAATTAGTGGCTATGTTCAAACGGGTTGGCCAGGCTTTCATCAACTTGATGACATGGGTAAGCATTTTTATAAGCTAAAATCGGAATTGCACGTTGAGAACGGATTTCTGTCCTTGAATCATAGATTAGTCATTCCATCAGAGATGCAATGTAAAATAGCAATGTGGTTACATTTGCCTCATCTCGGAATATAAAAAACGCTTGCACGCGCAGTTTGTTATATTATTGGAATGAATACACAAATCAAAGAATTGGTGGCTTCATGCAGCGTGTGTGAGAAATTCAAAAGAAATATTCAAAAAGAACCACTGGTTCAGGAGGAAAGTCTGAAATATCCATTTCATATAGTGGCAAGGGACATTTTCGAGTACGCGGGTCGTAATTATATTGCAATTATTGACGCGTACTTGGGTTATCTTATGGCCGTCAGGATTCAGAATAAATCACCAATGCACATTGTGGGGGTGATTTGTCAACTGTTTGACAAACTGGGATATCCGACAATCATAAGGTGTGACAACAGCCCATTTGGATCTGCTGAATTTGAGCGTTTTGCGGTTGAGTGAAACGTTCAGGTTAAATTCTCAAGTCAAGGATATTCACAAAGTAAAGGTCTAGCGGAAAAGGGCGTAGCCATTGCAAAGAATATTCTTAAGAGATGTTATGAGGCTAATGATGTCGATCAATTTCAGTATCGCTTATTGGAATATAACACGACACCAGTGATGGTCCTGAATATTACTCCATCAGAATTATTCTTTGGCAGACTTGTAAAGGCCAAGTTGCCTGTGTTAGACTCGTTGTTGATCAGAAACAAGTTAAGTGAATCGGAAATTCAAAATAAATAAGATATAAAACAAGACAAGCAGAAATATTACTATGATCGGAACGCTAGGTTATTGCCGGTACTAAACGAGGATGATTTAATTATTTAAAAAAAAACGGAAAGGAATGGCACTATGGAAAAATTGTTGCAGAATTTAACGATCGGTCATACATTATCAAGGATAGTTTTGATAGTTATTTTAGACGTAATAGGCGTTTTATTGCTAAGACTAAAAATGAGGATTTTAATGCTAGTGATCTGTTGTTTGAACAAAATATTAGCAAGCAGAACAACTCCCCGGATTCATTAAGAGAAAGTCAAATTGTAGTTCCATCTCACAGTAATCGGAACGAAAATAATGTTAACACGGACAACTTGTGATATTGATGAACCAGTTCTATCCGGAAGAAGTGTAAACCCTGTAGCTGCATCTACCACTACGGCAAATGTAACACCTGTAGAGCCAGTCACCACTAGAAGTGGTCGCGTCATTAAGGCCCTACAGCGTTATGGTAGGGATTATGGAATTGAAACAGTAGTGATTAATTAATTTAAAAAAAAAAAAAACGTGTAATGAGTGTGAACGAGTCTTTACATGCGGATGTGAATTAGTCCTTACTTTTATACCTTTTAATATGTCATTGAATATTATACTTCTCTTTGGTAGATAGTTCAGTGGAGCATTATACTTGATACAGAGAAGATGAAGAATAAAAAACTATTGTTTGTAACGATTAACAATATTGTGTTATTTGTTTTATTTATAATAAGCTGAGCTTATTACAGTTCCTTCCCAGATGGCCATATTCCAGAACTTCTTCTAAAAAGTGTTTATGAATCTCATTTCTATCCAACAAACAAAATCCCTTCATAATCGGTTAAGAGATAAACGAGTTTTGTCTTTGGTGGCCATATTCCAGAATAAGTGCAAAATCTATAATCGATTAAAATTAAAAATATTCCATTCGGATTTAACGGGCATTCGGATTTTCCGGACTCCCCAATTAGTCCGTTAAATCGAGGTTTTTCTGTATTTCGACCATAAAGTGAACATAAAGGGTAAACCATTAAAAAGTGTTTCGTTAATTAAAATATGCACGACGGCTATAGCCGTCATTTGCGGAAACGGGTTATCGATGCCTATTATTGTAAAACTTACCCGAGCAGATTTTCGGACGTACCGTATTATCAGCGGCATGTAAGTTTTGCCATAGTTGAAAAAACCGCTTACTGGACATATTTTTGATAAAAACTTCCAACTTCAAAGTTGATGACCAACACAATCACAGACAAGGAAACCAGACAGGCCATTAGTATATGTATGTTAGCCTAACAATATGTTTATTTCGTTTGCATTCGTTGGTTTCTATCCAGTAACGTACATAATTGCTTTGCTGGTCGTATTAGTTAGTGTGAAAGGCATATTTTTCGAATAAATAGTTTTATGTTGAAGTTCAAGGAAAAAAAGCAGCATACTCGAATCACTTAATAAAACGATTAAGTCAATTTAAACGAATATTAACCAAAAATAAAATAAATAATTGTTTTGTGACAAAGACGTAATGAGCAATATTTATAAATTAATTACGATAATTATAAAATCATAAATATTTCACATTTCGGTGAGTACAGGTAACATTTAGCTCGTATGCACGATTCTTGTTTACCTTCACGGCACATACGCTGCTGATATGTGTATATCAGTTTTGATTGTATATATCGGGTGTTGTTAATAAACATATTAAGTGAAATTAGGTAATAAGGTCAAATATGCAAATACGTACTCGCAATGTGTGAATGTCTGTCTACATAGCTAATTTTATTTTTAATGTATTATTTAATATTCGAAAGAAGAAAAAAATCTCACAATTATAGATTATTACATAAACTCTAAACAAGGCTAAATCTGTAAAATGCTTCGAAAACGAATAGATTTATTATAACAATAATTAGTAATTCTAAACATATCACGAGTTTGATTGGCGGTCAAGTGTAAACTAAATACCTATGAGATTAAAACATTCCAGAGCTATTATAATTTAAAATTCAATTTTAGAATAACCTAAATACTGCAAATAAATTACCAGCAGCGACCCTGTGATCCTAAACCAGCGCTGTTCCCTTATATATTTCTGTGCTACTGATACAAGAAGCGCAAAGCAGATTCTAGCTTAGATCCGATAAAATTCTAAATTTTATTTTAAAAATAAAAAAATGGGGGTCTAAAATTGACCCAACTAGACCAAACGAGAGTTACAGGCGGGAATACAATTCAAATCACACCTTGTTATGTAATTACATATTATGACATGATTACTGACCGAAATTTGGTTGAACGATGATATTTTCCATCATGTTATTCCATGTTTCGTCATGTTCGTGATCCTGATCCTGATAGTACCAATGTCGTTGGAGGAGTAATTATTGCGGTAAATAACGACCGTAAATTTTATGTTTACTGTGCTTGTGGTGCGTTTATTATATTCAAGGTCAAATTTATCTCATTTCTTGCTAATTTTATTTACGTTTACCACTTTTTCATTCAACTCATTGTCAATGCAGTTCTACCGATATGTGAGGAATGTGACCAGAGGTTGCTTGCTGGCGATTTTGATCCACCAAAAATTTCGTGGGGCTAGATAGAAGATGATTTTGTGGGTTCCGCAGATGATAATTCAACGCAGTTTTCAAATTTTATGGGCGAATTTTGGACTTGGTTTTTTGGCGGAACATTTTTCGTTAGCTCCCTCAGAGTTTTATAAAAATGTTAGGGGTGTATTCGAATTATTTGTTCATATAAAAAAGGCGTGCTCAATTTTTGCCGAGCCTAGTTTCAATCGTCATTTTAAAAATATTGCAAACCGTAAATCTAGAGCTTTCAAGATATTCAAGCTTTCTGGGCGCAAAAATGACAAACATAAACATTGCGATATGTGAGTTTAAATTTCTTAATGATTTTCTTTATAAAATATAAGTTCTAGAAATTGAAAGTGAAATTTCGTAAAAATGCGCCTTTTCCTCCATTTTTATATGTAACGCTTTCGCAAAGTTTTCTCAAAACTCCTTTGATGTTTCTGATTTGTTTACCTTGCCAGGGGTTCTATTCTTGAGCTATTATGAAAATTTTCGGTACCGAGTTAGTGTCAAAGTATAACGAAAATCTTAAAATGGTATTCTTGAAATTGGATTCCGAAAATTTTCGCAACGGAACGTTACTAAAATTTTCGTAATGGTTTTTTCGTTCCTTATTTCATTTTCGTAATAAAATTATTTAGATTTTTTTAAATATTCGTAGTTAAAACGCAATGATTTCATACAGTTTGATATCCCAAATTTTTTATTTAGAGATGTAATGGACATTTTGTTACCTAGATAGTAAAAAGGTGATTTAATTTTTTTCTTTCTAACAATGGGTGGTCATTTGGAAAATTTGGATTGATTTTTTAGAACGACCCCGGTTATAATGTTTTTTTAAATAGAACTCTATTTCTATTTGATGTCCAAAATAATGCTTTGTTCGAGATAGTAATAAACATTCTATTTTTTTCTATACGTTTTATATTCTAAAACAAAGAACATTTTTGTTTATACCCGCCTCTATCTTAAAAATATGGAAATATCTACAATTGGTAATTTGGGATGAGTTTCTTTTAGGTTTGACCACTTTTATCTTCTGTTTACTACTACTAGTTCAAATTTGGAAAATCCATAAAAAAATATTTTAACTACAAAAATTTAAATATTTTGGCATTTCGTTGTTACAAGTCAAACATTTATAATATACCGTGTTGTGTTTAATAAATTTTTACATTAGTTAAGATTTTTTTTTTTTACTATGGATAGTGGAAGACGAGGTGGATGTCACAAATGCTACTCGATTTTTTGGAAATCAATCCGAAATTGAATAGTGGGAAGTTCGACAATAGCTTTTCATTTAAGGATGCTACTTCCTTGTGGAAATTCAGTGCCAGGAGCACACAAAGAATGGAAAAACTGGAGAAAGGTACGCATGAAATTTCTGTAGTTATATGGAAAAAGTGTGAATAAATAAATATAATTGTTAAATCATTTTAGGCTTGGTATGGTATGAAAGCTGGTGTCTAAAACAAAAGTTCCGAAATACGGAAGCACCAGGGTGGAACTGGCGGTGCCCACCGTTTAAATTTGGAGTTAACACCGCTCGAACAACGAATATTAACGCTTGCAGGCACAACTTTCTTTAATGGCGACGTAGAAATACAGGAAGCTACAGTAAATTTGGTAAAAACTAAATTATAAATCTTTCCTAAATCCTTAATTTGAGAGTGTTTGCAAATGTTTATTTCTAATTACTAAAATTCGATATTTAACGAATTAGTGAACCAATTTATTGTTACAATAACGTTAAAGTAGGCAGTTAATTTGTAATCATAAACATAAAACTAATTGTTGTTATAAATAGAAACTAGCTAACATAGTTTCTCTATTTTAGGAATTATTTCAGAAAAATGAAGACTACATCACCACTCCACATATCGTTAGCAACATAAGAACCGACATCACTGAAGACAATATTCGTAATGATTCCCAAATTGAGATACCCATTCCAACAGTGGAACCAGAAACTTGTACCCCATGTGTACTTACACTTACACGACCGAGAAAAAAACGAAGAGTGGAAATAGCGCTGGAATCAACAAAAGCAGCCACCAATGCCTTTGAAAAGAAGTGCCAGCAAGAACTGGAACTCAAAAAAATATATTACGAACAAAAAATTACAGTTCTTGAACGGATTGCTACAGCCAAAGAAGAAATAGCCCAATCCATTGCTGCAACAACCAAAGCTGCCGTAACCATTGCCATAGCACTAACAAGTGGCAACGAAAATACGTCACAAGGCCAGTAAATAGAACGGAAATATGTTTGTGAAACACATAATTAATGTTTTTTAGTTTTTAATTTTTTTTATTGAAATATGTGATAAATTGAAGTGAATTGAATAATACTCGTATATGTACATAGCATAAATAATAAAAATGAATTAATACATTGAAATGTTTGAAAATAAAATTTTTATGCGAACTGAAATGAGCCGTTGTATAATTTTATTCATCAATGCGAACTAAAGTGAGCCCTTACAATTTTCTTTTGTAAAGCCCGTCCTTGTGTCAAGAGTGGATTTATGCCAATGGATTGTAAATCATTTTCAGTAATTTTACTAAACATGCTTCCATCGTCTTCTCCATCTCCATCGGGGTCGTCTAAATTGGATTGAATGCACATGTTATGCAGATTACAACATGTATTAATTATTTTCGATGCTACTGTTGGACTATAGTGGAACACTCTATGGTTCAGTAAGTATCTAAAGTGCATTTTGAGCACACCATTTAACCGCTCTACCGTTCTACGCGCGCCTTTTGATTGTCATTGTACCTACTTCCAGGCGTATTCTCATTGGCGTTTAAAATTGGTGTTAGCACCCATGGTCGTAATGCATAATCTGAATCACCTGTAAAAATTAATACATATTTGAGTTAATAAAACTATATTATCTAGTTTTTAATGTATTTTATTTGACACTTACCAAGAAAGTAGTAGCTGCCGGGATAGCTACGATGTATTTGTTGAATTACCGGAAGAATATTGGAATTATTCCTAATATAACTGTCATGCGTCGATCCTGGATACTTCGCATTCACATGCAGAATATTTAAGTGTGCATCTGAAATCTTAAGATTTTGAGTTAGAAGAGACATTTTCTTTCGAAACTTAAATTCAATTACCAACTGAACATTTATCGAGTGATAACCTTTACGGTTAACATAAATATGCTCAGGATTATATTGGATCATTTTCGGGTGGAGCAACTATAGCCACATGGGTACAATCCACTTATCCAATGACGCCAGGAAATTGGTATTTGTTATAAAACCTAGTTGATAACAAATATATTGTTAGTAGTAAGATATAACTCGTTGTAATATTTTCTATTTACTCTTGCCGAATTCGATTTAAATGTTCGACACTTTGGGGAAATTTTACTTTTGATGCGAAGAGTCCGCTTGAATGAACAGCATCTATCACTTCATGTAATGAGCGATTAACCGAAGGCTGACTCAGTGAAACATTTTTATTGTTCCCTATATCCTGCTGGTAGCTGCCAGTCGCAAAAAATTTAAACCATACATTATCTAAAATTAACAAAATATTAACATATTTTAAAATAATGTTAGATATATTGCCTATATATTTATTATCCATACCTTTGTTTCAACATTTAGAGCAGACACCCGACTTGATATTATCATAATGTGTGGATACAATGTTTCTACCACCTCTTCCGCAATTTGCTTGTTTACTCCGGCAATTCAAAACAGTCGACCAACTGGTTTGATTGCTGAATATCACCAATACTCCTCTCAGCTTGTTGCAGCTCAGACAACTGAAAAAGCCATTCTAAATGGTCAGCTCCAGCCATTATTAAATTTAACACTTAACCAAGACACGATAGCACAAAAAATTATATTATAAAATAAAATATTAAAAATTTAATAATACTAAGCACAAAAATACACTATAATAATTTAAAAAAACATCCGTTTCGCCTACGTTTTCAATTGGAATGATATTTTTAATCACCTCATTACGAAATGTCATTATTTTTTATTCCCCTCTTTCTTATTTTCGTAATGGTTTCAAGAATATCAGTTTATGATTTCTCCATTACGATTACGAAAATAGTGTTACAAAAATTTTAGATACCGAAAATTTTCGTAATAGCTCAAGAATAGAACCCCAGGTCATTTTGTTGGCTGCGATAATTCTAATGCAGTTATTCATTTCGAAGCATCAGAAATCTGCTTCTTCGAACCTCATAATAGATTCAAGCTTTTAAATACAAGGGAGAAACTACAATTAAAAGCTCGAATTGTCTCGATGTCTCGAAATCTTAGAGAGCCCCTACTGCCAATAATCAAAGAAGCGCTGTCGCCACAAGGAATACCAAATAGTTGAAAAGATTATGTCAAAGCACTACCCCCAAAACAGGTGACTTGAGGGATTGTAAAAACTACCGAGGTATTACTTAGCTCGGCACCCTCTATGTTTATCAAATAAAAATCTCTGGTCTAAAATTATTTTACAATCTTCCGCATTATGAATTACAAATTTTGCTGGAAGTTACACTGCTGTTAGTTGTGTGCTGCAATCTGAACAACCTTATAAAAGATGATAATTATTTTTATTTTCACACAAATTTAGCCACATTGAGGAAATACTTGAAGAACTGATTGAAGACAATATAGCGTATTTTAGTTAAAGCTCGTATGTAACTAGGAGCAATATTCGCTAAGACCACTTTAAAAAATCGAACTTCTCTACTTAAAATATGATGTGGTTTGCTACAGTAACTTCTCGAGAAATTAAAAATTGCGTTTTTTTAACAGCACTGTTCAATCGGTCCTAGATATTTCAAGCCGCCTTGTGAGCTCGTTTCAGCACTTTGTGATTCTAGCTATTCAACATCAGATAGCAATAAACCAGCATGGATATATGCCTGGCAGATCCACATCAACTAATCTGATTCAATTCTATAGTAAAATAATTAATGAGATAGAAAAACATCATCAAGTACACGGATTTCAGTAAAGAGAGAAATCAAACGTTATTAAAGTTACGTCTGGGGACCTTCAGGTGGATTTACATATCCGACGATTTTTCGGCGCGACTGCTTGCCGCAGGAAATTCGGCGAACGCGTATTATCGATGATTTACATATTCAACGATTTTTCGGCACAGTTTTTTCACACATCCATGCATAAACAATAGAATGACACATAATATAAAAAAAACAGATGAAGTTAAAAAAAAATATTCTATGTATGCTGTGTCGTGGCGCCGATAAATTTTGTTCATGTCTTCGCCGTGCCAAAAATTCGGCGAAGAAGTCCTTTCTGGTTGAATGTGCCACGTGATGTTCGGCGCAGAAAAATCGTTGGATATGTAAATCCACCATCATTGTTTATTACATTTTGTTAACATTAAATTCACATAACTTAAATTTACACTTCAAATAGTTTTTGATAATAACCACTTATGACTATATTTTAAAATTAAAATGTACGTCTTAGCTATACACCAAAATTTGAGGAAATGAAAATGTTATACAAGCACAATGGAAAACGATACATTTTCGGAGGTCGCAGGATTGTATTTTCATATTTTGATCGGCATTTTGTTAAAATTTCGTGGCCTTACTAACAATGCGGAAAACAAATAAATGTATCGACTTTTTCCGGTATATTGCACAACATTTCCACCCTTTTGATATAAGTAAAATCTATTAGGAGATTTTTGTTTATGGAATATGGTTATACATACATACTATACAAATATACTATTCGATCTTCGATGTCTTCTAATATTTTAGTTCTATTTTAACCTAGATTACTTATAGCCCTATTCCATTCAAAATTACAAGATTTTGTACAAAATTAAAAAGAGACGGATGAGAATGGTATTTCCGATTTTTTTTTGTTGAGTTGCTATAATTTTTCATTGAAAAATATCAAGCTGAGTATTTTTTATGGCACCAAATATAAAAATCAAAAATAAAAATCCCCCATTCTCTTTGTAATTTATTTTTTGAAAATTTTTATGGTGTACAGATGACGTGACTTTAGAAATTCAATTTTGTATGATGCCTTGATTTTAGGAACTTTAATAAATAGATTCGTTTGGTGGTGATACGACTTGAATTGTATTGTATATGCACAGCAATACAACACTAATATAAAAAGAATATAATTTCGATTTACAGTTTTATTAATATTCAATATTTTATAAATATTTTTTTCATTAATATTTTATTTTATTTATATTTATTATATTGATCAGAATCAGTTAAGAATTGACAAAGATGGATATCACGGGACCCTTTTTCAGAACTATGACCAATAATCGATTTCCATGAAACGAACTTTTGTTCAGTTTGGTTTTCGTATTTCCATGATATAAACTAACGTGATCAGTTGGGAATGGGTGTTTCATCTTCCATCATCCAATCGCCACCGAACGGTACGACTAGATTATATTTTGGTGACGCGTTGACCGCTGGTAATGAGAAGGACCGATGAAGTGTCGATGCTTTTCATTACGATTTGAAACGCTAAAAGCTATAGAAAATAATTGAAATTGTAAAATATTAATGGATATATTTCATACAGAATTATTATTATTTACCTAAATTAATTCGTATTGAACCATTTTCTGTTCGTCCATCCACTATACAATCGACGAAAAACTATCATCGAGCTTATAGGAAGGTACTCCTTAAGATGGATATTCATAATCTTGTCCAAGTGACGCAAGAACATTGGATGGTTTGCGTTCGATCATGGATATCATTGCACGCGACAAAAAGAACAGTACCTCACAAAGGCTGCTCATCCGTCGACTCTACACCGACTCCTAATAGTTCAGATGCAACATTCCTTCTCGGTTGCATGAATTTGCTGTGGAATAAATAAATATTCTTACTAATTAATACAACACTCGCATAATTAGACTTACAGCCGATAGTTAGATCGCTAAGGGAAGAACTGGCGAATCTAGATTATATTAAACCAACGTTGTGCTTCGATACAGTTTTCCGGACTATCTGTCCTTCGAGAGAATCCTGGAGGAACGGATCAATACTGGAAAACGAGGCACTGCAATTTTTCACGGACGGTTCTAAGCTAGACGGCAAAGTAGGAGCCGGAGTCTTCTGTGAGAAGCTTAATGTTAATATTTCCGTTCATCTTCCTGACTACTGCAGCGTGTACCAGGCTGAAGTGGTGGCGATAGGCGAAGTCGGGACATGGTTGAAGCATAACGCGGTATCCGTTAGGGATATCGCGATTTATGTGGACAGTCAGGCGGCGGTCAGATCGCTAGAGGCGGTTTGTCTGAAGTCACGGGTGGCGCTGGATTGCCGATCATCTCTTAAGGAGATGAGCGAGTATTTCAGTATCCAGATAATCTGGGTCCCTGGTCACTCGGACATCACGGGAAACTGCAGGGCGGACGAACTAGCTAGGTACGGTACGACTCTCCAGATGCAACCGGAGAGGGCAGGTCTGGGCCTATAGCAGCGCTTCGATCGGCGCTCAGTAAAAAGGCAATTGCCTTGACAAATGAGAGGTGGACCAACACCCTGACGTGCAGAGTAGCAAAACTGGTTTGGCCAAAGCTGGACTTGCGGAGCTCCAAAGCACTAGTATCCCTGGGAAAACGAGAGTTAGGATTGGTCGTAGGGATACTGACAGGACACTGCCTTTTTGGGGAACATGCAAGAAGGCTGGGTCTACAGACGAATGACTTCTGTAGAAGTTGTTTAGACGAAGAGGAGGAAGAGACGCTAGATCACTTCCTATGCTCGTGTCCGGCACTATCATACAGAAGGCAAAAGTATTTAGGTGTGTACGGTATACACAGCCTTTCGGAACTCGCGGGCTGTGGAATACGAGATATTTTACGCTACATAAGTAGCTCTGGATGGTTTCAGCGGGAGCAAAGCGGAGATAGGATCCTGTGGTATCACAATGGGCCACCACTGGCCTAAGTGTGCGATAGCAGCCACTCCAACCTAACCTAACCTACAGCCAACTCGAATAACAGTTTACACAACTAATATATATTATTCTGGGATAGGTTAGGTTAGGTTAGGTTAGAGTGGTTGCTATCGTACACTTAGGCCAGTGGTGGCCCATTGTGATACCACAGGATCCTATCTCCGCTTTGCTCCCGCTGAAACCATTCAGAGCTACTTATGAACCGTAAAATATGTCGCACTCTACAGTCCGTGAGTTCTGAATGGCTGTCCATACCGTAAACACCTAAATATGTATGCCTTCTGCATGATAGTGCCGGACACGAGCATAAGAAGTTATCTAACGTCTCTTCCTCCTCTTCGTCTAAACAACTTATACAAAAGTCATTCGTCTGTAGACCCAGCCTTCTCGCATGTTTCTCAAAAGGTAGTGTCTTGTCAGTATCCCTACGACTAATCCTACTTCTCGTTTTCCCAGGGATACTAGTGATTTGGAGCGCCGCAGGTCCAGTTTTGGCCAAACTAGTTTTGTTACCCTGCACGTGAGGGTATTGGTCCACCTTTCGTTTGTCAAGATGATTGCCTTTGTACTGAGCGCCGATTTGAGCGCTGCTATAGGCCTCCCCAGCCTGTCCTTTCCGGCTGCATCTGGAGTCTTACCGTACCTAGCTAGTTCGTCCGCCCTGCAGTTTCCCTTGTCGTCCGAGTGACCAGGGACCCCCCAGATTGTATGGATGCTGAAATACTCATTCATCTCGTTAAGAGATCGGCAATCCAGCGCCACCCGTGACTTCAGACAAACCGCCTCTAGCGACCTGAAAGCCACCTGACTGTCCACATAAATTGCGATATCCCTCACGGATACCACGTTATGCTTCAACGATGTCCCGACTTCGCCTATCGCCACTTCATATTAACATTAAGCTTCTCACAGAAGACTCTGGCTCCTACCTTGTCGTCTAGCTTAGTGCCTCGTTTTCCAGTATTGATCCGTTCCTCCAGGATTCTCTCGAAGGGCAGATGGTCCGGAAACCTTTATCGAAGCACAACGTTAGTTTAATATAATCTAGATTCGCCAGTTCTTTCCTTAGCGATCTAACTATCGTCGAGTGTTCCGCCTGAAGACACTTCCACGGAGAGACAGCCGAGAGTCCCGTAGTCACATTGGGTGCCATCTGCTTACCAAAAAAATCGATTGGAATAAGGTGGAACATAACCTCAAAAGCGCGTGTAGGTGTTGTCCTAAGCGCCCGCTTATAATCATGCAGGCCTTTCTTTGCACCTTCTCCATCGTCTTCCTATATATTACCTTCTTCAGGGCTGGCCACCACACTCCCACTCTGTACATTGGCACAGGTCTTACCACTGCCGTATAGAGCCAGTGTATCAGCTCTGGTTTCAGACCCCATCTCTTCCCTATGGCGTTCTTACACGAGTAAATGGCTACATTAGCCTTATTCACCCTTTCAACAACGTTAGGCTTCCAGCTGAGCTTACTGTCCATGATTATGCCCAGAAATCTTGCTCTGTCAGCAAAAGCCAGTCTAATATCGTTCACGGTAGGAGGGCTAACTACCGGAATTTTATATTTCTTAGTAAATAGTACCAGCTCTGTCTTTGAATTGTTGATCTCTAATCCATATTTGCTGGCCCATTTCGTAACGATCAGGAGTGCATTCTGTATAACATCCCTAATCGTGTCCAGACATTTTCCTGAGATAGCTATCGCTACATTATCTCCATACGCTACAACCCCTATCCCCTCTCTCTCCCGTTCCAAGAGCAATCCATTCATCACAACACTCCAAAGAAAGGGAGACATTACACCTCCTTGCGGGGTTCCTCTAACCACTCGCCTTCTAATGGTGGCCTCCCCCAGTTTCGAGGTAATAATCCTGCTTACCAGCATCTAATTTATCAACCTACTTATGGGGTAGTCCACGTTCAAAAATAATAATCCTTCCATGATCGCCTCCGTTTTTATATTATTAAAGGCATTCTGGGATAAAATCAAAGCCTTTTGTAATATTTGTTTGGCCAATGGATTTTGGTCCTGTTGTTGATACAAATGAGCTAGTAAACTGATCGTATCGAATTTTACATCATCAAGAGAAGAGGCAGAAGAGACTAATGCTCGTGCCTGACGCCGTTTTTTTTGTCTAAATTTGCGACTAACTAAATTGATCGTTAGTTCACCCAGGTATTGTTAAATGTCTCTAATAATTATAAATCAAAATCTACCCAATATTTAGTTCAAAACTGCAAACTTAGTTCCGATTTATCAACTACCTATTAGAAATGTCTCGTAGAATGTTAAATTTAACTTTGTATAGCAAATTTTAATTAAACATCAGATGCAGTTTGTTTTGTGCCATCTTTGAGCGATTGGTATGAACTAATCATCAATTTAGTTATTTGGAAATTTAGACAAAAAAATCGATGTGAGAGTGAGGCACACAGCATTAAACAAAAATTGTTAGGTTACGTCACAACATTTATGAATACTGTAAACACAACTTACCGCTTGTTCTAAATTCTTTTTAACCAAACCGACATTTTTCGTGTATACCATGAGCCCTTGTCCCATCTGTAAATGTGTACGGGCGGCAGATTTAATGTAGTTAGCACTTGAAAACTTTGCAGACATTTTTTTATATTTGGAGGATTAGCGAAAATATTCGGCCAAGCCCAATAGATATATAACATGCATCTTGGGATGAAGCCATTGTACATATTTAATATAATTATATTTAAACTAAACTTTTTCATTTTGATGTTCATCTTTTGGTGTATGTACATATTTTTATGGCACGGTTACAACAACACCTAGACCAAAAACCAAAAATGATTTTATTAAATTTTGGGTTTCCTAATTATTTTCGCATAAATTCCATATGGCCAAAATATTCCATTTCTTAATGTCTGCAATTAAAAATAAAAAATTTCTTAACTAAAAGTGATACATAATATAAATTTATTTTTTTTGTACTTGACTGACAAACGACAACCTCACTCTTGACACAAACCTAAATTTTTTGATTTTTTTAGGTTATAGAGGAACTTATCAAAATTTTCGCCCCACATATTTTATAGCAGAGTACTATTTCCGCCATTGTAAAAATAATATTTATTTTTTTTTAAATAATTTATAGGGTGTAAAATACATCGTCAATTATTAAAAATTATGATTGTTCACTGTATTTAAATAATTTTTAGGTTATGTTTGTATCATAGTCGAAAAATTCCCCTTCATGTTCTACTATAAAAAAAAATTGGGTCTCAGTCACTCTCATGTAGATATTTTATTCTTGTTTCTTTTTAATTTTGTACAAAATCTCGTAGTTTTGAATGGAATAGGGCTATTATAATTTACATACATATATTTTTTTATAAATATTTACGGTCTTATGCCTCAACCAGTCACGACTTAAGAGCTTAAGTTACACGCCGATTGCACCACTTAGGAGGGCGGTACGACCTCCAAAATTTTAGAGGTCAGTTGTTTATTTGTGACGAGAAGCCTATAAATTGTAGCACTAACCGAAGTGATGCAATTGGCGTGTAACTTAAGCTCTCAAGTCGTGACTGGTTAAGGCATTACTTTGGTACAAGCTAAATCCGTTCTGGAATAGAATAAATATTGTGCTCAAAGTAACAACCAAAAATTGAATTTACTTATTTTTATTAGTTGGGAACAATTACATTTTCAAGTTAAAAAATCGTGAAAATCCAACTAAATATATCGAATTAAATAGTAATATGATCGAATAATATTGAATATTATTACAAATCGTAACTAATTTACAACCGGTAGAATAGAATTACTCTATACCAGCAAAAAAGTTGGTTTAAAATAGTTCCAATTTGGAATTACATATATGGATTATTGTTGTAAATTACTCAAAGTAAGACCACAATTTATTGTTGCTAAGATTTTTCAATGTATTATTATGATTTGAATTGTTTTAAAAAAATATTTTGTATGATTTAAATGCTGAAAGTTGGTAATTTTAAATATTAATTAAAATTACGTTAAGTCACAAAAGTTGCTTATGAATGAATTTGTTTTATGATTGATATTTTTACTATGGTCTAGCTATGTATGCGATTTTACTTTGAGAAATTTACAACAACAATCCCATATATGTAATTCCAAATTGGAACTGTTTTAAACCAACTTTTTTGCTGGTATAGAATAATTCTATTCTACCGGTTGTAAATTAGTTACGATTTGTAATAATATTCAATATTATTCGATCATATTACTATTTAATTCGATATACAGTGAAACCTCTTTTATCCGGAACGACTGGGACAAACAATTCCAGATAAAAGATTTTTCCGGATAAAAGATTTTTTTAATAATTTCATAGTAAAACAGCATATTTTAATATTTTTTAAACTGCAGTGTCATTAATTAAGATTCTAAATTTATTTTAGTTAATTAATCGTAATAAAATTATTTCATTTTTGGAAAATAAGGTAAACAAAAGAGAAAACGAAAGAATACGTAAAAAACTTTTTCCGGATATTAGATTTTATTCCGGATACTATATTTCCGGATAAAAGAGGTTTGTATGTATTTAGTTGTGTTTTCACGATTTTTTAACTTGAAAATGTAATTGTTCCCAACTAATAAAAATAAGTAAATACAATTTTTGATTGTTACTTCCCCAGTATGCAGTTATTCCACTGTGTGGAAAAAACTGCTCAAATGTCGTACAATATTCCGTACTACAAAATATCAAAGACACAAAAGTATTGATTTTGGAGAAAAATAATTGTTTTTCTCTTTCTATTTCGCGGTAATATTATTTTCGTTTTATAAGTTTCGATTGTATCTTTTATTTTCAGTTTCTTCTGACAAGTCGACGTGCACGGTTGCACTACATAATTAGTTTTTTTACTTTAAAGTGTTGTGTTTCATTATAATGTCTCACAATGGCGTCGTCGCGAAATACATTTACGTAGTAAATTTTCAATAATTTTTTTTTTTTCAAGATCTCAATATGCTGGCGGATGCAATACAACGTGGCGGATGCAATACAAAACTCAATTTATGAAATTTAAATATGTAAATAAATTTTATGTTTTTTTGTACACAAATAAAAAGTAATGTGAATAAAAAATTAATATTTATTTTATTATAAATGGAAAATTTTGTTTTATTTCAAATAAGAATTATTATTTATTCCAATTGGAAAATATAACACGTGCTTTTTGTTTCTGTGGTTTTTTCTCTTTTCAGTTGGGATTCACACCGACACCGGAATTTTTGTGACACTTTTCTTTGGCGGGGAGTACGAATTTCCGCGTGATACACATGGTTCTTTCCATAGAAGCAGTGTGGTTTTAGAACGCGAATGTAAATGGATTTTCGTCGGCATTGCATATTGGGTCCCAGTATGCAATTATTCCACTGTGTGGACAAAACTGCTCAAATGTCGTACAAAATTCCATACTACAAAATATCAAAGACACAAAAATATTGATTTTGGAGAAAAATAATTGTTTCTCTCTTTCTATTTCGCGGTAATATTATTTTCGTTTTATAAGTTTCGATTGTATCTTTTATTTTCAGTTTCTAGTACTTCTTTGTTTTTTCCATACTTTTGGTGGATTACGTTTTAATAGATGATGTATTCGTAAGGCAATCGAAATGTTGTTCCTCGTTACATCTTGAAATGTTTGCGCATTCGTTTTATAAATCATCTTTTCCTTTTTTCCATGTTCAAAACATGATTCGCCATTAAAATCTTGTAATTTTTTTTTGTATTTCTGCGTACATAATTTTTATTTTTGTGTCGACATCCATTTTTTAATTGTCTCAATGGGAAATTGAAATTAGAAGTTTTGAAAATATAAAAAACAACACACAAAACTTGTTCCAAATTATAATAATTACTTATGACGAAATACAAAACACATTAAAAAATTTTGGTATACACATTAGACGCCAACTGTCAAACTAACTCGATTTAAGCGATGTTCATGGAAACGGTAAGGGTTAACGCCGCCATGTTTTAAACTCAACGAAACCTAAACCTAACTTAACTCGGTTCATGGAAACATGGTATATGTATGGCTTCCGTATCATTCTCTCTCTCTCTCTCTCTCCTCCGGTCGCTGGAGCAAGCATGCTGACCGCTTTGCCATCGGGGCGAAACCGTATCATTCTAGTAGAACCAAAGTATTAAAAAAATATCTGTTACATACTTTTCTCTATGGGGAACGGTTGATAAAAAAGTATGTTCGATTTTTAATTCTGAGTAGTTTTATACTTTTATTTCGATATGATCATGCAAGGATAACCTCGTACCAATATCTCCTAGATTCCAAAACGTATTGAATCTTGCTGCCGATCTTTGTGTCTGTTGTAACAATTTGCTTCAAAATCTGGGGTTTGTCATTTCCATTTAATGCAATGTTAGAGTTTGAACTTATTCGCATGTAGAGATTATCTCTCTCCTAGAACTGAACCGAAAACCGATATTACCCGATATTTTTAATGAATTTAAAACCAAAACGGTAACGATTATAATTATAAATAGAACGTTAACCGTAACCGGAGTGCAATTTTCAAACGTTCAATTCATCCTTCTATTTCGTTTCGGTTCCCTCTTTAAATTTCTGTTATAACACTTAAATCGCCTAACAATTGTGTTTTAAAATATTTAAAATGAAAAAATGAAAATGTAATATCATTTCAAAATTGGCAGAGATTTATTATGAATTGGAATTAATCACACCATCCGTACTCAAATTATAAATTATCATACGATAATACTAATATGTTATATGGATCACCTAATGGATCCGTCAAAGGTTCACTAGATTCCATTCTATCAAAACTGTCGTAGAAAGTGTTATTACAATTCATTATCTCTCTCTTTCTCTCTCTCTCTCTTTCTCTTTCTCTCTTTCTGTCTCTCTCTCTCTCTCTTTCTTTCTCTCACTCTAGCTTCACATCCCATGAAGGGATTTTGCCGCCCGCACTATGGTCCTCCATCCGTCTCGGTCCATCGTTCTCGTCCTCCAGTTTCGACATCCTAATGCATGTAGATCTTGTTCGAAGTCGTCACGCCAGCGCGGTCGGGGTCTTCCTCTACGACGCACACCGGCTGGTTGTTGATAGAACACTTTATTTATCATCCGTTGTTGTAGGGACCTTGTAACGTCGCCGAGCCATCTCACTCGATTGGATTTGATGAATCCGATGATATCGGATTTATTTCGCGGTTCATGCCAATCCGATATCCATTATTCGCAACTTTAATCGGACCAAAGATTGAGCGAATGACCTTCCTTTCGAAAGTAGATAGCAATCTACAATCGTTAGTGGTCATGGTCCAGCTCTCGCTTCCGGAAGCCAGCACAGGTCTTATGAGTGCTTTATAAAAATCTTAAATACTTAATAGATGCTTTATAAATGCATACACTGTGGTAATCATCACCCAGTAAATTACAGAGGCTGCGAGGTAGCGAAAGAGCTGCAAAGAATGAGAGACAACAAGAGAAATCAAACAAGTCAGAGTTCTCAACCTAGGATGCAATCCTACTCAAAACAAATCCCCATAAATACCGGCAAAGTAAGAGAGGGCATATCATATGCACAAATGGCTAAGCAGAATGAAAATATCAGGAACGCTCCGAGTTAGGAAACCCATGTCCTGCAAGAAATACTTCAAAAGCTAAACGCTATCAATTTGCATCTGGCTGGGCAGGACCAAAGACTAGAATCTATGGGCGAGCTACTGAAACAACAAGAACAGAGACTAGGAACGCTAGAAAATGCATCGATGATCCAAGATAAAAGAATAACGGATGCGTCAAGTAAAACTAGTAACTCCACTAAAAACATTAATTCCAGTCAAAACAAACTTATCTAGAAAAAATATTGACACGCTATTTAAAAATTGCTAATCTGGTAGAAAGCCGTTTTACCAGAACCTTGTATGCCAAAATACGTAGATACCAGTGCTATCAAGCTCTACAGCCAGCAGAAAGAGCTAGAGGCGGGACAGCAATCTTTATAAAAGATAATATAAAACACCACGAAGAATTAAAAATAGAGGAGGAAGCTATGCAAGTAGCTACTGTATTTATCGAAACCAAAAATAACAAGAGATATAGTACATCAACAATCTATCTATCCACTAAGATATAACCCAAAAAAAGAAGACTACATCAAACTTCTTAAATCGATTGGCAATAATTTTATTATTGGAGGCGACTTTAACGCGAAACACATATTCTGGAAATCAAATAGGACTAGTCCCAAAGGAAAGGAGGTATTTGAAGAAGGCAGGACATTGAAATGTGAGTTTCACTCCAGTAGAAAGCCAACCTACTGGCCTACGGACCCAAATAAAATTCCTGACCTTCTGGATTTCTATATATCAACAGATATCTCCGAAAACTACTTAGCAGTTGAAAATGAAGAAGAGCTATCGTCAGACCATTCTCCAGTTTCAATGACAATAAGTGACACGGTAATAAGGAAAGCAAGCCCTCCAAGACTAACAAATAACAAATACAACTGGGAATACTTTCGACAGCTAATCGAAGAGAGCAGCAACCTACAGGCGCAGATCTCGAACGCTTATACGATAGAATAAGAACTAGAAAACCTCATTGAAAGTGTGCAAAAAGCGGTCTGGGATAGTACTTTTGATCAGCAAGAAATATTACAAAAAAGTATATACTATCCAGTTGAAGTGAGAGAGTTGGTTAACGAAAAAAGAAAACCTCGTAAGACTTGGCAGAGAACCAGAGCCCCTGAAGACAAAACAATCCTAAACAACTTGTGCAAAAAACATAAACTACTTATAAAGAAGATTAAGAATGAGTCAGTTGCAAGCTTCCTAAGTAATCTGACAGGTAAACCTGACCCAGACTATTCCCTGTGGAAAACCACCAAAGGTTTAAAAAGGCATAAAATGTAAGTGCCACCCATTACAATGGTTGATGAAACATGGGCTCGCAGCGAAATGCAAAAAGCTGATCTGTTTGCCGAACACCTAACAAATACCTTCAAACCACCAACTGGACAAGCGGATAATGTATATCTAACACTATAAGCAAAGTAGATGAGGCATCTGTGCTACCAGTTACTCTGAAAGAAATCAAACAAAAAGTAAAAAATCTCAAAGATAAAAAAGCCCCTGTATACGACTTGATAACGGGGCAAATAATCAAAGCTCTAGAGAGACTGTTTCTCAAGAGATTAAAACCAATTATAGAGAGCAGAAATCATGAGATTTCTGGTATAACCAGAACATCAATTTGGATTTCGAGAAAGGCACTCAACGATAGAACAGGTTCATAGGATTACTGATACAATTGAGTAGGCGCTGGAAAAAACGGAAGTATGTCCAGCAATATTCTTAGATGTAGCCCAAGCCTTTAATAAGGGTTGGCATCGTAGTCTAGAATTTAAGCTCCAACCAGATTTACCAAAACAACATTATGAATTGCTAAAGTCTTACATCAACAACCGTTACTTCCGGGTGAGACAGGAAGAGGAATACTCTCCTCGCCCCGTATTATACCTCCTGTATACAAATGATCTACCAAACATAGAAGCAGCTAGAATAGGAACGTTTGCTGATGACCCAGCTGTTATGACCACCGATGCTAATATGGTTGAGTCCACAAGAACACTACAAAATGCTGTTGATATGGTGAATAACTGGACAAAACAATGGAGAATAACACTTAACGAATCGAAATCAACACAAATCAACTTTACAAATAGGAAATTGAATTAGAATATATTCCGATTAGACTGAATTCACAACAAATACCATATTCTGACAATGCTAAGTACCTCGGCATGACGCTTGGCTCTAAACTCAGGTGGAAAGCGCATGTTAAAAAGAAAATTCAAGAACTGAATTTAAAGTTCAGAAAAATGCACTGGCTTATTGAAAGAAACTCCGAACTGACAACGCACAACAAACTGCTGTTTTATAAACAAATCCTAAACCCTATCTGGACGTATGGTATTCAGCTTTGGGACTCCTTGGTATATTAAAAACGACAATCTCCATCGAGACTTAAACATGGAAAATGTCAGCGATGAAATATAAAAATTTGCAAGGGGTCATGTACTGCGACTGCAGCATCCTGACTAAGAGGAGCTGCGGAACCTACTGGACCTAATGGACTACTTAACTTATAAAACAATTACTAGATAATCCATATGATTAGTTGTAATATTATACAGAAATAAAGATTTCCTAAAAAAAAAAAAAAATTCCACTTCGATAAATATTGCGCGAGTCCACATACACTCTGGTTATGTTTTACGTGCAGATCTGTATGCTACATGCGGAAAATCTGCACTCAGAATCAGATTCGTACGATTTTCATTTAAAATTGAATAGGAATCTAGTACTCTTGTTTTCGTATAGTATGCCAGCATTCAGTAGCCAGAGCATTCAGTAGCCAGTTTTCAGCATTCAGCCAGAGAATTTTTTTTTATTTTCATTTGTCTAAAAATCGTTTCTTCAGCTTGGTCGATTGATTTATACGAAATGAATTATCAATTAATTTTTTTGTGTTTTGTTAATTATTTAATACGCCCGAATGTGGCACTTACTGAAAATTTTATGGGACCGCTGAATCTTATAGATTCTTTAACTGGATTGTGTTCTGTTTCAAATAAAACGGACAATTGTTCAGACGTTAGAGTGCAATTTTTAACGCAGGCAAGAAAAGACGAATTTCTGTTAGCACATAACGGCATAAGAAGCCGTGTTGCTCGCCGTTTTCAAATAGCTTCAATGTTGCGGTTCTACTGGAGTGATGAACTTCAGATACACACTGAAAATTTTCTGCGTAAATGTACTAAAGAAGAAGATCCATGTGCTAATAAAGCATTCACATATAATGGTAATTACAAAGAATTTTTGTTAAGTTTGAATTCTGTTGTATCCAATTTATTTTCATTACAGGTGGTTTAGTGTCAATCAAACATAATTATGCTTATAAAAACATATCATTCTCTTATCTGCCTCCAAACTACGTGACGCGTGTGTTTACCGAGTGGTACCACGAAGGCAATAAATCCATGCCGAATCTAAGATGGGACACAGTGAATGGAGAGACGGTATATTTATTCGATAAGGACGACAATTTCAATCGAATGACTAATCCAAACATCTATCAATTTGGATGTGGCGTTGCTACATACACAGGTTCGTATGGAGTAGTATGCAACTACTTGAGTGATGAAAATAGAGGCAAATATTTTTTGATGGGCCCGCCCGCATCACGATGCGAAGCAGAGTTTCCACGAAAAAGTTTGGCATTCGATAACTTATGTGCCGCGGACGGTTCGAATACTTTATCATCTTCTACAATTTTGTTGATTTTAATACCTTTTGTGGTGTTGTTTATTTTTGGATTTTAAATAAAATTTAAAAAATTGGTTATCGAAAAAAATGGCTTTGGATTATTTATAGCATTCTTTGCCCGATTTCTAGTAAATTAGAATCCAATTCGTGATTCGTTTTTGTTTTTATGCAGCTCTCGTCGCCACCACCGATCTTTATCATTTGGGAGCTCATCAACAGTACCATCGGAAGTAACTAGTAACGATTACCAACATTTTAACAGCCACCCGGCAGTTGCACCAGTTCGATTCGTAAATTAGGGCCAATCCATTTCGAGCAGGATCTAGTCTTAAGTTAAAGTGGTAAGCGAACTTTAGTTTTTCTTTCATCTTTAGTGTTAGTTTTTATTCTTTCATCGTTTTGTTTTTCAATAAATGATAATTGATATCATTAGGAGCTTTTGATTTTTCCAAATATTGCGTTAATATTCTTTACACGACAATTGTGGGCAGTTTCTTTGCTAATTTTTTTTTTGTATCATTGTTGAAATTTCTTTTCTTCCAAATTGGTTTATTTATCATGCTCGATCCCAGTGATGAAATCGAAGGTGGTACCTCAAGTGCAGGTTTACAAACGCGGGTTTACAAAGTGTCAATTAAATATGCGCCTTTTTATCGGGATGACCCTGGAATATGGTTCACCTAATTAAAGGTGCAGTTTCAAATTGGGGGCTTTCTTCAGATGCAACTAATTACGGACATTTAATTGCAGCAATTGACCCGCAAATATTTAAATGCGTCCGTGTTCAAATGTTGAAGCCGCCAAGAAACGACAGATACGAGTCACTCAAAATGTTAATTATCGAAAGGTTGAGTGAATCCGCAAAAATTAAAATATGTCGTTTACTCTCGGGATTACAATTGGGAGACAAGAAACCGTCACAATTATTACACAAGGTAGTAATAGACTTCGCAGCTTTTCGCGTTCCAAGAGGCCAGCAGCTAAACATCCTCTGTGTGTTGGTACCATTTTAAACAAGGTACGAAAGTGTCTGATGCCGTGTAATTTTAACAATTGCAATTTAACCGTTAACAAAACGGAAAATCATTAGGCACTGCACTTTCTCCGAAGGGTGTCAGTAGCCTAGTTTCTAACAGCCGCTATTATCTACAATTTTAGATATTCAAAATAGATTGCAATTCCTGGTTGATACGGCAGCTCACTTTTGAGTAGTTCTACCTACAAATTTACAAATGGCTTAACTTTCAGATTTTAAATTATATTTGCTGCGAATGCCTCAGAAATCGACACATATGGCGTTAAAAATCCCTCTCAATCTTGGCCTGTTTAGATCATTCTCTTGGAAATTTGTTGTCGCAAAGGTTGATAGATGCATTTTGAGTGCGCATTTTTTAACACATTTTCGTTTCCCAGTCAGCATTATGTAGTAACAGAAATACATCCTTTCTTGGCTGCGTCAAAAGTTGCACTCGTACGTCTGGACAATTGAGAAAACCATTTGGAACGGGACACAAATCAGCTAAAGCAACAAAAAGATTCAGCGGTCCCCTAAAATCTTCAGTAAGTGCCACATTCGGGCGTATTAAATAATTAACAAAACAGAAATAAATTAATTGATAATTCATTTCGTATAAACCAATCGACCAAGCTGAAGGAACGATTTGTAGACAAATGAAAATAAAAAAAAATTCTCTGGCTACTTAATGCTGAAAACAGGGACCCTGCTGGCATACTATACGAAAACAAGAGTACTAGATTCCTATTCAATTTTAAATGAATATCGTACGAATCTGATTCTGAGTGCAGATTTTCCGCATGTAGCGCCGCATACAGATCTGCACGTAAAACATAACCAGAGTGTTGTGATATTTTCCCATTTCGTCATTTAGGTACTGTTGAAGCTATTAAGGTATATGAAGTGCAAATTAAATCTAAATCTTCGGCGTATGTGGACTCGCGCAATTTTTATCGAACACGAGCGAAAAATGCATAGAATATTTTCCTAATTGTTGATAAAAATTAAAGAATTTGTTAAAAAATAAATTAAAAAAAGAAAATTTTTATGGACCGCTACTGATCCAGAATTCAGATTAATTTTTACAAATTAAATTAATTATTAAATTTAAGCGTTTGGCATATGGAACACCATGGCAAATTTTTCGCGGGAGATCATACTAAATGTATGTGAAATTATTTGGTATGAGTTGAGTAGCATTTATGTCTCTCCCATCCATACTGTCTGCCATCCACTGACTACGAATGGAACGCAATTATCGATGCATTTTACAAAAATACGGGAATGCCAAATGTAGCTGGAGCAATCGACGGGAAACATATCCGCATAAAATACCCCCAGACTCTGGCTCTCAATATTATAATTAAACGAAATACGACCATACCAACAAATGAGGAATTCCCGTGTTTTTTTTAAAAGTGATCCAGGACATCTGCTCCCAGGAGATAAGGAGTATTTCTAACAGAAAATTATCGGGCGCACGTGTCAAAATACAGAACTTATTTGGGATTTTGGCGACGAAGTTTAGATTTTTAATTTAGTAAATAGGTTGCCCGAAAATGCGGAGAAAATAGTGAAAGCCACCTTGGTCCTGCACAATTTTATAAAACTTCACGACTCCTCAAATTGTGTGCCAAATAATTTCGTAGCTCATATAAATATGGATAGCGAAGTAATTCAAGGCACTTGATGACAAGAAATTGAGCCGTTGCCATGTTAACGAGATGTTTACGAGTTATAATGCGATACAAAAGACGCGATTTACACCAGGGATAGTTTAAAACAATATTTAAATAATGTAAGAACTAAATAAAATTTATGTCAAAAATGATTACGTTTTCCATATTTTAACAAAAGCGAGGTATAGGTTTTCAATTAGAAGCGCCGTCCAGTTTATTTTTATGAGATTTGCTTCTCGCAGAGTTGTGACGAGTCGGGGCTAACATGTGGTAGTGTGACATTAAAACAGCTTTCCACTAGAATACCAATGTTCTGTTCTCCAACTGCCGACAGAAACTCCAGCTAATTCCCGTTGATACTGCAGCACGTTTACCCGCTAGCAATCAGGCGGATGGGTTAGGTTCTTATATCAACATAACTGGAGCAAGAAGTGCTGCTTGCTTAATTCTGGTACAAATATTTAAAAGTAAGAATTCCCGCTAGTCTGAAAATATTTCCGGATCATACTTAGTAGTGTGGTTTCATAACCGAAGATGGACTCCAGTTCCTCATAGGACTTTAAGCAACGTCTCGTGTGTCTTGAATATTCCCACCCCGTGCCGTATAGTGGTATTTGGCACGCCCAGGCACACTTTAAACAAACATCAAGGACATCTCAGACTCTAGCACTGTATATTATCCATGAGGATACGACTCAATAAGAAATAGAAAGTTTTGATTTTTGATTATTGTTTTTCCTTTGTTTTATTGTAAATAAAAAAACTAAATTAGACAGGTAAAATAAGTTAAATAGATATTGAATGATTAGGCATGTACTCCATGAACCTGACAGTATTAAATACAACAACGTACGTAAATATATTAACCTAAATTACAGGTAGTTACTTGTAGCCAGTAATTAAATTAGTTGAACTACCAATTATTTATATAAATTAATCAATAAAGACCCTAAATTTGAGATAAAATGTATATGTATGTAGAAATATATGTAGGTTATATAATAGAAAAAAAAATATTATAGAGGAAAAAATATTAAGTTCTTACTTACATGCTGTCCGTTACAAGGCCTTGTCACTGGCTAACATGTTGAGTTAATCCAATTGATGCGTCTCGGAGTTAATATATAACGGATATTTCCATATACATATATCTAAATAACGTATAGATATTCGAAAATTTTGCAATAAAACTATCCGGATTCACTATAATTTAATTTACCGGCTACCCTCTTATTTCTAGGTAAAGAACTACTACACAACAAATATTTCACTAGTTTAATAGTTGTAACACCACAAAAACACGCAATATCGTTGCTTGCCCAACTCTGAGTATGGTTGTTGATCTTACGCTCCAAAAACACGCGTACGTGGTATCGCGGTGTATAACGGTATGGGTGTATATATATCACTTAATATGACCGTCAAGGATGGCCTAGATGTTTTTCGAATGCGCGTCTCGACACAATGTAAATTCCCGCAGCACCGTTTATTCGATCGACGATTTACAGGTTACAGCAAACAATTTTTTTTTTTTTTTTTTTTTTAAGCGCGGAAAATCACACGACTTAGTGGTGGGTGACCTTCCGAACTGGTAACCACTTTTCCGCGACGTGACTATTGCCAAAACAAAAAAAAATAGATTATTTTAACCGGGGTATTATTTTCCGAGTATTTAAATAAAAGAAAATTTACCTTTTCCGCTTAGATTAAAGATTTAATTAATGTATCTCACTTAATTAACATACAACACTCGCACATAGATTATTGTATACTTTTGTTGTTTTTATTAGTTGTTGAGTATTCTTTTATGTCACCCACTTTAAATAAATATTTTTGGTAATATTAAAGTACCATGTTCGAGTTACCAATTTGTAATGAGGTTATTTCTTTTCCAACCAAATAAACAAAATTTAATATAACGCGTCGTTAACTCGGAGAAGCAATCATACGATAACACGAACTTAATTATAACCGAGCTGATGACGTTATCGATGTTACACTGTCAGATTCACCGAGTCACACACACATAACCACCGAGAAGAAAACGGACCAATAACTACAGCGCAGAGGCGGAGGAAAAGCAAGCGTAGTGAATCTTGGTAGCAATGCAATTGTTACAATCGTGGGGCTGTCCCACACCCTGAGAAAGTTTCAAAGGGCCGGGCTTACTCTGACCAAAAATTTTTTTTTTTTTTTTTTTTTTTTTTTTTAGCGTAATCTAATTAGTCTCTCCAGCCAATCCTGGGCATAGACGTAATTCTCTCCTGTTCAGCGAATATCCTTGGCATGGTAAATACCAAGGATTTTCCCACTTTCAGACATAACTTCGTATGCAACATTTCCTATTCTTTTAGAAATGCGGCCTTTAATGAATCTGGAAGCTAATTTGGCCGAATATGTCTTAGCGGCGTCACTCTGAGGAAAATTTCGTACGAATACTTGTTGTCCGGGGACAAAGATACGGTGACGTGCTCTTAAATTATATGTCGATGCATTCCGTTCATTGGCGGCCTTCAAATGTCTTAAGACTAATTCTTGGGTTAGAGTCGCCTGCGAGTTCGCGGTCATGACTTGATTGTCTCCCAAACATTTCAGTTTTCGTAACAATTTATAAGTTGAGGCGTGTGCAACTTTATGCCGCCCAAAGACCAGGTAATGTGGCGAAAACCCTGTTGATGTGTGTACAACATTACGCAAAGCGCTTGAAATCTCATCTAAATGCTCATCCCAGGTTTGATGGTCATCCTGGATGTACGCCCGGATAGCGGATAGTATCGATCGGTTCACCCGTTCGGATGCGTTAGCTTGGGGACTATGTTTAGGAGTAAATTTGTGGATCACTCCGTAGTTTGACAAAAAGTTGGACAACAAAATGGATTCAAATTGTCTACCATTATCCGAAAATATGATTTCCGGAACACCAAAAATAGAGAAAATCTTATTTAAACACTGAACTACCTTTTCGGATGTAGCACTTCTAAGGGGTTCGATGATGGGGAATCTTGAATATTTATCTAAGATTATTAAAATATGTGTATTTCCCTTTTTGGATCGCGGGTATGGCCCAAGGAAATCAATGTAAAGGAATTGCCATGGTTGTACCACTTCGGTGAAGGTTCCCATTTCGGGTCTAGTTGCAAAGTTCACGGGTTTAGTTGTTTTGCAAACGTCACAGCCACTAATAAAATTCTTTACCTGGACCGCCATCCGTGACCAGTAAAAGTTCCGTTGCAGGAGTTCTAGTGTTTTCGCAAACCCTTGATGCGCAGAGGTTGGTGGTTTGTGTGCTCTTTCAACGAGTTGATCGGTCAATGACAAAGGTACAACGAGTTTCCATGTGGGCTGGTTAATGTACTCGTTGTCCGATGGACTGCTGGTATTGATGTAGATCTTACCATCCAAAATTGAAAAATTAGTTTGCATCTGGGGGTTGTCTTCCAATGCCTGTATCATAGCTAAATAATCATCCTCTTTAAATTCGGGAGAGTCTAAATTTAGGTGTAAGGGTGCGTTGTTACAATCTAAAGTTTCCAGACATCGAGAAAGACTGTCTGGGACCACATTTTGAGATCCCTTTCGGTATTCAATGGTAAAATCAAAAGATTGGAGTTTAAGACTCCATCGAGCCAATCTTCCACCAAGATCTTTTTGATTCATGAGCCATTGAAGGCTGGAATGGTCGGTTATAATCGTAAATGCATATCCCTCTATATAGGGCCGGAATTTTTTTACGCTCATAACTGCTGCAAGGCATTCAAGCTCTGTAATGCTATAGTTTTTTTGGGCTTTATTGAGCTTGTGAGACATGAAAGTGATCGGATGCTCTTCACCATCCTCTGATTTTTGAAATAATATGCTGCCTATTCCAGTTGTACTCGCATCGCACTGGATATAAAATCTTTTTGTGAAATCAGGATTGGCTAAACAAGGAGCAGTCATTAAGGCGTTTTTGATCTTTTCAAAAGAAATTTGGGCTGACTCATTCCACATAAATTTACATCCTTTTTTTAGTAGATCGGTTAAGGGTGCTGTTAAGGAGGAAAAGTTTAATATGAATCGGCGGAACCACCCAGCCATCCCCAGAAAACTACGAATTTGTTTTGGAGTTCGTGGAACGGGATATTCTGCTATAGCTCGCACCTTGTCGGGATCCACTCTAAGGCACCCCTCACCAATCACATAACCCAGGTACTTTGTCTGTCTTAGCAAAAATTTGCTTTTTTCTACATTGATAGTCAGATAAGCTGCAGACAGCAATCTGCCTACCTCAGTCAATAAAGATAGATGTTCTTCGAATGTTGCCGAGACAACTAGAAGATCATCGAGATAGACAAAGACCCGATCATGTAACTGATGAGGGATGACCTTATGCATCAGCTTACACAATGTTTGGGGTGCGTTGCACAACCCGAATGGCATCACGGTGAAGTGGTATAAAGGTCGCCCAGCCACTGTGAAAGCCGTCTTATCCCTTGATCCGGATTCAAGAGGAATTTGCCAGAAGGCATCCTTCAAGTCGATTGTGCTAATGTATCTGGTGTTGTCCAATCGGCTTAAAAGACCATCTAGCAACGGCAATGGATAAGCGTCCTTCACAGTGACTGAGTTGACCTTCCGCGCGTCAAGGCACAGCCGAATTTTCCCATTAGGCTTTTTCACAATACTAACTGGGGATGACCAGGAACTTCCGCTTTCTTCAATAGCCCCTAAGGCTAATAATCGATCCAGCTCCGTGTATATGATTTCTTGTGTGGCAGGGGACACAGGATAATGCCTTTGTTTGGTCGGATTTGCTTGACCTACATCGATTTTATGCTCAAGTAAATGAGTCTTACCCAGGCCCATTATTTCGCTGGACGGAAATTTCTTTATTATCGCATCGACTTGTTTTTGCTGTTCTAAAGAGAGCTCATGTTTATTATTTGACTGTGTAGAAGCTTCCGGGAAGTCAACTAGCTCATTGATTATGACGGGAACCAAACCGAATTGATTCCAGAAGTCAATTCCTAAATACAGGGATTGGGTTAAGGCGGGTGCTATGTGCAAAATCATGGTTTTTGTCTTTCCCGCGTAGGAAACCTTGGCTTGAATATGACCCAGTATTTGCAATTTCTGACCACTTGCCGTGGACAGAGATGATGGTAAATGACGGAAGGACGAGTTATTATTTTCTAAGTAACTTTCAGAACCCGCACCTAAAACACTTATGCTGGCTCCGCTATCCAACAAACCTTTATAAGGCTCACCATTAAGTAAAATGTGGGCGTACGGCCGATTATCAAGGTCAGTAGGTATGACGGTTTCCGAAATTAGGTTTTTTAAAACTTGACGGGATTTGAAATATTTAAGTGAACGATCTAATCTTGATAACTGGTTAGAAGAGGTTTGAGTTGACTTAGAAACAGATACCGAGGAAGGATGGGGAGGGAAGGAGGAAGGTTCGGAAGTCAGGTGGTCTTGTGTAGGCGAGCATAAAATTCTGGGTCGATATTTGAGGCTGCTTCTTCGACCGTTGTCAACTTCGTTGAGGCTTGGTGGGGGCGATTCTTGAAGCTCAGTACCCCCGGAACTCTGGCTTCGGGGTACGCGTTTCCCGAACGAAACTTTCCTTCACATCTTGGACAATCAATACTGAGGATGTTATTCGCTCCGCAACCGTAACAAAATATGCGCCTATTCCTTGACGGACATGATTTGAATAGATGGCCTTTTCCAAAACAATTCCAGCATTGCACCGAAGGACTTGAAGTTTTCACAGGGTTATTGTGTGGAGTATTCAGAAAAACCTTCGCCTGGCGGTTATACCCAAGCTCACACATCGAACGGTCAAAATACGAATCTTGGCTGTCCAAGTCTAATTGCGCACTCATTCCACTGTCATACTCTCCACTGGTTACCTCAGAGACTTGTCGTTTATTCATCATGAAAACCTCTGGTGCCCATCCAATTCGGTTCCAAGTGTCTTCCACCGAAACGCATTTTTTTACTAACTCCGTTACCGCATAGAAAGTCTGACCAGCTAACGCAGCTTGCAGACCCGATCTCATATTCCTAGTTAACAGATTTAATAGCTCGACTTCGGTCAATGGATTTTTTAGTGGGATACTCGTTTCTCGGATTGCATGATAATAATCCATGAAAGGCTCCTTATGTTTTTGCCTACGGGTCTCTAGAACTTGGCGAATCTCACTATCGGAGCGCCTATCCTGAAACCGATTGGTCATTCCGTTCTTGATCGACTCCCAATGAACAAGGCCATAGTCCTCTCGTAGTACCCAGTACCAGTCCAAAGCTTTACCTTGGAGAAGTACACTAATGTCTACGGCCAGTTTATCGTTACTAACACCATTAGATTTAGCCATGCACTTCACCCGGTAGAAAAAACGCTCAACACTGGTCCTGTCAGGATCGCCGGAAAAGGATATATTCCATTTGGTAATATCAAGACCCCGCGATTTTGTTACTGCAGTCAGAGAGGTACCGTTGGAATTGGTATGCATTGATTTTGCACTGTTGTCCCAACTAGGGATTACCTTTGGAGGTGGAACGTAAAGATTAAAAGGGGGAAGCGCCTTTGGTGTTGGAGAATAAGTATTTGTGTCTAGACGTAACTGGGAAGGTTCTGTAATTTTACTATTTACAGATAAACCCAATGTCATCGCGATTTTATTAGCTAAGCGATCAACGAGAATTTCTTCGGTTTCGCCCGCAGGAAGTGCGTACGATACCTGTGACATGGTTTTACTAAGATCTTCAATTGGTCTTTCTCTCGAAGAAACTTCCCTGGTTTCAGGCCTCTTACTACGCTCTGGTGTGAGGACTGTAGCCGAAGATCCAGGAATCGCCAACTTAGGGACGATATTTAAGCTAAGGGAGCCGGTTTCTGCTTTGGTATTCACGGTAACCCCGTCTACACCATCGTCCTCCTCATCCGAGAGGTCTTCCACAAAAATATCCGTTTTTAAACCTTCCCCTGCTTCTCTACAAGATTCTTCTAAATCGGTCAGCACGGCATCATGGTTTTTAAAATCGGTGATGCATTTTAATAACTTGTCGCTTGATATTAATAGTTCAGTAACCACTGGTGCGACAGATTTACTAGTCTTAAGACGGGACAACCGACCCTGTACGTGATATAGCATGGTCGAGAGTTCATCCGCTTTCTCCGCCTCAACCGGGACATTTTGTTTTAACACCAGTTCAACATCATTCTGGAGTGAAGTTAATCTTGAGATTAATAATGTGACTTCGCGTTTAGGAAAATTGCGGCTTGATTTATGAGCCCTTGTAGGAGGTTCAGCTGTGCCGTTTCTTTCTAATAATAACCTGTCCGTCAGGGATACCATTTTTTGAGAGATATTGCCAGTAATGTCTCTGACTTGGCATTCGACCGAGAGATCTTCACAATCCAAATAATTAACATTCATGTTCTATCAGATATTCAGATATCCCACTCAGAAGAAAAAAAAATAATATAACAAAAAAATTTGAATTTAGGAACCAAAATCCACCAACTAATCAAAACAATATTATTAATAATTATCACAGGTAAAACAAGCAATTTGAAAAATATTTAACACGGAATATATTTATACCTTTGAAATAAAGTTTAACTAGGAATACTAAACACACCAAATTTCCCCGAAGGTATTTAATTCACGATTAAAAAAAAAAATCTTTTAATTATAACGTTTATTTGTAAGCGATAATGAATGACGCCATATCCTTGATGTAGCCTAAAGCATGCCTACCTATATGTTAACACACTCGATTAAAAAAAAATATTACTTAAAACAATGATCCGGGTTGTTTAGTTTGAATAAATTTACATTAGAAGTTATCGTACTCGATGATGAATTATTCATAAATGTCATAGATGACAGAAAACGCAACGAATCATAAATAAATCCAAACCTATGTCAATTTTATCTAATCTTCAGAAAGTCAAAACCTTTAGAGGGATAAACTGAAAATAGAATGGGAAATTTACTGAAATAATACTGTGGTCGAAATTGTAGGGGATGTCGGTTATAGTCAACGATTGTAACTTATACAATCAACACTAACCGTATGTGGGAAGCGGATACTAACCTTGACCCCGTAAAATTGCGAATCGTAAAAATCGAATAAGATTACGGATACTAGTAACATTAAAATCTAAACACCTACGTGGCTATAATGTTATAAATCTTTAATTTACCGAAATCCACGGTGAGTTCTTCAATCTAAATATTTGAACCATTTAAATGAGTTCTTAAAGTTTACCGTTTACATACCGAGTTTGGGCGCCACTGTGACGAGTCGGGGCTAACATGTGGTAGTGTGACATTAAAACAGCTTTCCACTAGAATACCAATGTTCTGTTCTCCAACTGCCGACAGAAACTCCAGCTAATTCCCGTTGATACTGCAGCACGTTTACCCGCTAGCAATCAGGCGGATGGGTTAGGTTCTTATATCAACATAACTGGAGCAAGAAGTGCTGCTTGCTTAATTCTGGTACAAATATTTAAAAGTAAGAATTCCCGCTAGTCTGAAAATATTTCCGGATCATACTTAGTAGTGTGGTTTCATAACCGAAGATGGACTCCAGTTCCTCATAGGACTTTAAGCAACGTCTCGTGTGTCTTGAATATTCCCACCCCGTGCCGTATAGTGGTATTTGGCACGCCCAGGCACACTTTAAACAAACATCAAGGACATCTCAGACTCTAGCACTGTATATTATCCATGAGGATACGACTCAATAAGAAATAGAAAGTTTTGATTTTTGATTATTGTTTTTCCTTTGTTTTATTGTAAATAAAAAAACTAAATTAGACAGGTAAAATAAGTTAAATAGATATTGAATGATTAGGCATGTACTCCATGAACCTGACAGTATTAAATACAACAACGTACGTAAATATATTAACCTAAATTACAGGTAGTTACTTGTAGCCAGTAATTAAATTAGTTGAACTACCAATTATTTATATAAATTAATCAATAAAGACCCTAAATTTGAGATAAAATGTATATGTATGTAGAAATATATGTAGGTTATATAATAGAAAAAAAAATATTATAGAGGAAAAAATATTAAGTTCTTACTTACATGCTGTCCGTTACAAGGCCTTGTCACTGGCTAACATGTTGAGTTAATCCAATTGATGCGTCTCGGAGTTAATATATAACGGATATTTCCATATACATATATCTAAATAACGTATAGATATTCGAAAATTTTGCAATAAAACTATCCGGATTCACTATAATTTAATTTACCGGCTACCCTCTTATTTCTAGGTAAAGAACTACTACACAACAAATATTTCACTAGTTTAATAGTTGTAACACCACAAAAACACGCAATATCGTTGCTTGCCCAACTCTGAGTATGGTTGTTGATCTTACGCTCCAAAAACACGCGTACGTGGTATCGCGGTGTATAACGGTATGGGTGTATATATATCACTTAATATGACCGTCAAGGATGGCCTAGATGTTTTTCGAATGCGCGTCTCGACACAATGTAAATTCCCGCAGCACCGTTTATTCGATCGACGATTTACAGGTTACAGCAAACAATTTTTTTTTTTTTTTTTTTTTTAAGCGCGGAAAATCACACGACTTAGTGGTGGGTGACCTTCCGAACTGGTAACCACTTTTCCGCGACGTGACTATTGCCAAAACAAAAAAAAATAGATTATTTTAACCGGGGTATTATTTTCCGAGTATTTAAATAAAAGAAAATTTACCTTTTCCGCTTAGATTAAAGATTTAATTAATGTATCTCACTTAATTAACATACAACACTCGCACATAGATTATTGTATACTTTTGTTGTTTTTATTAGTTGTTGAGTATTCTTTTATGTCACCCACTTTAAATAAATATTTTTGGTAATATTAAAGTACCATGTTCGAGTTACCAATTTGTAATGAGGTTATTTCTTTTCCAACCAAATAAACAAAATTTAATATAACGCGTCGTTAACTCGGAGAAGCAATCATACGATAACACGAACTTAATTATAACCGAGCTGATGACGTTATCGATGTTACACTGTCAGATTCACCGAGTCACACACACATAACCACCGAGAAGAAAACGGACCAATAACTACAGCGCAGAGGCGGAGGAAAAGCAAGCGTAGTGAATCTTGGTAGCAATGCAATTGTTACAGAGTACAAATCGATTCGAGTACAAACTCGAATATCTAAACAATTGCGTCTGGAAGAGCAAACCTTAATTCATGGCAGTGGCATAAATGGTTTACCTATGAGGATAAAAATGATCGCCTAATAAAAGTTATGGCTAGTGGTCTTCACCCAATCTGCGCAAAAGAGGAAATCATGGTGAATCTCAAACAAAAGCGATATCAAATAGAAAAGTCTGTAAACATCATTAAGAAAGAAAAAATCGAAACTGAACATGGAGTTCAAATTAACAAAAAAGGGCTTCTACTATTAATGCTCACTTTCAATAAGAAACAAAAAGTGGAAAATGTGTACAATATCAAGGCAATACTAAACATGAGAGTTAAAATAGAGTCAATGAAAAAAATAGTGTATAATACCGAAGTGCAAAAAATGTCAAGATTGTAATCATACGCAGGAATATTGCCAGAGAGGCTAGATGGGTGAAATATGCCGGAAAACAAAATTTGTTAATTGAAATAAGTCACATTCTGCAAACTACTGAGGATGTGAAATAGCTAAGGAGGTACAAATAATAAGATATAAAACGTGAAAACAAAATCCAGGAATATCGGAAAAAATTAGTCAAACTTTCACCAAAAAGAAACCAAAACCCCATTCTAGTAAAACGGGAGAACCAAAACAATATTCGCAAGTGGTCACTGTTACGAATGTATTGACGGTGCTTCTAACTAAACGATGATAAGGAACGATATGATAACGATAAACAAATTTGGTTTTTCGGAATTCTGTTTTACTCATATTTCCGTATTAGCAGCTGTTATACATGAATTCTTCCTTGCTTACCAAAATACGATACACGTTTGGATGGTACGATAATTAGCTTGATGTTATTTGTTAAGTTAAGCCGTTCGTTAGATATTTGGTATGCATGATAAACTAGGTGGAGTCGTATTTAAAAAACTTATACTCGGTTTGAGAGGGGAAGGTGTTATAATTTTTGCTTGCCATAAGTAGTGTGCGACGTAATTATTTTAATTTTTTAAGAGGCAAGCTGAACAGTCCGTATCGTACCAAAGCCAATCTAAATAAATCAAGCCTGCCTCTTAAAACGCACTTTCAAATACGGGAAATAAAACATAAACAAAAAACTAACTTTTTTTACATTTTGTATGAGAGATAGCATTACGTTTGATAAATGAGACATGAATTAAAAATAATGTAAAATTGATTTTTTTTACATAAATCGAGGACATATATAACTGATTTCAACTCATTCGAAAGACGCAATCAGTAGGCTTCTCGTTTTCTTCAAATTAATAAAGAAAATATAAGGGATTATCTATGTACAACAACAACAATTAAAAATTACGGGAAATTGATGACGTAATAATATCGTAATTTAAAATTAATTATTAGAGAGAAATAGTAAATTAAAAATTATAAGAAAATAAGAAAGACAACAATGTGTTTTAAAAAATGAAATCAAATAGAAACGACAATATGAACTATGAAATGAAAAACAATGAAGAGTGCAATCATCGTAATTCAATGGTGAAGATAAAGTAAACCGTATAATATCCGAAATAAAATCCGAAGGTAAAATCCGAAAATAAAATAGTTAAGTATTTGCCACTGTACACATAATGAAGGTAATATATTGCGCATCTGTCAAACAACAATGGCGGAACATAGAGACCTAATAATATTACCATGTTTCCATGACAGAGTTAACCTAGGTTAATTCAGGTTTATGTCCATGGAAACGCAGATTTGGGTTGAGTTTCGTTAAATCCAAATTAACTCGACGAAACTAGTGTGGTTGAGTAAGATTCTATCTGTCAAATTTTTTTTTCATTTTTTTAATGTGAAATCTAGTTAGCATCAATCAATTTAAGCAAAATGTCGTCGCGCGTTTATTGGAATATTGATGAGTGCAAAATTTTATTTTCTATTTTTGGAGGAAAAAAAAAATAATAAGTTTAATGGATGGTAAAAAATATAAAAAATGTGATATATTTAAAATTGTGGGGGAGGAATCTAAGAAGCAGGGCATAACTAATAAAAACTGTGAAAATATTGAAAATAAATGGAAAATTTATTAAAACTAAAAAGCAAAACGCAATAAGTGGGAATTCACACAACTCCTGTGAATACTACGAGGAGCTCGACCAAATATTGGGAAAGAGGCAAGCAGTACAACTTTGGAAAATTCGGTGGATGCATTCAGGATAAATTCTGGTATTTAGGAACATGCGTATAAAAATAATAAACAGTATATATATGGATTATTATTGATTATTTTTAGAAACGAGTACATCAAATACCGTTGAGGAAGAAGTGTATGAGTTAATCGAAACCAGAGTTGAACCCATTGAAGAGTTAGAGCCGTTCACCTCAAGTAGCCATAAGAATAAACGTAGGGAAAAAAGCACCGCGTTAGAGGATGTGACTTTAAAAATAGCTCACGAGAACAAAACGCTTCTTGAAGAATTTAAAAAAAAACAAAAAAATTTAATTGAATATGAATTCGATTTATATTCAAAAAAAGAAGAACTACAGAACAAATTTCTTGCGGACAATAAAAAATGTTCGAAGAACTAAATAAATGATTTTTAAATGATTTAAAAAACATTTTAAATCCGGTTAGCTCGAGCAATGAGGATACTAATTACAGCAGCAATTCGCCGCCACCGGAATATTTATTAAATGAATTTATTAATTTCGATTAAATTTTAGTTTTTAAGGGTAATTCTCGTAATTTAATTAAATTTTTATTTATTTGTTTTATGTACACAAATCTATTAAAATCAAAGTCGAAAACTTTCAATTTTTAATTTACATTGAAGTTTTTTGGTTTTATTTACTTATGACATCTCGATATGGACAATAATTTTATAAATTTTCTTAAACAAATATTTTACTTTGTATTCAATTTCGCCTGCTTTGTAGAAGATGATAATTCTATGCTATATAATTTTTTAGATGGTCTCGATTCTTGCTGATACCGATATTCTTGAGCTGTTGGTTGGTTGTGGTTGAGAAAATAGTTCATTAGTTTGTTCTAACTCAACGTTCCATGATTGTAGTATCGACAAATTGCGCTTCTCTCACACAACATGTTGCCACAATTTGTGGAACCAAACTAATGTCTGTATCTATTTTGTTATGTGTAATTCGCCACCTGCTCTTTAGTCGTCCAAATGCGTTTTCTACGACAATTCGGGCCTTATTTAAATAAACTCCAAATAATTCCTCTTCGGGAGTCCATGCTTTCGAGTACCCCTTCAACAACCAACTCTTTAATGGATACGCTGGGTCTCCAACTAAAAACGCTTTTACTTCTTTTTCATTAATAATTTCAGATGGCTATGGGAGAAAGGAAAAGTGTATGTCAATAGGTATGAATGAAAATTTTTAAAATATTTTGTATATACCAGTGGATAATTCTGAATATTGTTGAACAAAAACGAATCTTTCAGTACCACGGCATCATGCGTACACCCTGGATGTTTCACCATGATATCAATGAATCTGAAATGATAAAATAAAATAAAATTCATTAAAATAAATATTATTAAAGATTACTAAATTATGTTCACTAACCTATAATTTGCATCCACTACACCTTGAAGCACAACTGATGGCCAATTCTTTCTATTTATAAAATCCCTATAACCATCTTCTGGTGGTGTTACGGAATGTGTGTACCATCAATTGCTACAAGAATTGGCAGACCGCTTCTTTCTTTAAATTTTCTAATTATTAATTTTGCTTCTTCAATTGATGACATTTTCAATTCTTTGGAAGCCACAATTTAATGACTGCTGAACAAAACTGTTTCAAACATCGATCGACTGACGTTTTATGAACGCCAAATTGGTTCCCCACAACCCTATATTCCGCACAAGAGGCCAGTTTATACAATCCAATTGCAATTTTCTTATCTACTTGTAATGGCTCTCGGACACAAAAAGGATCAGGGTGTAATTCAGGAGCTAACTTGTCACACAAATAATTGAATGTATCCCGATCAATGCAAAAATTCTCGATCCACTCATCAAAGCTGTCACTTTTCACGATATTTTCCCACCAGTCACTACTTCTTTCTTCTGACAAGTCGACGTGCACGGTTGTACTACATAATTAGTTTTTTTACTTTAAAGTGTTGTGTTTCATTATAATGTTTTTCGATTTGTTAAAGTAAATAATTTTAAATTTAAATATATAATAATAATTATTAACTTATTTAGTGATCGCGATGTGCAAATTTGGACTAAAAAGGTAATAGAGATCTGTCTCACAATGGCGTCGTCACGAAATACATTTACGTAGTAAATTTTCAATGAATTTTTTTTTCAAGATCTCAATATGCTGGCGGAAGCAATACAACGTGGCGGATGCAATACAAAACTCAATTTATGAAATTTAAATATGTAAATAAATTTCCTATGTTTTTTTGTACACAAATAAAAAGTAATGTGAATAAAAAATTAATATTTATTTTATTATAAATGGAAAATTTTGTTTTATTTCGGATAAGAATTATTATTTATTCCAATTCGTGAGTACGAATTTCCGCGTGATACACATGGTTCTTTCCATAGAAGCAGTGTGATTTTAGAACGCGAATGTAAATGGAATTCCGTCGGCATTGCATATTGGGGTAGTAATGTTAAATTTAAATTTTTTTAAAATTGTTTTTTATATTTTTTTCTCAGTTGGAGACACTTTATAGTTTTTTAACAAAATGATCTTAAATCTAATTTGATATGTCTCTAGTTATTTATTTTTTGGTTGACTAGAAAATAATTAAATAAAGTAGTTAGGCTTTGATAATGTCATTTGAAAGAGAAAAAGGCGTTATTGAATATTGTAATAGCTGATTTTGGTAAATCGCATAAATATAATTTTGTTTTATGGCAAATTGTCACTCTCCTTTGAATGTAAGAGTTATCGAGATCTCGAGGTAATATTCACTAATAAGAAACTCGATTTCTTGTCACCAAATAAAAAGACACAGTGTTTTACATCGAAAAGTTACAATACAATTGAATTTTTATTTATGATAACATATATATATAGTACTCTACTTTACATTTAATATTTTGACCTAATTTAAAATTATGTATAAATTATACAGCATTATTATTATTGTTATTATTATTATTATTATTATTATTATTATTATTATTATTATTATTAAACTGCGCGCGACCCACCAACTGTTTTATCCGTTTATTGCATGATTTGAATAAAACGATGATGATGAATATTGTTGCTACAACGATCCCAATCACCAATATTATTTTAATATCGCTTTGGTGATTTTCGACTAATGTGAGGTTTTTGTTTTGGACTTTCATAATGTTGTTGATCTTTTCTTCCGAGCTGTCCGTAAATATCCCCATGTTGTTGTTGGTATAATTTGTCACGCGCTGTGTTGAATGGGTAATGCTCGCGCAGCAGTTTGTATTTCTTTATTACTTCTGTGGCCCTATTCTGGCTTTCCCTGGGAATAGGGAATTGGGAAAAACAATTTTATAGCTTTTTTGTCAAAATTATATTTTTCTGGCCTACTGCGGGAATAAGTTTAGTGTAAAAGTTTTTTTAAAACAAAGTGAATTGGGAAACTTTTGTTCCACAAAATTTTTATAGCGAAAAATATTTTCCCATTTAACTTTGTTTTCAAAATAATAACACCAAACATGTTCCCTTAGTAGGCCAGAAAAATACAATTTAGATAAAAATGCTATGAAAATATTTTTCCCAATTCCCTATTCCCAGGGAAAGCCAGAATAGGGCCACTGGTTGTTATAAAAATATGAAATAGGTCAACGCAAAATATATTTATTGAGTTTAATTAATTTTGGTTTACATTTCGTGTAATGTTTAACTTTAAGACGACCTAGTTATTACATGATAAATAATTATGAATGATTTTATATGAGATTTGGAATTTCGCGATCGGTGGTCGGGACTTGTTCTTATGTGGGGTTTATATGAACCACCACAGAGTTCCTTATGTTATTGTAGTAAAAATTTCTAATTTTCTTAACGTTTACCATTCGATGAGTGTATGTGCTTATTTCTATTGGACTGTTAACCGAATCTTGTGATGGGGCATCCTGGCTCTTATGATTGTTTGTTGGATTTGATAGCTGATTAATTTGTCTATTATTTATTAGATTATAAAAGTTTGGGTTCATACGATTTGATGATGATTGATTTGATAAATGTTTGATTTTCGTTTGGCGTTGTGAGTTTATTTTCTAAATTGGTTGAGGAAGCGTGGTAATTTATTTATTTACTAGCTGACCCGGCGAACTTCGTACCGCCTCAAAATCAATAAATGTTTTTAAAGTTATTAGCTTAATAAAATTGAGTTTTTTATTAAGATTAAATAAATTAAATGAATACTCCAAATTAATTAAATTCAATGAAATTACAAAAATCAAAATGAAATATATTTTAATTACATTGAAATGAATGTAATTCACGTGGCAGCAAGGCTTTCGTTTTATTGAATTGAATCGAAATGGTTCGCGTAGCATTGTTGCACTACTTTCTTTTAAACTATTTGCTGGGTGGGTTGCAATGGAGTCGAGTCCCTTCATTGTAGCACCTTGTGATATACGACATTTTTTGTTTTATTGTTAGGTGCGAGAACGAATAAAGCGGATGGTTTACCGACACGTGAACATGCTACGTACAATTGGCCGTGAGAGAAACATTCATTTTCTAGATTCAGGCCACAAACACTCAAGGATTGGCCTTGTGATTTGTTGATCGTCATGGCGAATGCAAGACGAATCGGAAATTGAATTCGTTTAAACTCGAATGGCATATCGGTTGGGATCATCGGAATTCTCGGAATGAGAACTTCCTCACCTTTGAACTTCCCTTGAAGTATCGTCGCGTGAATTACATTGCCCATGAGTTTTCTCACCACCAAACGCGTTCCGTTACATAGTTTTGGTTGATTCAGGTTTCGTAGCATGATGATTATCGAGCCAACTTTTAGTTGTAAATTGTGCGGTGGCAAGCCAGGTAGATCCAATGAGTTTAAAAATTCAGTTGGATAGTTGGTTGCTTCGTCTTCGTTTGTCACACAGTCAATAGATTTGAAGGAATGAAGTGGACCGACGATTAGATTTTGAATTGTGATCCACATCTTTGTTCTTTGCCGCAAGAATTACTCGTTCACTCACCCAATTGTGATTTTTGTGGTTAGTAATGATGTTCGGGAACACTTTGTTGATGAGCTCGTCCTTCGTTGAGACAAAAATGCAAAAGTTCTGAGGAAACGAAATCAATCCGTTCGATTTGTCGACCGGAACACGGCCATTACCGATAGTCAGCAATTGCTTGGAGAAATCTTCGGCAGATGGATCGTTTAACAATGCAACTCGCATGTTTGTCGTCAGCTGAAGTTTCTTCACATAACACCACAGAGTCGATGATTTGAGGCAAGCGTTTATTTCATCAGCAGCGGTCGATCTTGGAATAACTGGTATTGTTTGACGGAAATCGCCAGAAAGTAGAATCAATGCGCCTCCAAAACATCTTGAGTCATTGCGTAGATCTTTCATAGTTCTATCGAGTGCTTCCAATGCGCGTTTGTGCGCCATTGTACATTCATCCCAGATGATGATTTTACTTGCTACCAAAACTTTCGCCATTGCTGAGTGTTTTGCAATGTTGCATGTCGGGTTTTCAGCCGATTGAAGGTTTAACGGTAATTTCAACGCTGAATGAGCTGTTCGGCATCCTTCTAGCAATGTGGCCGCTATCCCAGAAGAAGCAACTGCTACAGCAATATCGGATCTCGCACGAACAGTGGCCAAAATCAATGACATGAGGAATGTCTTCCCAGTTCCACCGGGCGCATCGAGGAAAAATAATCCACCATTTCCATCATGAATTGCCTTCATTAACGTATCGTACACTCCTTTCTGTTGGAGGTTCAACAGTGGTACATTGGTTCGAACTGATTGGTTCAATGCATCTCGATCATATTCATGTTCACGTTTCAATTCTCGATTGAAAGCGTCGTTCATTCCACGACATGGCGTTGGCATTCCTAATTTGACTAACAAACTGCCGCACATGCGAAAACACATGTCTTCGATCAAAAGCAAAGCCTGGTTATGTATCTCCTCATTCACCTCGAGATCGGGATTTCCGAAACTGACACGAATTCGATGTAGAATGTCTTCTGACATGTCATTCTTGTACTTGCTCCATAGTTCACGTGGATTTCATGGGAAGCATGTCGAAATAATGATAGCAAATAATGTGCGTATCTGGTTTGGAGTTGCAGAAATAATTGATTCAGCGATTGTCATGTCCCAATGAGTATCGTTGTCAAGCAAGTTGAGCTGTTGACATGCAGCACGAAATGTTGGGCACACTACACCATTGACAGTTCGAAGTGATTCAAATGATGTCGGCCCACGAATATTCACCAGCAACAACCGCAAGTAGAAGCATTCGTCATTCTTCGGATGAACTGTGTAAATGCGACCAAGAGCATCAGTAGAACGCACATTTGGATGATCAGGAACCTCATCGCCTTGCTTCCGACGTTGAAATTTTTTTGATGAGGCGTTCCAAGTGTAATAACGTGGCATCTCAGAGTAGAGCAATGTTCGTGCAAACGGATCACTTTGACAAATCGAAAAGAAACTGGTCAATGTTGTTGCTGGAGGTGTCTCAGCACGTTGAGCAACATTCGATGAGTTGAAATAAACTCGTTGACCATTCTCCAGATGCACCGCAAAATGAACAACAGTGGGATGACGTTCATGAATAGGGAATGAGAATATACGCCAAATCGCCTCATTGCAGCTCACATATCGACCAACTTGATAATGCGTGATTTCATCGTTTGTATTGGGATTTTGAACACCAAAAACTGCCATATCGCTACCTTTCGTGACATATTTACAAATGTATTTTATGGACTTCACTGAATTGCAGTACTCCACGTTGCAATGCACCTTGAATGTTTTGGAAAGAAGTGGCGAATATGGAACAATCCAAGTGTTGTCGACCACGAACTCATTTCCTCTCACTATCGTTGTGATAGTTCTACCGTTATCATCGGCTGATCGACGCCGGTACAGTGGATAACCATCATTGCCAGTGATAGTCTCTGCGGTTAAATTTCGTGGATAACGCTTGGAACACTTCTTGTCGACCATGCACGGTGATTGGGGATTGATGGAGCCACACGGACCGTGAACCATGTTCGTAATTACAACATCATGCAGGTCTGGATCGGTTTCGGGATCAGGAATCTCGGCACATATGATGTCATCTATTTGGTCTGGTCGAATTTTTTCGGCTAACCAAATAAGAATGTGAGCATGCGGCAAGCCTCGTTTCTGCCATTCAATTGAATACATCCAACATCGAGTATCCCCAAAGACGCAACGCCTAACAATCTAGTTCATCAGCGACAGGATTTTTTGTTTGAAGACACGTGCGATGATGTCGTGCCGATCACTTGTTATTTGCCCGGGTAGCAACAGTTGAACAATCTCTATCCATTTCGGATTGCAAGTAAAAGTGATGAATAAATCTGGACAACCGTAATGACGAACATATGTCATTGCATCTTGCGCATATTCATGCATATGACGCGGGCTGCCAATGTACGTCGCCGGTAGAATAGTCAATCGACCAACATTAGCTGCATCTCCTTCGGTGCTGATTGCATTGCGTAAATGGATATATTCCTCCGAACGCAGTTTAGCTTGGTTCAACCGAATGAAAATGAGGCGCTCTGTTTCGATTTTGACGTACAAGTCGACGATATATTGCTGAAGCAAACGACGAAATCGCAGCAAATAGTTGTCAGCATTTTGACGAATCATCAAACGATATGCATAATAATTCATCGAGCTAACCTTCTTGTTAGTTTCCTCACCTGAAATGAAATCAGTAAAATTAGTGTCATAATCTAAATTATGATATCAGTACTCACCGCTCAATGGATTTATCATGTTGATATTGAAGTGATATCCATCGTCTCCTTGCCAAAACATCAGCGGGTATTGCAATGTATCGTATGAACGGTGTGTTTCATTTATTCGTTGCAGTTGTCCAGTGTCGCGACGTGTAAGCACAATATCGCGCGGTTCCACGCTTTCACCAACAATCACAATTGCGACTTCATCTATTGTTGGAGCATTAAATTGGCGTTCGTGTGTTCCAGCGGGTCGTTTATCTGCTCTGATCACGACTTTGCAGTCGTCACTTGGCATGCGATCCAACGCAGATTTAAACAATCGAACCAATGCATGATGTTCATGGAGTAGTTGCTGCAAATCTTTCAGAACTATCCTTTTCATTGCTGTATTGATCGTTTGGCGCCGATCAAGTTGATCCTCCATATTGCCCATAAAGTATATTTGGATGAATTTATGCTGTCCATCTTCAATCGGTTGCAATGACCCAATTCGGTGGTGAATTTGGCCTTGAATCTGTAAAGTCGAAGACGAAGTCAGAATTATAGATTTTTGATCACCAAAAGAAAATGAATGTTTACTCTCTCGAGCAGAAATGACCTTAAATGTTGGATTGAATCCGCGTTCTTCGATAATGTCTGCTCCAAATGAAGTCATTTGGAAACATCCGTTGTATCTTTGAGTGTTGGATAGAAAATGTCGTGATTCTGGTGTCTCGCCACGAAGCAATGAACGCAACAGTTCAGGTGGTGCAGGCAATAATGGCAATCTCACCTTGCCACTGAGACAGCACAATCCAGGCGTTTCTCCAGCGAACTTCAATGCACCGCAATGGTCGCACACAAACTCCATTGGGCCAATTCGAACGAAAGGATGCGAGTTGTAGTCAATTGTGCAATCGTATTGAAACGCTATTCGATTCAAATCAACACTTGAAGGATTTCTTCTTGCGCGTCGAAAATTATTTCGTTGTTGATCTGTGCGATAAGCTCGACGATTTCTCATTGTCAACTGAGCCATTTGACGTACTGCCTCTCTTTGTGCTTGTCTTTGTGAAGCGCGAAGTCGGGCCATACTAACGCGGCGCACTTCTCGTGTGATTTCTTGTTCATCTGCAGTGGATTGATTCGCAATAGTCCGAAGTCTAATTGCATTACGGCTTCGTGGTGAAAGATTAGATCTTCTGGCTCGCGGCATTGTAAATAATACTGGAAAATTAATCACACAATCCAAAATTACATAATCAATTATCGATGTGCGCACAATCACAAATGTGATAACCTCACAAAGTGAACATCTTCGAAGGGAACTTACCGTTTAAAAATCCCGATCGAAAATAGAATTCCGCAGAATAAAAAAAAAATTAAAAAAACCAAAAAAAAAAACTGGTGTCCGGTGTTGGGACACTCTGTACCACTAAAAAAATTACGTACTATTGTACGCAAAAAAGTACTGTTTTCTTATTGTTATTGGCATACACCACACAACCTCTTATTTCACTAAATTCCACCACTTATTTTAATATTATATGCTAAACCACAAACCACTTAACTAATATGAAATAACCAAAACCAAAAATAAATTAACTTTAATATTAAAATCGCAAAGGAAAAAAACTTTTTTTGGAGCTGTCAAAATCTACTATTCGCACTGAAATCGTAACTCGGACGAAGATTTTATCTATATAAATAGATAAGTAGATGAAATAAAAAAAAATTGGATAAAAAATAAAATGGAAAATGTGCATGCAGCCTCCAGTCGGATTCGTATCCAGTACCTTGCAGTCCAAGCGCCGAAGCTTTAACCACTGCACCACTCGTCACATACAAACTACATCTACAAAATTCATATAAAAAAATGTTTTTTTATTAGATTTTTGGGACATCCCTTTTGAGTTTTTCCGACTTTTCTTTTTTCCTAAACCACCACTGTATTGAGACGAACCAAATAAAAAAAACAAAATGTACTAAATATATGAGAAAATGAATTTTCTTGATAACTTTTTTTTTGGTGAATTTTTCCAATGTTTTAATAGTTTTTATGCTATTCGGAACGGAGTCAAATCCAACAAAAGAAAGATCATAAAAATCGGTCCAGCCGTTCTTCAGTTATAAATGGTGTAACTAACCCGACTTTGTTTTATATATATAGATTTATTATGAAATTGGTTTTGGGCGTATGGGCTTTTTTGCTTATGAATTAGATATGTTGAAGGGGTGTCTATTCTCGAATAATTGTCTTATCCTTTGCGCTTATTAACTCAATATGTTGAAAAGGTTTCTGGGTTCGGGTAAGTGTTTTGTGATTCGTTTGATGATTGATTGGTTATATTATGAGCATCTTGGCCCGTTTGCTTATGAACTAAATATGTTGATTTAACGTCTTGGGATAATTAAACGATTTGGTTGGGTTTGGTTGATTGATGAATAAATGGATTCGTTATTCTCTTAACTATATCTGATTAATGTTTTCCTGATTTTGTTCCTCGTTGTCCCTGTAATGTTGTGATGACTTGATTTGAGATAAATTAATTTGAAGATTGTCTGGAACTGCTTGATTTGTGTTTATGTTGTATAACATTTTGAACTGGGTGTTTCCGTTTATTTGATGAGATTTTTCGCTCAGTTTCTCGATTACCAGGTTTGATGGTTGGTTGTTATTACTATTATTTGTTTCTGGAATAATAGTTTGGGTTTCTTTGGATTTGTAAGTGTGTCTTTCTGGCTCGTAGTTGTAGTTCCACGGTTGTGTTATAAAGTAACTGTTGGCGTTTGTTTGAAATTGGTTTAATTGTAAGTTTGACTGTTGATCTTGGTTAAAATTTGACGTTTCGTTGTAACCTCTTCGCTACTCTGGTATTGCAGGATTGCTAAAATATGGCTCCAGGTGTACGGCGGTTGCTGATATATTTGCTTTTTTCTCTCTGTGTTTATTCTTGTACGGCAAATGCCCCAAGTATGTATTATTAAATTTTCGACAGTAGTTACAATTGATTTGGTATGATCTTAGATATTTTTGTTGGCTTTAAATCGTTGGTAGGGCGAGTGCTGATGATTCATTTAGCTGTGTTGTGTTGGTATTGCTATATCGAGATATATCCGAATTTGTTTTTAAAACTGGCCTTCTATCAATCGAATTCATCATAAAGTCTATATCCATTATTTCTGGTTGTTTCCCCATAATTTTGATTCGTTTAAAAAATTTTCGTTCCAATTTTGTTATGGAATATTTTGGTAAATAAATATCAATAAGCGTTTTTCGCAATGTTAGATAGTCGTGTATCTCTCTGTGATAAATTCGCGTGAATGCTTCTTCTGTTAATCGGAGTTTCATAATTGCCATTCTATATTGATAAGTGTTTCATAAACACTGTCTGCAATTGTCAAAAAACGGTAGAGTTCATTTGGTCTGTCTTTTATGTCAGCTCCGCTGAATTCTGGAATAAGAGCGATGCACTTTAACATTTATAACTCGAAGTTTGGTTTCGATAAGAATTCACGTTATGCTGGCGATGGTTCTGTTTCCATTTTATTATCTTTGGTTGAAGCTGATCTCATTGATTTGTTGTATTTAAATATTGTCGTTTATTTTATTTAAAAAAATGTATATTCGTCAATTTTAATTTTTAATAATTCCTACTGTTTAAGAGATTATAATGATGATTTTCTGGATCTTCTTTTTTGTTATTTGGCCCATAATTCTAGCGGTAGTTTTTATTTTTGAAGTTGAAAATCGGTATGGCTCGTTCTGCATTGTTGATGTTTCAGTTATTCTGAGAATTCGCAGAATTTTGTGGTACACATATGTTTTCGCCCGCAGGATCCTGTACAGCGTCAATGTTGTGCGGAGCGGGTTGGAGATAGGATGTTATTAAACTTCATTTCATTGTTTTTTATATTTCATTAACATTAAATTCACATAACTTAAATTTACATTTAAAATAATTTTTGATAATTACTGCAATTGGAAGCTCCATGTCAACCGGTACATTGACGTGGACGGTGGTTATGCGCTGAATTCTGCACTCCATCGGAGGGTCTTATTTGTACTTATTAATATCAACGATCGTAGTCTATGGCGAAAATTCGATTTGCATCTAGCCTCTGATGGGATTCGAACCCAGTACCCTGTTGTCCTGTTGCTTATGACTAAATTCAATCAAGAAACTTTAAAACAAAAAAAAAGAAATATAAATAAAATTTGGATTTAACATTTAAAATTTTAAAAAATATTTCTTTAGGATATTTTTGAAGTTGTTTTTTGATAAATTAAATTCGAATAGGTCGTCGATGATGTTGAATGATTTATTAATGGTTTTTTTTTCTATAGTTTGTAGAATGATGTTCTATAGAACGCGAAGTGCGTTAACGCACTCAGCACTATAGTGCTAAAAACTCATGGTTTCGAAATGTTCTGCATAGTACATGAATTGATATGTTCCCAAGATGTAAGCTGAATCAGTGTGACCAAACGAAACATTACCAATAAAAGCCACGCCTTAAAGAAATCATCTATTTTCAAGCGTGTATATTTTGTAATCCGTGCATCTTGTTGAGTACGGGGGTAACCTAGCCACATTTTCATGGAATAAGAAATTGTGGTCGTAATCCCAGTCACTGTTCTTTAACACGAAAATCAGAAACCTCAGAATCAGAATCTTTTGAATGCTTTGGTTTTTACAATATTTGGTGGAAATGAGAAAGCTTTCCTTAGGCGCCTCCATTTCCGGTACACAGTTCACTATAGGATTATTGAATTTATGGAAAAATCTTCAGATGCTCTTTCATCGTCAGTCAATCCATCTGGACTGAGAGGCCCAATTTTTGTAAAACATATTTTGTCATAAATCGTAATTTGGAAAACTATTGGGGATACAAATTGAAAATGCGGGATTGATAACAGATGGCGTTACTAATGCTATACGCATCAGGCAGTACTGTGACTATGTTCATGTCAAAGCTACGTCTTATAGCTTTAATTTTCAGTATGTGTCAATTTGTCGCAGTGTCAAATTCATAGTTTTTTTGAGCTCTCAATATGTCGAGTTTCGTGCCAACAAAACAGCATTTGCGGGAAGTTTTAATTTACTTCTTTAATTTGAAGAAAAGTGCTGCTGAAGCACATCGATTGGTCTCCGAGGCTTATCCGAGTCATGTTCCATCGGTTTCAACGTGCGAGAGATGGTTTGTGCGGTTTAGAAGTGGTGATTTTGACGTTGAGGACAAAGAGCGGCCGGGCCAAGTGAAAAAGTTTGAGAATGCTGAATTGGAGGCAATACTCAATGAAGACTCGTGTCAAACTCAACAAGAGCTCGCAGATTCATTGGGAGTGACAGAACAAGCCATTTCCCATCGTATAAAAGCCCTCGGAATGATCCAAAAGCAAGGACATTGGGTGCCGTATGAGCTGAAGCCGAGAGACGTCGAGCGCCGTTTTTTTGCATGCGAACTGCTGCTCGAACGGCAAAAACGGAAGGGTTTTTTGCATCGCATTGTCACTGGTGATGAAAAGTGGATCCATTACGATAACCCGAAGCGCAAAAAATCATATGGTTACCCCGGCCATGCATCATCATCGACGGCCAAACCAAATATTCACGGCGCCAAGCTCATGCTCTGTATTTGGTGGGACCAGCTGGGTGTGGTGTATTATGAGCTATTGAAATCGAACGAAACCATCACAGGAGCACTATACCGAACTCAATTGATGCGTTTGAGCCGCGCACTCAAAGAAAAACGGCCACAATACGAGCAAAGACACGACAAAGTAATTTTGCAACATGACAACGCTCGGCCACATGTTGCAGCGCCGGTCAAAACATACCTACAAACGCTGAAATGGGAAGTCTTACCCCACCCGCCGTATAGCCCAGATATTGCTCCTTCCGATTACCACCTTTTCCGATCGATGACACATGACCTAGCTGACCAGCGCTTCCATTCTTACGAAGAAGCCCAAAAATGGGTCGATGACTGGATAGCAGCCAAGCCGGCCGAATTTTTTCACGACGGTATCCGTAAATTGCCAGAAAGATGGGAAAAAGTTGTGGCTAGCGATGGACAATATTTTGAATAATTCATTTGTTACCATTTTTTCAGAATAAACGTTCAAAAATCAAATTTCAGAATAAACGTTCAAAAATAGAAAAAAATCCCGCATTTTCAATTTGTACCCCCAATATCTTGGACCGATATTGTTCCAAATTGAATTTAGAATCTTTAAATTCATGTTCATGTTTCTCATAACTAACATACTTTTAAACATATTTAATAATATAATTAGTTTATTGCACCTATCAGTGAATCTATGCTATGGCTCTTATTCATTTTCAATTTTCTGATATTCTCAAAAACTGTATAGAAATTAGAAAGTATTTAGCATGAGTGTGGAATGTACCTAAAGCCAATTAAAAAGTCATATTGCCTAATGGAACTGATTCACAGACCCATTAGAAAATCATATAAGTGACTAGGGACACTCCTTTTGGTCTATGCAGTTCAGTAGAAAATACTTAGCATGACTTTGGAATATACCTAAAATCCATTAAAAAATCTGTTGCTCACTTAGGAATAACATTATCGTCAACTAGATTCTTAAGCTATTTTCGTCAATCAAAAGAACCAGAACTTGTTAAACCAAGAATTTAATCTCATGTTAACATTTAAACCTGCACATAACACCAGTACGGGTATACCCTAAAATACTCATTTTATTCTACAAATATAACAACACGAGATGTAACCACACGTGGCACAACAATAACATAAGACTTGTACTTGTTGTAATAGAAGACTTCCTGAGTCCAACTCTTCAAGTCATTGAACAACTGTTATGACAGGAGGTCAATATTATGCAAGTCACAATACCAAAATTTGGGACTGGAATTCTACACATTCTAAACTATAGAACCGCCGTAAAATATAAAAAATAAAAATTCAAAAGTCACAAACACTAAAATGCGCCTTGATATACCACGTGACAATTAAATACGGCTACAAATTAAATTTCAAATATTTCTAACGAGTTTGAAGAATTTGGGCTTGCTTTAATCATTAGACATTGTTAAACGCCATGCGCTTACATACCATAGATTTAAGCGCCTGTAGTTAGGCGGCCTATACAGTGATCTTGTAGAACTCTTTGTAACTCTAGAATTTAACGATAAAATGCCAACATTTCCATACACCGTATTAAACAGACCGAAGTTTTCATTTAGCCCTGGTGGGAATTGAATGGTTCCGGATTATAATAAATTCTATTGTGTTTGTGTAGATGTTCGATTATCAAGAGCTACTTCCCAACCACTCTATTTCATTATACTCTTGCTAGTCCCAGCTCGTCAAAACAAATTAATGTAAAACAAACTTCAAAACTGTTTGATCAGAGATCGCGTGTCCTTCAAAATTATTAACAATTCTTACACGCACACTTTTATGCGTCTACTATTTTATTAAAAGAATAATAATTTCAAATATTTATAAAGTGACAATTTAAATGGAAATATTTTATGCAAAAATTATTGTCTTTTGTAATAAACGTGGAAAATCCATGTGTCAAATTGCATTTAATAGACACATTAAACGTAAAATATTTCCCTGTACACCATCAGTGATGAATGATAGATAGTTAAATGACTTGTTTATTTTACTATAGAAAAATACTCAACTCACGTTCTATCGTATGTCTGCTTATTAGTGTTGTACAAACAACGTATAATGAATTGTCAAGATATTCGTAACGAATTCCGTGTCTTGCGAGATTAGTGCGCGCATAAATTATTTTTAATTATATAATTTAAAGTGAACCTTCAGCTAATAAAAGTTTAATGTTCATCCTCTTATTGATGTAGTTAATCAGTGTGCACAGCCTTTATATTGCCTCCCAGTATGCAAATTTATATGTTTATTATGTAATTAAGCCTAAATTACGTACCTCGTAATCATTATACTTCGATAGATCATTGACGGTGCAACAATAATAATATTATTTAATATACTCACGCTTAATAGTACATAAAATATAATTACATTGTTTATGTCTTTGAAAGTCAAGGTACGTGTTTAATAAGAAGTAGTATTATACCAATTGCTTGCGGTTTGCTTTAATTTCGGTTTCTTGTCTGTTTATTTTAACAAAACTTGAATGACCAAGTTCAAGGAATTATCATAAACATTTTCAACGGTATTCAATTTATTTAAATGACTTTGCACTTGATAGTAAGCCGGTTCGGCACATACGTACTGTTGATTTATTATATTTAAGGATAGAAGAAATAAATAAAGAAAATATGACGACGACACCAATTGTTATAAATTAGAATTTTAGTCGCGTGTTTTAATTATATTTTGAATATTACTCACTTGCCCGATTTCTGCGGTATCCATACATGGAGGCGCCAAATTCTCCATCGCCAACAAACCTGTACACCAATGCAAAATTCAATCTCTTCAATGTTGTGGATAAGTATGTCAAGCAACTGAATATCAATCTCGCAAACAATTACAAATATAGCAAAAATAATTGGCCTAATATGGTAGAGGCGTGGAAATGGTCCAAATGAAATCTGAAATACATTCATAATCAGGAAACATCATGGAAAAACGCGGCTACTTGAAGACAAATCGACGAAAAGAAGCGGATTGAAACTGAATTGGAGTACGAAATCAAAGTTAAGAGAACAACCCGAAACACGTGAGGCGCCTAGTCAGGTGTCATCAGAAATTATGCAGGGAAAACGCAGGATGCTCTAAAAGATCGGCCTGGATGCATTCTAACCAAAGAGCAAAAACAATTTGATCATTGCAAAGGATTCTTTACTCCCTTGCAAAGGACGACTGCAAATTTACTCTGTCTGGACTGAATGACGAAGATTTGGAGAGGTATCGTGAGCAACTTGAATTCGGATCGTTTCTGCATCGTCCACATCAACACTATCCGCATAATATAGATGAACAGTCTATAGAATGAAATTCGCCACTTTACCGCTTCTTACTAGTCCGACATGGATGTGTCTTATCACCACCACCCTTTCTGGTTGTTCTCGAATCTTTGTGATTCAAACTAGCGCCTATTTCAACGACCTGACGACTTAGGCCATGCTGATGATATCCCCATTTCACACACATACTCGTATGTCAGCATTGAAGATAATTTAAGGAGAATACCAATCAACATTTAAAAGGTTGGATTAAAAATTAACGTCTGTAAAAATAAATCGAGGCGGGTCGTCACCTAAACCTCACAGTTATTTAGCACAGATAGCATAAATTTTGCATTTGTAAATAATTTTTACTTCTGGCAAACAAGGCCAACCAGGCGTACATCTCGAACCGTTACAAACTCGACACCTGGAATACAAGTGTAAAATCTGATCTCGTCTATGGCAGCAAAACTTGGACAGTTACGGATCAATTTCCCATTAAACATCAGTTCATTTATTTATTTATTTATTCTACCATACAGCATGCAATTGGTTATTTATAAAAAATATAAAAATAATTATTAAAATAACAAAAATAAAATAAGCCATATAAATTAGAAATTAAAGTTCTAACAAAAATGAAAACAAAAAATGACACTAAAATCAAACCAACAACAACAATTAATAATTATAAATTACAATTTCTATAATTCATTTATTAAGATGTTCAGATTAATTTATTTATTAAGATGAGCAGGAATAACAATGGCGACATCAAGATAAAACTCCGGAGTAGCGATTGCCCTCTTGAAAGCATTGCGATCAAAATACTCAGTAACGGTATTGAGATCTCGTTGGATGCGCGTTACAGTCATGGTAATACGTTACAGTCATTGTAATCGATGATGAATATTCGATTTGCATCTAGCCTCTGATGCGATTCGAACCCAGTACCTCCCGGTCCAAGTGCCGAAGCTTTAACCACTGCACCACAAGTCCGGTAAGAGAGAAGCGCCTATGTTTGCCATACAATCACAGATTAAGACGGAATGAACATTAGTATTAGTTGCAATGAAGACATTGTCGCCCATCATCCAGACTAACGCTGGAAAGTTGAAATTGCCAAAAATAATCAAGTTAACGTTCTCATTCATAAACATTCATCTGATTGAATTACTAGAAATACTGTCAAGAAAATCGTGACAAAAAGCCACAGACGGATTAAGTGAAAAGTACACTGTGCTAATTATTAAATGAAATGTATTAAGTTTTAGTTTAACCGTAATAAATTCTATGCTCTTCATCAATAAATATCTGAGACTGATTTTGAGGATATTTGTGCCGGAATAGATTCAACAAAAATGACCACACGTTAGTAAAGATCACCTAAAATTCTTTATCTATCTCTAAAACACTAAACCTAAAATTGCTAACTCATCAATGTTGCCTTGACTCCTATAGTGTCGCTCATCAGTCTCTTGCCTCTTCGCCTGTAAACAAATTTTTATGCTGGGAGTTGTGTCATGTGTGTAGCGGAATTGTTTTTTTGTTTTCATGTGATTAGTATGAAATTAAACTTAAACAAAAAACTAAACGCCTTAGCAATTGTGGGGAATTTCACATTGTGCTTCAAAACGTACTAGATTTATTAAATTTTATTTTTTATTTTCCTTTTGACGATTGGAGCCGTGATTTTAGACACTTTTTTTTACATGGAATCACAACTATTAAAATTTGCCGCTATAACAATTTTTAGTCATTTCGTGAGCGCCGGTGGTCATATTTTACATGGAATCATAGCTTCATTTTATTCCAGTAGGTGGTGTTTTCTCTACATTACATACCAATCGTCAATTGTTATTTTCCTAATTTCGCAAAAAATATTCAATATAAAATTAAAATAATTTTACACATTCATAGTCACGTGCTTCACTTAAGTTTTGTGTGCAGAGGCAAGTGCTGTTTGAGTATTGTTTGAAAAAATGCACCGTGTGAACCGGCTAATTGACTTTATTGTGATTAATGCAAATATAGTGTCGGTAATCTAGCAAGGCGTAAACATTTCAAGGTAACATGCCCCATCATGATTTCTGAATATTGCCGCTGTTTATACCATTGATTTTAAAATCCAAGATTTTTATTTGCTCTGGATATTCCCAATAATCAATATAAAATGCCGACGAAATTCCGTTTACATTCGTAGGCAAAAACCACACTTTTTCTATGTTTTCCTTTCATTCGGGAAATTTTCGAAGTTTCTTTTTTGTTAGTTCTGTTTATTGATTTGTTTTATCTTCAGTTCAACCATTTGAGTCCCAGGAGGTAGTGCAAACGCATTACAAACAATGTAAAACCATTTGTGGTGCAAACGCTAACACCAAAAATAAACTCCAATATTCTTGTATTTGTTTGGTAACGAGATTCTCGTCTTTTTCTCATCGCTCGAAGAGAATCACGACGAAACAATCAAAGTGTGGAACGGCGTATCATTTTATTGTTCAAGGTTGTGCATATTGGGATGTGAAATTGGATGGCGCTTGTGGATGAATATCAAAAACAACAATATCTTAGCTAAGATAGTCTAACCCCCAAAAACTGTCTAAAAATAACAACAAAAGCTTTACGTATGCAGCTACAGCATGTAACTTTATGGTTAATAAAACCTGAGCCCTATTCTTAAATTAGTACGAACTTTTCGTAATTTCGTAATCGTAACAAAGAATTTTTCAACTCTTGAAACCACTGCGAAATTAAATTTGTGGTGAATAAAAATAATGACATTTCGTAATGAGGTGATTCAAACTGTCAAATAATTTTAGTAGTTCAAGTAAATTGGACTCCATATGTGAATGAAAATTAATAAAAAAAATATTGTTATTGTTTGTTGAAAAATTAATCTCAATATTGTGTTAAAAAATAAAAATGTATGCTAATTTTTCCATTCAGAAAATAATGCACATTCTTTACAGCCATTTTAAACAGATTGCACAAACTACAAAAGGCAATTTTTTGCAACCCATCTTTAAAAACTACTTTGTTAGTTAGTCAACAAGATTAGTAAGTGAAAATTAAGATAAACATACCGTTAAATAACTTTATTTATTATTATTATTTTTTTTTTTAAATTTTGTCAATAGTCCGAGTGTTTAGTCTGGCAAAAATGATACTAATATTTTTGTGACCCTAACTTTTTGTGACCCTAACTTCACTCTTTACCAAAATAATAACAAGAAAACAATTAAACAATATTTGTAAGTATAAAAAATTTGACACCTAGAATCTAAAAATCCTGTTTTTTGTGATAAATGAGTATGTTTTATGGCAAAACGTCGTAAAAATATCATGATTAAAAAAATATTAAGCGTCAAATAGTCGCCCTATAATCAACTGCGGATTGTATTAAATTGCAATGAAACTTTATGCAGTTTGCTTCCTTTTTAATTTTTTAAGCAGCACAAACTGCGCAACACCTGTATTCTTGACCGCACTCTATGTATGTTCGCGAGGTCAGTTACTTGAATAAGTTGTTTTCACAAAAAATGTTCGGTAATTTTTGTCGTGAGTCTAATTGCGCACTGAGGTTGCGTGGCAGAGAGGGATAATGCAACAACAACTACACAACTAACTTCAAGTAGCCATTGCGTGGATTAGTACAAATTTGGGTAACCGCTGAAGGAAAACGTGATCATACGAGTATTACCTAGGGCGTCCTTTAATGTATTACGACTGTGTGGTCGCAACGACGATTTTTGTGTTATTTTATTCACCCCGGTTGTTGTCTTCGCTTTCGTCCATTTTCTCTTATTTTTTTATTCACCTCGGATGTGTTATGAACGCACTTTCGACGTTTTGTTTTGTGCCCCATCGCGTGGTGGCGCAGAGGTGAGAAAGAATAGGGGAGAGAGAGAGACCAATGCGCATTGAGTGTGTGCAAAGTAAAACGTTTTGGAAAAAATGTTTTTTCTTATATGTCTCTCTTTTATACCAACGAAAATTTGATATAAAGGAGAGACAGAGAAGAGAGATTAATTTCTTCTAGAACGTTTTACGAGTTGTGCGGCGCTCGAATTTTTTTGTATGATGTCATTCGAGTTTGGTTTTTTTATAAGTAAAGTCAAGTTCTGTTTTGAGTTTTTTATGAAAAAAAAAAATATAATAAAAAGTTCAGTTAAATTTATTCAAAATGGCGACCTAATATAAATTTATTTTGTATATGAGTTCTATATTTTTATTCGCGAAAAAAAAAATATATAAAGTAATATTTTATATTAAATAAAAACAATTATTGTGTCTCATTTTTCAATAAATATATGGACTGTAAAAAAAAATTATTGGTGACGATTTATTTTTTTTGTTCTCTTGGTTGGGAACGTAATGGTTTGTGCGTGTACCTTGGCAAACCGTACAATTGAGTGGTGATTTTGTTACAGTTTGTTTGAAAACTAGTGTTTTATATAATTAATAATTTTTTTCTGTAAAATTTATGGTTTTAATCATTAAGAAAATGTTAGATAATTGAGAAAAATAATAATTTTTGTATGTCATAAATTGGTGTGGGATAATAAATAGTTATAAATAAAAGGAAAATGGCCAGAAATAATTTTGATTGAGTGAAAAGGGACTTGTACTCGAATTTTATTTTTTCTAAATACAAATATTTATTTGAAACCGCCATTATCAAGATCGCAAAATTTTCCCATTTTTATGTTTTCACCTGTGCATAAAACAAATTAAAATAAATTTTGTTTGCGAATGTGTGTGAACTATATAAACGAAAAATATCATTTTTTTGTGAGTTTAAAAGTGCTTAAGGGTACCAAATTATTAACGGGCACCGAATTTCACAACGGGTGTCACATGTTTATAAAGCGAGCACCGCAATTTACAACTAACGCCGCATTTTACAACGGGTGCCAAATTTTTACCACCAGCACCGCATTCCTCAACAGGCGCCGTTTTATAACGAGCGTCGCATTTTATAACGGGCACTGAAATTAACAAAGGAGAGCCGCAATCATAACCGGTGGCCAACAACGTGGATCATCGAGCATTAAAACACAACAGTCAGCTTAGCACCTGTGTCGGTCAGGCACAGCGGCAGCGTGGTTGTGAAGGCGAAGTACGCCCAACATTTTTTTTGATTACCTAACCAAGCCAACAGTTATTATTTGGTTTCGGGGAAAGGCCCCGCAACGGTCGACCGCTCAAGGTCGCACTAACGACGGTGGGGTTACGGCACCTCAAGGCGCAACGGTCTGGGTGTGGCCCATCACCTGTGGCATAACGGCACCAAGGCCGCAACCCATTTCGGTATCGGGGAGAGGCAACCGCCACGGTAACGGCACTAAAGCTGCAACAATTTCTTGTTTTAATAATTAAGGTACAAATTTTTATAATTATTTTAATTTTTTTTTTGATTTTATTTCTTTTATATATTTTTTTATATTACATTTATTATATATATATATAATTTTCAAAATTTTTGTGATCGAGCGCCGCACAGCGGGTGCACGTTCGATCCGCATTGTTCTTTCTCTCTCTCGTTCTCTCGCATCGTTGTGCGGTGAAGGGGGAAGCTGGTTTTCTTTGTTTTGTTGTTGTTTTTTTCTATAGTAAAATGAATTACTAAATTTTCGGTTGGGTATGATGGGAGCGGAGACTCCCTCTGTGTCGGTTTAGTGTTTGCGGTCCCTTGGTGCCCGCATCCAGTTCCGTAACCAGGGCTCGACCCCGTTTGAATTCGGATGGATGCGCGCACCAAGGCACCTCTTCCGTTATCATTTTTTTTTTGTTTATTTATTGTTTGATTATCTGCTGTTCGTTCCTCAGGTTCCGGCCGACGAATTTCGGCGGAACTCGGTTTTATTATTATTTGTGCTCCCCTTTACTTTCTGTATGATCACGGTGTAAGCCAGGAGCGTCATGCAAGCCTCAAACCCCACGACCTTAGCACTTCTCCCTGAGAACGTAGCCGGCAAAAATCACCGTGGAGGCCTCTGCATGCGCTTAGTGAAATCTGCAGGTTGGCAGTAGCCAGCCTGTAACAAATGGAATGTAGCGCCATCAAAATAAAAATAAATAAAATAGCCTTAGCAGTTTTATCGTCAGGATCGGGGGTTAGGTTCACACATAAACAATATATCATTGAAAAAAACAGGGGGTCATAAGTTTGAGAAAATTAATCTACAAGGAAAGTTAACATCTTAATATAAAGTAATATTCGTTTTTTTTAGGGCAGGTTAATACGTAAAGCCATCATAGCGTAAAACTATTTTATTCCCCAAGTTCATTTCTGTATCAATATCTTAAGAATCGCGAACGAAAGTGTCAAAGCTGTCAATGGAGTTGTGGTTTATTGCCGAAAAATAGTTCGCAATATTTCCTATCTAAACATGTATTTAAAACTTAGGCAAAAGGATTCAGGAATATGGTCAAAGAAACCGGAAAAACTATTCATATTAGGTTCGCATATTTTCCAATAAAATTATCGCCCTAATTCTAAAAAGGGATCCGCTCGAAACGCGATATTTCAAAACGGGATGTTTCGAAACGAGTTATGGTACAAAACGCAATATTTCAAAATGCAATATATCAAACGCGATATGGTACAAAACGCGATATGGTACAGAATGTGCAATGCGAAGCGACGGGAGCGCATCGACCCGCCTGATATAACCCGGTCCTATACTCTAGCTCCTATCGATTTTTAAATTCTTACAAACTTAAAAAGAAATTAAATTTCCCCTTCACCCGCCTCATATAACCCAATCCTAAACTTCCGCTCGTATCGATTTTTAAAATTTTAACAATTCGCATTTTGTACCATATCGCGTTTTGTACCACATCGCGTTTTGAAATATCGCGTTTTGAAATATCGCATTTTGTACCATATCGCGTTTTGTACCGTATCGCGTTTAGAATTGGCGAATAGTTTTATTTTTGCCTATTAATTTTGCCTCAACATAAACCCCAACTCTTGGAGATTTTAGCACCAAGTAAAACTGAGCCAATTATATTCCACTTTTAATTTTGTTATCGTTCGGATGGGATCCTCTAGATGCAATATGAACGTTATACTTCAATGTCGGTATTCGATGTCGATTTAACGTAATATACTTTGGCAGCTTCACTGTAAGATGATTTCGATCTTCTTTTTCGCTTGGTATGTTCACTAATTTCAATGGAACTGTATGTAAAAGATGTAACAGATAAATAAAAAATCAATTGCATTGAAAATTTAAAATGTCCTTGCTTTTCAGAGAAATTGAGTTATTACGATGACTGCAATATGCGAGTCTATTTTTAAATTAAAAGATTCCAGACCATGGTCAATGCCACTAGAATAAATCTTTATTAAAATTCATCTTAAATATGCGGTTTATATTTTCTTCAGTCTATTAATAACATGCTACAAAGATGCGGTTAGCATAACCATTTAACAGAAAAATGTCAAGATGGGTGAAGGAGTATGTTAGTTAATTGATGATAATCTCGTGCACAAGATATTAAAAATGTTTAGTACATAATGTACTACATACGGTGACAGTCCAAAATCAGTAAATATATTATGTAATTTAAGATCACAAATATAATTTTCTAAATTTCGTTTCGTTCAAATTTGTAATTTTCAAAACTTAGTGGAACTCAAAAAAAGTGTCTGCCTTTCTAAAAATATTCTAAAACATGTGTGAGAAATTTTTTCGATCCAAGAGTTATAAAATAAATTTTCAAATATAATGATTGATTGATTGATTGATTGGACTGTAGGACCACGTACTGGACAACTGTGCAAGATAACGCCGGCCCTATTCCGCAGCCTGCGTACACATAACAAGAGGGAAGGGTAGGAAAGTTATTTTTGTTTTAGGACGGAGCAACCTGGTTGCAGACGTCTAGCGATCGTATGACACAAGCCAACTATTATAGGTTTAATGAGTTTGATCTTCAACAATTACTTCTATAAATCAGTGCCTAAGAAAAATTATTATTATTCCACATGCATCTGGAGATTTCCTGAAATTAATTCTAAATTAATACTTCTCGTCTTTCTAAATATTATAAATTTATGTGTCTAGCAAGTCTGAAAATTAATCGTATTTCTGTTAATTAACTACTTAAATCACTTTCAATTATTAATTCCTATTTAGACATCCTTATTATTTAAAATTTGAAAAATCAAAAATTAATTCAATATTAAAAATAAAATCAACAAATATATATATGCCATCTATTTAATATTTAAGCAACTAAACATAATAAATTCTCATACAAAGATGCCGCTTCTTTCATTTTCATTTTCTTTAATTATACCAACTAAGCGCTGGAAACATTATTCTAATGATCATTCTTAAATAAGAAGCCAAGCTTATTAGTTAAAAATATTAGTTGCAAAATTATTACGTGAAAGTACAAATAAATTTAAAAATATCGCAAAAAGACTAATATACAAAATAGTGCGGATTTAAATAAAGCTAATTAATTATTTTTAAAAGTTATAATAAAACATCACCACACTACACTGTAAGTAAGATATCATAACAGTTAATTTGCATTTATTATGAAACCTTAAGAGCATTCTCACAAAAACATGGAGGTGTATATGATACCAGATGGTAATCGAATATGGTAATTGCATTTTTAATGCCGTTACTCATCAGTAACAATTAAAAGAACACTAGCATTCATCCAGCACTGATTTGAACTACGCTCTACCATAACTGATTACATTAGGAATAACCTAGACGAGTATATTCCAACCTTGTTGGATTTTTGCTGCTTTTTCTATCCATCCAACCCTAATTTGAAAACAATAGTGTTGAATGCTTATCTAAAATTTCTAACCTAAAAATCATAAAAGTTAATGTGTATTACCGACTCTAATTCACAACATCACATAAATTTTTTCTTTGTGACTCCAGAATATGCATTTGAGAGAAATCTATTGCACACCGGAAGTCACCACGATCGTTTAATTCCCCAAAAAATTCCGTCGTCATTGCCAATTTCGTCTATGCAATATTCACATCACCAAAGCATTATTACATTTGTAGTATTCAGGAGATCAATATGGGCCCAGGTATTTGTTCATCAGAAAATTAAACATACTACTTATCTATGAAAAGGCGCGGTGTACTTATTTGAGTACGAACGAAATTCTCTTCTCATGCTAGACGAATTAAACATTATTATGGGTCAATAATTATCTAGTTTAGCAGAAATTATCTTTATCTCTGGCTAAGTTTCACCTCAACCTCACAGTACAATCGTCAATGTTCATCAAAAATATTTTCACGACTATATTTTCAAATCACGTGACTTAATTTTGTTAGGAAATTTATTGTTCACCTCGGTTGTAATGCTTCTTGAGATCATACTAGCATTGATACTAATTTATACCAACACAAATCTATTGAAAACGGAATTTCATTAGGTTTCGTTGCTATTTCAGCCAATATTTTTATTAAGACCACTACAGGACGACGCAAACCAAAGGTAGACAGACACATTCTTTCCAAAATTAAGTAACCACTGACTTACCCGAAGTATTTGCGCTCCCCGTAAACAAGCCACAGCATTAACAGCTTCTAGACAGCCACACATTCCTAAAACCACAATGATCATACAACTTTAAATCTGTAAACGTAGTACTATTGCAGAGAGATAATGTAAAAAATGAATTTCAAAAAGAGCTTACCACAATATATGAGATCGCTATTCAAGAACATGGCACTAATGAGCTGCTTTCAAAAGTACCAGAAATTACAAAAATCATTAACCTCAAAACTCAAATGCTCTAGCTTCTTTCAAGAAAGCCTGGAATCCTAATCACTAGAAGGAATTCTTCAAAACCTAACCAATTATAAACCATCTGACCCTATTCAGAGATCCTGAGATTCGTGAACTAAGGAAATCTGAAGGCATTTGGCCACCTCTTATCGAAGAATATGATTACTATCTATTATACGACCTCCACCAACCGTAGAATGACATATAAGGGCCATGATTAAGTTCATACGATCAGAAACTGCACCGGGTAAGGATATCATTCCAAGTGAATTCTTGAAATATGCCCGAGATGATGTATTTCAAGGAATATATTCATTAATTAAAAAAGTTTGAATCAGTAATGAACCCCCTTCGGAGTGGTTTGAAACTAAAAAAGTGCTTACACCGAAGCCAAAAAGCTCAAGAAATGTTAACAATTGCCGAAGAATTATTTAACGTTGATTTAACCCCATACCCGGGGTCTAGAGGCCATGGTACAAATTTTCTCAAAATTTAAATTTTTTTACGAGAATGGGTTTTGGAAAGGGGTTATATGAAATAAGAGACATGTTCGAATTCGGGGGGTTCGTCCTTGGATCAAGAATTCAATAATACATGTAAAGATACAATTATTTGATTGTTCTTAAATAACGAGTTACCCGCTTTACCGATCGCCATGAAATATTTACCATGTATATGTTGCATGTTCAGGACCAAGCCCACGATACTTTTGAAGGGGCTGGACCCCGGGTCTAGGGGCTGTGGTACAAATTGTTTCTCAAATTTAATTTTTTTTAATGTTTTTTCACGGGAATGACTTTAGGAAAGGGGTTATATGAAATTAGTGACATGCTCCAATCCGGAAGTTTGCCCTGGATCAAGAATTCATTTTTACATGTAAAGATACAATTATTTAAATGGTCCGAAATAGCGCTTTAGCTGCAAATTTAGACACCAAAAATGATATCTAGCGTGCGATTGTACACAAATCACAAATCAATTTATAGATTGTACACAGACCATACACAAATCATGCCTCTACTATAAATGATTTAATTATTCAAATTAATTTTATTAATTTAAATTTAAGACAATCTTTCATCACTTTAACTGAAGACAAATCTCTGAACACTTATATTATCCATACTAATAATCCATTTTTACTGGTTTGACATGTACTGTTTAGTGATAACCTATTTATCATATCCTGTTTTGAAATGTACCATAGTCAGCGAGTTCTAATTTCCACATAACTTCAGAAATAATTAACATTCTATTTTAATCCACTATTGCAACCGGCGACTTTTAATGGAATAAGTAGTTTCATGCTAAACGCCAATAGTTTATTACTTTATTTAGTTTATTACTTATATAATCAATGATTGTTTCATAAAATCAATTCTAGGAAAGGTACTAAAAAATATTGTACGTATAAACTGATTTACTTTGAAAAGTACTAGCGTTTTATATTTGAAAATAGCATCTTCTACAAGAAACATCCTTGAATTCAAATTATTGTACGTGTAAAATTGCCTTAGTTTGAAAAAACTTCTTCTGTTTTCCGAAATGTCATTTTCAACCACAGTTCGCGGTAAAACGTATCGAAGTGGACGTAGTTTTAATCGTTTTGAATAAATTAATATTAATTTGTGTTTCGGATGCCGTTGTTCTCGATTAGTTAGCTATATTGCAATAAAATAATTGTTGGTGATTATTTTCCAGGTATTAAATATTATTTCAAGTGAATATACATTCTTATTAGATTTAAGATTTCAGTTTATAAACGTGTTAATCTATGATTACTTTTTGATTGAAGATAACATTTGATTTTGCTTAAAAAAAATTCCGTAAAGACATTTTCAAACACAGTTCGCAGTGAAACGTATCGAAGGGAACATTAAAATCGTTTTGATAAATTAATACTAATTTCTGTTTTGAATGTCAGTCATTCCTAATTAATTAGCTACACGTTTCATTTTTGCTTAAAACTTCCACCGAAAAAAGATCAATTGGGCAGGTAACTGCAAAGTCGAAGAAGATTAGAGCCGCAAGGGTGGCTGGATCAAGCGAACAGTATGAAACACGACTTGCAAACGTTCGAAGCAGTAAGTACATCTTCTTCTAGAACTAATGAAACGACTAAACAGCGCGAAACACGACTTGCAAACGTTCGAAGCAGGATGTCTTCTTCTAGAGCTACTGAAACCATTGAACATCGTGAGGCCCGTATGGAAGTCGATCGGTTACGATATGGATGATTAATATAAACTTTTAAAGGTGATTTAAAGTTAGCAGCATTCAATTGCGAAAAAGACTATGATTACAATGTTTCAATTGGGCAAATGGAAAACATTTGTTTGTATTGTCATGCTTTAAAGTTTCACAATGATTCGCTTGGAATGTGTTGTTCAAATGGAAGTGAATTTGTCTCCTCTGGATGATCCACCTGAACCTCTTCTAAGATCTTCTCTACCTAAGATCTTCTTTGTTATGTATTATGTTGCCCCTGACTCTGCATTTTAATAAACCCCATAAATGTTCTATGGGGTTCAGGTTCGGGGACTGGGCAGGCCACCCCTCTTAATGCCATTTTCTCGAAACCTTGCCAATGTGCGGGCAGATTTATGGCATGGCGCGTTATCATGCTGGAATTTAACACTATCCATGTTTGTATCACAAAAAAGTGTTAAAAAAAATTCGTTCATGTATTTTGAAGAGTTTATGTGGCCCTCACACACGAACATTTCACCGATTCCAGAATTAGTCATGCAGCCCCAGACCATTATGCTGCCCCCGCCGTGTTTTACGGTTCGTACCACACACTCTGGACTAAGTGCTTCGCCTACCCGGCAACGCACAAAAGGCACACCTGGTGTACCAAAAATCTGAAATAAAGAAAATGTAGAGACTTCGGAAAACTAAAATATTTGTATCGATGAATTTTATTTTAAAATCATATTATTTAATATTATTAGGGCATAGAACTGTCAACTTACTTCAAAGTATGATTCGTCTGACCACACGATATTTGACCACCGATTTCTTCGTTGAAACTTTGGTATTTTAAGGCCCATTTACAATATATACCGAGCCTTCTTGCTTTTTTCGGAGAGCCAGGGTTTCCTCCTGGCTTTACAGCCTTTTGAACCATCTTCCTGAAGCCTTCTGCGAGTGGTGCGAGCAGAGATTGCTTTCTTAATTTCTACTGACAACTCAGCAGCGAGGTTTGAAGAAGTTTTTTTTTCTATTTTTTTAAAGCTTCTCTCACTAACTTTCGGTCGTTACGATATGTGGTGCTGCGTTTGCGCCTGGTTCTGTACCTATTACAGTGTGATCTACTGTGTGATCCATTGCACAGATCGGCGTGAACATTTCACAGTTTTAGAAATCTCTACTTGTGATTTCCCTTGCTCATGCAGAAGCTGTATCTACACACGTTGTTCTAAACTTAACTCTTTTTGTTTCGGCATATTGCAATAATATCACTTAATTTAACAAATCAAAACACCAAAAGAGGACTAGAACACTGGATGTGTACACAATGAGCGAAAGTAGCGAACTGACGAATAAATACAAAGGGCCTATTTTTTAATTCAACCTGAGCAAGCAGTGCGCTGTCAAAAAATACTCTGTGTTTTTTTATTCAACCTGAGTAATTTTACTCTGCACACTGCGTTTTTATTTGTGAACTGTGCTTACACCGAGCTTACTCGGTTCTTCAAATTTTACTCTGAAATTAATGTCAGTGTACGAAGAGTGTGCAAAGTAAAAAACAATTTTTAACTTTATGCGCACCGGATAATTTTACCCAGTACAACCTTTGCTCGGTGTACACTACCCGGGGTAAGCCTGCTTGCTCGGGTTGAATTAAAAAATAGACCCAAAATGAAAAAATGACAAATTTTATTGCACCAGATGGTTTATTCCCACTTTTTTAGATGTCTAAAAAATAATAAACAAACAAAAGGGGTTGTTTTCTTTTATACTAATCGTGTACGCCTCGTGTAAGGCTGTATATTATAATAGAAAGAGACGAAAATAGGCGCTATAATTTTTTATTTTGTAGTAATCTTGAGAAAACAAAATAAAACAGATTAAGTCATTTAATTGAGTTCAATAAATTAATTTAAATTCAAGTTATTTAGACATTATATTTAAACTAAACGCTATTTACTATATAGATATTTAAATTTTTAAAAAAAGGAACTAAAAATTATACATGATAAAGTAAACAAAAGTCCAAATAAACCCAATTGTTATATGTCATAAGTATGAATTCTTATAAAAATACAAAGTATAACTCAGAACTGGAACCTCTATGAAGTTCGCCCGAAAAATTATCCCGAAAAACCATTATAGTTAAATATGACAACACTATTATATATGTACAGAAAATTTTGATACTATCCTGATAGTCAAGTATATAATAATTAATATTGCTGTATACAAAACAAATACAGGGTTATCCAATTCGAGGTTGATAAAGTAGAAATCTGTATACCGACATCTGTCAAAGATAAACGTCAAGTACGCTGTCATTTATTTAGTTGACATTCTGCCATTTAAGAATATGGAGCATTTAACAATCGACCAACGCGTTAAAATTAATAAATCTGCTGATGCTGTTTTTTCGAACAAAATTTTCTTCAGTGATGAAGCTCATTTTTCGCTTGGTGGATACGTTAATAAGCAAAACTGTAGAATTTGGGGCTCAGAAAATCCACAATTGATTGTAGAGAAGCCATTACACCCGGAAAAAGTCACTGTTTGGTGCGCATTGTGGTCTGGTGGTGTGATTGGGCCGTATTTTTTTGAGAACAACCATGGACGAACCGTTACCGTCAATTCTGAGCGCTATGGCCGCATGTTAACCGATTATTTTTTTACGAAAATCGAAGATTATGATCTTGACGATATGTGGTTCCAGTAGGATGGAGCAACCAGTCACGTAACACGAGCAATTCGAGATCTTTTGCAAGAGAAATTTCCTGGACGTTTGATTTCGCGATTGGCTGATGTCAATTGGCCTCCAAGATCCTGTGATTTAACGCCTTTGGATTTCTTTTTGTGGGGCTACGCGAAAGATCGTGTTTACGCAAACAATCCTCAAACTCTTGACGAATTGAAAACTAATATTCGTAAGGTAATGGCCGAGATACCGCCCAAAATGTGCCGAAAAGTCATTGAAAATTACCTCAAAAGAATCAAGGCCTGTAAGAAGTCCCGTGGAGGACATTTGAATGATATCTTGTTTAACTAAAAATGGCAAGGATCAATCTGTAAAATGAAATAAAAATTACAATACATTCCGAATATTTTGTGTGTTTTTTTTAAGTTTACTTTATCAAGCTTGAATTGGATAACCCTTTATATCAGGAATTTAGCTATATAATGTATAGTAGTATTAAATTAGTATCACGAAATTTTCATTTACAATTTTTTGTACCATTTAACATTTCGCGACAATGTTTTATGTCACCTCGAAAATAATTACACTAATATAATTCACATCGATATTATCAAATTTACTAAAATATACAACAAAAAAATTAATTCAAATATTTAATATTAGAAAAACAACAATTCTCCCGCTATTCGTTTGGTAGTAAATTATTTGTTATTAAATTAATTTTTCGTGATATAAATTTTTGTGCTTCATTATCTTTTTTTGGTTTCGGGATGGTACGAACACCTGTCGCGACTTTTGTTTACTGAAATTTGCTGTTTTCTAATTTTTTTCGGTATAACAAAAAAAAAAAAAAAATGTTATTATAGTAAAAATGTCATGATAGTAAAAAATTTCGTAATGTCATTCAAAATTAGCGTAATATAGTAAATTTTTCGGGATGACATTGAAAAATGTTGCGATATTCGTTTTATATTGTTGCCATCGCATTTCTTCGGGATATTTTTCGGACTAACTTCACTGACATAGAACTGGAGCTGAGTTATTTTAGTGGATCTCATTTATATTAATAATTTAGAAAATCAATCGTAGTCTGTCGGAAAATTCCACTACGTTGAAATTAGGGTAACATTCAAGCGCCCTTTCCAAACGGAATATCATTTTCGATCCTGTAATTCAAATCGATTTTATTGCTTTGAGTATTTTAGTTTAGATAAATTCTTGATATCGTAGAGTTTGTTGGAAATTTTGATTACAAAAAATATTTGCCTTAGGATTACACAAACAACTCCGTTTTGAAATAACTTTAGACTTATTTGTTTGTGTCTACTACTCAAACCAATAAACTCGATTTGAATTTCGAGAACAAAAAATCATACCTCTCCCCCCTCCTTATGCAAATGACTCTTGATTCATTTTGTCGGTTTGGTGCAATAGTGACACAACTCAAAATTTTTAATTTTTCAGTAGAGCGATTTGAAAAAATCGCTCAAAATTAATTGTAATAACGGCGTTTTTCAAAAGTAAATAAAAATACTTTCTGATGAATAATTTTTTTTCTGTTCCTACATCCTCTACCGGATCCTAATTTTTATAATTCTTTAATATTTTGCAAATTTTCTTAGGGTAGGTTCCAATGTCGTAAAATGTTAATTTCTTTCGCGAATTGAGTGACATTTATATATATTTTTACCTAATTTGCTAGAAATAACTACATAAGACCGTATGTTCTGAAACAAAATAGTAAAAACATGAGATATTGGGAATCGTTTGATTTGAATATCTTAGAAATGAATGAAATTTGAGTTGTGTCTCTATTGCACCAAACCGACGATTTGATTCTGTCAACGTAAGGCTAATATTTTTACATATGTAAATTTTCCGACATAGTTTACGATATCCACCCCGAACGAAATGACTTATTTTACCAGAAAAAAATTCAGAAGCATCCGATGCTTATGGAAATGTCCTTTAGCTCACTTGATTGTTGTATGTGTCTAGCTAGCGCTAGGAGATGCAATTGGAAGTGATAGGGATATCCTGACTCTAAATTTCTATTGCCCACTACTGCTGCGGAGATCTGAAGTATTATTGCCAAAGTTGTACACTATTTAAAAGTGGTGAGAAAAATCTAATTTCTAGCTACATACCTATCTCTATTCTATAAATTCTCGATTCAGGGGCCGTATTCTTGAAATCGGTAGAAATTTTCCCATTCGGAATACAATTTGCTTTGAAATTTTCTCTATTATTCGAATTTTTCAAATTTCTTTTCTTTTTTTAAATTAAGAAACATAATTTTTCCACTTACTAATCGAAAAATTCCGACTAAAGCTGCGGGCCAATAGTCGGGTAAAAGTCAATTTTAAGTAAATTTTTCGGTAAATTCAGTTATTTTTCAAAAACTCTATGGCAAACTGATCGAAAAATCTGTTCTAAATCCGATTTTTAACATAGTAAACGATTTACCTGACTATTGGCCCGCAGCCTAAGTAGGTAAATCGATTTGAAATTATTCGCTGAGTAGGGAGACAAATATTAGTAAACTTGAAAACAAATTTGAAAAAATGATTAAAGTAGCCGGCGAAAAATTCGAATAATATAGAGAATTTCAAAGCAAATTATATTCCGATTGGGGAAATTTCCCCAGGAATTTCTTAAAGGAATCGAAATTTTCTATGCATATCAGTATGGATTTAGAGAAGATGCGGGTACTGATGTGGCTCTTGTTGCAATGCCAAACATGATTTATAATGCTTTGGATCGAAAGAAGTATGTTGCAGCCCTTTTTCTTGATCTAAAAAAAGCTTTTGATACTATTGATCAGAAGCTGCTTCTCGATAAATTATACGGTTATGGATTTCGTGGAGTAAAATATAAATTGATTGATAGTTACTTACTTAACTAATCGTCACTAATATGTTGGCAAAATTCAGATTTTTACACACAATACTGCAATATTTTATGAAACAAAAGTCCCTTCTACAATACAGAATAGCGTGAAGCATGATATGAACATCTTACTGGAATACTTCAAATTGAACGTGATCTCATGGAATTTAAATAAAACAAAATGTATGGTCTTTCATTCACCACAAAAAGTCCAATTGATTTGCAATATCTTAACTGTTTGAGTCCCAAGCAGCGCGATCGCGCTGTTGAGATTTTATGTCGAAAAAACCCAGCACATTTCGAACATTGTCGACAACTGACGGTGAGTTACCGATTGTCGAAGTCGCGCGCTCTGATTTACTGATGCAAGTACATCACACAGCTCCTTTTAATGTAAATAGTACATATTACAATAGGTTTGTCTCAATAGATTGCCTTTTCATATCATTCATTTCATCTTCCTCTCTCATTTAGCGAAAGCGCGGTTGCGCTGTTTGGGATTCTTCGACAGTGTTTTTTTAATACTCCCTAGGACTCAAACAGTTAATATCGTTAGTATAGGATTGGTTAGAAAACTCTCGTGTTTTGTGCCTATATAGTTATGTATTGAGATTTGAGACTGATGTAGTTTGCATTTATTCATGCCAGAATTCTTTATGGAAATATTGTTTACGGAACGGCAAGTCGGAGCAAATTGAAACCTCTCCATCATGCAAAATAAAAGTGTGAGAGCTCCCTTTACGATTTTCATCATTGGATTTATATGAAATTGAATCCAAAAGAATTTTGACATTGAGTGCGTTTTATGAATATCAAGTTTTATTATGTACAGGACATTAAATGTTTCTTCTACCTTATCTAGTTTAGAATTTTGCAATTGTACCCATAAATAAGATCAATCCGATTTTCCGGTCATTTACAGTAAATTACCTGAATCATTGAAAACCGTAATGAATATTCATCAATTCAAAAAACAATTAAAGATTAACTATAGAGAATTGGTAAATAATCACATTTCTTAAATTTTATAACTTCGATATGCTTATTACAGACGCATGCGTATGAGAAATATGATTATTATTATTATTATAATGTTAATTTTCCAGAAAATCCATTCGGGAATTGACATTGTAAATTATTTAATATTGTTTTATTATAATTTTTATCGTAACAATGTTGGTTCATGTTTTTCAATAAAAAAAATGTTTGGGGAAACCTTCGGAATAAAACAAACTGATTGAAACCTACTTCTTGAGTATTGTTTCCTCCGGAATGGTAAATTCTTGTGAATGCCCTTTTAATGGAATAAACGTTAAATTGGAGAAGCCATCTCCTCGTCCACCTCCAAATATCCCCGAAATAATTAAACTTCACTCCACAATAAAAATTTCAATCAGTTATCAATTTCGGGCTTTAGCAGTAACCCGTAAGAATCGGGCTGGTAGCGCCGTATACATGAATATGTATATAACCATGAATTTTGCCATTGATCTGGATCAATTGAAATAATAAAAAAATAATTTAATCAAGGTCATTATCTCACCAACTAACGAGTACACCACACCGTTTCAATGACTTATCAGACATTACGATAATTAGTCTTATGTCAATGTTAACTTCGATGCAGTTTAAGTTTATTTTTATCATTTTCTTTTTGTTTGCATTCTTTATACTACCTACTAGTATGGTAAAGTGGATAGTAATAATTGTAAGACACGTTTAAAATGCTTTTTACGTGATATCATAACAATTTACAGCAACTTTTAGTTTTGTATTTTAAGTGTTTACGAATTAATGAAATTTTATAACATATGTTTTATTTATGACGACATGAGCTAAAATTAAATTTTTGCGCTGGCCAAACTTGCAACGTTAATGACACTACTTCCGCACGTTAAATAATTGTAACCGCAGAGTGAACCAAAATGTTATTTCCCTATAGTGTGATAAAACTGATCAACCATGAGTTTTATGACGCAAAACATGACTTGGATGGATTAACAATTTTAGAATTTTCCCACCAATCACGAGTCGCCAAATAAAAACCAGCTTCAAGTTTGTACGCATTATAATTATAAAATAAGTCGTCAATTGATCTTAAAATGCGGCTAAATAGTGTCATAAAACAAGAATCCAGGTAATAAGGAAATTAATGATCAAATTTTAAATCACCGTGTGCTGTCATAAACAAATGTAAATTTCTGCGATTATCTGGTTTACAACTTCGTAAACATTTAGGATTACGCGTTCGTATAATTTTTTGCACACGCAAAATTAAAATTTGCTTGGAATTTTATTATTTAATCTACTTTACTTTTATGGTAATAATAAAATGTTCGTAATTAAAATTTAATATAGTCAATGTTAAATCTTTGTAATTTATGATTTATGCAGCTGATTATATAATTTAAATTGCACAGGAATTATGTATGATAGAATCATATTAGATGAAGGTTTAATAATACATGAAATCATATATGCTCATATTTAGATTAGATGATAAATTGTAATTGATTGTAAAACTAATTTGCAGAATAAACACTTGAAAGTTTGAAGAAACGGTAGGTAGAGTTGCTATCATAAATATCTTACTTTAGATTCGAAAATTCATTAAATACTAGATGAGAGCGCAATTGTGGAAGCTACATCCCACTGGAGCTACATCCCACGAAGGGATTTGGTGCCATATTTTATTTTAGGTTGTAATATATAATCAGACATTTTCGGATTAATGTTTGTTTAGTCCAATGAATCCTAACCAAGTCCTAGATATGCTAGGGAAAGATATACAGCTGCGGGATGAGGCACACTGATATGCCGAGCTGAGTGGGGAGGTAATCTCGTATCCTTCCATTCTAATTATTTTGCGAAGAGTAACATAAGATCAGTAAAACATATTGGGGGATAAAACACAATAGTTCCTAATACAGTGCGGGATCGTCTTCTCTAGTATTTATATATTTAATAAAGAAATTTGTTTGAGCTGATATCTGTACTCTACCAGTCATATAGTTGGGTTTATCCACCGATCTCAAAATTGGTGACCGATCGCAGTGGGACAAGTAAATTGTATTTTAACATTCTGCCTCTTGATGGAAATCGAACCCAACACCTTGGAGCAGTGAGGAAGCCGTAAACACGGCACTCCTTGTCTGGAAATACGAAAGCCCGTATAATTTTCTGAAATGTATAATATTTGAGCCCAGAAACAGCTGGAATATTTTATCATGCTTTTAGCAGACTTTGAAGGTTTGATCCGACAATAGAATGATCTTACCTAAAACTAACTCTCTAACTTGTCTGGTTCACTCAGATGATAATTTCACATTTTGAAATAAAACCCTTCTTGAAGAGATTAAGTTTCACGGCCTCTTTTCTTGGATCAGGCGTAATTTCGTTTTGCCATACCAATCGAATAAGGTTAAAAATTCCACAAAGTTATTAAGTGCGAAAATAAAATTTTTGGAATATTTACAATCAGCTTCAGTTAGAACAAATTTTCAGTGATCATCTCTACACTTGTTGTGTTGACGTCTGCCACTACAGTAGATGAAACCAATAATATTTGTATTTTTCCCCGCCGAAAGACAACCGAGCTGCATTAACTTCCGGGGTTTACTCTTAAGCTTTCGAGTAGTCGAGAATGGTAGCCGCCTGATATTTGACGGATGAGTATATGATACATTTTACATCTTAGACTCTTTTAACATAATGATCGATTTAAGTTTGGAATGTTTTACATGGATAAAATAAAGTTTCAAGAACATGTTTGCAACGTTGGTGTCGTGGGTGATCAGTAAGATAATTATTCCTTGACCTAGTTGTTGAGAATACGAAAAGGACCTATTTTTCATAAAAAATCGTTTCGACTATTGGTAGGTCTAGCATTGAATGTGAATCTGTGAATCTGTCACAGTCCTGGCCTAACTTTGTGGTCGGATATATATGGATCCCATCAAATTATCTCTCATTGTAAAACGAGCTTTTCCGGGACTCCGGTGTCTGTTACTATGTTTTGTTAAAAATCATAAAACATACTCATGATTACTAGTTTTTTTTTTTTTTGTAGATAAATTATTCAGAACATGATCATTGTTGCTTTGAAATTTATCAATATCATATTTGCAACATAAATCAAATCTGCACCATCATTTACCACCGTGAAATTTTGGGCAGCTGAATTTAAACGTGGCCGTATCAGCTTGAGTGACGATGGATATTCGGGACGTCCAAAAACTGCAATCACTGACGATAACATCGCTCAAGTTCATCAAATCTAGCACCATTTGGTCCGTCTAATTAAAAATAGAGAGATAGAAGAGGCTATCAATATGTCCAAAGAACGCGTTTGTAACATATTAAATCAAGATTTAGGCGTGAGAAAGCTACCCGTTGGGTGCCGCGTTTGCTCTCTTTGGACTAGTAACGTGTTCCAAGTTCCAACGAACATTTCCAACATTCTACTGGCGCAGTTTACGCGCACAATACATCACAGTTTTGGCATCGGCTAATTATTGTTAATGAAACTTGGATACACCATTACACTTCAGAATCAAGAATACAGTCAAAACAGTGGTCTGCAAAGGCGGAATCGGCTCAATAAAGAAAACGGCTGTTCTTTCGGCTCGGAAAGTGATGGTGAATGTTTTCTGGTACAGTCGCGTAGACAGTCGCGGAGATCTTAATCGATTATCTTCAAAAAGGGAAATCTGTTACAGGAGTATACTATTAACGCATCATTACTTGGCAAGCTGAAGTCAGAAACTGCCTCATTTCTAAATATACTGGTTCCACTAAGACAATGCGCCGCTCTATGCACTTCAGGGCCTGCCATGGCAAAAATGTACGAATTACGGTTTGAACTGCTGGACCATCCTGCTTACTCACCAGATCTAACCCTAAGCGACTTTTTTTGTTCTCCAAGCTGAAAGTTGCGTTCGGAATGAGGAAGTCATCACTTTCGTAAACAACTATTTTTCAGAGATAGATGCCGAGTACTATTTGGATAGGTTGAAGTGATGGGAGCATCGCTGTGAGAACTGTATAAACTTACAAGAAGACTATGTAGATAAATAAAAATAAATTTGAAGAAGAAATGTCTTGTATCTTTGTTATGTCGGAAACTCTTCAGACAACCCTGATATATCCAATAAAAATTTTGTGCCTCATTCAAATCGAAAACAATAGCTTGGGAAATTTTATTTTTTGTTTGCATCAAACGACTTTTAAAATTCTTTAAAAATACGTTTTTGGGATTTCTTTTTATTTTAGAGCAGAACACGTTTTGGGTGTAGTGGTACATACCAAACGTACTTATAAAATAATTTTGGGTAAATCTAGGTACCTGTTTAGCTAGGTATATTTAGAGAATTTATTATTCAAACTTAAGTCTAGCAATTTTATTCTAACTTAACTTACTACTGTTCTTTTATTTTAGGGGTTCATCCATTGATGTTCCTCAAATTTTTGGCACTGTTGCTCGGTTAGGCTTTTGTTGTGCAAACCGCGTGTCATATGTTATTTTAGCTTACATATACTACTTGTTTGTTTGTTTCTGTCTTTATTAACTTTACAATTTGTTCTGAGACCGAAGCACTCCCAACTAACCTATACTACAAACATGGAAGATGGGTCGTGGTTATGTTCATATTTATCACCGATCGTGATCAGATGATGACAAATCTCTTTTACAGCCAATAAGCCAGAGTACCGTCGAATAGAGAAGTCCAAAATGTAGACAATAAAATTATTAAAATCATTTTTATAACGAAATTTACTGCCTTAAACCCTCAAGGCAATTAGACAAAAAAGTAAACTCATATCTTTGAATCCAGTCATGGATAACAACGGAATGTGCTACAAAATTCAAATGTTACACCTGTCAGCTGAACGGTAGCCACAACGGTGACTGAACTATTAATAATGAACACCGTTGCACGTTGCACGGTGGCACTCAATTGACCGTGGCATATTTAACGACCAGATACTGGTTTGTTGAAGGTAAGCGTCGAAGAAATCTAGGAGGCAAAATTAAAATCCGTGAAAATTCATGTCATAAAAGTTATTTTTGAATTAACCTTAACATTTTATACCTCTGACTTCAACAACACTTCTGGAATCATTGATCCACCGAATACAATCACCAACTGTAGCAGCGAATCAAGGGGAAAACTCCCAGTAAAACTTGATGGTAACGATTAATTTTTTCGTTTTATAGTTATGTTTAGTAACTTTACTTACTTTCATTTTAAAATATTTATTAAAATGTTGCCCACAACTAAGCAAAAAGTAAACGCAAATTTTACAATACGGATTGTAACGATGCGTCATATAACTTGTCGATCCTGGTTCAACAGGATATTTTCTACTTGTTAAACCACGCGTCCATCGTTAGCAGAATCTCTAACTTGGTTGATTGGTGAAGCAGCACGTTGCCTGGTTAGGTGGCAGTCAGATTGAAGAGTTCTTTTCACCATCCAAATTAGAGCTTGAAGTGCTGCTATGCTAAATACAAAGAAACAAAAAAAAAATAAGAGGAAATCATACTCCAAATGCATACACACACGGTCCGTAAAACAAAAAAAAACTGTTGAAACTGCTAAACGAGAAACGAGTTGTTTGCTATGTCTGAGGTAATGGTGATCCGATATCTATGACCACCGTTCGTTACCCACCCTGTCACTTTGGATATTATAATACACTAAAAGGTGTATATCCCCATATTTGAAATGGAGCACAGAACTTAAACCATCACTTTAAACTTAATGACACATTTTTGACAATCAATATCACTAACACAATTTTATGATCATAGCACTATTTGAACACATTAACAATATCAAAATTTTGTTAGGAAATAAGAACATGACCCGAAGAAAATAGATATGTATTTTTTTTTCTCTATAGTATACCAAATCACAATTTTATTGAACAATGAGCAGAATCTATAATCAAACTTCAGTATTTAGGCAGAATCAATAAATAAATAATTTAATATAGAATATGTATGTAATAATAAGATTATAAAGGGTGGTTAGTAATATATTAATGTAAATAATTTGCATGCAAAATATAGTAACTTGTATAAATATATAAATATTATAATATAATGTAATTTTAATATATATAAATATAGATAATATAATAAATAATATAAATAAATAGTTTGAAACCGTACATATTATGCATATCTTAAATGACTGACCAACAAAATTTAGTAACAGTAAATATTTAAAACGCTAACTAAAAAAACAAACTTAAAATTATACAAATTTTTAATTTAAATTATACGAGGTTTTAGGTCACCCTGTTTTCCAGGCGTCGATACTTTCTTTTGGGAATTTTACTCTGTTGCGCATACCATGCGCATTCCGCTTCCAGTATATTTTATTGCATATACGGGTATGAATGTAGAAACACTTAATTGTTTTCTTTTGATTATATATATATGGGGAATCCCAAATTAGTCATTGGGACATTTAGAAACAATTAAATTTTTTCTTTTGTTAAAATAGCTCAGAAACACCTATTTTTTCCAAAAGTGTCTGGCCAGTAAATCAAGTTCAGGCATTGTACACGGTTTAGATACGTTGTTAAGTTTTAAATATCGATATTGACTTAATAAATGATAATTTATTATGTACAAGTTGTTGTTAGTCATCGGGACCGAAAATCTTAATAGTTCGACATCCACTCACATTTTATCATTTTTCTGCGAGATCTTTTGAAACCAATATGAAATTAGTACTTAACTTTTAGCTCAGATATGTGCTGATTAACAAATCAAGGTTTGAAATATATTATGCTACTTTATCTAAAGTTTGCTGAATATAACAAAAAATAATTATGTTAGTCATCGGGACAAAAAAAGTTAGTCATTGGGACACGTATGAATTTTCTTACAAAAAGAAATAATTTGACCTATAGGTACACCATAAGTTCATTATTGTATTTTTAAGATTTTTAAAACCAAATTTATTAACTTCATATAAATTTTTATTCCAACATATTTAATTAATGTTGACAAAAACATAGAATTCTAGGAAGATTCTTCCACCTTTTCTCTAACTGGATTTTATTTTAATTAATTTCTTTTTCAGTAATTAAGTGAATATCAATTCCTTTAATATTTGTCGATGCACATTCATAAAAGTCAGTGGCGTTAGAAATTTCAAAAGAATTCACTTTAACAAGAGAAGTTATTTTTCGTTTTACTGTCGCTCCAATGCCATCTACAGCTCCCTTACCATGACTGGTTGCAAAAAAGTTCCAATCGATGGGTACTCCAAAATCAGATTCAGCGAATAATACATTAGAAACACTATATCTATTTTTAAATTGTTGAACTGCTCCGTCAGAAAAAATGTGAATATAGCATAGATGTGGAAAACGTTGTTTTAACAACTGTATAATATGTTTTATAAATGACCATACTGATAATTTAACGTGACATAAGCAGTCACTTACTATTGCATAGGAAATTATTTCCGTTTTTGTCCAAATACAAGCTGTAAATAAAGTTATTTGGTTATAACTAAAGTGAGCAGCTTGAATTTCAATTTGATATATTGTTTTATAGTTTTCGGCAAAGTCGATCTGAGAATAAATTATGTTGATTTAAGTACAAAATTTTAGAAATTTTAGAAAAATAATACTCAAAGATACCTGAAGAAGTGCTTCAAACGGTTGTATATCATTTCTTAATTTATCGAAATGAAGCGATTGTACAGTTTTAATATAAAAATGTTTTTTAAATTTCGAAAGATTACATTTTAAAATGTTTAACAAATCATCAGTGGATTCAGAACAAGTCTCAATTTTCATTTGCTTTTCCACAAGTTTCCACTGTTTCCATGACGCATCAGTAACCGTATACTTAATTGGGAATAAATCCTCGATTTCAAAACATTTTTCGCAAACGCCAAATATGCAGTTTTCGTTATAATTATTGCAACATATTTCAGACACAAGTTTTTTCAGAGTTTTGGGGAAATCTTTAAATACTCTTCCTAAAGACGTCAAAATAAATTCTGCATTGGCATGTGTCGGGCAAACACAAACGTTATGAGGCATTTTAGATATAATAAATATCGCTGGAGGACGTAGTTTGAAAAACTTTGATATTCCAATTGCACAATTTGGATTATCATCTTTAGATAACTCGAATGCCTCTTTTATGCTAAACATCATGTGCCTGATAGGTATAAGAATTCGGTTTCCCTGGCTGTCTTTTACCGACTTTAAGTCGTTTTTAGATGGTGACACTCGACTTATATCATTCTTGTTATAAAATTCAACCACAGTTTTATTAGTTTGGACATATAAGCCTGTGTTACGACCGGATTGCTGTTTTGAAACTCCGTTTGGAAATACTTCTGCAGGAAACTTTGAAATCACACTTTCCCTTTGAGTCTGTGTAGCTGGTAAAGCATTTCTTACTTTCGCAAGTGCTTTGCCTAAAGTTTGGGGACACTTGTAATCAGCTTCTCGATAGTCCACAACGTTTTGCTTCCTTTGTCTTAAATTTTCCCGTTATTTTTGTTTTCTCTCCCTCGTTTTTACGGATAATAGTAAATAACTCCGAATTATTAGCAATTTTCGAGCGCGGTATTCTTTATTAAGTTTTCGTTTTTTTTCTAAATATATTTTATATTTATCTTCGTCCTGTTTTCTTTTTAAATAACATTTTTGCAAACGATTCCGTGCCATTTTAAAGCTACAATTTTTTATTTTTTATTCACTTGCAGAAAATTTTGTCCCAATGACTAACATTTAATTATTGCCTACCTTTATTAATTTTAAACTTATTTGGTGAAAAAAGAAAGTTATCGTCGCTCATTACAAGCTACGTTAGTTTGTAGAATATTTGAAATATTTAAATTATTATTACACAAAAAATAGTAATATTTTGTTAGGCATCCGGACAAAAATTTGAAATTAAAAAAAATTAAATTTAAAAGCAAGGAACTTACCGTGTCTATTTGAAATATAATTCTAGACTAACTTGGATCAAATTATTATTCGACAAGTCAAACATAAGATGAAAAATGAACGGTGAAAACTTGATCAATTTTTTAAAATATTTTAGTTGCAGAAAAAGGGGTTTACATTTTTGTATTTAACTTCCATAAATCCAAATAATTTTTAATTAATTTGCATTTATTAATTGAATTAGAATGTTAAAGAGTCGGAAAAAAGGTAGCATAAAAATTCGAAAGCTATTTTTAAAATTAAGGTTTTGGTTTCATTTAACGTGGAATTCCCCATATATATATATATATATATATATATATATATATATATATATATATATATATATATATATATATATATATATATATATATATATATATATATATATATCGCACCATGCGTGCAATAAAACTATAACTCAAAAACAAACTTTTTCAGGAAAACAGTTTTTCTCTGAAATTTTTAGTGTTAGCTCATAGCAAAATTAATTTTTAAAGCTTAATAATTCCTGCAGGAGGATCCGTATGAAAAAACTGAATATACACATCTGTAGAGCCTATTGCCCATATTCTAAAAATGCAATCATGCAATAACGCGATAAGTAGTACTTATCGTTTTATTGCACGCATGGTGCGATATATATATATATATATATATATATATATATATATATATATATATATATATATATATATATATAAATAAGTTAAGGTGAACTTGGAAAAGTTTACTTAAAAAAAATTATTTTTTCGGACTATGTCCGGTTTATTTTATTACCAACTTATATCTAACCAGTTTACATTTTCGATTTTATTTATATAGTGAAAATATTGCTGATATGTAAATTTACGTTATGAGAAATATGCTAGTGTACTTTGTACACGCGCATTTACATTTTTGATTATCTAGAATATTTTATATAAAAAGTAATTTGAGGTGTTGAAAAGTGTTGAAAGATGCACATTCCATGTTGATGCGATTGAAAGTAATTTGAGATGTTGAAAAGTGTTGAAAGATGCACATTCCACGTTGATGCGATTTCCCATGAAATGCATGTGGTGTAACTAGCTGACATGGCTGTATGATGTGCTTAACTTCTCCCCCTTTAAAAATCCTCGACCCGTGGATCAGAAGTTTAATTGGATTGGTTGTATTTCCAATGGTGGCGTTGCCTAATTTATATTTACTTCGTGATGTTCTTGATGTGAGTTTTGTGTATCCTTCTTCCAGAGTTGGTAGTCACTGTAACCTTGTTGTCCTTTGCTACAGTTTCCTTTTTAAATTTGGGTTTGTTTTTGCCTTGTATTTGTTTTATGGCAGTGTATATTGTTTCGCCCACTTCATAGGATTTCGGCTCACACTTTTTCACGTTTTCTCGTTGTATTTTGAGTTTTTGGCTATGTTTAATCCTTTCTATAAGGTCTTCGTTTACTTTTTCCTTATAGTCCAACAAGTTTTGGTAATTGATACGTTGTATTCTTCCAAAGAATATATCGCATGGTTTTTTCCCAATTACCGAGTGTATGGTGTTATTATACCTGTCGACTGCAATGTTGATTAGATCTTTTGTTGTCATGTCTTTGTATTCTGCTTGAATACATCTCAGAATTTCGATTACAGTTGAATGGACTCTCTCGATTGTACCATTTACTTCGCTCTTATTTGCTGGCGTTAAGTACACTTTCACTCCGTGTGTTTTTATGTAATTTGTTATGATGGGGCTTGAAAAACTCGGTTCGTTGTCCATCACTAGTATTTTTGGTGCAGTGAAGTAATGTAGCACTTTAATTATTTTATCCCTCAAGTGAAGAACAGATCGATCTTTGATGTGGAAAAATTTAGCAAACTTTGAAAATTTATCTACACATGTGATGAATTTCTCGTTCTTTATATCTATTATATCGATGTGAAGTATTTCTGACGGGTATGTCGGTGTTGGTGTTTCTTGCAACTTCGGCTTGTTCGGATGCCGATCATACTTATTCTCATTGCAAACCTCACATTCCTTTGTGTATTTTCGAATTAGACTTGCCATCTGTGGGAAGTAGTATTGTTCGAGAATCTGCTCCTTATTTTCCTTCCAATTCCGATGGGCTCTACGGTGTTCTTCGTCGATAATTCTGTATTTATTTTCTTCGTTGTTTAGGTCCCTTACCACTCTTCTCGTTAACCGTATTTTATAGTTGGTGAAGTCTTGCTGGTACACTTCCTGGAGCATTTGCATATATTCCTCTGGGATTTTTATGCCATTTATAAAGGTCGGGTGTAGTTTCTTTTTCAAAATGTTCCTTAGTGCCTCCTTGCTTATGTCGGGTAAAGAGATGTAATGCCGATGGTAGTTATGGTGAGGTTCTTCGTAGATATACATATCTTCTCCTCTTGTGAATATTAATTGGACCTTAAACACGTTTATTGGTGAATCGCAATGCCGAATGAGCTGGGTTCCGTCTTCATCTGCGCTGTGAACCGTTCCACTTCCGTCTTCATCTGCGCTGTGAACCGTTCCACTACTGGAAGATGAAAGATTATTAACTTCTAGTTTTAGCCTTGAAAAGGCATCCGCTACTTTGTTAGTGATCCCAGGTCTATATACTAGCTCATAGTTGTATTCTTCTATTCTGGCCTTCCATCGTTTTAGTTTACTATTGTGGTTTCTATTGCTGAGAGCAAACGTCAGCGGTTGGTGATCTGTAATAATTTTGATTTTTTTCGCTCCATACAGATAATTTCGGAGGTTGTCCAACGCCCATACAATGGCTAGCATTTCTTTTTCGTTTGTGGCGTAATTCTCTTCGGTCTTGTTTAGAGAACGTGAAATGTACGTTATAGGCCGATCTTTGCCTATCTCTCCTTGAGAGAGCACCGCGCCAATGCTGTGATTTGATGCATCCGTTGTTAGTATATACGGTTTCTCAAAATCAGGAAATACTAGTAGCTCCGCTGATGATAGTAAATCTTTTAGATGTTGGTACGCTTTAAGTTCCGTTTCGTTTAGTTTTATTGCAACTTTTCGTGATTTGTTTGCCTTTATCTGCGCATTTTCTCCTCGTGTCAAGTTTGTCAATGGCTTTGCGATTTTGGCAAAGTCCCTGATAAATCTCCTGTAATAAGAAGTTAAGCCAAGGAATCCTTTGAGCTCCTTGAGGTTTTCTGGTGGTTTCATCTTTTGAATTGCAATTACTTTTTTGGGATCCGCTCTTATTCCAGCGCTTGTTATTAGATACCCAAGAAACTCTGTTTCCTCCTTCAAGAATTCGGTTTTGTTAAGATTGACACGCAGATTTGCCTTGACCAGTTCGTTGAATATTTTTTTGACATTATAGAGATGTTCTTCCTTTGTAGTGCCGCCAAAAACGATAATATCGTCGATATATACATAGCATATCTTCCCTATGTATGATTTCAAGACGTCGTCAATCATTCTTTGGAAGATTGCAGGTGCGTTCTTCAAGCCAAATGGTAACCGGGTAAACTCAAATTTACCGTTCATTGTAGAGAATGCCGTTTTTGCAATATCGCTCTCTTTCATTCTGATGTTGTGAAATCCCGAAGTCAAATCTATGGTGGTGAAGTATTTTGAATTGCCAAGGCTTGCGAGTGTATTTGTGATATCCGGTATCGGGTACGTGTCTGCCGTTGTAACTGCATTTAATTTTTTGTAATCTATTACCATTCGGTATTTCTTTATCCCTGAAGCATCCATTTTTTTCTCTACAACCCAAATTGGGGAATTGTAGGGACTTTTGGATGGTCTTATGATACCGTCACTTAGAAGTTTTTCCACTTGTGTCTCCACTTCTTTCCTCATATTGATTGGGTAAGGATAAGTTTTTGTATATACAGGTTCCTCTGAAGTGGTTTTGATCTCTGCCCGTACACTGGTCTCGATGGTTTGTGTATCATCAATTGGACCGAATAATGGTTTGAACTTGTTGATTATCGATCGTAGGTTCGCCTTACTTGCTTCGTCCAAATGTTGGTCTCGTATTTCGATGTTATTTACTTGCTTTGATGTTTTATTTTTCAGAGGAATGTCTATTCCTGGTGATATTGTGATCACATTCCTCTTTCGGTCGATTACGGCTTCTACTTTCCTCAGAGTATCGTCACCGATTATTCCATCAAATGTGGTTAATCCAGGCAAAACAAAGAAATCGGTTGCGATGTCATTACCGAATTTCTTAAAAATTGGTGCGGTGATTTTATGTTTGATTAATACATCACCCGCAGCTGATTTTATAAAGAATGGCTTTTTTAGAGGTTGTGCGTCTTTAGCTAGTTCCTTCCTAATAAAATTTTTATTAGCACCTGTGTCGATGAGGAACTTTAAGATTTTGTTGTTTTGGCAGACATACTCTAAGTAAGGTATGCTAGAGAGGCTTCTTCCGTAAAATTTAATTCGAATTCCTCCTCATCTTCTAGTTGTTCTTCTAATTCACCATTTTCTTCGACGTACTCTTCGTATAACTTCTCATCCTGTTGTTCGATGTGGAAAACTCTTTGTTGTTTTGGTGAGTTAACGTGTACATCCGAACTACGTTCACGTTTGAAGTTTGGCCGATTCATATAATTTACTCTGTTTGTTTGTAACGATTCGTCGACAGACATTGGTACTGGTGGTTTTGATTGTTGTGGCCTTGGTGGTATGTATTTTTCCCGTTGTTGTTGGGTTATGCCGTATCCCATGTTCCTTTGCTGGATGGACAGTCTGGGTAGTGGTCTTGGAGCCTCTTGGTGAAATTTGTTTTGTTCGAAAATCTGGTTTACCGGAATTGTGACCATGTTGTTCAGGTTTCTATTGTGTATCGGCATGTTCCGGAAGTTGAGGTTCTGGATCTCAAGACAGGATGCGTATGCCTCTGGTAGTGTTGCCGGTCTCTGAATGGTTAACATCCTGGATATTTCGGTCGATAATCCCCTCACGAAAACATCGAGTGCACGATTTCTGTACATTTCGGTTAGTACAGTCATTGTGTCTTTGTTGTAGTTTTCAGTTTTTATTTTGTTTATTATTAATGATAGTTGGTGATTAACATTTGCATAAAACTCGTCTATGCTTTTATTGCCCTGTATTAGTTTACCAAGTTGGTGTTCCAATGTGCGCTGATCCCTTTTGTCTGCGTAGTGTAATGATAGGCAGTTCTTAATGTCTCTCCAATTTCCACCGAAAATATTGTACGAAATAAGTGCCGAGTCTGCCGCCCCTCTAATCTTCTGGCGAATGCTTTGAAGAATAGCTCGGTAAATGGGTTTATCTCTGACGATTTCGTAGTCTTCCAGTATCCCTTCTACACTGTTTACCCACGACACGTAGTGTAGTGGATTTCCGTCGAAGATTTGGAGTTCTTTTACACAATCTGGGAGTTTACTTATTTCCCTTAGATCGTTTTCGTTTTTTGGCCCATTTGTTGTTGTGTTATTACCGATGGGTTGCTCTTTGGCTTCCAGCCGTTCCAATCTTTTTTCTATTTTGTTTATAACCTCTATATGTGCATTTAGTGCACCAGTTAATTGAACGATGGATGCTTGAATTTGATCCATTGTAGCCATTGTTTTATAACTTTTTGAATTTATGTTTTGAATTATTATTCAGCAACTTTTAATTACTAAACTTATTATTAAAGAAATGTTTATTTTTGGTTGTTTATTATATTTTTGTATTATATTTAATTTATTATTCAGGAATTTTATTATTAATGAACTTTTATGATTTTGTATTATATTATTATTAAAAAATTTTATGATTACGATTTGTAATTATTTATTAGAATTTAATATTATTATAAATTTTTAACTTACAATATTAAAATTGACATGAGGATCTCTCCTGTGGTAAATATTTGCCTAGGGATTAGCGTTTCCCTTGAGCTATGAGGATTTCTCCTATGGTTATGTGTACAGGGATTAGAGTTTCCCTGGAGATATAAGTTAGCTGGAGTGTCACCTTCCCCTTCTTTTTCGTATTATTGTTTCACTTTTGTATTATTAAGTTAATTTTTAGTGAGGGATTTCTCCTGGGTAATTGTGAGTCTGAGGATTAGAATTTCCTCAGAGGTCTTTAAAGTGCACACCGGGTGTTGTACACTTGAGTTAGAGTTAGCTTCTTGTGATCCGGATGACCTGTATTTTTCCTTTTTAGCTGCTAGCGTTTATATTTGCTGGCGGCCTACTGCGGTACGATTTTCACTCACGGTAGTGTTAAATAAATTAGCTATGTTCTCGCGGGTATAGCCGTATTTAATTATGTTCGTAGACGAATTTACTAAGTTCTCATGGGATTAGTTACTATTGTCTTTGTTATTATGTTCTCGTGGGTATAATAACTTTGAACTGTTACACTTTCACTTTCACTTTCACTTAAGTCCCTGTTTCGGCGCCAGTTAAGGTGAACTTGGAAAAGTTTACTTAAAAAAAATTATTTTTTCGGACTATGTCCGGTTTATTTTATTACCAACTTATATCTAACCAGTTTACATTTTAGATTTTATTTATATAGTGAAAATATTGCTGATATGTAAATTTACGTTATGAGAAATATGCTAGTGTACTTTGTACACGCGCATTTACATTTTTGATTATCTAGAATATTTTATATAAAAAGTAATTTGAGGTGTTGAAAAGTGTTGAAAGATGCACATTCCATGTTGATGCGATTGAAAGTAATTTGAGATGTTGAAAAGTGTTGAAAGATGCACATTCCACGTTGATGCGATTTCCCATGAAATGCATGTGGTGTAACTAGCTGACATGGCTGTATGATGTGCTTAACTTATATATATATATATATATCTATATCTATATAAATATATATATATATATATATATATATATATATATATATATATATATATATATATATATATATATATATATATATATATATATATATATATGTATATATATATATAAAACAAAGTCGGGTTAGTTACACCATTTATAACTGAAGAACGGCTGGACCGATTTTTATGATATTTGTTTTGTTGGATTTGACTCCGTTCCGAATAGCATAATAACTATTAAAACATTGGAAAAATTCACCAAAAAAAAAATTTATCAAGAAAATTCATTTTCTCATATATTTAGTACATTTTGTTTTTTTTATTTTGTTCGTCTCAATACAGTGGTGATTTAGGAAAAAAGAAAAGTCGGAAAAACTCAAAAGAGAAGCCCCAAAAATATAATAAAAAAACCTTTTTTTAAATGAATTTTGTAGATGTAGTTTGTATGTGACGAGTGGTGCAGTGGTTAAAGCTTCGGCGCTTGGACCGCAAGGTACTGGATACGAATCCGACTGGAGGCTGCATGCACATTTACCATTTTATTTTTTATCCAATTTTTTTTTATTTTATCTACTTAGCTATATAATTCATGATGGAAATGGTGGATTATTTTTCTTCGATGCGCCCGGTGGAACTGGGAAGGTATTCCTCATATCATTGATGTTGGCCACTGTTCGTGCGAGGTCCAATATTGCTGTAGCAGTTGCTCAGCGTTGAAAGTGTCGTTAGACCTTCAATCGACTGAAAACCCGACTTGCAACATTACGAAACATTCAGCAATGGCGAAAATTTTGGTAGCAAGTAAAATCATCATCGATTATGAATGTACAATGGCGCACAAATGCGCATTTGAAGCATTCAATCGAACTATGAAAGATATACGCAATGACTCAAGATGTTTTGGAGGCGCAATGATTCAACTGTCCGGCGATTTCCGTCAAAAAATACCAGTGATTCCAAGATTGGCCGCTGTCGATGAAATAAACGCTTGCCTCAAATCATCGACTCTGCGTGGCGCTATGTGATGAAACTTCAGCTGACGACACACTTGCGAGTTGCATTGTTGAACCAGAGACAACCTAACAGAGATATTTCATTCTATGTAAACGTAAAAATTTAAACTGCGAGCTCATTTTCTGTAAATAGCCGCATACAACCAAAAATATTTTGTTTTTTTGCGTTAACGTATACGCACTTTAACGAAAAATGACAGATACAACGAGGACATTGGAATTGTCAGAAATATATTTTGTTTTCATTTTTTAGCTCGAACGAAAGATTTCTCCAAGCAATTGCTGACTATCGGTAATGGCCGTGTTCCGGTCGACGAATCGAACAGATTTATTTAGTTTCCTCAGAACTTTTACAATTTTGTCTCAACGAAGGACGAGCTCATCAACAAAGTGTTCCCGAACAATATTACTAACCACAAAAATCACAATTGGGTGAGTGAACGAGTAATTCTTGTGGCAAAGAACAAAAATGGGGATCACTTAAATTTCACAATTCAAAATCTAATCGTCGGTCCACTTCATTCCTTCAAATCTATCGACTGTGTGACAAACAAAGACGAATCAACCAACTGTCCAACTGAATTTTTAAACTCATTGGATCTGGCTGGCTTGCCCCCGCACAATTTACAACTGAAAGTTGGTGTGATGCCGGTAATCATCATGCTGCGAAACCTGAATCAACCAAAACTATATAACGGAACGCGTTTTATTTTGAGAAATCTCAAGGAAAGTTCAAAGGTGAGGAAGTTCTCATTCGGAGAATTCTGATGATTCCAACCGATATGCCATTCGAGTTTAAACGAATTCAATTTCCGATTCGTCTTGCATTCGCCATGACGATCAACAAATCACAAGGCCCATCCTTGAGTGTTTGTGGCCTGAATCTGGAAAATGAATGTTTCTCTCACGGCCAATTGTACATAGCATGTTAACGTGTCGGCAAACCATCCGCTTTGTTCGTTCTCGCACCTGACAATAAAACAAAAAATGTCGTATATCACAAGATGTTTTACTGAATCATTTCGAATCAATTCAATAAAACGAAATCCTTGCTGCCACGTGAATTACATTCATTTCAATGTAGTTAAAATATATTTTATTTTGATTGAATTTAATTAATTTGGAGTATTCATTTTATCCGCCCCGGAGGCCTCGGGTTCAATCCCCGGTAGTGACAAGCAAAAAATTGCATGGCTGGTTTAGGATCAATGAATTAATCACTCATTAGTCATTATCCGAAATGAAAATATGATTATTAAACCTCATTTAAGGCGGCCAAATCTCTTGATGGGGTATAGTGCCAGAGAGAGAGAGAGAGAAATTCATTTTATCTTAGTAAAAAAACTCAATTTAATTAAGCTATAATAACTTTAAGCAACATTTATTGATTTTGAGGCGGTACGAAGTTCGCCGGGTCAGCTAGTATATATATATATATATATATATATATATATATATATTTAGCCGCGAAGAACCACACTGCGGCTGTGGTTTAATGCTCGCTTTGTTTATTATGGATTTCGTGTATCCAGGCAAATTATAACATAAGAATTTATGACTTACGGTTTATTTACGGCCTTCTTTATAGGATATTGGATCTTTATATCCGATACTGGAAAACCAGTGGGTTCTTCTAGATATGCAACAAAATAAAATGAATTGGTATTAACACAGATTATATGTATTGTGCTTGTGGTTTTTCACAAAATTTAAAACAAATATTTAGTTTACCTTGGCTTATAATAGTTTTATTTTTTTATACTCGAGTGTTGAAGCTATTTTTTTTTTTGGGGCAGGCACTTTTAATTTATTATTATTATTAGCCAAATAAAAGGCTTAAATAATTTTTGTTTTCCGAGCACGTCTGTCACTTACTGAACCACGATTATAAATGAACGATTTATTTTAAATTCTATAAATTGAAACGCACAAGCACTACACCAAATACAAATTTATGGTCCTGTATTAGAATACAAATCGAGTACCGATCACACAAAACTTGTATTTGTTTCTTCTGTTCTAGGTACAAGTTCATGTATTTTTATTGATCCGCTATAATCTGAGTTTAACGCAATAACGCAGCATTGGTTAATTGGTTTTTTATTTATTTATTTAAAGAAATCTATTTTGTAATATACATGTATGATTTCAGATTATTTACAGTTATAGTTAAAATTATATTACAACAAAAAACTTTAGAACAGAAAAAGAAAAATATAAACCAAATTTTGGTTTAAACAATTAAAAATTTTGAAAAAAATCTTTAAGGATATTTTTAAAGTTGTCCTTTGATAAGTTGAAGTCAAATAGGTCGTCGATTAAGTTGAAAGATTTAGACATCCTATTAATGGGGTTGTTTTCTCCATAGTTGGTGGAATGGAGTTCAAGTGCTAAGAATTCATGGTTTCGAAATGTTCTGCATGGCACGTGAATTGATATGTTGTGTTGTGTATACAGTCGATTAAAAAAAGGTACCAGATGTAGGATCGATGCGACGCGGGGAAGCAATATGATTATCGAATTTGTTAACAATTTAATTGTTACAGGATCGTCAAATAACAAACGTTTATAAAAAAAATTAATGAAACCTGTAAATTAGTTTTGAAAAAAACTTTTTGTTTTGAAAATAACACACTATAAAAATACAACAACACAATACGAAACGAACAGCACAAAGTCTGAAAATTTATTAAAACGAAATAATTTTTTCTTTTCCTTTTATAGTCGGACGAAAAAATATATATATATTTTTTTAAACGGCCATTAAACGTATTCCACTCAGAATCTATGAGTGTACTGAATAAATTCTACTCAAAAATCATCCGACGCCCAACCGTTTCGGAATGTCACTGATGTCAATTGAAAGGCTAAGTCCATAGGTGTCTTCACTATATAATGAAATTTTGGTACAAACTCTACGATTGCCTGTTATTGCCCATTCAACGTGTGCCACTCAATGAATTCCATGAACGAGTTTTACTCAAAAAATGTATTACGACCCATCCGTTTGGAAATCAAACCTGTTCTAGTCAAAAGGTTAAGCCTGTAGAAATCATTCAATAATGGTGGCATTTTGGTACAAACTCAGCGATGGTACAAAACACATCAAATATCTTCTACTCAAAAATCTTTCGGCACCAATCCGTTTGGTATAAACTTTACGGTGGTCTGTTATTAAGACTTTAAAATGTGACACCTATTTTTTAAATAAACGAGTTTTGTTTATTCATATTTTGTCGATGGAAAATTTAATTGTTTGATCAAAATCGTTATTTGCATTTCGATGAAATATTTTTGGAAAAGTTAAATTTAATAATCAAACACTCAACATAAATGAATCGAAATCCAATTTGAATGAAAGAGCGAGTGAGCTGAATATCATTAGAAAGAGACGAAATGAATTTTTAATTTACTTCTTATTTGAATAAACATGGCGAGCATTTTATCTCTTTCTAATATCGTAGAGCTGTCTCTTTCAACAATGTGTTTAACAGTGTAAAAACTAATACATGCAATTTTCTAGAATATTCTTATTGGATTCGTATACATATTGCTGTTATTTTTTTGTTAGAAACTTCACACTCATTTTAATTCAGTATTGTCGATATCTTACGAACATATAGCCCTCGGGTTAGAAGGGTGTAGGATGGTGTGTTAAAGCAGCAGATTTATACAGCATACGATCAGATGACCCAATAACGGATGCCAATTGATTAATTATTCCTGTCGTGCTGTGACTGAGGACGATAGATACACACGATAAAATTTAGAAATCCTATACTTAATCTTAACTAACTAAAACTAATAAATTTACATTCTCATCTATATAGATAGAGCAGCGTCTAAAAGTAGTTTATTACTTGGCACCTGAGTCGTTTATTAACTAATCCTTTCCTTATATTACCTTCAATGTGAGGATGCAGGCAGGGCCTGGGCCCGCATAATTCTGGAGTACGATTCGTTTTTCAAATATGCTTTTGAATTGGATTACGCTTACTCTAGGAATGTGCTATGGTTAGTCTGTACGTCTCTTATCATATCATATCATATCATATAAACCTCCCTGTAAATATCATCTTCTCAACGCACATTTTATGTAAAATCAATTTTCATTTACTCGCGTGCATTTAAAGGCACAACGTAAAATTCTAGTTAACCTTACATACACGACTTAACTTTACCTTACATATACGACTTAACTTACTTTTATATAAAAAAAAAAAAACGCAAATTTCTCAATAAAAGAATTCGTATTCATTACATACTAACATACAGCATAACACAGATAAGTATTCAAGCTCAATCTGTGATCGTGAATATTTACAGCAAAAAATAAGTGCAAGTGATTATAGGCGTACGATTAATATTCATAAATTCTAAGCCTAGCAATAAGTCTCGCATCTTAAGTAGTTTGCTACCACGAACAAACAAAAAGAATTATAAAACTTTTACCAACTGACATTGTACAACAACAAGAAGCCTAATACCAGTGTAATGTCTAAATTATACAAAAAACCAATTTGCATATTCGTAAAATTCATGATCAAGTGTAAATTTTCTGCTATTGATGATGATGTTGTTTCGGTTTTTTTTTTGTATTTCGTCTCCTCTACGTTATCGATCTGTTTGTGGCGCGGCGAAGATCAGATTCTTAAAAAAAAAATTTCTTACACAAGATCGCATAAAGTAAAGTCAATTTTAAGTTAATAGTGTTACTTGTTATTCATATGTCGAACAGTAAAGATTACTACCTTTATTGAATTTACTAATAGTTTTTGTTATGAGTGATAATTTTTTTTTTTTTATAAAGTTGAGTAATTTTTAATGTGCGAAGTGTGAATATGTTTTTGTGTGATTTACTGTTGATAGAATTAAATATATAACGAGTGATTTGTTATTTGTTATACTATCTATATAAATATGAAAATGATTTTCCGAGAATGGAAAATTTTTGTTCTTGTTTTTATGAAATTGTGTAGTGATATCCCGACTAGTGATGGCAATGGCCAAGTGACATTTTTGGATTCACCAAAATTTCGACCAACGTATCGATTTTTTCGGGCAGTCGGATTAAATTTTAATGGTCGCAGTGGCGAGAGTCCATATGCCATTAACGTTAATAAAAATTTAAATGTAGGTGGTTTTATGGTTTAAGAATTTTTTCTTGTGAATTGTAGTTATTTTAGTGTATATGGTTTATGCAAATATTTTATTGAAATTTGCAAGTCTGCAAAATAAATATTATATATGCACATTAGCGAGTTCAGTATATTGGCAGAAATATTTAGTCATACATACGCACATATTATGGTTTTCAAGATCAATGAGATATGATTAACAATATACCGTTATAATTTAAGTGTAATTTGATGTATGTACAACCAAATTATGTACGTTTTCCGCATATTCCGCCAATTATGCCGTGTCGTTTTGCGTGTGTATTTTAACGATAATTTTCTTAAACTATAAGGACATCTTTATTAGTGTAATATGGAATCATCGCGTGTATAGTTTATCTTTAAATCCAATAATGCATTTTATACGAGGTTGAAGTAGATAATTAAGAACAGAGCTGGACCTTGAAGAGTAACGATTCATTTTTAAATTTGTATGGTTTTTCGAACATGATTTTAATGTTATGGTTTTTATACTCTATTTGTATCACGTAATAATTTGAATTAGATAATTGAACAAATTAGGGATAGGGTTGAGGTAGGCTACAAAATCCTACGCCATGATCGGGCCACTGGCAGAGGTGGAGGTGTGGCTTTGTATTTTAAATCTAATTTAAACATAAGGTGCGTTGATCTAACAGTTTATTTTCCAACCATTTTTCTTAGTGGTGGAAAAACCGCTGCCAAAAACTAAGCGCACTTTTGAGTTGTTCTGGACCAAAACTAACAGAAAAACACCGTTCCATAGAAAAATCTAGGGGCCCCGGGTGTTTTAATAAACAAAATTTGTGAAGAGGTCGGTTAACCATACGATACGCAAATTGACCTCTTCACAAATTTTGTTTATTAAACAACATGGGGCCCCTAGATTTTTCTATGGAACGGTGTTTATCTGTTAGTTTTGATCCACAGCAACTCAAAAGTGCGCTTAGAATTTGGCCGCGGTTTTTCTACCACTAGGAAAAATGCTCGGAAAAACCATGCGATACGGAAATTGGCCTCTTCACAAATTTTGTTTACTAAAACACCCGGGGCCCCTAGATTTTTCTATGAAACGGACATGTTAGTTTCTTAATTAAATCTGAAGTTTCTCTGTTATTTTAATGTAGTATGAAAGGGTTTATGTAAAATTATAGGCAATGAAGCTATTCTATATATTACTCAAATACGAAAATATATAAATCAGTATGTTAGTATAATATTTACAGAACACCTATTTATTATGAATATTCGTTATAAGCAGTTTTACAAATACAGTCAAACAAATTTAATGTTTTTGTTTATTTAGGCGAGTTTAAGAAAAACTTCCGACGATTGTGCAAACACATGAAGTTTTTCCTAAATAATCCTATTTCGATTTTTAGAATAGTTTAGGAAAATGTTCCCGCGAATTAAAAAATGCCTATTCTCATGTTATAATTTTGGGTGATTTTAATATTAATTTAAATATTCCTGCTAATCGATTTTCCAACAGTTTGATTAAGCTTAATTTATTTTTTATGCCTTTACAAGAGAATCTAATTTTATAGATTTAATTATTATTAACTAACTGAATTACCCGGCGTTGCACGGGAGAAATTAAAATTACTTTATAGTTGCAATCGTATATGACAGGAATTCATATGTCATTTATTTCATATTACTAACATGTCACTAATTTCATATAATCCCTTTCCTAAACTCATTCCCAGGAAAAAAATAACCAAAATTGAAATTTTACGAAATATTTGTACTGAGCCCCTAGACCCCGAGGTCCAGCCTTGACTTTTCAAATGCAGAAATCTTCGCAGATTTTCCTGCAAATTTTGTACAGATTATGTTATTTACTTTATTATGTTTTTAAATCAATAGCTGTAATTAATCCGCAAAGCGTCTCTTGTTGCTGGTTTATCAGCATAATCCGATGACTTTAAATAACCCTTCTGAAAGGAATCGAAAGTGGTCAAATCTCAAGACCTCGGCAGCCAATTAATAATGCGTTCATCGTAACGCTCGGCGATGAACGATATTTTTTGCCTTTCTAGAGGAAAACGAATAGCACTGATGGTTTACCTACTCTCGAGTACGCCACGTACAACTGCCCATGGGAAAAACACATGCAAATTTAAATACTGACAGGTTCCTCGATATGTTACGCACAGCTCACAATTAACATTTCGTAGAAAGTTAAATGAAGTCGGTCCATGAACATTAACTAATAACAAAGGCAGGTAGAAAAATTCAACATTGCTCGGATAAACTGTGTAAATGCGCCCCAATGTATCACTTGAATATACATATCTCGGCATCTCTGAGTAAAGCACTGTTCTTGCAAATGGATCATTTGCGCATGTAACGAAGAAGCTTGTTAGCGTTGTTGCGGATGGTCATTGGTGGTGTAGACTGCCGTGAAATAAGCTGGTTGTCCATTCTACAAGTGCACAGCTAAATGGACCCCAGTTGAATGACGTCCGTCTATTGAGAATGGAAAGATACTCATCACCGTCTCATTGATGCTGACATATCTTTCCATTTGATACTGACGTACTCACAAACGTATATGAACTTGACAGAATTCAAGTACTCAGCATTTCAATTTCGACCCCCATAGAGTACATCCAACATCGCATGTCTCCGAAGACCCGATACTTCACAATGAAGTCCATGAGAGCCTTGAGTTTCTGCTTAAATACTTGTGATGTAATGTCGTGGCGATCGTTGGGTGATTAACCGGGTAGTAACAGCTGCGTGATTTCGATCCATTTTGGGTTGCGAGTGCAAGTGATGAATAAGTTTGGTCAACCGTATTGGCGTACGTAGGTCATGCATCTTACGGGCTTCCAACCGGATCCGCTCGAAACACGATATTTCAAACGCGATATTTCGAAATGAGATATGACAAAACGAGAAATGGTACAAAACGCGATATTTCAAAATGCGATATTTCAAAACGCGATATGGTACAAAACGCGATATGGTACAAAACGCGATATGGTACAAAACGCGATATTTTAAAACGCGATATTTCAAAACGCGATATGGTACAAAACGCAATATTTCAAAACGCAATATTTCAAAACGCGACATGGTACGAAACGCGACATGGTACAAAACGCGATATTTCAAAACGCAATACTTCAAAACGCGATATGGTACAAAACGCGATATGGTACAGAAGAATGTGCATTGCGAAGCGACAGAAGCGCAGCGACCCGCCTGATATCACCCGGTCCTATACTCCCGCTTTTATCGATTTTTAAATTCCTATAAACTGAAATTTTTTTCTAAGGAGCGGAGCGACTGGAGCGCAGCGACCCGCCTGATTTAACAACGGGCTGTATACTCCCGTTTCTATGGATCTTTAAATTCGTATAAACTGAAGTTTTTTTTTTTTTAACTAGGGAGCTAAGCGCTCACCTGATATAACCCGATCCTATACTCCTGCTAATATCAGTTTTTAAATTTCTATAAACTGAAATTAAATTTCCCCTTTTCCAGAACGTACGTTGCGAAGCGACTGGAGCCGACCCGCCTGATATAACCCAATCCTAAACTGCCACTCCTATAGATTTCTAAATTCCTTTAAACTAAAACTAAATGTCTCCATGTGGATTATAAAAAAAATTGAAATAAAATAATTGAAATAACAGTAAATTTTTTTATTTGTATAAAAGTTGGGATTTGGGGCGGTAGCTTTCAATCTTAAGCTATAAAATGATTTAAAATAATCATAAAAGCATTTGTGCTTCGAAAAAAGAAAATATTTTTTCGCGTTTGGGTTGTCTTTTAAGACCATTTGGGACATTTACAGCCACTTGGGATCATTGAGAGCTATTTGGGGTCGTTTCTGGATATTTTCATGGCCATATTCATAATCAGCATACAAAAGTACCTTAGTATACCGATTTTCAGAATTTTTGGAGGTATATAACCTATTCGGAAGTATAACCACGCAGTTAAAATTTTCGGCCGTCAATTGATATCAGGTGCAAATTGAATGCAAAATTGTATTTTATGTTGGGCATTTCTGTATCTTGGACACTTTCATTCAGTCCCTTGAAATTTCATATATTTATGTTTACAAAAATGGTAAAAATATTCTGTATATTGACAACCTCTTTATATTATAACTTGGACACTTTGAAAATTTTCGTCTAATCTTTAATAAATTACTCTTTATTGGACACGAACACTTTTGATCAATATCAGTAATTCGATTTAATGATAAAAAATATCACGTTTTGTACCATATCGCGTTTTGTGTCGCATCACATTTTGAAATATCACGTTTCGAAATATCTTGTTTTGTACCATATCGCGTTTTGAAATATTGCGTTTTGAAATATCGCGTTTTGTACCGTATCGCGTTTTGTACCATATCGTGTTTTGAAATATCGTGTTTTGAAATATCGCGTTTTGTACCATATCGCGTTTTGAAATATCGTGTTTTGGAAAATCGCGTTTTAAAATATCGCGTTTCAAAATGATAAGTCGGCCTAAATTGTTTACATTTCAGAAAGCAATGATGCCAATGGTTCTAGCGGCGGTGTCAATTTTGAAAATTCACCTCTCCACTCGCACAACATAATCCTGGCGGTTCGTGTCGAAACCGCAAACATTGCAATGTTGACAAACCGTGCTCATTGTTCCGAAGTCAATCAATATATTCGTGGCATAATCGACTGTTGGATCATATCTGAACGCCTAAAGTTCATTTCGAATTGTCACGTTTAGCCGTCTGTTTTGTCGACGTTTCAAATTGTTTCGTGCGTAAGCTTTGCATGAGCGAGTCGAAGTCGGCTGTATCCGTTGTTCTGGAGTCAAAATGGACCGCGCTTGAAAAATACTACAGAAATCAATTCAATGTTTGCAACACATCAAATTATATCGAACTTAAATAAATTCAAATTGTGAATGGGCCAAAGATTCGACCAGCACCTATAACATACGGAACTATCGCTTTAAATTTAATTATTTAATTAATTTAACGTCGATGCCATCTTTGCCATTTTTTCATATAAAAATACTATCCAAATTTCCGACTTTCTCGGTGGATTTTCCCAAAATTTTCTTTAATACAAACCTTGTCCTGATAATTACGAACACAACAAAAAAATCTGCCAAATCAGTCGAGCCGTTTTTCCAGAAACTTCCGAGTTCTCCACTCTGATTTTCCAATTTTTCCCTTCTAAAAGACCATCTGGATCGGGTCTCCATTGGTCTGAACGATCACTAAATTTGGTACTTTCGATTAAAATTGTTGTTGTCGGAACTGAAATTACTTAAATTTTTCAGAAAATTCAAAATTATAAATAATTTTACGTGACGAGATTTCTTGATCCAGACAGACAGAGAATTACTGGCCTTAGGCCATATATCTAGTTAATTATGAATGTAGGAAATCAACTATTTTGCAGTTGCGTTGCAACTTTAATTTGTGAATTAATGTCTTAGAAGAGGTTATATTCCATTGCGATAGCTGATTTATGATTTGTTATTATAATAAGCACTTCAACGTAAACCGCTCAGGTAAACCCAATGAGATTACTTTCGACTTATTTCGCTATTCCCAGTCCCAAGCTCAAGGATTGGCAGTAATAATTTCTGAAACGACGGTAAGATCTGTAACGCGAAGCATTACAAACGTTCAATGAGCAATGCACATGTTCTGCAATACAAACGCATTTAATTAAATTATTGTAGGTGAGGTCTAGGAAATTAAAAAATGCAGTTTAATTTCTAAAGCGAAAGCGAGCGTTACGATCGGCGCAGTTTAAATGTTTTTCCTGAATATTTTTTTTTTCAAAAACAGCATCAGAGGCACTCTCAACAGTTAAAATCTCACTACTTGCCAAACACAAAATGGTCAAACGTTAAATACTTCTTTTAAAATGAGGTTGTTGGTGGTTCATGGTTTACATTGAAATAAACCCGTATAAATCCAAAAAACCCAACATTATACGATAAATTTGCAAGAAGTGCTTGATATGAGTATGCTGAAGATTATTAATATTGATTTAGGTCCTGCAAAATGTTATTTTGATCCTAGTGTTCACTCATGTACAAGAGGATAAAAAATATCCGGGTTTTTTGAGCTATATCGAGCGCACCCTATAAATCGGTATCTTTTTAACTCCACTTTGTTTTAGATTTTTTCGGTTTTTTTTTGACGACATCTGAGTTTTGTTTTGCTAAACTTGATTCAATCATAAACATTTACGTTAATATTTTATTAAAATTTAAACAACACTTTAGGAAATATATTAAATTCACTTGTAATGGAAATAAACGTTTAAAATACTGAACTGTCAAATGTATATACGAACCCAAAAATAAACACGTTCACTCGTGTAATAAAAAAAAAATAATTGGGATATTTTACTGAAGCGAAGTTAGCCGGGGTAAAATATGTCAAAATATACCGATTTTTTATGTCAGAAAACCATCATTGAACACACGGGATGGGAATCCAGTGTAATTTCAAGCTGGATTCAATACCTTGTTTCTCGAAAATTCATTACTTTTGATTTCTTGCCAATATCAAGTCTGGTCCATACCGTAGATGACATTTAGTTTGAAACTGAAAACTTAGTTCGAGGTCAATTTTGTTCAAAATCCGACAAAACAAAACATAACGTTTTCGTATACGTATAAGGAGTATAGTATACAAATTTATATAAGTGTGTGTAATTTTTCTGTGATTATGTTTGTTTGTTTTCTGCGAATGTATCTATCAAAAATTATGAACCGATACAAATCGGTTCAGCTTTTTGGTGCTTATGTCCTTTTTGACATCTCACCAAGTTTTACCCCAGATTTATCAAATTTATCAAATGCTGATTAGAAATATTGTGAATATCTATGAACGACTGGAGTAAACTAACCATCGATTTAGTAAATCGAAAATTTAGACAAACAAATCTGTGCCAGGCCATACAAGTTGCGTAACAAAATAAAATTAACGTTTATTTGAAAGCTAACATTAAGAATTAACAGTGGCATTTTTATAAAAATTCGAACCATATATTGTTGCGATTTTAGCAATGGGAATTTTCGTTTAATGTGTCAGAGGTGATACCCATTTCGAGCCGATCTACGATTTGTCATTAAAACAAGCACTCCAATGTTAACCGCTCAAGTTAATCAAAACGGGGTTCGAAGGGTGCTTCATTTTGAGACCATGAGTTGAATAGACTGTACAAAGCGGTCCAAAAGTTGCTCATCACTTGACGCCACCCTTTCCACACAAAATCAAATAATATTAGGATTACGATAAGAACCTCTTTATGTTAAGCTAAGAAAGTGTAATGCCCACATGAGCAAGGCAGGTCTACTTTTTAAAATAAGTAGTTGGTTGTTCATACAATTCCTTCTGGCTAGACCCATATACATTTCCATATATTTGTATAATGTAAATGGATTTTAGTATCTCATTGCAGCGTATTTCAGATATATATTTTGATTTTTTTTTTGTTCTCAGTGGTTTTCGCATGTGCCGAACTACCTGAGTAGGTAGTGTAAAAATATCATGTCTATTGAAATATTGGTGGAGTCAGTAAACTTGCAGAAAGTACTTTCGATTGGTAGACCTAATTACATTCCCGTTTATACATGATTCCCGTAGCATTCGTAATTGGAGGTTTCATAAGTCCTCAAACGCAAAACTTCGGCCACAACGTGGCCAAGTACAGACAGATAAACGATTTTAATTGCTCGATCATTAATTGATCTGTCGAATGGTTATTTTATTTTCATGCGTAAATGCAATTGTAATATTTCTTTATAAAATTATAAAAAATTTAACTTAAAAATGACCGACCAAATGTCACAGTGATTAAAGCTTTGGCGTTTGGATCGGGAACTACCGAGTTAGGGGATCCCGTTAGGAGCAGATTACGATCTGTGATGAAATGGAACACTTGTATGACCCCTGTCGAGGTGCAAAACTCATGGGCCGACCCATCTTCCATGCCAGTATAGCCTAGCAGTAGCATACAGTTATGCAATGTGCAGATGCTGATAAAATCGAACCTATGGCCATACATCCTCGAATTGGAGGGCAACGGCGTAAAAGTAAGGATGGAAAAAGCAAACCGCGAAAGAGGTGGGAGAGCCTTGGCCCCAGAACAGATTGCTAGGATAATAAGATAAAAAAAGTTAAAAATGAATTTAATTAAGTAAAAAATAATTGCTATGAATTATAATTATTAAAATAAATTAAAAAAATATATTTTTATGTATGTAATTACTTGAAAGTTGTCAGGTGACTCTTTAACATCAAAAAATCATGAACTTTTTGACAGTTTGATTTATTTCGAATATTTTTTCGATATTCGAAAAACTACCAGAGTACCCACTTGTGCCAGAAAATATAATTACCGAAAATGAAATATCGCAAAATAAACGCGAATCCGTCTGTCCTATATATATTCTGGCAAAAAAGTACGGTAAATGATCAATTAAAAAGCCCGCTTAGACGGATCAAACATTTTTTTTGCCGCTAAGTTGGCACAACTGTTCTCTATCTTGACGTGAAGTTTGAGTGCGATCTGTCATTTAGTTTGTTTACAGTGTTCTATTTTGTCAGTTCATCTCAAGTGTGTAAGAACAAAAAAATTGTCTCAAATTTTGTATTACAAATAGAATTTCGTGTGCCGCATGGCTAAAAATGTTACAGAACGCTTACGGTGAATCGAATTTATCAAAAACTCGTGCATATTAGTGGTACAGTGCATTCAAAGTGGCCGAGATGTTGTGGAAGATTTGCCTCGCTCTGGTCGACCATCAATGTCTTCAACTCATTTAGGTTTGAGAAATATAGCCGCTGAACTTTCTCTGTCTCACGAATCAATACGTATCATTGTACACGATTGTTTTGATTAGGCCGAACAACTAGGTTCGAAAGACCTACATATTTTCAAACACTCAAACGCTTAAAGGTTGCTGAAAACATGTGGCGTTATAGAAAAACAATAATAGTATGTTCGCAGCTCTGAAAAAATGAAACCATGTTCGCAACCCTGTCCACCGTTTTGAAAAGAACCTTTGTATATCGTCGGTAGGTGAGCGACAGTCGTTTTATTACCAACCACAGCACACTGCCAAAAAGAGCGAAAAATTGCGACCAGTTCAATGCTAACCGACATCGAGAGGCATCTTAGATGGAAAAGTAATTTAAGTAAAATATTTGGAATAAAAATATGTAAAGCACGTGTGTGTAAAACAGATATAGTTAAATTTTTCTTTTCTCGTGACAATAAATAGCGGACATTTCAACCATAAAATAATAATCATATAGAATTAAATAAAAATAAAGACCGACGTGATCCACGCTCACATCCGGGAGAAATCCTGCGAAATATATAGAGCGAACCTCTAAAGACATGCTAGAACGAGTCAATTCCAAACCCACATTCATAAAACGCATTATAACTGGTGATGAGACATGGGTTTACGAGTTTGACATGTAAGCCAGTCAACAAATTTCGGGAATGGCGCTTTTCAACTAATCCGAAACGCAGGAAAAACCACGTCAAAGTCAAATCGAAAGTCAATTTAATCTTTATTGTATTCTTTGATTATCGCGGTGTGATTATCGCCGTTACTTTTTTTGACAGAATCGTAATGTATGGGGTTACTTAATTAATTTATCATTTAAAATTTGTATATCTTTGTGCCTGGTTGTCGAGGTCGAGAAAAAGGATGGTCAATTTTTTCACTTCAATGATAAACATCGATACTGATATTTACATCACGATGATATCTTTTGTATGATTTGAGAATGACACAGAATTATTGTGTGTATACACAATTCTCACTCACACAATTAATTTATGAAATTTTATTTATAATTTAATTGTGAAGGAGAATTGCATATACACACGGATTTCTTCTTGGTCACACTTTTTTCATACATATTATATATGTGTATTGTGATATACAAGCCCAGTTTAAGATTATGTTAGATTTTTTGTTGTTGTTGCTATTGTTGCTGATTGTTGTTGTTTTTTCAGGTCTGTTTAAAGTAGACCAACTCTTACTCAATGAAGTATCGGACCACCCCACGTACAGTATAAAATCGATGTTATATATACAGCGTGGTATGTACACCTAGTTCTAGTGAATCATACTAATTGAAAGCAAAATAAACTTCGTTTTCCGTTCTATCTGTTTTGTTTCGTTTTGGCGTTTTGATAATAAAATTCTTGTTGCTGTTTATATATAGTAAGACATATTCATACTAAAAAAAAATATTTTCTATAGCATCTTGTTTGTGTATTTTTGCCACGATTAGATTGGGAGCGGCATGTAATCCATAATTTCATATATACTCTTAGTTACTAAATCTTCTATTATTCTAAAAATCGCCAAATTACAAAATCTCCTAATTACAAAATATCCTATATACAAAATCATTAAATCGTTTTTTCAATAAGTTGGTTGATTTTGGAACGGCTGCCACACATGCACAAAATCTTAATCGGTAAATCAGTAAAGCGAAACATATTGTACATTGTACATTTTTCGAATAATAGCTTAAACAAACTCGACACAAGAGACGCGCGTAACTGTCAAAGACGCACGAAATACTTTATGAGGTTTTTTGTAATACAATCTCGACGCGCGTTTATGACATATCCTCAACAAGATAACCTATTCACCTTATTTCGATTCCAAATTGGTTGTCTCGGAAAAGCAGAAAAGTATTTATAAATTTTAATAAAATTCTGTTTTTGTACCCTCTGGATGTTGTATCAATATTTTATTTTATTTCACTACAGCAATTAGCTGCACGTCGTTCATTATAAACATTAATTAAAGGTTATTCTTTTATTATTAAAATTAAATAAAAATAAATTTCAAACGCATTGCAAAAACAAAATCCGCCACACTTTTAAAAATAAAATGACACTTTGATGCGTAACAACGAAAATATAGAGTTCAGTATTATAGATTCGTTCATATAATTTCATAGACATATTTTTCTTTGATTTGACAGCCAGACGCGAAATACGCACGTCTCGCGCGTCGAGTTAATTTGTCTTCTGTTTCGTTTATCAATATTTCTTCTCTATTGCTATCACAACCTACTATTTGAAATTATTTGATGATAGAAACGCAGTAGAAACATCATAATGTTGCAATGTAGCAGGCTGCGCTAAATGATATAAAATTGAAACAGAGACAAATTTTATTCTACAGAAACGAGAAATAAACTTCTATAAATTATCGAAAAATGGTGATGTTAGAACATCCCAGCCCTGCGTTAGCATGTTAGAACATCATATTTTCGATAATTTATCAAAGTTTATGTCTCGCTTCTCTAGAATAAAGTGGGCTACTGTTTCATTTTTTATATCATTTTCCAGGCTGCTATATTAAAAAATTGTGATATTTCACCATAAGCCTGATGCACGATTTACATGTTCCAATTTTTTTTCCCAACAAATTTTTTACTGAAAAATAGAGCTGCACGCATATACAAAAAATGTTACGAGTTAAAAAGAGTCGGCAATATAAACAAATAAGGCAATGCTATAATTTTTTTGCATGTCTTCGAACAGCTTGCGTTTAAATTAGATTACGAACAACATCGAATTGCAAGTAAAAATAAAATTTTTAATTACCGCTCATGTTTGCTCGTTTTGTTTGAATGATGTTTATGGCTGCTTGATGTTTATTTGAAACTTTATTGAATTTTATTTATTTTACTGCTATAAAAATACTCGTAGAAACTATATTTTATGGCAACATTCCCAGTTTTATGCCAACATTTGCTCAAATTAAAAAGAAAAAAATCCAATTTTATTTTACTGGAATTTGTTTCGTGCTCCTCTCGCAAACGAAAATCGTAATATACTTAACCTTTCATTTTTTACTTGAAAATAAATTGGAACATTTAAATCGTGCATGATAGAATTTGAAATTGTATAAAATAAAACAAAAAAATTAATTTTTATGAAAAATGTACTCTAGCAGATCTCATTATACTCTGGCAAATCATCAAGAATAGACTCAGCTTGAACAACGCTACGAAATTATTAAAATTTTTGAAAATCAGTCATCGATTCGCGCAACTTATAGCTGACTTCGTGAATTTTTTGGCGCACATTATCGTCCATCTGAGCGAGCCATCCGTCTAACTGTGGATAGATTTCATACCACATACTCTCTTGAGGAATCAATAACATCAACATGTCGAAGAAATGTGCGTACTGAAGAGAATATCGCCGCTGTAATCGAAAGTGTGGAAGTAGATCCAAATTTATCGATTCGTCGTCGTTCGCAGGAATTGGGGATCTGTCCGTCCACTACATGGACAATTTTGCGCAAAGATCTTGGCCGACACCCGTATCAGGTCCAGCTGATAAACCAGAAACAATTTTTATTCGTGACATACGGCCAGCAGTGCTCGAAAAAATGGGTCAAAATTGAACGTCCAGAAGCTGGTTTCGTAATTATAAATTCGAGATCATGATTTCCTAAGTGAGAACTCCAGACACACTACAATTTTTTTTCTTCTCGTTTGGTTTTAAATAGTACTTGAGTAATGAGTAAGCATTGACAAAAATGGCAAGATTGGTATTTAATTGACTTTTAAATTGTCAGAATTGATTTTTATATTAACAGAACAGAAAAAAATTGTTCCCGCCAACTAAATATCTGAATGACAAATATAAAACTCAAAGGAAACTAGATTTGCTTGGTAAACTATTAGTATTCGGAATTTTCATTTTTGATGCATTCGGTGTTGTGAGCACTAAAATGCATCGAAATGAGAAAAAATGTCTCATTTCGAAACTGAGTACAAATTTAGTTTGAAAGTTGAAACTATGGTTGAACATGACACACTAGTACGAAATCATGATTTCGAGTTAATCATAATTACGAAACTAAGAGTGTGTCAATTATATAATACCATAGACACCATCTGCGGGTCAATTCGCGTTCCGTGAAATATTGAAAATGAAAAGTTTTTTTCATTGGCAATCTAGTAGTTTGAATTATTCGCACGTAATTTTAAATTTTACTGTGTGAAATCAAAATTTCTTATGGGAATGCAAACCTACTCGATTGCTAATGAAAAGAACTTTTCATATTCATTATTCCACGGAACGCGAATTGACCCGCTGGTTTCGTAACTAGGATTAGGAAACTATGGTTTGCGAGATGAAAATTCAAGACACACTATAATTTCTTTTGTCTTCTCTTTTGGTTTTAAATAGTAATGGAGTAGGCATTGACAAAAATGCCAAGATTGACATTTAATTGACTTTTAAATTGTCATAAATGACTTTTCTGTTGACAGAACAGAAAAAAATTTGTTCCCGCCTAAAACTAGATTTGCTTGGTAAACTATTAGTGTCCGCAATCTCCATTTTTGATGTATTTGGCGTTGAGAGCACAAAAATGCCTCGGGATGAGAAAAAATATCTCATTCCGAAACTATGTTTAAACCGAGTTGCAAACCATGGTTTAGGGTGACACATTACAACGAAACCATAGTTAACTCGAAACCATGGTTATGAAACCAGTAATGTGTCTATAGCATAAGAAACATTATAAATATTTTATTCTTTCATTATGAAGATAGATTTAAAAAATATGAATTCGTAAAGCTTTGAGTGTATCCGTCGTCACATTCAATAAAGGAAATGAGAAGTTGCTCGTTGATGGATTTGGATACCAAAAGGCCTATATAATGGGTCTACAAATATCTTGATAAACAATTTATATGGAGGATGTTTTAAGGGATGCCATGCTTCCGTATGCCGAAGAAAATATTCACCTGTGTTTCAGCAGGACAATGACCCAAAGCGCATTTCCAAGGTGGTAAAATACTGGTTTGCTGCAAATAAAATTAATGTAATGGAATGGCCAGCTCAATCTCGCGATCTAAACCCAGTAGGAAACTTGTGGGGTAAGTTAAAACGTGGTTTAAGTAAATTGCCGCCAAAAAATTAAAAATGAGCTTTAGGCAAACGTTCAAAATGCTTGTTGGATCATCCCAGTTGAAAGATGTTAATCACTGGTAGATTCTATGGGGCGACGTTGTAATGCGGTGCTTAATAATAACGGGAGCAGCACCAAATATTAAATCTATATGTAAAAATCAATTTATTTATTTATTCATTGCCATTACAATTTTTGTTAAGGAAAAGCACATATGAAAGCAATATAAATGAAAAATAACAACCACAAAAAAATACTTCCATTAGGCATAAAAACCTTAGATTTTTTCAAAAAACAAATCCACTCCATGCTAGTACTTTCCATATTGAGCTCAAGCTCAGAGGACACTGCAAGAAGAGAATACTTACAGACTACAAACATGTTTAAATACAAAAATAGTACTACATGCATTGTAATTCAAGCGCGCCACAGGTTTTAGGGCGAACTAAACGTAAATTTGAAGAATGGGACCTACTGAACAACAACTTATTAAATAAATAGGGAGGTTGCTTCGTTCTGAGAGGCTTAAAAATAAAAAGACATATAGGAAGTTCATAAAAGTCAACCAAACTACAGCCATATTACCTAATACTAAAAATGAAACGAGTACAAGCATTGAAACATCTTTAGAGAACATTCATATTATCCTGAAGTATTCCAAACAAAACAACGTTACCATATAGAAAATGTGGAAGAAGGTGCGAGAGGAGCATACGCTTTTTAAAATTACTATCAGTGAACCCTACAACTTTATACAAAAAACTAAGCATTCCAAAAACCATTTTGCTAACCTTAATCAAATGGTCACCCCAAGTAAGAGTTTTATTAAAAATTAACCCTAAATTTCTAACTGTATTAGAAAATGAAATTAAAGAATCACCGAGCAAAATTCCAGGAAAAGAGAAAGTATCTATAGTCGGTTCGATAATGACCAATTATAAATTCTTACCAAATCATCGTTAATAAGAGAAATATTAGAGTGAATGGAATCATTATCTAAGCGACTACTCCTATATATTTGGACATCATCAGCAAGTATATAGTATGAAAAGTAGAATGACGAGTGGAACATATGCAATGTCATTAATATACATTGAGAATAGTAAAGGACCAAGAACCGACCCCTGAGGAACGCCAGAAGAGACAGGTAAGAAGTCAGAAAAAGACTGCCTGAAAGCGACCCGAAATATAGTATAAAATCAATTTAGCAGCAGAGAGAGAAAAACTAAAGTTCGAAATAAGCTTATTAAACAAAATTTGTGATTAATTGAATCAAACGCTTTAGAAAAATCTAACAGAGTAAGGCAAGTCATTTCTCTTTTACTCATACTACGACGAATATCATCACAAACATTCAGTAAAACAGTGTTAGTACCGTGGAACCTTCTAAAACCCGATTGAAAATAACTAAGCAAATTAAAGCTATCGATATGAGATTGAATTTTGTTTTTTATTACCAATTCAAACGCCTTGGACAGAGAACTTAAAATGCTACCTTGATACTAATATGAAAAATGCGCTTGCGGATTACAATTTAACTTCCCAAATTTCAGAATGCAAATCAACGGTAGATATATTTAATAAACGAAAAAGAACTATGGGGTTCGACGGACACTAAATCAATATTGGAAATATCATGGGTAGAACTAGAGTTAATTAAATAAAGGCTAAAAACATTAGCTTTGAAATCTAAAGCAGCCCCTTTGCAACTTCCAAGGACCAAGTTGCGTACGTTACGCCAAAATATCTTAGAGGGAAGTAAGGGATTTAACTTATACTTGGAAATATGTTGCTTAGCGATACGAATTAAAGCTACCACTCTATTTCGGGATTGTTTATAAGCTAGATAAGACAAAGAATTAGAGCTAACGATATTTGGAAAAACGAACAGAAATAGCCCTCAAAATCTCTTGCGTCAACCAAAGGGGGGATCTAGGTCTAAAATAAGCAGTAGTGAGAGGAATGCAATTATTTAATACATAATTAATAGAGGTATTAAAATAGTCAATTTGATCGGTAGAAGTACAAAGAGAAAAAATATTGTCCCAATAAATAGCGCCATAAGTTGATGAAAGATGAGATTCATCAATTTTAGAAAAATCCCTAAAGCTGAAACTTTTAGGTTTAGGTCAAGAGTAATAAATAACAGAAAAAATAAGAAGGAAAAATACCAAGAGACAATTGATTGAAAAAACAAATGAAATTATCAGCAGAAGCAACAACGTGATCAATGAGCGAATAAGAACCACCACTTGCGGTAGCGTAAGAGTAAGTGGGCGCTTCAGTATTATAAACCGAAAGGTTAATGCTACTTAAGATATTTAAATAGCTATACGAGAAAATAAAGTCTCTTGAGAAACATCCAAATTAAAATCACCCGAAATGAAAACCTCATCATACCGACAGGAAAAATAACTAAAAAGACACTCAATGTCTAAAAGGGATTTTTTAAATCGGATGAAAAATTATTGTGTATAGCAAGGTAGGATTCAAAGTCATGAACTCTAATAAAAGAAGTTTCAGTTAAACGAATTTCTGATACAAGACAAATATCTATTTTTTCTAAGTTTAGGAAAATCTCCAGTTCTGGGATATGACGTATGATCCATTCACGTTCCCAATGACAGAAAATCCAAATGACGCGACGGAGAAGGTGCGAAACCCTGAAACAATCTGTGGATTATGTATCGATTTGAATGACTTTGTTAGATCGATAAACGTTGTGCTTGATTTAGGGCATATAATGACAACTCTTACTAATTAATAACTCGGTCATTCAAGACTCTGAAGGAGTCTGGGATCCTGTGATACCAATGAAGTGAGGTTTAAGATAAGTGGTGCAATAACTCTATGATTCTGATGTCGATTTATTTACCGTGGTTAGCAGGACTTTTCAAAAAGTTTTCCGGGACTATGCCCTCGATACCTGATGTTGTGATGCTGCTTGTCGTGATACTCACTGTCGTTGGGTTGAACCCAGGATTAGAGAATCATCGATCGTGACCTATGGCAATAAAGTTCATTCTCTTGCTATGTCTACAAGAGACTTTGGAAATGTGGTCGTCTCAAGTGGCGATGTGTAATTGGAGTGCAAGTTGAGTGCAAATTTGAATATTATACAATTAAAGTATCAGCGTTAAGGCGGCCGACTGTCCGAAATGATGTGTGGTGTACACTAAGCGGTTAGTTGTCTTCAAATTGTGTATGTGGGTACTAAAGTGGCTAATTGTTAACAGCCGTGTTGTGTACGTTTTGTCAATCACTTTGCTATAATGACTTATGCGTTTGGAACTGGAGTAAATTCTACTGGAAAACGATAGTGGTCACAATCCAACGGTATTCTTATCGGACTCCAAAATAGAAAAAATGATAAACTATTTATTTGACAATAGTCTTAAATCATATTTATTTTTATAATTAAATAAGGTTTTAGAACCCTTGGATGCCTAATATCTAAGGAACTCTTTTGGTTTTGCTATTCTTAACAATAAACAATTTTAGAAATGAAACATAGAATTTTAAAATAGCATTCTAAAAACAATAACGGCAACATGCGGACGCTTATATAGTTATTTAGTATCGCTCACAAAGGATAACATCTCGATTTTTTCGCTCTGCTAACATTACTTCAAGTGACTACCACATAAATTGCAATTCCGTAAAGTAATCACTTCCGTTTGTACTAAAAATTACTAAAATTTGTTAGTTTTGTTTCAAAATGTCGTTTTAAGAATGTTTTATGTACTGTTTTGTATAAGTATCAATATTTTGATAAAAATGTTGGAAAACTTATTTGAAGATTTTCAGTTTTTCCTTGAATTTATTCTAATTAAAATTAATTTTACAATTTCAAAAATATTTTATTTCCTGTCTCAAGAGACATGATTTTGTTGAGACACACAATTATTTTATAGTTTCGAAGTGATAGTAACATAGCTATGAGCAAAAAGTGATCAAAAAATGGTTATATCATTTTCGAAAAAGTGATAAGCTGTTACATACCTTATCTTATTCCTTAATATTAAATCGGCGTGAAACGATCATACTCTCGTGTGATTGTTATTTTCCAAATTTAGTACAGCCGCTATTTGGTTGTTATAACAGTCATATCTGGAATAATTCTTTTAAACCTCTTAATAAAATCTTTATTTTTTATGTTGAAAACTTTATTTTTAATTTTTGTTTGTACAAGTTCAATTCCTTTTTGCTGTTTAATTCGGTTGTTCATATTGCTTTTGAGGTTACCTGCATTAAATTGAAAAAATATCATTATTCTACTAGAAATAGCCTAAACAGTTTATTCTATCTAAAATTAGATGTCGCTAATATTTTTTTCGAAATCGTATTTTTAAATATTTTTCAGAAATTGCAAAAACAATTTGGTCCTAATGATGAATTCTTTTGTGATCCAAATGGACCTGGTCGCCGGAGCGTAACACCACCAACATCGGTACATCAATTACGACCTGGTGATATCGATATTGTAGGTGCAATGGGTGATTCGTTGACAGCCGGGAATGGAGGCATGGCAATCACCTTATTTCAAGTAGCCACCGAAAACAAAGGACTGTCCTGGACGATAGGTGGGGATAAAACGTGGCGCCAATTTTTAACAATACCCAATATTCTAAAAGTGTACAATCCAAATTTGTACGGATATTCGCGTGGCGATGGTTTATCATTCGAACAAAAAACAAGGTAAAGTGTAATAACTTGTAATATTGTAATGCGAATTTATATAAAACTTATTTTTCGTTTAGATTTAATGCGGCAGAGCTCGGCGCTATGTCCGGTGATACGCCGCACATGGCAAATGTCTTAATTACCCGCATTAAAAACGATCCAAAAGTGGACCTCAATAAACATTGGAAGCTGATCAGTATGCTGATTGGGCCTAATGATTTCTGCCTTGAAATGTGTTATGTGAATCCACCCGAATTGGTTATCGATCGGCATGAGAAAGATTTAGTTACCGTTTTACGATCGATTCGTGATAATTTACCGCGCACAATGTTTAATATAATTCTATCACCAAGCATGAGTGTTTTACTCAAGTTCAAAGGTAAACCACAAGAATGCGTTTCAGGCCACCATTTTGAGTGTCCGTGCTTTTTCGGGTTTACATACGAAAAATATCGTAAACGTTACCTGAAAATTATTCGACAATGGCAACAACGACAAATTGATGTTGCAAATCGTGAAGAATTTCAAAATCGTACCGATTTTACGGTGAACATTCAGCTGTTTACTCAAAATCTAGTGGTACCATTCAATAAAAAAGGTCTTACCGATTTCACATATATGTCATTGGATTGTTTCCATTTTAGTCAGAAGGGTTACGCTTTAGGTATGCTGGACGTGTTTAAGTAAAATACATTTTCTGATTTACTGATTTACTTTGCAGCTTCAAATGCACTATGGAATAACATGTTGGAGCCGGTGGGGAAAAAATCCAAGGTATGGAAAAAAGAATTTACCGAATTTATGTGTCCAACTGAGGAGAGGCCATATCTTGCCACAAACGTTAATAGTTTATAGGTTTTGATGTTATGTAATATTAGGTTCTGTGATATTATTTAGGAAATTAAGGATATTATAAAATATTGTTATGTTTTGATTTATTATGTAAATAATTAAAGCTTACGAATGATGGTTGTGCCAGGTAACTTGAAATGGTGCTGTTTTTAAGGATGAGACGTTTATTTTAGAATTTGTTTATATGACGTCATTTCTCCTGCCTGTGTTTATTGAACACCTCACTGGTTACGACCGGTGTACCAGAGGCATTAGCCTCTCATTGAAGGCATGGTTTGTTCAGAACTTGTAACTAAACATATTTTATTGGATTTGTTTTTTTAAATCTTGTTAAATAACCGCTGGTATTGAACAGTTAAAGAAATTATTATATTTAATGCGGTGAGAAATTAGTATGTACGGATGCTATTCGGGAGAAGGGCCGCTACTCCAGGGAAATTTATCTTAAAACTCAAGGCGATTTCACTATGACTACGTGACCACGAGAAAATTCTCCAGTGGGTTTTGAAGGCAAAGAAAAACGGAAATGGTACACTAAACAAGTGCTTAACATAAAAAATAGCTAGATACCACCCACGTAGCAGCGTGATTCACAACGATTCCGAATACCTACAGATGATCGATACTAAAACCTTCCCCGAAATATAGTGAAACTATTGTTTATTAGCTCTAATTGATGCATGCACTGTCCATAATGAGCGAAGAGTATATTTGAACGTCGAAATGACTCCACCATCTGCTACATCATATGTCGAAGTAAGCAGCATGGTATATAAAATAAAATAGAACAAATCACCTTGCAAAAATGGACTTTGTTGTGAAATGTTAAAAGACGGAGGCGACCGTCTATTTTACCCAAGTATCTCAGAAGAGAGTTGCTGCACATTTTTGCTGAATAGTGGCTACAAGACTGTTGTTGTCAGAATTGATTTCTACGAGCAGGGCTTTAATGAATGGATCGAAGTTAAAATTTCGTAGATTTTCGAAATACCATCGGAAGTGCGGCAAAATGTCATCCTTCAATCAACTAAACATATACCAGTGAAGTTGTTATATAATATTAGGTTGTGCAAAATGAACGCATCGAAAAATGCCCGCCATTTTGGATATATGTATGTAGCTTAGTAATTGTTGTTTTTATGACATAAGTTTCAGTCATTTAGAAGCTGTTGGTCCGTGTGCATCAATTTTAAGAGAAGGATGTAGATGAGCAAGATTCACGTCATTGCATTCTATTCTGTTATCAAATTAAGGAAAATGCTGCTTAAGCTATGGAACTGATTAATTCGACCTAGAGCCAACATTCTGTGAGTTATTTAGCAGTAAAAAAGTGGTTTGCAAGTTTTCGTTTCGTGATGGCAGTTTTAGTCTTGAGGGACGGCGATCCCCGTCCAACAATTTGAAAACGAAAATCTTAAAGTTTTACTGGATAAAAATCCGTGTTAAACACAACAGTAACACTTAGGAGCTACTCACCAAGCAATATTACTTCGATTGCATGCAATGGGAAAAATACAGAGGGAAGGAAAATGGGTTCCTCATAAATTGACCGAAGAACACAAAAATCGAAGAGTTGACATGTGCAGGGATTTGTTTCTCGGTACAAAAAAAATGAATTTTTTCCACAAAATCATTACAAGTGATGAAAAATGGATTTTGTACGATAATTCTAAACGCGGAAAACCATGGGTTGATCCAGGCCAGCTATCAACATCAGTTACAAAAATTAATATTCATGCCAAGAAAGTGCTACTGTGTGTATGGTTCTGGAGCCTGGTCAAACTGCTATAGCTGCAACAATCTCTCACCCATCTCTCGATGTGATGCTCTGGAGTAAAAAGATCATTTACGGGCCAATGAAGGCGGAAGGTGATATTGCTGCAGGATAACGCTCGTTCACATACAGTAAAAACAACCCCCCAGGAACTCATCTTCTCCTTCGACTTGGAAGTTTTACAGTGTGCGGCGTATTCTCCTGACTTGGCTCTCTCCGATTACCACTTATTCAGATCGATGTCAACATATTTGAAAAACCTGCGGTTCATGAAAGTTGAAAATGTGTACAAATAGCTCCATGACTATTTTGCTTCGTCGAAACCTCCGAGTTTCTATCGCGAAGGCATTCATCATCTACCTGATAAATAGCAAAAACACCATAGATAGTAATGGTGAATATTTCGATAATTAATTTTTGTAACAATTATATTTTAAATAAAATTGAATTTGACCAAAAAACCAGAGTTTCTACTAGCACACGTAAATTAGATAGATAATTGATGGAGTTAAATACTTAATACTAATTAAAATATATTGAATTTTTAAATTTTTTACACATATTTGAATTGTCCAGAATGCAGTCACCCAAACGGCTGAATTCTAAGCATATAATTTAACAGTTAATTCAAAAAAATTAATGTCCCCTTCCCATTTATACTGCCATCTTAGGGTTAATATCTAAAACTGGTAAGCCGGATTTAAATATTTGAAATTAAAACATAAAATGTTTATGGTTTAAATAAGAATAGCAAAATGATTTATAGAAAATAGAAAGTACATTATTACGGAATAAATTAAACTATTGAAATTATTATTGAAAGAACGTTTAATTCAAAGAATAGATGGCACGCGGAACGGTTGTGCTATTTTAATGACGTTCACTGTCAAAACAAAAACATTACACCACGTCCAAAAACATAAATCGAATGTAAACCGATTGAATGTGACGTTAATTTTCTTTATCAAATTAATTTTATTCAAAAACATTCCGATTTAAGATTATAAAATACGTGTTTATTTATTTTATTCAATGAATAAAATGCTTTAATTTGTGCGATAATTGTGTTTTTATTAAAATGACGAGTGGAAAGTACATTTCTTGGATTACCACGATTACCGTGTTTGTTGGCCTATTTTCGATTATATACCAGGGTTTTTTAGCGGCTAAAGATTTGCAGGAGATAACGCATATATTACGAAATTTAGTTAGGCTTGAGACAACGAATAGCAGCCGGATTGCGCTTAGGCCCAAAATCGCGATCGGGTATGGTTCATGTAGTGATTTATATGTGAATGCACCCACGTTCTTGAATTACACCGAATGGATTGAGAATAATAGTGATACAAAATTCGATGGTGATATCAACACCGAAGAAGAACTGCTGCTAAGTTTCGCGTATTATTTTAAGCATGGGGCGGCCGCTGAGTAATATTTATAAACAAAATTTTATTTATGTTACTATATTTTACAAATGCCAGATACCACATTCTATAAATTATCAATTATAAACAATTTTTTTCTACTTTCCATAGGCGGTACACTACCAATTCGAAACTATTTCAGAGTTTATTGGAACGTGCTATGCAAAATAAAAATAATATTCGGTGGTCGATCGGTGGAAATGCCCCGCTTATGTCTTTACGATTCTTGAGAGATGGAGCTGAAATACTTTTGGCCTCGGAAATGTCTAGAATAATGAGAGACACGTTACCAAAAGAGATTAATTTGATTGGAGATCCGGTTGCCTTTGACGATGTTCACATGATTTTGGAATACAAAGCACAGGAAAAATGGGGTCCCTTAACCGCACCACGAGCAAATCGGTAAATATATTTTCGTCGGTAATTAATCAAGGTTTTATAATAATCTTTGCTTTTCCAGATATATATTCCATAACGATCAAAATAATCCCGTACTCAAAACAATTGAACCATTTGCAACCCGACTGATTGATTTCGATCCGCGTCTACTGGTCATAAGCGGTATTCAAATGATGGATAATTACCCATTTGCGCCCCAAATTCGTGAAGAACGTCTTATAAGATTACAAAACCAAATTACCTCTGTCAAGCCATCCACTCTGGTCCATTTTGAAATGGCGAGCTTCGTTGAAATCGAATTACTACATTTGATCAATAAGAATATTTTACCGTACGTAAATTCCATCGGTATGAACGAACAAGAACTCGATAATTTGGAACAAGTACTTAAATTCGGTAAAATTAGCATAGTGGCCGATTCGAATCCCAAAGTATCAATTGCCTTAGCACAAATGCGCGGTATATTTATTCAATTAAATAAAAATTACCATAACGATGTCAAAGGTGATAAAACGCGTCGTTTAATATCGCGAATTCATGTGCATACATTAGCATATCAAGCATTCCTTATCGTACGTGACCCAAACTATGATGCAGTCGAATGGAAAAATACTAAAAATGCGGCCGCTAAATCAGCCCTAACCGCATACCGTCATGTATGCGGAAGTGATGTTATAAATCCGGAATCATCGTATGTTGTTTTAGATGATAGTTTTTCGACTGCTTCAAGTGATCCGCATGCCCCGAAACGTATTAATTTTAGTCAGATGGATCCAGTATCGTGCTGGAATGAAAAAATCACCGTAACCGAAAATACCTCATACAATGTTGAGATTTGTTTAGCACCGGTGCTAGTCTGCCGCGTTGCTAAACAAACCGCGGGAGCTGGAGATAATATTTCGGCAGCCGGTTTAATTCTACAATTGTAGTCCGATGTTTTTATTATTTGTTTATTGTTACCGTATTACACAAGGACCGGGCCAATCAATTCCGGCTCCGCATATTATTAGGGTTACGTTATTATCTAGTACTTTGAAACGAGAAGGACTGATTTTTTTAGTTTTAAATTCAAGCAATATATTGAGCAAAATCATTGTTAAGCAAAACAAAATATTTTTACATTCCAATTGGTAAATCAAATGTTATTTGTATATGTATTACATAATCAATCTACTAATAAATTAACAATTTTTATGGAACTTAATGCATTTATAAGAGAAAAAAAGTAAAATCGATTGGTTCTTTATTTACCATATTATTCAACGATTTTAAATTGGATGTATGACGTCAACTTTAACAGAATTTTATATAAATTAACATTAATCATATTTGTTTAATTTGTAATTCAAATAGTATGTACAAGGTAATTGATGTTATCGAACTTACCAATACTAACTATTCAACGTTCTTGAAAAATATTCAAAATCAATAATGTAATGCGCCTACATGTATGTTGTGAATATACTGAGGGGAAATTTATAACAAATTTTTAGATATTTGTAAGGTTTTCAGTTTTATTTGGTTTAGTGTTCTGTTAAGTTATTTCAGTAAATTAATGACCTATTTTGAACACATTAATTAATTATTGATTTATCATCGAGGAATAATAAATAAAGTTGAATCGCTTTATGAGTTTTTGAAATATAAATCTCGTGCAATTCGGATGTTTTATAATGGGTTGTACAGGGTTTTTCAATTTGGGCGGGTCGATTAACAGAATGTCCATCGATGCGTCTGCTGTGTGGCACATCGCCGCGTCCTGCGGGAAACACATGTCGTCTACCTCCATATTGTTTAATTTGGGCAAAAAAAATCGTTTATCGTTGCGTTTGTACTAATGAACACTCATTTTGTTAATATAGTTTTATCATTTGGACGTTGAATCGTATAACTTGTCATGGTGATTTGGCACCAGTGACTGAAAAAAAAACACTAGATTAGACAGACGCCACCAAAACAACATGGCCACCACAGGCTGCCAACATAGACCCGCTCAAATTTGAATTCAAACTTTATATTTTGATGCTCACGAAAATTTGTACCTCATGTCTCTCTGTTAAAAAAGCTGCTTGCGATCCTAATAACAAGTTTTTTATTGCAATTCTTTCTCTCTCTCTCTCTCTCTCTCTCTCTCTCTTTCTCTTTCTCTCTCTCTGTCTCTGTCTTTGCACCATGGTCCTCCATCCGTCTCGATCCATCCCTCTCGTCCTCCAGTTTCGAATCTTAGAACGCGTATTATGAAATATTTGGACAATTTCCAAATGTGGTTTCTGAAAAAGTGTGTTTTTAGAGCGTTTAGTTTTGGCATTTTGGCCTAGGCTTTTCAGGCGTTTGATTATATTTATGAGAAACTACTCTATTTAATGATGTAATGCATAGCAATACTTTAATGTAATCTCCATAAAACGGTTAAAAAATCGATGTTCCAAACCGCGTGTGAATTTCAAATTTTTATGAAAGACTTAGATTTAGATATTGAACTAATTTCTAATAGACCATTGGATAAATCTTATCCCGTAAATTTCTCACTGGGAAAATTGTGAGCAAAATGTGATACATAAAGTTACATCATCCTTGACGCATGTCAATGGCAGAACTACGATTATAAAAGCGCTTATCGAAGAGCGTGCATAATGTATTTTATAATTCAATGGCGATCGAAAGCATTGTACAGTGTACTTTGTTAATTTGGAATCGATCAAAGAATGAAATTTTAGGCATATATATTTTGTTTTGTTTATAAAATATTCAATATGACATCGAAATTGTCGTTTTGCGTTTAGGCATTTGTTGATTTGATTGATTAGGGATACCAATTCGAATAATGCAGCTTCCATAAGTGTTCGTGATTCAATCTAGGATGATCCCCGGCAATCAGCTTAATGTAGTGTTGCTTTGCTGTGATGTGGTATGCTGAAACAAGTTGAATGCAGCTACACAATATGATCCAGAAAATACAGAAGTAATTTGTGACATCAAGGTTAGTAGCTTCTAGTCCTATCACCGCGAGTCATTTCAACGCCCAAATAACTCTGGATTACAACTAGAGCAAATATGGATGGATGTCTTACCTCATAAGTCAAATAATTACCGAAGGACAATCATCAGTTCCAAGCCATATAGCTCACCATGCCTAGATGAATCATTCCCACGGACAGCGAACATACTACAGACTTGGTTGGAAATCTGACATTAGAAGTGCGTTCGACCCTAATATTGGCTGTCGAAATCTGAGGCGGGATTATGAACGACGCACGTACATTTTAGGCGGTAATCAATTTTTATACGAAAAAGCACCGCAATTTAACTTTCAGGCGTTTGACTAGAGAAAACACTTCTAAAAAATGATCAATTATGAAACCTAACCATAGACAAACTAAACATTTTATTTCTATTTTAATTTATTAAAATTTCAATTAAACATTTAGTTTCATCCTAAAGAAAGAATTAAGTCAATTGCGAATATTTTATAGCTAAAAACGACGTTTTTTTTACTAAACATCGTACCCAAACATTCTTAGTTGCGGTCCTATGTGTATTTTTAAACATCTGTTAAAATCACTCACCAATGTCATCTGCTTTCTTATCATACCAATACTGGATTTCATTATTCCATCAACCATGCACCTTAACGCTGTTCCATTTCACATATCTACATTAATTTCATCTCTATTTTACCCTCAAAATTTTAATCTTATTTACATATTTCATTATGAGATTCTCATCCATAGGATCAATTCTTACCATTCATAATGATAGAGTCAACTACCCGTCTTCTCTACCAAGCACGGATTTAATTGGAGTCGCATATACACTAACAAATAATAAGTTTCTGTCCATATTCCTCATTTTGAAAGCGATAACGTAAATGTGCTCGAACAGATCGGAACAGAAAATTTTACCAAATGTTCCAAGTATAACATGATAAGATTCAAACTTGAAGCAGCGTGTTACGACTGTGTGGTCGCAACCACAATTTTATGTTTTGTATTTCCCTCTGGTTAGTGTCATTACTTTCCATGATTGCTCAATATTGTTACGGTGACACCTAGATTAGAATAGAATAAGTTAATTTCATTAATTGTTCAATTACGTGTATAATTTATACTCAACATTTAGGCGTATTTCTATACTAACATATTTGCTGCGCATTTAGGATTATTCTAGAAACAAATGTTTTGGTATATAAAGGCGCGCGTTGACGTGTATTGCTGAGTATTATTTTAAACGTGATACAGTGAAGGTTAAATAGAAAGATTATTAAAGTGATTATTAAAGCGATTATTAAAGTGATAATTAAAAAGTGTGTTATAATTATAATTATTAATTGTGAATATTGTGTTGTATAATAAATTGTGTTGTGTAAATAAAATTGTGTGAGTTAAAATTTGAAGCAGTGTATTTATTCACAATCCAGTGATTCGAACCTTGATTGACAAGGCAAAATCGTAACAATTGGTGACAGCGGTGGGATTGTGAATAATAAGAGAAATGATTCTCTACGAATTAAAGCTTGCGCAATTAAAGGAGCAACTGAAGCAGCGAGGTTTGGCTAGTGAAGGCACAAAAGCTAGTTTGGTGGAGCGACTACGTGAGGCCATGGAGAAGAACGGTTTAAATCCAGATGTGTATGATTTCGAGGAGGACAACACGGATGAGATCAGTGTGGACAAGAAAGAAAAGGAAGAACAAACGATGGTCGGAACAACACAAAACCCATCCGGAAGTTTCGATTTATCGCAGTTGATGGCTGCTATGAATCAAATGATGGGACAACAGTTGGAGCTACAAGGGGCGGACATTAAACATCAAATGAAACAGCAGATGTTACAAGTGGAGCAACAAGGGGCGGACATTAAACAATCGAACCAGGAAATGAAACAGCAGATGTTACAAGTGGAGCAACAAGGGGCCGACATTAAACAATCGAACCACGAAATAAAACAGCAGATGTTACAAGTGCAAGTTGGCCAAAAGAAAATGGACGAGAGGTTTTTGGAATTATCTTCTACACTACACGGTAAAGTGGAAAAACTGCAAACAGAAGTACACGCAGAAATTCAAAATGTTAAAGGGACGGTACAACAAAAATTTGAATCGGTTGAACAAGATTTTAAACGTCTCGAGAAGGAGCTCAAAGATGTCAAGGCGAATGGAACGACACAACAAGTGATCCAGACGGTTAATGCAGTTAAGATAAAACCACCAACATTTGATGGAACAACATCCTTCAGTATTTTTAAGTTCCAGTTCGAAACGGCGATTAAGCAAAATCAGTGGACTGAAGAACAATGTGTTGCAGCGTTAATTGTGGCTCTTAAAGGCGAAGCGGCAGAAACACTACAAATCATTCCCGAGCAGGAACGGAACGTTTACATGGGAATTATGAAGGCGTTAGATCGAAAATACGGAAGTGATCACAAACGAGACATCTATCGCATGGAATTGAAGGGTCGATACCAAAGAGGAGGAGAATCGCTACAGGAATTTTCATCGGCAATTGAGCGGCTCGCACATTTAGCACATTCAAATATGTCGGCCGATTACATGGAGCGAATTAAAATAGATGCATTCATTGACGGTATTCGAGATCCTGAGACGCGCAGAGCGGTGATGTTGTCACCTAAGGCAACTTTCACGGAAACCATCGCTTGTGCGTTAACAAACGAAACTGCGCAAACCATCATCAAACCAGCAACGAAAATTCGTCGAGTGGAGATTGATTCCAGAATAGACACCGAGCGGGCTACGCCAAGGTTCAGAGATGGAAGTGGCAGGATTAAATGCTGGGTATGTAATAGAATGGGTCACATCTCACGGGACTGTTGGGAGATTAAGAAGAAACGAGCAAGGTCGCCATCTCCTATGAAGCGCAGATCAAACGAGGAGCAGGTAGAATCCAGGAAGGAGGGTCGGATGACATTGGAGTCATTAAAAAGAGACAGCTTGAAGGAGCAAAAGCTGACTCCCACAACCGATTGCCCCATAACGTCCATCCAAGTTTCGAGAGTAGAAAGAGGCGGTGACAGCTTGACAGATGAAGCCAATATTGAACATCGAAAGGAAAGCGCACATGGAAATGCCGACACGTTATTAAGAAGACCATGTCCCGCGGAATGCAAGAATTGTGGGCATGTGGAGGTCAAGGAAAACATCGTCGATATTCGACTCATGCAAGCGTTACCTGATGAGGAATGGACTGATGAAATGATCAAGAAGGAGCAATTACGGGATGCTGACCTGTCATTCATCATGAAACATAAGGAAAAGGAACACCGGCCCACATGGAGTGAGATAGCTGACAAAGCTCCCATTGTAAAAGCATATTGGGCTCAATGGGATAGCCTCCACATAGAAAATGGATGTTTAAAACGAAAGTGGGAAAGCACGGATGGTAAAGTAAAACAATTGTTGGTAGTGGTGCCAAAAGATCGGATAGCGGAAATCCTCAAGGAGTATCACGGAGGAGCAAGTGGAGGTCACCTAGGGATTAATAAAACATTAGCCAAAATTCGCCAACGTTTCTACTGGTCCGGATGTAGACAGTCAGTAGTAGAATGGTGTCGAAGATGTGACCAATGTGCGGCAGTAAAGGGACCAGCACGAAAAAGCCGTGGAACCATGAAACAATATAATGTCGGGGCACCATTTGAGAGAATTGCAATGGACGTGGCGGGGCCATTTCCGACCACCGAGAGCGGAAATAAATATGTGCTAGTAATAATGGATTATTTCAGCAAATGGCCGGAAGTGTACCCCATACCCAATCAGGAGACAACAACAATAGCTGATGCCGTGGTTAACAATTGGATTAGCAGATTTGGTGTACCTATGGAAATTCACACGGATCAAGGAAGGAATTTCGAATCGGTGGTATTTCAGGAGATATGTCAAATGCTTGGAATCAATAAAACAAGAACGACGCCTTTACACCCACAATCGGACGGTATGGTGGAAAGATTCAATGGTACATTGGAGGAATATCTAGCAAAAGCTGTGGAAAGGAACCAACGCAACTGGGATCGACATATACCAATGTTCCTGATGGCCTACCGATCAGCGGTACATGACACAACAGGAGTGACACCAGCTAAAACCATATTTGGGAACAATCTGCGATTACCAGGAGATTTAAAATTTGGGGCTGTTCCATCAGCAGCTCTATGCGGACAGGATTACGTCGACCGAATGAAAGAGGAACTTAATGAAATACATCAATTTGTACGGGAGAAAATTCGAATATCAAGTGATCGAATGAAAGCTCGATATGACATACGAGCAAATAATCAAGGATTCGAGGAAGGGCAATTGGTATGGCTTCACAACCCGCAACGGCACAAGGGATTATCACCGAAGTTGCAACCCACATGGGAAGGACCTTACACTGTCATTAAAAAGTTGAACGACGTGGTTTATCGCATACAGAAAGGACGGAAAGGTAAACCAAAGGTGGTGCATTTAGAGCGTTTGGCGCTCTACAGAGGAGGTGATCTGGATCCTGTTCGGGACGAACAGGCTTAGGTGGGGGGTAGTGTTACGGTGACACCTAGATTAGAATAGAATAAGTTAATTTCATTAATTGTTCAATTACGTGTATAATTTATACTCAACATTTAGGCGTATTTCTATACTAACATATTTGCTGCGCATTTAGGATTATTCTAGAAACAAATGTTTTGGTATATAAAGGCGCGCGTTGACGTGTATTGCTGAGTATTATTTTAAACGTGATACAGTGAAGGTTAAATAGAAAGATTATTAAAGTGATTATTAAAGCGATTATTAAAGTGATAATTAAAAAGTGTGTTATAATTATAATTATTAATTGTGAATATTGTGTTGTATAATAAATTGTGTTGTGTAAATAAAATTGTGTGAGTTAAAATTTGAAGCAGTGTATTTATTCACAATCCAGTGATTCGAACCTTGATTGACAAGGCAAAATCGTAACAATATTGGTACTGTTACGGTGACACCTAGATTAGAATAGAATAAGTTAATTTCATCAATTGTTCAATTACGTGTATAATTTATACTCAACATTTAGGCGTATTTCTATACTAACATATTTGCTGCGCATTTAGGATTATTCTAGAAACAAATATTTTGGTATATAAGGGCGCGCGTTGACGTGGAATGCTGAGTATTATTTTAAACGTGATACAGTGAAGGTTAAATAGAAAGATTATTAAAGTGATTATTAAAGTGATTATTAAAGCGATTATTAAAGTGATAATTAAAAAGTGTGTTATAATTATAATAATTAATTGTGAAAATTGTGTTGTATAATAAATTGTGTTGTGTAAATAAAATTGTGTGAGTTAAAATTGAAGCAGTGTATTTATTCACAATCCAGTGATTCGAACCTTGATTGACAAGGCAAAATCGTAACAATTGGTGACAGCGGTGGGATTGTGAATAATAAGGAAAATGATTCTCTACGGACTAAAGCTTGCACAATTAAAGGAGCAACTGACACGGCGAGGTTTGGCCAGTGAAGGCACAAAAGCTAGTTTGGTGGAGCGACTACGTGAGGCCATGGAGAAGGAAGGTTTAGATCCAGACGTGTATGATTTCGAGGAGGAAAAAACGGATGAGATCAGTATGGATAAGAAAGAAAAGGACGTACAAACGGTGGTCGAAACAACGCAAAACCCATCTGGAAGTTTCGATTTTTCGCAGTTGATGGCTGCTATGAATATGATGGGACAACAGTTAAAGCAACAAGGGGCGGACATTAAACAATCGAACCAGGATATGAAACAACAGATGTTACAAGTGGAGCAACAAGGAGCGGACATTAAACATCAAATGAAATTGTCGAACCAGGACATGAAACAGCAGATGGAGCAACAAGGGGCGGACATTAAAAACCAAATAGAAGATGGCCAAAAGAAAATGGACGAGAGGTTTCTGGAGTTATCATCTACACTACACGGTAAAGTGGAAAAAGTGCAAACAGAAGTACAAGAAATACACGCAGAAATTCAAAATGTTAAAGGGACGGTTCAACAAAAATTTGAATCGGTTAAACAAGATTTTCAAACGGAAGTTAAACGTCTCGAGAAGGAGCTCCAAGATGTCAAGGCGAATGGAACGACACAGCAAGTGATCCAGACGGTTAATGCAGTTAAGATAAAACCACCAACATTTGATGGAACAACATCCTTCAGTATTTTTAAGTTCCAATTCGAAACGGCCATTAAGCAAAATCAGTGGACTGAAGAACAATGTGTTGCAGCGTTAATTGTGGCTCTTAAAGGCGAAGCGGCGGAAACACTACAAATCATTCCCGAGCAGGAACGGAACGTTTACATGAGAATTATGAAGGCGTTAGATCGAAAATACGGAAGTGACCACAAACGAGAAATCTATCGCATGGAATTGAAGGGTCGATACCAAAAAGGAGGAGAATCGCTACAGGAATTTTCATCGGCAATTGAGCGGCTCGCGCATTTAGCCCATTCAAATATGTCGGCCGATTACATGGAGCGAATTAAAATAGATGCATTCATTGACGGTATTCGAGATCCTGAGACGCGCAGAGCGGTGATGTTGTCACCTAAGACAACTTTTACGGAAACCATCGCATATGCGTTAACAAACGAAACTGTTCAGGCCATCGTCAAACCAGCAATGGAAATTCGCCGAGTGGAGATTGATTCCAGAATGGAAACCGAGCGGGCTACACCAAGGTTCAGATATGGAAGTAGCAGGATTAAATGCTGGGTATGTAATAGAATGGGTCACATCTCACGGGACTGTTGGGAGATTAAGAAGAAACGAGCAAGGTCGCCATCTCCTATGAAGCGCAGATCAAACGAGGAGCAGATAGAATCCAGGAAGGAGGGTCGGATGACATTGGAGTCGTTAAAAAGAGACAGCTTGAAGGAGCAAAAGCTGACTCCCACAACCGATTGCCCCATAACGTCCATCCAAGTTTCGAGAGTAGAAAGAGGCGGTGACAGCTTGACAGATGAAGCCAATATTGAACATCGAAAGGAAAGCGCACATGGAAATGCCAACACGTTATTAAGAAGACCATGTCCCGCGGAATGCAAGAATTGTGGGCATGTGGAGGTCAAGGAAAACATCGTCGATATTCGACTCATGCAAGCGTTACCTGAGGAGCAATGGACTGATGAAATGATCAAGAAGGAGCAATTACGGGATGCTGACCTGTCATTCATCATGGAACATAAGGCAAAGGAACACCGGCCCACATGGAGTGAGATAGCTGACAACACTCCCGTTGTAAAAGCTTATTGGGCTCAATGGGATAGCCTCCACATAGAAAATGGTTGTTTAAAACGAAAGTGGGAAAGCACGGATGGTAAAGTAAAACAATTGTTGGTAGTGGTGCCAAAAGATCGGATAACGGAAATCCTCAAGGAGTATCATGGAGGAGCAAGTGGAGGTCACCTAGGGATTAATAAAACATTAGCCGAAATTCGACAACGTTTCTACTGGTCCGGATGTAGACAGTCAGTAGTAGAATGGTGTCGAAGATGTGACCAATGTGCGGCAGTGAAGGGACCAGCACGAAAAAGCCGTGGAACCATGAAACAATATAATGTCGGGGCACCATTTGAGAGAATTGCAATGGACGTGGCGGGGCCATTTCCGACCACCGAGAGCGGAAATAAATATGTGCTAGTAATAATGGATTATTTCAGCAAATGGCCGGAAGTGTACCCCATACCCAATCAGGAGACAACAACAATAGCTGATGCCGTGGTTAACAATTGGATTAGCAGATTTGGTGTACCTATGGAAATTCACACGGATCAAGGAAGGAATTTCGAATCGGTGGTATTTCAGGAGATATGTCAGATGCTTGGAATCAATAAAACAAGAACGACGCCTTTACACCCACAATCGGACGGTATGGTGGAAAGATTCAATGGTACATTGGAGGAATATCTAGCAAAAGCTGTGGAAAGGAACCAACGCAACTGGGATCGACATATACCAATGTTCCTGATGGCCTACCGATCAGCGGTACATGACACAACAGGAGTGACACCAGCTAAAACCATATTTGGGAACAATCTGCGATTACCGGGAGATTTAAAATTTGGGGCTGTTCCATCAGCAGCTCTATGCGGACAGGATTACGTCGACCGAATGAAAGAGGAACTTAATGAAATACATCAATTTGTACGGGAGAAAATTCGAATATCAAGTGATCGAATGAAAGCTCGATATGACATACGAGCAAATAATCAAGGCTTCGAGGAAGGGCAATTGGTATGGCTTCACAACCCGCAACGGCACAAGGGATTATCACCGAAGTTGCAACCCACATGGGAAGGACCTTACACTGTCATTAAAAAGTTGAACGACGTGGTTTATCGCATACAGAAAGGACGGAAAGGTAAACCAAAGGTGGTGCATTTAGAGCGTTTGGCGCTCTACAGAGGAGGTGATCTGGATCCTGTTCGGGACGAACAGGCTTAGGTGGGGGGTAGTGTTACGGTGACACCTAGATTAGAATAGAATAAGTTAATTTCATCAATTGTTCAATTACGTGTATAATTTATACTCAACATTTAGGCGTATTTCTATACTAACATATTTGCTGCGCATTTAGGATTATTCTAGAAACAAATATTTTGGTATATAAGGGCGCGCGTTGACGTGGAATGCTGAGTATTATTTTAAACGTGATACAGTGAAGGTTAAATAGAAAGATTATTAAAGTGATTATTAAAGTGATTATTAAAGCGATTATTAAAGTGATAATTAAAAAGTGTGTTATAATTATAATAATTAATTGTGAAAATTGTGTTGTATAATAAATTGTGTTGTGTAAATAAAATTGTGTGAGTTAAAATTGAAGCAGTGTATTTATTCACAATCCAGTGATTCGAACCTTGATTGACAAGGCAAAATCGTAACAGTACATATTGTTACGGTGACCCCTAGAATAGAATAGAATAAGTTAATTTCATTAATTGTTCAATTACATTTATAATTTATACTCAACATTTAGGCGTATTTCTATACTAACATATTTGCTGCGCATTTAGGATTATTCTAGAAACAAATATTTTGGTATATAAAGGCGCGCGTTGACGTGGAATGCTGAGTATTATTTTAAACGTGATACAGTGAAGGTTAAATAGAAAGATTATTAAAGTGATTATTAAAGCGATTATTAAAGTGATAATTAAAAAGTGTGTTATAATTATAATAATTAATTGTGAATTTTGTGTTGTATAATAAATTGTGTTGTGTAAATAAATTGTGTGAGTTCAAATTTGAAGCAGTGTATTTATTCACAATCCAGTGATTCGAACCTTGATTGACAAGGCAAAATCGTAACAATTGGTGACAGCGGTGGGATTGTGAATAATAAGAAAAATGATTCTCTACGAATTAAAGCTTGCGCAATTAAAGGAGCAACTGAAGCAGCGAGGTTTGGCTAGTGAAGGCACAAAAGCTAGTTTGGTGGAGCGACTACGTGAGGCCATGGAGAAGGACGGTTTAAATCCAGATGTGTATGATTTCGAGGAGGACAACACGGATGAGATCAGTGTGGACAAGAAAGAAAGGGAAGAACAAACGATGGTCGGAACAACACAAAACCCATCCGGAAGTTTCGATTTATCGCAGTTGATGGCTGCTATGAATCAAATGATGGGACAACAGTTGGAGCAACAAGGGGCGGACATTAAACATCAAATGAAACAGCAGATGGAGCAACAAGGAGCGGACATTAAACATCAAATGAAACAACAGATGTTACAAGTGGAGCAACAAGGGGCGGACATTAAACAATCGAACCACGAAATAAAACAGCAGATGTTACAAGTGCAAGTTGGCCAAAAGAAAATGGACGAGAGGTTTATGGAGTTATCTTCTACATTACACGGTAAAGTGGAAAAACTGCAAACAGAAGTACACGCAGAAATTCAAAATGTTAAAGGGACGGTTCAACAAAAATTTGAATCGGTTGAACAAGATTTTAAACGTCTCGAGAAGGAGCTCAAAGATGTCAAGGCGATTGGAACGACACAGCAAGTGATCCAGACGGTTAATGCAGTTAAGATAAAACCACCAACATTTGATGGAACAACATCCTTCAGTATTTTTAAGTTCCAGTTCGAAACGGCGATTAAGCAAAATCAGTGGACTGAAGAACAATGTGTTGCAGCGTTAATTGTGGCTCTTAAAGGCGAAGCGGCAGAAACACTACAAATCATTCCTGAGCAGGAACGGAACGTTTACATCGGAATTATGAAGGCGTTAGATCGAAAATACGGAAGTGACCACAAACGAGAAATCTATCGCATGGAATTGAAGGGTCGATACCAAAGAGCAGGAGAATCGCTACAGGAATTTTCATCGGCAATTGAGCGGCTCGCGCATTTAGTACATTCAAATATGTCGGCCGATTACATGGAGCGAATTAAAATGGATGCATTCATTGACGGTATTCGAGATCCTGAGACGCGCAGAGCGGTGATGTTGTCACCTAAGGCAACTTTCACGGAAACCATCGCTTGTGCGTTAACAAACGAAACTGCGCAAACCATCATCAAACCAGCAATGAAAATTCGTCGAGTGGAGATTGATTCCAGGATAGACACCGAGCGGGCTACGCCAAGGTTCAGAGATGGAAGTGGCAGGATTAAATGCTGGGTATGTGATAGAATGGGTCACATCTCACGGGACTGTTGGGAGATTAAGAAGAAACGAGCAAGGTCGCCATCTCCTATGAAGCGCAGATCAAACGAGGAGCAGATAGAATCCAGAAAGGCGGGTCAGACGACAGCGGAGTCGTTAAACTAAAAAGAGTCAGTTTGCAGGGGCAGAAGCTGACTCCCACAACCGATTGCCCCATAACCTCCATCCATGTTTCGAGAATAGCAAGGAGCGGTGATAGCTTAACAATTGAAGCCGATATTGATGGGAAGAAATGCATGATCACGCTGGATACGGGAGCAACTCATACGATTGTTCGTGAGGATATTATCGATGGAATTATGGAACCAGCTAATGGAATGAAGTTACGAACGGCGACTGGAGAAAATTCAGCAATAAAAGGGAAAAAGGTCGTAAAAATAAGGATTGGGCGAAATCACTTTCAACACGAGGTGCTGGTTGCAGATATTGTAGACGAAGTCATCTTGGGGATGGACTTTATGAGAACGAATGGCTTCGTGGTGGATGTTGGACGGGGTGTATTAACCTACGATAATATCGAGTTGCCACTTCACGTTAGCGCCGTTATAGGAGAAACGACCAGGCAAATTATAATGGATCATCGGGAGAAGCTGCCACCGAACTCGGAAACAATAGTATGGGCAAGATTGGAAGGAGGTTCTGGGTCACCCAGGTTGTGGGTTGTGGAAGCCAATGAAGCAGAGAGCGGAGCCAGAGAAATTATGATCGGGAAAGTTTTAGTGAAACCAGACAGCGATAATAGAGTACCAATTAGGACTCTAAATCTCTCGGATAAGACGAAAACCATCAAGAAAGGGACAATAATCGGAAAATGTGAAGAAATATCGGCGATAGTGAAGTGCGAGCAGAAAAATCCGATTAAGACGGCTAACTCGCAAGTGCAGAAAGAGATTATAGATCAACTTATGGAGAAATGGACCGAAGATCTTACCATGGAACAGAAAAGTTTGGCAAAACAATTGCTCGAGCGGTACATGCCAATATTCTGCAGTACATCGGACAATAATGGGAGAACCACAATGGTAAAACATCGAATAGATACAGGAGCAGAAATGCCGATTCGACAACCACCCAGGAGATTACCATTGGCAAAGCAAGGAGAAGTGGATCGAATGGTAAAAGATATGCAAGCAGCAGGGGTAATCGAAACATCAAGCAGTCCATGGAGTTCACCAGTGGTGTTAGTCGAGAAAAAGGATGGTAGCATGAGATTCCGCGTGGATTATCGAAAATTAAATGCTGTGACGAAAAAGGATAGTTACCCATTGCCAAGGATCGATGACACGTTAGACACATTATCGGGTGCTCGAATATTTTCGACATTAGATCTGCAAAGCGGCTATTGGCAAGTGGAAGTCCAGGAGGAAGATCGCGAGAAAACGGCATTCAGTGTGGGTAACGGATTATGGCAATTTAACGTTATGCCATTCGGATTATGTAACGCCCCTGCGACTTTTGAACGGCTAATGGAGCGCGTGCTAAAGGGATTACATTGGAGGACGTGCCTCGTATATTTGGATGACATCATCGTTATGGGCAAGGATTTCGACGAGCATTTAAGGAATTTGGCAGAGGTTTTGGATCGGATACAAGCCGCCGGATTGAAGCTAAGCCCAAAGAAATGCAAACTATTTAGAACGGAAGTAAAATATTTGGGTCATAAGGTAACAACCAATGGAATCCATACCGATGAAGACAAGATCGCAGCAGTGAAGGAATGGCCACGACCTAAAAACTTACATGAATTACGGAGCTTCCTTGGATTGTGTACCTATTATAGACGATTCGTGCCAGGATTCTCCAATATTGCAAAGAGTTTACACGAGTTAACCAGGAAGAACAAGGCATTCGAATGGAAGGATGATCAAGAAGAGGCATTTGTGGAACTAAGACGACGATTATGCGAAGCACCAATCCTCGCATACCCTATACCCAACGTTAAATTCATTTTGGACACCGATGCAAGTAATGATGGTATAGGAGGAGTATTATCACAGGCAACAAATGGTGAGGAGCGAGTTATTGCATATTACTCCAAGATGTTATCAAAACCGGAACGGAATTATTGTGTAACACGGAAAGAGTTGTTGGCTATAGTGGAATGTGTTAAGCACTTCCATAAGTACCTCTATGGCCAAAAATTTCTTCTACGGACGGATCATGGAGCTTTGCGCTGGTTGTTACAATTCAAAAATCCAGAGGGACAAGTAGCACGTTGGATCGAACGTTTGCAAAGCTACGATTTCCAAATTGAACATCGGAAGGGAACCGCACATGGAAATGCCGACGCATTATCAAGAAGGCCATGTCCCGTAGAATGCAAGCATTGTGGGCGTGTGGAGGGTAAGGAAAACATCATCGATATTCGACTTATGCAAGTGCTACCTGATGAGGAATGGACTGATGAAATGATCAAGAAGGAGCAATTACGGAATGCTGACCTGTCATTCATCATGCCACATAAGGAAAAGGAACACCGGCCCACCTGGAGTGAGATAGCTGACAAAACTCCCATTGTAAAAGCATATTGGGCTCAATGGGATAGCCTCCACATAGAAAATGGTTGTTTAAAACGAAAGTGGGAAAGCACGGATGGTAAAATAAAACAATTGTTGGTAGTGGTGCCAAAAGATCGGATAGCGGAAATCCTCAAGGAATATCATAGAGGAGCAAGTGGAGGTCACCTAGGGATTAATAAAACATTTTCCAAAATCCGACAACGTTTCTACTGGTCCGGATGTAGACAGTCAGTAGTAGAGTGGTGTCGAAGATGTGACCAATGTGCGGCAGTGAAGGGACCAGCACGAAAAAGCCGTGGAACCATGAAACAATATAATGTCGGGGCACCATTTGAGAGAATTGCAATGGATGTGGCGGGGCCATTTCCGACCACGGAGAGCGGCAATAAATATGTGCTAGTAATAATGGATTATTTTAGCAAATGGCCGGAGGTGTACCCCATACCCAATCAGGAGACAACAACAATAGCTGATGCCGTGGTCAACAATTGGATTAGCAGATTTGGTGTACCGATGGAAATTCACACGGATCAAGGAAGGAATTTCGAATCGGTGGTATTTCAGGAGATATGTCAGATGCTTGGAATCAATAAAACGAGAACGACGCCTTTACACCCACAGTCGGACGGTATGGTGGAAAGATTCAATGGCACATTGGAGGAATATCTAGCAAAGGTTGTGGAAAGGAACCAACGCAACTGGGATCGACATATACCGATGTTCTTGATGGCCTACCGATCAGCGGTACATGACACAACAGGAGTGACACCAGCGAAAACCATATTTGGAAACAATCTGCGATTGCCGGGAGATTTAAAGTTTGGGGCTGTTCCTTCAGCAGCTCTATGTGGACAGGATTACGTCGACCGGATGAAAGAGGACCTTAATGAAATACATCAATTTGTACGGGAGAAAATTCGGATTTCAAGTGATCGAATGAAAGCTCGATATGACATACGAGCAAATAATCAAGGCTTCGAGGAAGGGCAGTTGGTATGGCTTCACAACCCGCAACGACAGAAAGGATTATCACCGAAGTTGCAACCCACATGGGAAGGACCTTACACTGTCATTAAAAAGTTGAACGATGTGGTTTATCGCATACAGAAAGGACGGAGAGGTAAACCAAAGGTGGTGCATTTAGAGCGTTTGGCGCTCTACAGAGGAGGTGATCTGGATCCTGTTCGGGACGAACAGGCTTAGGTGGGGGGTAGTGTTACGGTGACCCCTAGAATAGAATAGAATAAGTTAATTTCATTAATTGTTCAATTACATTTATAATTTATACTCAACATTTAGGCGTATTTCTATACTAACATATTTGCTGCGCATTTAGGATTATTCTAGAAACAAATATTTTGGTATATAAAGGCGCGCGTTGACGTGGAATGCTGAGTATTATTTTAAACGTGATACAGTGAAGGTTAAATAGAAAGATTATTAAAGTGATTATTAAAGCGATTATTAAAGTGATAATTAAAAAGTGTGTTATAATCATAATAATTAATTGTGAATTTTGTGTTGTATAATAAATTGTGTTGTGTAAATAAATTGTGTGAGTTCAAATTTGAAGCAGTGTATTTATTCACAATCCAGTGATTCGAACCTTGATTGACAAGGCAAAATCGTAACAATATTTTATATTCACCTCGGTTGTTGTCTCCGCTTTCGTAGTTGTCTATTAATTGTGCGCTGAACTCACCCGCGACGTTTTGTTTTGTACCTCATCGTGTGGTGGCGCAGAGGTGAGAAGAATAACGAGAGAGCGAGAGCAATGCGCATCGAGTATGTGCAAGGTAAAACGTTTTAGAAAAATGTTTTTCTTATATGCTTCTTGTTTATATCAATACAAATTGATATAAACGAGAAACAGAGAAGAAAGACATTCTTCTGCGGCGCGAGAATTTTTTTCTTGATAGTCATTCGAGTTTTTGATTTTCGATAAAACGGTCGAGTTTTGGTTGTAAAAAGTTGAGTGTTGATTTTTTGATATAAAGAGTCTTGGTTAGAATTTTAAAGAAAAAGGGTCCGTTTTTGGAATTCAATTAAAAAGTACAGTCTCTTTTGGTTATTAAAAAATAAAAATGAGTTCATTAGTTTAAGTGAGATAAAATTTATTGTACAACAATTTAAGTTATATTTAAGTTATATCAATTTCACAATTTGAAGTTATATAAACTATATTTTTTGTGTTTGTTAATAAAAAATCAGTGAATATATAAGTTGTTATTTTTAATGGGGCTGTTATTTACGGAAATGTATAACGGGATATGTATAACGTACGTTGATTTTTTTACGGCAGCTGAAATGACTGTGTAATATTTTGAAATAGATTTATAGTTCTCGGTACTGCACATACAAACTCTTGTTAAAAGATAAGCATTTCGCAACCTAAAATTTAAAAGTGTTTGTCTATAGGGCGATAATGATAATACCAAAATGTTACATGGGTAATACGAAGGATTTCCTTTGGTACTTCATTAGCACGCCTATTATCTATTATATATTATGTAGAGCCTATTATGTATTATGTTTAAGTATTGCATTATTTTTATTATAAATAATAAACAAGAATAAAAATAAATACCGGTAAATAAAAAAAAAATAAATATCGCGTTTAAAATGGCCGAGTTTAATGTTATAAAACTAAATACTCAATTCCCTTAGACGTATCACTTTCCACGACGTGATTATTAATCTTCCTGGTTACTAGATTTTAAAACAAAATTTACTAAATAATTTTGTGCAAAACTATCAATGAAATTTTTTAAATCTTAGTTGGCTGCATTAGTTTGAAAATTTTTATTTTAATTTTTATATTTTTTTTATTTTTTTTTTTTTTATTTTAGAAATATTGCAATTTGGAGTGATAGCAGTCGCAAGGAAATATTTATAAAGCAGCATACTTAGATTTAAAAAACAGCCAGAACGACTTTATTGAACAATTATTTTGTAAGTTTCGATTTAATGATCTAGTAACCAAGAAAATGAGTAGTCACATCACTTGAAGTAATGCGACTAGGGGGATAGGGGTGTTAAAATGATGGATTTTTCAAACGCTTCAGTAAATTGGTCAAAATGGCTGCAAAAATTACAAATAATTTTTTGGCGTCTGGACATCAAGATGATGAAGACCAAATAATAATTACAGTGATGCTCAATTTAATGGGGGATACCGGTGTAGAAATATTTAATTCTTCTAATAAAAAGATGGATGAAGCCAAATTTGATTAAATTGTGAAACTATTTGAAGTGCATTGTTTACCGAGAAAAAAATTGTCAGTGGAAATGTTCAAATTTAATAATTTAGTTCAGAAAAGTGACCAAAATCAATGGGAAATTTCGTTGTGGAACTCAAGACACAAGCTGAACAAGCATTCATAACTTATTGAGATTTATTATACTTTATCTCCTCTTTGTTTATATGTAACTACGACAACGACCATACTATGTTGAAAGTACCATAGGACTCGGGGATCGAGTGACGTTTACTGTGTAGCGAAAATTGAAAAATTTCCAAAAAAATACAAAATATTAAATAATTCCATTTAAATTCGTTTTATTATTGTGATAACTGATTAATAAACATTCAATAATATAAAATATAATTTATAATTTATGTGATTAGTGTGTTATACATGAAAATTGAAGCAGAAGGAAAATTTTCCAACGGGAAAAAATTCAAAACCGAAAACAAAAATAATAAAATTATTTTTCTTGTGTCTTAAAAATAGATAAATTAATTTTTCTTCATTTATGAAATTGAATATATAAATATAAAATAGTAAGTTACTTTATTATACATATACGCAACATATTCTTAACAAAATAAAATTAAATTTATAATAAAAACGGTAAAAATTATAACGTAAGTGGGGTAACCTATTTACAATACAACGCCAATGAAATGTCAGAAAATAGGGATGCTGTACCTGAATCGGCACATATACAAAATGCAATAGAAACAATTAAATTCGACGAGGTTGCAGTGACCGAATCTTTAATGTCGGGAAAAACAAAATCGCGGAAACCTAAACCTAATTTGATCTCAAAGGATGTATAATAATAAAATAAAATTACTGCGCTCAGAAAATGTAGAGTTGCGTGATCGTATTGCATTCATTGAACATTTATTAAAATCTAATCCTAATGCTATAAACGAAAATTTGGCATTACTTGACAATAATAAATTTAAACCATTGATGTGTCTGAATATAGATGAAGATGATGAGCCGACTTCACAAGCAACAAGTGATGATACAATACCAGTCACCGATTTCACCGTAGTGAAGCAATCCATCAAACGGAAAAATGACAACAAATCGTATTTTTTGGAGCGTCCGGCGAAGAATTTCAAAACCAACGATCAACAAAATTTGAATAGAGGCAGCAGCGAAATTCCTTTAAAAGGAAACATTACGGAGAAGAGTACAGGAAAACCACCACCAATACATATACATGATCAAGAGATTGGTGACACAATAAAATTAATTAAAGATTCGCTAATCGAAAATTTTAAAATAAAACGTGTGAACCAATATAAACATACCTTACAAATTGAAACACTAGATAATTACAATAAAGCGAAGGATGTACTCAAAGAAGTATCAACGCCATTCTTCACCTATACACCTAAGAACGAGAAGACAAAAACAATTGTCCTAAAGGGTCTACATGAAGATGAACGACTTGAAGACATACAAACGGAAATACAGGAGCATAAAGTAGTGGTTACAAACATAACCCAATTAAAAACTAAAAACTCAATCGATAAAGAGAAGAAATTACCACTTTACATAATTCAATTCGCCCCAGACACAAATATGGGAATAATATATAATATAAAAACAATCAACTATCAAACAGTGACATGGGAGCAATTAAAGAAAAAAGACGCCATCATGCAATGCCACCAATGCCAACGATTTGGTCATGCGGCAGCAAACTGCAATGTAAAATATAGATGTGTAAAGTGCGACCAGCAACACGAACCGGGCCAATGCGGAATCAAAGGACAAATAACTAAAGAAGAAGTTTACTGCACCAATTGCGCGGCGAAAGGACATCCAGCCTCATACAGGGGGTGCCCAATCTACCAGGCAACGTTAGCAAGGCTTAAAGAAAAAATAAACGAGAAAAGGAACCAAACAAAAATACCAACACAAATTCCAATTACAAGGACAACATATGTAAGTGGTGAAAATGGCACTTTTGCGAGTATGTTAAGCGGAGGAGGACAGCAGCAGTCGAGAGCAGCAGCAGCTGAATCAATTGGTACAATAATTCAACCAATCATACAACAATTAACAGCGAAAATCGACAAGATGGCAGAAACGGTGGCAAATCAGGGCGAACAAATTTCTGCTCTATTAACATTAATACAACAGTTAGTCAAATGAACAGCAATAACAACAATGAGCTCAAGATAATAGCCATCAATGTAAATTCAATAATTAGTATACAAAGGCGACTGAATTTACTTAGTTTTATAAATGTTAAGAAACCGGATATTATGCTACTAAGCGAAACAAAATTAAATACAAATCACACAATAACACTAAAAGAATATAATATAATAAGAAAGGATCGCACACATGCAAAACGAGCAGGAGGAACTGCGATAATAATTAAAGAAAAATATAAATATCAACAAATATACAATAACATAGAAAAAAATAATTCAGGGATAGAGTACACAACAATTAAAATTAAACTAAGTACAAATAATAAATACCTATATATATTCGCAATATACTGTACTAGTTGTAACCAAACAATGACTGAAACCCATTTCCATGCGGAATGGAATGAGATTTTCACAAAGCACGACCTATCAAATCCAAATCACTATTATATAATAGCAGGTGACTTCAATGCCACACATATGAATTGGGGAAACATGGTAAACAATATCAGAGGAGTAAAACTGGCAGAGTGGATGGAAAACAACGATATGGACTACAAAGCGAAAATGTATATACCAGAAACATTCATATGGACAAATAATATTCTAGATTTTGCAATAATCGACGTAAGATTAAATATTCAAACAGATGAGATGGGTAAAATTCCGGCACATAACTATGATAGCGACCATAAGGCGATAGAAATAATATGCAAAAATTACGACAACAACAATCATATATTTCAATTAGATACATTTAAAGTAGATTCAACACGCTTCAATTTCAATAAAGCAAATTGGCCCATATGGCAAAAGAAATTAGAAACCCTATACATATAATAATTACTTGAGAGAAAATAACACTAACCACATAATACCGATAAATAAAAATATAACAAATTCAGAAATAGAAGACCACATAAACACCATAATACATTTAATAAATTCAAACATAACGGAATCAATACCTTAAATCACACGATATAATAATATGGAATGCTACACTAATAATACAATAAAAAAAAACTATACAAAACCAAGTCACAACGTATCACAATGCTGAAACAAGGAAAAAGAAATGGGACATTGACCCAACAACAAATAACGTTGATAAAAGCAGATATCCAGCGCATAAATGAACTGATTGCACAGAATGTAAACAAATAATTCACAATCATATCGAACCTTTAAAGTCACTTTTCATTCAAAATAACAATAATCACATAACTAAAACTAAATTTAATACCAATAATACCGCAATAAAACCTCAAAATAATCATAATAACTACTTCATAACAATAGACCAATTAAACTCAATAATAAAATGTTTAAATACAAAAAAATCATTCGGTTTGGACAATTTACCTTGTGTCGCTGTAAAGCATCTACCCAACGGACTAATTCACGAATTATGCTGCCTATTCAATCATTGTTTGAATAACAGAACATTCCCACGAAACTGGAAAACGGCGAAAATCTATCCTATCCATAAAAAGGGAAAAACAGCAGAAGATCCGATCAACTATAGACCAATAAGCCTTCTCTCAAACCTTGGAAAAATCTACGAAATCATTATTTATAATAAAATCCAAGATCATATTAGTGAAAATAAACTATTACCGGACAAACAGTTTGGTTTCAGACATAATCATTCCACCATCCATGCAATCACAAAACTAACGTCTGATGTGTGCAAAAATATGAACCTAACTAATAGTACCGGCACGGTCCTAATCGATATGGAGAAGGCTTTTGAGTTTGTATGGCTAGACGGACTCATGTACAAAATGGATAAGATGCACTTCGACAAGGACATACTGCAAATGCTATACGAGTTGCTATACCACAGAAAGTTCAGAACAACAAATGGTAAAGATATCTCGTCAAATATTTATAATATCCACAACGGCTTGCAACAGGGGTCAATAACGGCGCCCGCTTTATTCAACTTATACACGGCATCGCTAATACAAAATGAAAAATTAAATTCCGAAAAGATCCAAACAATTGCGTATGCTGACGACCTTGTGATCTACGGCACGGGCATGAGAGTAGCAGACATAACAAGAAATGTACAAGAGGCAGTTGATTTCACAGTCGATTTCTTGCACACCTGGCGAATAAAGATGAATCCCGCTAAATGCGAAGTTATACTATTCCGGAAACCATACCAATTATCATCGTGTGATACGCAACTAAATTGGAAGAAATTCAAAATTAAAATATTTGGTACCAGCTGTGAGCAAAAGAAAACTGTGAAATATTTGGGAATAAATTTAGATAGATTGCTATATCTAGACGAACACATCAACATACAAATAACAAAAGCCAAAAAAATATTTAACCAGAATCGTAGAATATTTTGCACAAACGACATAACAACGCGGATAAAACAGATATGCTATAAATCTTTGGTACGACCAATATTAACTTATGGATGCCCAATATGGTGGAATATTGGCCCATACACAATGGAAAAATTGCGAATTTTTGAAAGAAAATGCCTCCGATATTGCCATGGGGAACATCGATCAGCGAGCTCAGATTTCAAAAAATATATTTCAAACCAAGAGCAATACGAGAAATTTGGAAAAGACAGAATAGATCTCCACATATTGAAGCTGGTCAGAGACCACATCAAAAGATCAACAGACAATAAAGAGAATTCGTTAATATTTGCCCCCTACTATACCGAAGATAGCATACAAAGAGAAAACTGTAAGAAATACAATAATCCAGGCCCAGAAACATTCATATATCTGGACAAAATTGGATATATAGATGACGAAAGAAGCAGATACCCAAAAATTTACCATCTTGAGAGAAGACAGAATATAAAAGGATTTGATGATGAAATATTCGATAATCCACACCTATATCATTTATACAATCGTTTTAACTATAATAACATCGTTCTAGATCCCGACAAGGTTGAGAGAACATGGAGGAAATACTGGTGGCGGCTAGAACTACCTACAACCTAAAATGATACCAACCATTGGACTATATAGAACAGATCACAGAAACAACGATTATCAATACGAAATGATGAGCCGAGAGCGGGAGTGGCGGAGGGCCGCGGACACTGAAGCGAGTGGTTCAGAACCACTCCATCATCGCTCTGGGACTCGTTTCAATAGAAAAAGTTTTGGTATTTTACTCTTTTGACCAAAATTAAATAAGATAAAGCTTTGAATTTCACACATTAATGTAAAAGAACCCCATTGATTTATATAAAAATAATTAATGAACATGGTTTGAGACTCCTGACGGGGCATTAACCATTAAATTTTGTAAATGTATAGGGCATTTTATTAATCAGCTTTGGCCCGAATATAAATGTAATAAATATCTATTGTAAATAATAAAGCGAAGATTCAAAAAAAAAAAAAAAATGTTGAAAGTACCGGTTCTCGTCCGATCACCGAAGTCAAGCAACATTAGGCGAAGTTAGTACTTGGATGGGTGACCGCTTGGGAACACTTCGTGTCGTTGGCGTTTTTTTTTAATTTTAGACTAATTTACGTAATATTCTTCTAATGAATTTTCGGTACAATGACGTTAGAATGTTTTGGAAATTATTGATAACAAAGATTAGTTTAATTTTTTGTTCATACGTGACTACGTATACATATTTTAAACAATTCTTTATCATCTTTTTTCGTTTTTCAAAACTGTTTTGCTTTTTAACTCATTAGCAATGGTAGTTCGAATTTAATTCACAACCTATAAACTGTATTTACATATCTTGATTTACTTAAAACTATTTTTAAACATCTGTTAAAATCACTCGCCATAATGCTATCCGCTTTTTTATCATACCAATACTGGATTTCATTATTCCATCAACCTTGCACATTAACGTTGTTCCATCTCACATATCTACATTAATTTCATCTCTATTTCACCCTCAAACTTTTAACCCTATTTACGCCTTTTATTATGAGGCTAACAAATAACAAGTTTCTGTCCATATTCCCCATTTTGGAAGCAATAACGTAGATGTGCTCGAACAGATGGGAACAGAAAATTCTACCAAATATTCCAAGTATAACATGATAAAATTCAAACTTGAACTTGCGTTTTAAAATGAAAACTTATTTTTTGAATAAATATAAAATTTCATACCATTTAATATTTGATAAGAAAAAACAAAAGTCGTGGTAAAATATTTGCTACAATGTGTTGCCTGTTTACAGTAAAATCAGTATTGCTAGAATAAAATACATTTCAACTATCGACTTCATTTAAGAAGTTCTGCAGCGATACAGAAATTTATTGTTTAAACTGGGATTGCAGTAAAATTTGTTAGATTTGCGTAGACAAAATAAACGATGAATTTTCTGACACTGCGATTTTTTATTGTGGTATACGAACGAGTTTGTTGTGAATTTGCAATATAAATTTCTAACGGAGAAGCAATTCTGAGGCAGATTCTATTAAATGATTATTTTGAATTGCAACATTTTTAAAAAATTAATAATTTTTAATTAGATTAATCTGGAGGGAATCGAAACTGGAGACTGACTTTAAAATATTATTATTCAGACATTACCTCATTTAGCTCATTTACCACCTGCCTTATTATCTGACAAACCATATGCACAGGAATATGTTCTTGTATTAGCCGTACTCCCGCCCAATGCAGACGATAAGACTGAGGCAAGTCGTTCGTTTGCCCAAGATGTTCTAAACATGACATTAAACTTAAATGTTGAGTTTAAAATTGCTGCTTTGGCCTACGCTACGCTATCCGATCCTGCCACTAATGTCGATGTCGGCAAAGCCCTTATTACATATGGTTAAATCCGTGCTAAGAAACGACGTGACCGCAAACTCGCCGAACTGGTAAGACTGACCTTTCTTTACAAAATACAAGACTAGAATAAAATTTTATTTATAGATTGAAGAATATGAAGCAGCTGCCAAAAAATCTCGTGTCGTTCAAGATTACTATTAGACCTCTTAAGATTCCTAACGTTAGACGATGATGGTGGTTCGGAATCGAACGCAGATCATGTAAAGCGTGATATCTAAGATTTATATACAAATAAATGAAAAAACAATATGTAGATAAATGTAAATCGGTTTTATTAGACTTTTTTCCGGGACGTTATATTTGTTATCAAATTTGTACACGCCACATGTGTGCACCGTATCATGAATAAACATAACACAGTCGATTTTTTATCAGTTTTATCGAAAGGTTTCTGGCTCTGGCACGCGTAACATAAATTCCATTGCTTTCCTCAATATCGAACGAAACTTCTTAGAACGTGGCAACAGGGAGTAAATGGTGATATGACCTGGCTAAATGTGGGCAGAAACTGTGATCCACCTGTTCCTATTTTGTTATGTAGACATGTCTTCTTGACTGCCACGCGCCGAATTCTGCTCGATGATAAATTGTATTACAGAGGAACGAATTCCATCGGTTTTCAATTTCTGAAATTAAAAAATTATCATCAACTGATTTTGATTAATTATTAATATTATTTCCTTACCGAGATTGTTGTTTCGATATCCAATGGAGTACAAATGGTTAAATTTCCTATAATTACTACGATTTCACTGGTGCCAACTGGTGTACGCCTGTACTAAATTTAACGACTCATAAGCTTCCTCTTAACCATTTTAAAGGGCCAGTTATAATTCTAAAATTACACAATTTAATAAAGAACACAAAAAATTAACACCCAAATTAACACACTTAACCTAAAAATGTTGAACACCTAGTTTAAACTTATCAGAAATCAATAAATTGTGTCATTTGTAATTATGTATATAAACATATATTATTCATCGATCTTAATATGTATTTTGAATATATGTATATGTATCTATAATGTATATACAATTAAAGCGCACAAAAAAAAATATTTACAACATTTTGTTTGGATAACTCACCTGAATTCGAGTAAAAATCACTTTACAATAACTACAAATGTCATTTTTTTTTGAAAATTAGAAAATAAATCTAGCAGTGTGATTGATTATTCAGTGGCTAAATTTTATTAAATTAATTACAGTTCAGAGTCGTAAAATAAAAGGTAGGAAAAGACCGTTGGTAATCTTACTTGGTCAGACTCAATGGCACTTTGTATAATATATTCCGTGGTAAAATGTGAATGTAAGGAATACTCTATTCAATTTATCGTCAACCGATCAGAACGCCGCGTATCGAAAAAATGTGTAACATTATGGTAGCCCCTTATGTTTATACTATTTCTGATACATTTGTTATTATGATAAATCCTGCCATCTATTTAGCATATTCGTAATTTAATGAGATTTATTATACTTTATTTCTTCTTTGTTTATATATTACCACGGCAACGACCATACTATGTTGAAAGTACCGGTTCTCGTCCGATCACCGAAGTCAAGCAACATTAGGCGAAGTTAGTACTTGGATGGGTGACCGCTTGGGAACACTTCGTGTCGTTGGCATAATTTTTAATTTTAGACTTTTTAATTTACGTAATATTCTTCTAATGAATTTTCGGTACAATGACGTTAGAATGTTTTGGAAATTATTGATAACAAAGATTAGTTTGATTTTTTGTTCATACGTGACTACGTATACATATTTTAACAATTCTTTATCATCTTTTTTCGTTTTTCAAAACTGATTTGCTTTTTAACTCATTAGCAATGGTAGTTAGAATTTAATTCACAACCTAAAAACTTTATTTACATATCTTGATTTACAACTAGTTTTCTTTGCATGCCGAATTTACGTTGATTGTTTCACGGCAATTGAAATGACTGTGTAATATTTTGAAATAGATTTATAGGTCTCGGTACTTCACATACAAACTCTTGTTGAAAGATAAGCATTTCGCAACCTAAAATTTAAAAGTGCTTTTATGAATCCTTAATAAGAAGATTAACAAGAAACTACGATACTCACCATTTATTTGTATTTTTGTTATCCACTCAATTATTGTCTTAACCGCGTCTATATCGCATGAAGACAATTTTAGGAAAACTACTTCAGTAACCTGTGTATAAATAATCTAGTAGACTACATGGTTTTGTCTACGCACACATCATTTGTTTCTATTGCTGTTGTCATGAGTGATTGTCCTAGAACGATCCCATAATTTGAGGTTGTAATGTTTCATAACCTCTGTAGAGTTGCCTATGATAATCCCATAATGTTACATGGGTAATACGAAGGATTTTCCTTGGTACTTCATTAGCACGCCTCATATAAAACCTATATGTATTATGTTTAAGTATTGCATTATTTTTATTATAAATAAATGTTTTGTCTAATTAAATATTGTTTCATATAAAATAAACAGAATAATACAGAGGTGTCAAGTACCTATTATTGTGACTGTTTAATTCAGGGTTCATTGCTACTCCATCCAATCATACAGACATCTGAAGTCCTGAATATCTAATTGAACGACCGCGTGATACTTCTTCAAGAATATACATAGTTTGCAATACCTAATTTTCGTTATTAAAATTTAATATTTTGTCAACAAAAATGTGTTTCGAAAAACCTTTTTGTGTCTTATCGCTGGTCAAAAGCAACAAGTTAAACATATTTTATTGTAGCTAGCAATTCTGTAAATCTAAAATACTGTGTGAATATGACCCAGCCCTTTTTTTATTAAATTAAAACACATTTGCTTATTTAGATAATGAAAGAATTAGTTATTGAAAGTTAGCTCTATCTCCAGCTACAACTTTCCCCATGTTTCAGGCAATTTACGGGTGCTCTCGGAATAAATCCTGTTCTTTGGAGGCGATCCAGTCAATAAGCCAAATTTCGATCTCTGCGTGAGAACCAAATCATTGTTCAGGAAGAGCCAACTGAATAAATACACTAATCTCAGAAGAAGTAATGTTGTCTCATTCGAATTTTAAGAAATAATTTGAAATCACCACCGATACCTCTGATTAAACAGACATCTCAACAAAACCGACCAATCACCTTCATCTGGAAACGTTAAGCAAAACAGAGTAAAACTATGCCACCAATGAGAAGGAAATATTGGCAATAATATGGCCTTTGAATTCCTTGCGAAGTTACCTCTATGGCGGGATCCGCTTGAAACGCGATATTTTAAAACGCGATATTTCGAAACGAGATATGACAAAACGAGATATGGTACAAAACGCGATATTTCAAAATGCGATATTTCAAAACGCGACGTGGTACAAAACGCGATATGGTACATTGTGATATTTCAAAACGCGATATGGTACAAAACGCGATATGGTACAAAATGCGATATTTCAAAACGCGATATTTCAAAACGCGATATGATACAGAATATGCGTTGCAAAGCAGTGGGAGCGCAGCGACTCGCCTGATACCGATTATATATACTATCGCTCCTATCGATTTTTAAATTCCTATAAACTGAAATTAAATTTCCCCTTCATCGGCATGATATAACCCGATCCTAAACTCCCGTTTTGTACTATATCGTGTTTTGTACCATATCGCGTTTTGAAATATCACATTTTGAAATATCTCGTTTTGTACCATATCGCGTTTTGTACCACATCGCGTTTTGAATTATCGCATTTTGAAATATTGCATTTTGTTAATTCGCGTTTTAAAATATCGCGTTTCAAATGGGCTCTCGAAAGGACAAAATATAAAATTTATCAAAATAATATTTTAAATTCAGTAAAAAAGAAACTATGATTTTGTATCATTACATAAGCGATTAAGCCAATATTTAAATTTGCTGCTCGCTACTGCTGCTTAGTGTATTTCATCCTTAAAATAAAATAAAAACGTCACTTGTTATATGAAACTTATTGCGAGTAGTCGTAATTATTTAACAATAACTTCCTTACGATAAATTAATCGTAAGCGTCAACACATTTTGTACGTTTATTTAGATAGAAATATAATCAAACAGTTTGATATAAAAATCGTTTTATTTGAACCTTGAAGCATATTTGGTGTTAAATGCCAAGTCTATACATATTATTTTGTATACATACAAACATAAACTAACGAGCTGGAACATAAAATATGCACCAAAACGAAAAACTTACTCCAACTATTGCAACCATTAATTAAATATTACAAAATGTCTAGACTCCGCAGTATTTGATATAATAAAAACGTTACATTACTCTGAATTGAGAATCTATTTAAATAAAATCCCCCTCCTTTTATCTATGGCAATATCATTTATTATTAAAGTCAATAGTGTTACCGCATAAAAATTTACCGTGCATAAATTAAATCGGAGGTTGCTATGGATTTACAAATTAAACAAATAAAAACAACAAACAAAAGTTTCTAGTCGACGTGCTGTCACTTTAATATTTACAATTTTTTAGAAGTGAAAATGTATAAATCGGGATCAAGTGATTCAAGTTCCGCGCTTTCTAAAAAGTCACGTAAATCCATCCCAATAATCGAAACAGTTGAGGTACATACAACTACGTATGTTACGGAATTTAATATCGACAATAAGGTAGAAGACTCGCCTCGACAAAAGCCACCACCAGTTCCACTGCCACGAAGGAATATACAATCGTCAGCCGATAATAAATCGCAACTAGATTCGCTTCAAACATTTAAAAAATCAAAAGAAGAACAAAATGAAACTACAAAACATCAAGGATTGCATGAAAGTCTGTCCGTTGATCTATCACAATCAACTCATTCATCATCACGCTCACAAATGCAGTCAACTACGCGCCAAAAACTTTTTTTTGCCGAAAGTAAAAACGATACAATAGTGAGCAATTCAATTAGAGATGAAACATTATCAACAGAAAAAGATCGAACTTCGTACCACCCGACTAATTCATCATCCGGTGAGGATGAGCCTAGCGCAAAAATTACGGTTAAAAAAGTACGCCGCAAATCAAAATCGAAGTATATAACGCCACCAAAACCAAGTTCGTCGTCTCCGTCACATGTTGAATCAGTTATCTCGACCAATACCGAAATTTCCACGTCAATATCGGTGAAACGGAAGAAGAAATCAAAAGTGAAAAAAACTGCAAATGATGTAAAAAATTCGAAAAAATATGCGTACGAAAATCTAATCGGGATTTATTTGCACAACACGTCTGAACTAAAATTTGATGAAACCCTTAAAGAACCACGAATCAAAATTTCCTGTTGTGATTTAGTGACTAAAACGTTTCTAACTAAGAGTGAAACCAGCCGAAGTGTTGTGACATTAAAAGAACCGGAGGCTCTCGACTATATTCAACCGATTATTAGTAAAGGTGGAAAGTTTAAGCATTTTTGGTAAGTTTAGTGTCCCTAACGTATCTAATATATTTTGTAAAAAATGATTTCTTGTTTTTAGTTCTCTTATCGCGGAATGGGAAGAGTTGATACTCCTGAATGAGGATTTTAATTATATTCAGAATGATAAAGTTATATTCTTTTTTGAACTGGTCGATGTAATACCAATTTCATCGAAACTATTTAATTCGTTGGCCATTTCAAATCAAAATGGATGGTATCATGTAAGCTGGGCATTTCTGAAAGTGTATCCAGATAAAAAATTTTCCAATTTGGAGCATCGTTTACAATTGCAATTTTATAAGTATCAGAAAATACCGCATAATAAAAAGGCGCCGAAACCTAATCCTCTGGCAATATTTGATCAGTATTTGAATGCGAAAAAATTAAAAAAATATCCAGCTATTTTAGAAGTGACTATAAAAGGAGTTAAGCCTATCGACGAAAAAACAAACGAAAATCGTTGTGGACGACCTCAAAATGCGCTCGAACCAGAAATAGTAGACGATATTGAATCCATCGCATCATTCTGTACTGAGCCAGAGGAACTGCAATTGGAGCAACAGAATTTTCTTAATTCGGCCAGTGCACTGTGGACGATAAAAAATCGATGGAAAAAATTGCCCGGCCAAGCTTGTAAATGCCCGAACAGTGTAATGCAAAAAATAATTGAACACAAAAACGGTAGCTTAATATCAAAATTTGATAAAACTGGCGATTTTTTAGCCTACACGTACGTAACGGATGAGAAATGCTATAACGTTAATGTGATCTCATTTCCAAATTTTCAACAATACATAATTCTATCCGGTCATTCGAATAACATTTACGATATCGATTGGATGGATATTGGTAATCCAACAGTAGCAGCAGCAGCAGCAGCAACCAAAATTGGCAGTAACCATAATCGCAATAATAAATCATTTGTTAATAATTTTCCAATTCATCTTGTAACATCATCTTCCGATAGAACATCAATATTTTGGACAATATACAATTCGAATCAATATTTTTATAAAATTTTACCACATCCATCATTCGTGTATCTATCAAAATTTCTATATTTTTCAAACACTAAATCGAATTCAATTGATGATAATATTAATGGTGGTGTCGGCGGTGGTACGAGTACGGGCACCATACGTATTATGACAGGCGGAAGGGATGGCATATTACGAATATGGAAATATGATTTAAACGATTTCGATGATATTAAAAATTATGAGAAAATATTTCATTTGGAGAATGAATTAAAGTATCACAATCACAGCAATAGCTATGTAACGGGTATAATTTGTCCGGAGAAGCGAGGTGATAAATTTTTTTCGTGCGATTCAAGTGGTGAAATTATTGAATGGCAATTGAAATTGAAACATCAGCAGTTATATGGATTGGTGGCAAGGTAAGAGTAAACTATTTGTTTTTTAGTTTGACTATGGTATGGCTTACTCTTTAGTGGGTTCGTAAATCAATCGTGTTGTATCTTCTAGTAAAATTCAGACGCCACATATTTTAGCTATTCAAAGTTATCATTTTAGAATACTGCGTTTACATAGTAGGTTAAATTAGGATTCGTTGTCCAACATATTCCTCCTTATTTCGTTGTTGCCGTTGTGGTCGAACTTACATAGAATTGTTCAGTTGTCGTGGGTACATCATCGCTGGTGATGATGGTCGTGATTAGCCTTGTAGAAAATCCTGAAATTCCATTCCTGTGGCACTATTGTTGTAAATGGAATTGGGGTTAGAATTTACATATAAATTTCATTTAAATTAATTTTTTCTGGCATACTAAGGTAAAAAGTTAGTGGTAATTTTTTTGAAAACAAAATAAAATTGGGAATAAATTTCCCTGTGGCACTATTCTGGCTTTCCCTGTGGTCCTATTCTGGCTTTCCCTGGGAATAGGGAATTGGGAAAAATATTTTCATAGCATTTTTGTTAAAATTATACTTTTCTAGCATACTAAAAGAATAAGGCTAGTGCAAAAATTTTCAAAACAAAGTGATTTGGGAAACTTTTGTTCCACAAAATTTTTGTAGGGAAAAATAGTTTCCCATTTAACTTTGTTTCGAAAATATTAACATCAATCATGTTTCCTCAGTAGGCTAGAAAAATACAATTTAGACATAAATGCTATGAAAATATTTTTCCCAATTTCCTATTCCCAGGGAAAGCCAGAATAGGGCCACTGGGAATAGGGAGTTGGGAAAAATATTTTCATAGAATTTTTGTCCAAATTGTATTTTTCTGGCCTACTGAAGAAATAAGTTTAGTGTAAATATTTTCGAAACAAAGTTAAATGGGAAAATATTTGTCCCTATAAAAATTTTGGGGAACAAAAGTTTCCCAATCAACTTTTTTTGAAAATTTAACTTATTCCTTCAGTAGGCGAGAAAAATACAATTTGGACAAAAATGCTATGTAAATATTTTTCCCAATTCCCTATTCCCAGGGAAAGCCAGAATAGTTCCATTGATAATTTCGCTTGAAAAATTATTCCCAATGTACAAATACATATTTACATCATACTTTTTTCTCAGTAGGCCAGAAAAAAACTGATTTATGCGTGGATTCCACAGTGAAACAATTTTTTTCAGTAAAAAATACTGGGAAACCGAAAAGAGAAGAGTATATTTAAATTACGTTAGAGTGCCAAAGAGTAAAGACAGCAACTTTTGGGGTTGGGGGCAACATAACCTAAAAAAATTGAAAATATAAACGGTTTTAACGAAACACAAAATTTGCAAAAATTTATTTTACCCTACAATGAATGTGTTGTACGTAGTGGCACAAAAAAAATAATCCCACGTTATTTTTCACTATAATAATTTTTCAACCATAAAATTGTCGTATTGTGTGAATTATTTCTCACCGCATAATATATTTTTTGAAGGTGTGTTAAAAATGTTGCCATAAAAAGTATTGAGTTTCATACTTTTTATGGCAACATTTTCCCCACTTAATCTATTATTTTGTCAGTATGCGTGGATTCCACCGTGAACAATTGAGTGAGTATTTTACATTAAAAAATTCTGAGAAACCGAAAAGAGGAGAGTATACGTATTAAAATTACGTTAGAGTGATAAAGACAATCGAATGTTGCCGTAAAAAGTATTGAGTTTCATACTTTTTATGGCAACATTTTCCCCAGTAAATTTTACTGAAATTTTTTTTGTTTCTTTCTAACAAGTAAAGGATTTATATTTTTATCTCGTATTAATTTTACTGAAAAAAATTGTTCACTGTGGAATTCACGCATTATAGATAAAAGCTATGTAAAATCCTTCCCCAGTTCCCTATTGCCAGAAAATTACCAGAATAGGGCCACTGATATCGAATTTGTTGCCATAATCAGATCCAATGGTAATTGATCGGACTCGGTATTATTATTCGCGGTGTAGCACAGTTTTAATTGATTGGCAGACGAACTGAATAGATAACATGGCCTATTCGTTTTTCGATGATACCCCATTCTCAAAATTGTTCGTTGCGGCAAAACACTTTTGCCTATACATTGTCGCCTGGAGAGAAACTACGGTGTTGGACACCATTGTGTCGGTTGAATTGTTGCTCTTGAATATCACGATCCATGCTGTGTTTTGGAGAAGGTTTCAACAAGTCGAGTTCTATTTGAATTGGACGACCCATGAATAGTTCTGCTAATGACTTAGGTTGTTGTGCGTTACGGTGTAGTATTGAAGTATTTCGTTGTTGGTTTCCTGCCTCTCCACTCTTTTTAGTGTGTCGATAAGTCGTACAGCCCGTCTATTCGATATCGGTTGATAGGACAACGTTAAGATGTGATTAAAATCTTGAGCACGACAGAAATCACTAAACTGTTTTCTGACTAATTGAGTTCCTTTGTTGGTTGCCAATGTTTCCGGATTGCCATAATGTGAGAAGAATTCGCTCACCTTCTCGAAGCTAGTTTATGTCGTATTGGAAGTGCATTCGTGAAAGTCGGGAAACATTGAATGGGAATCAACACTGACCAGGTACCATTTTCCGTTAAGTGGTTCTGCGATGTCGGTAAGCACTCGTCCCATAAAATACGAACTGCGCGAGGCCACAATTGCAGAAGTATTTTGATAGATGATTTGACGTTCTTGGTGTCATCATTTTTAGGCCAGTACACATATGCTCAAGCGAGTATTTTCATTGCCTCGGTGCACAAATATAGCCTATGCAATTGTCGTAATATCAACTTGTAAACTTTTAGCGGAATGACGAGTCCATCGACAAACATAACATAATGGGAAGTAGTTGACAGTGATCCACATTGGTAATAAAACTGCGTCAATTTGCCGTCGTCTGGAACTGCCTCTTTCTACTTTGACTAGTTGGATTTCAAGTAATTAACGAGTACTCTAAGGGGTCGATCGCGTTCGAACATCGATGGTTTTCGTGATCTGATCGTTTATTTATTTTTCGAGGTGGAATCAGGCAATGATGTAGTCTTCATTGTCAACTCGGGTCTGATGCGACGAGTCGTATAAAAATCTCGGCTTTTCCAAAATCATTTGTCGATATATCAAAAATGTCAAAATCATATGTCGTTAATTTAAATGCCCATCGTTGAAGACGATTTTCGGTGCACACGGGATCCCCTTTTTGGAACCGAATATGCTGAAAAGCACCGTTAATGTACTGATGGAACTTCTGGACATGGAAAATTGCTAGCTATTGCCGGTGTTGCTAGCTTCAACATAGACTTGATAGAAAGTGGTATAGGTTGTAATGAGTGAGGAGTAATTCGGATTTTAGTTTGAATTTGTCAAATGATTATTGACATTCGCGTGAACATTCTTATTTTATATGTATTTGTATTCAAGAATCGCTCCAGTGAAGATCTCCTAAAATTGATGCACACGGAATGACGACTTATAAATGAGTGAAACTTTTGCATAAAAGAAGATATGAGTAAGCTACATATATCCAAAATGGCGAATAATTTCAAAAGTACTTAAATATATTTTAATACCACCAACTTTAGAGCCGAGCGTCTACTTGCACACGTAAGATTGGGATGTGAAAATGACCTAGAATAGATAGCTAACGATTTTTGCAGCTTGGACGCATAGAAATTTTATAAAACTTATTCTGTATGAATAACATAGTGTGCCGCATCTAAAAAACACTCGTCCTATTCCGACACTTTTATAGAACAGGCTGTGGAAGCGATTGAGTATTAAAATATTGAGTAATTTAATGATTTTGAGAATTTAAAATTTAATTGCGCAGCTTGGACGCATAGAAATTCCATGAAACTTATCCTGTATGAAGATGTTAGTATGTCGCATCTAAAAAACACTCGTCCTGATTCGACACTTTTATAGAACGGGCTGTGGAAGCGATTGAGTATTAAAATATTGAGTAATTTAATGATTTTGAGAATTTAAAATTTAATTGCGCAGCTTGGGCGCATAGAAGTTCCATGAAACTTATTCTGTTTGAAGATGTTAGTGTGCCGCATCTAAAAACACTCGTCCTAATCCGACACTTTTATAGAACGGGCTGTGGAAGCGATTGAGTATTAAAGTATTGAGTAATTTAATGATTTTGAGAATTTAAAATTTAATTGCCCAGCTTGGACGCATAGAAATTCCATGAAACTTATCCTGTATGAAGATGTTAGTATGTTGCATCTAAAAAACACTCGTCCTGATTTGACACTTTTATATTTAGAACGGGCTGTGGAAGCGATTGAGTATTAAAATATTGAGTAATTTAATGATTTTGAGAATTTAAAATTTAATTGCGAGCTTGGACGCATAGAAGTTCCATGAAACTTATTCTGTATGAAGATGTTAGTATGTCGCATCTAAACAACACTCGTCCTAATTCGACACTTTTATAGAACGGGCTGTGGAAGCGATTGAGTATTAAAATATTGAGTAATTTAATGATTTTGAGAATTTAAAATTTAATTGCGCAGCTTGGACGCATAGAAGTTCCATGAAACTTATTCTGTATGAAGATGTTAGTGTGCCGCATCTAAAAACACTCGTCCTAATCCGACACTTTTATAGAACGGGCTGTGAAAGCGATTGAGTATTAAAATATTGAGTAATTTAATGATTTTGAGAATTTAAAATTTAATTGCGCTGCTTGGACGCATAGAAGTTCCATGAAACTTATTCTGTATGAAGATGTTAGTATGTCGCATCTAAACAACACTCGTCCTAATTCGACACTTTTATAGAACGGGCTGTGGAAGCGATTGAGTATTAAAATATTGAGTAATTTAATGATTTTGAGAATTTAAAATTTAATTGCGCAGCTTGGACGCATAGAAGTTCCATGAAACTTATTCTGTATGAAGATGTTAGTGTGCCGCATCTAAAAACACTCGTCCTAATCCGACACTTTTATAGAACGGGCTGTGAAAGCGATTGAGTATTAAAATATTGAGTAATTTAATGATTTTGAGAATTTAAAATTTAATTGCGCTGCTTGGACGCATAGAAGTTCCATGAAACTTATTCTGTATGAAGATGTTAGTATGTCGCATCTAAACAACACTCGTCCTAATTCGACACTTTTATAGAACGGGCTGTGGAAGCGATTGAGTATTAAAATATTGAGTAATTTAATGATTTTGAGAATTTAAAATTTAATTGCGCAGCTTGGACGCATAGAAGTTCCATGAAACTTATTCTGTATGAAGATGTTAGTGTGCCGCATCTAAAAACACTCGTCCTAATCCGACACTTTTATAGAACGGGCTGTGAAAGCGATTGAGTATTAAAATATTGAGTAATTTAATGATTTTGAGAATTTAAAATTTAATTGCGCTGCTTGGACGCATAGAAGTTCCATGAAACTTATTCTGTATGAAGATGTTAGTATGTCGCATCTAAACAACACTCGTCTTAATTCGACACTTTTATAGAACGGGCTGTGGAAGCGATTGAGTATTAAAATATTGAGTAATTTAATGATTTTGAGAATTTAAAATTTAATTGCGCAGCTTGGACGCATAGAAGTTCCATGAAACTTATTCTGTATGAAGATGTTAGTGTGCCGCATCTAAAAACACTCGTCCTAATCCGACACTTTTATAGAACGGGCTGTGAAAGCGATTGAGTATTAAAATATTGAGTAATTTAATGATTTTGAGAATTTAAAATTTAATTGCGCTGCTTGGACGCATAGAAGTTCCATGAAACTTATTCTGTATGAAGATGTTAGTATGTCGCATCTAAACAACACTCGTCCTAATTCGACACTTTTATAGAACGGGCTGTGGAAGCGATTGAGTATTAAAATATTGAGTAATTTAATGATTTTGAGAATTTAAAATTTAATTGCGCAGCTTGGACGCATAGAAGTTCCATGAAACTTATTCTGTATGAAGATGTTAGTGTGCCGCATCTAAAAACACTCGTCCTAATCCGACACTTTTATAGAACGGGCTGTGAAAGCGATTGAGTATTAAAATATTGAGTAATTTAATGATTTTGAGAATTTAAAATTTAATTGCGCTGCTTGGACGCATAGAAGTTCCATGAAACTTATTCTGTATGAAGATGTTAGTATGTCGCATCTAAACAACACTCGTCTTAATTCGACACTTTTATAGAACGGGCTGTGGAAGCGATTGAGTATTAAAATATTGAGTAATTTAATGATTTTGAGAATTTAAAATTTAATTGCGCAGCTTGGACGCATAGAAGTTCCATGAAACTTATTCTGTATGAAGATGTTAGTGTGCCGCATCTAAAAACACTCGTCCTAATCCGACACTTTTATAGAACGGGCTGTGAAAGCGATTGAGTATTAAAATATTGAGTAATTTAATGATTTTGAGAATTTAAAATTTAATTGCGCTGCTTGGACGCATAGAAGTTCCATGAAACTTATTCTGTATGAAGATGTTAGTATGTCGCATCTAAACAACACTCGTCCTAATTCGACACTTTTATAGAACGGGCTGTGGAAGCGATTGAGTATTAAAATATTGAGTAATTTAATGATTTTGAGAATTTAAAATTTAATTGCGCAGCTTGGACGCATAGAAGTTCCATGAAACTTATTCTGTATGAAGATGTTAGTGTGCCGCATCTAAAAACACTCGTCCTAATCCGACACTTTTATAGAACGGGCTGTGAAAGCGATTGAGTATTAAAATATTGAGTAATTTAATGATTTTGAGAATTTAAAATTTAATTGCGCAGCTTGGACGCATAGAAGTTCCATGAAACTTATTCTGTATGAAGATGTTAGTGTGCCGCATCTAAAACACTCGTCCTAATCCGACACTTTTATAGAACGGGCTGTGGAAGCGATTGAGTACTAAAATATTGAGTAATTTAATGATTTTGAGAATTTAAAATTTAATTGCGCTGCTTGGACGCATAGAAGTTCCATGAAACTTATTCTGTATGAAGATGTTAGTGTGCCGCATCTAAAAACACTCGTCCTAATCCGACACTTTTATAGAACGGGCTGTGAAAGCGATTGAGTATTAAAATATTGAGTAATTTAATGATTTTGAGAATTTAAAATTTAATTGCGCTGCTTGGACGCATAGAAGTTCCATGAAACTTATTCTGTATGAAGATGTTAGTATGTCGCATCTAAACAACACTCGTCCTAATTCGACACTTTTATAGAACGGGCTGTGGAAGCGATTGAGTACTAAAATATTGAGTAATTTAATGATTTTGAGAATTTAAAATTTAATTGCGCAGCTTGGACGCATAGAAGTTCCATGAAACTTATTCTGTATGAAGATGTTAGTGTGCCGCATCTAAAAACACTCGTCCTAATCCGACACTTTTATAGAACGGGCTGTGAAAGCGATTGAGTATTAAAATATTGAGTAATTTAATGATTTTGAGAATTTAAAATTTAATTGCGCTGCTTGGACGCATAGAAGTTCCATGAAACTTATTCTGTATGAAGATGTTAGTATGTCGCATCTAAACAACACTCGTCCTAATTCGACACTTTTATAGAACGGGCTGTGGAAGCGATTGAGTATTAAAATATTGAGTAATTTAATGATTTTGAGAATTTAAAATTTAATTGCGCAGCTTGGACGCATAGAAGTTCCATGAAACTTATTCTGTATGAAGATGTTAGTGTGCCGCATCTAAAAACACTCGTCCTAATCCGACACTTTTATAGAACGGGCTGTGAAAGCGATTGAGTATTAAAATATTGAGTAATTTAATGATTTTGAGAATTTAAAATTTAATTGCGCAGCTTGGACGCATAGAAGTTCCATGAAACTTATTCTGTATGAAGATGTTAGTGTGCCGCATCTAAAAACACTCGTCCTAATCCGACACTTTTATAGAACGGGCTGTGAAAGCGATTGAGTACTAAAATATTGAGTAATTTAATGATTTTGAGAATTTAAAATTTAATTGCGCTGCTTGGACGCATAGAAGTTCCATGAAACTTATTCTGTATGAAGATGTTAGTGTGCCGCATCTAAAAACACTCGTCCTAATCCGACACTTTTATAGAACGGGCTGTGAAAGCGATTGAGTATTAAAATATTGAGTAATTTAATGATTTTGAGAATTTAAAATTTAATTGCGCTGCTTGGACGCATAGAAGTTCCATGAAACTTATTCTGTATGAAGATGTTAGTATGTCGCATCTCAACAACACTCGTCCTAATTCGACACTTTTATAGAACGGGCTGTGGAAGCGATTGAGTATTAAAATATTGAGTAATTTAATGATTTTGAGAATTTAAAATTTAATTGCGCAGCTTGGACGCATAGAAGTTCCATGAAACTTATTCTGTATGAAGATGTTAGTGTGCCGCATCTAAAAACACTCGTCCTAATCCGACACTTTTATAGAACGGGCTGTGAAAGCGATTGAGTATTAAAATATTGAGTAATTTAATGATTTTGAGAATTTAAAATTTAATTGCGCAGCTTGGACGCATAGAAGTTCCATGAAACTTATTCTGTATGAAGATGTTAGTGTGCCGCATCTAAAAACACTCGTCCTAATCCGACACTTTTATAGAACGGGCTGTGAAAGCGATTGAGTATTAAAATATTGAGTAATTTAATGATTTTGAGAATTTAAAATTTAATTGCGCAGCTTGGACGCATAGAAGTTCCATGAAACTTATTCTGTATGAAGATGTTAGTGTGCCGCATCTAAAAACACTCGTCCTAATCCGACACTTTTATAGAACGGGCTGTGAAAGCGATTGAGTACTAAAATATTGAGTAATTTAATGATTTTGAGAATTTAAAATTTAATTGCGCTGCTTGGACGCATAGAAGTTCCATGAAACTTATTCTGTATGAAGATGTTAGTGTGCCGCATCTAAAAACACTCGTCCTAATCCGACACTTTTATTGAACGGGCTGTGAAAGCGATTGAGTATTAAAATATTGAGTAATTTAATGATTTTGAGAATTTAAAATTTAATTGCGCTGCTTGGACGCATAGAAGTTCCATGAAACTTATTCTGTATGAAGATGTTAGTATGTCGCATCTAAACAACACTCGTCCTAATCCGACACTTTTATAGAACGGGCTGTGGAAGCGATTGCGTATTAAAATATTGAGTAATTTAATGATTTTGAGAATTTAAAATTTAATTGCGCAGCTTGGACGCATAGAAGTTCCATGAAACTTATTCTGTATGAAGATGTTAGTGTGCCGCATCTAAAAACACTCGTCCTAATCCGACACTTTTATAGAACGGGCTGTGAAAGCGATTGAGTATTAAAATATTGAGTAATTTAATGATTTTGAGAATTTAAAATTTAATTGCGCAGCTTGGACGCATAGAAGTTCCATGAAACTTATTCTGTATGAAGATGTTAGTGTGCCGCATCTAAAAACACTCGTCCTAATCCGACACTTTTATAGAACGGGCTGTGAAAGCGATTGAGTATTAAAATATTGAGTAATTTAATGATTTTGAGAATTTAAAATTTAATTGCGCTGCTTGGACGCATAGAAGTTCCATGAAACTTATTCTGTATGAAGATGTTAGTATGTCGCATCTAAACAACACTCGTCCTAATTCGACACTTTTATAGAACGGGCTGTGGAAGCGATTGAGTATTAAAATATTGAGTAATTTAATGATTTTGAGAATTTAAAATTTAATTGCGCAGCTTGGACGCATAGAAGTTCCATGAAACTTATTCTGTATGAAGATGTTAGTGTGCCGCATCTAAAAACACTCGTCCTAATCCGACACTTTTATAGAACGGGCTGTGAAAGCGATTGAGTATTAAAATATTGAGTAATTTAATGATTTTGAGAATTTAAAATTTAATTGCGCTGCTTGGACGCATAGAAGTTCCATGAAACTTATTCTGTATGAAGATGTTAGTATGTCGCATCTAAACAACACTCGTCCTAATTCGACACTTTTATAGAACGGGCTGTGGAAGCGATTGAGTATTAAAATATTGAGTAATTTAATGATTTTGAGAATTTAAAATTTAATTGCGCAGCTTGGACGCATAGAAGTTCCATGAAACTTATTCTGTATGAAGATGTTAGTGTGCCGCATCTAAAAACACTCGTCCTAATCCGACACTTTTATAGAACGGGCTGTGAAAGCGATTGAGTATTAAAATATTGAGTAATTTAATGATTTTGAGAATTTAAAATTTAATTGCGCTGCTTGGACGCATAGAAGTTCCATGAAACTTATTCTGTATGAAGATGTTAGTATGTCGCATCTAAACAACACTCGTCCTAATTCGACACTTTTATAGAACGGGCTGTGGAAGCGATTGAGTATTAAAATATTGAGTAATTTAATGATTTTGAGAATTTAAAATTTAATTGCGCAGCTTGGACGCATAGAAGTTCCATGAAACTTATTCTGTATGAAGATGTTAGTGTGCCGCATCTAAAAACACTCGTCCTAATCCGACACTTTTATAGAAAGGGCTGTGAAAGCGATTGAGTATTAAAATATTGAGTAATTTAATGATTTTGAGAATTTAAAATTTAATTGCGCAGCTTGGACGCATAGAAGTTCCATGAAACTTATTCTGTATGAAGATGTTAGTGTGCCGCATCTAAAAAACACTCGTCCTAATTCGACACTTTTATAGAACGGGCTGTGGAAGCGATTGAGTATTAAAATATTGAGTAATTTAATGATTTTGAGAATTTAAAATTTAATTGCGCAGCTTGGACGCATAGAAGTTCCATGAAACTTATTCTGTATGAAGATGTTAGTGTGCCGCATCTAAAAACACTCGTCCTAATCCGACACTTTTATACAACGGGCTGTGGAAGCGATTGAGTATTAAAATATTGAGTAATTTAATGATTTTGAGAATTTAAAATTTAATTGCGCAGCTTGGACGCATAGAAGTTCCATGAAACTTATTCTGTATGAAGATGTTAGTATGTCGCATCTAAACAACACTCGTCCTAATTCGACACTTTTATAGAACGGGCTGTGGAAGCGATTGAGTATTAAAATATTGAGTAATTTAATGATTTTGAGAATTTAAAATTTAATTGCGCAGCTTGGACGCATAGAAGTTCCATGAAACTTATTCTGTATGAAGATGTTAGTGTGCCGCATCTAAAAAACACTCGTCCTGATTTGACACTTTTATAGAACGGGCTGTGGAAGCGATTGAGTATTAAAATATTGAGTAATTTATTGATTTTCGGAACTTTATATCCCTTTCGCTACCCGGTTACACAATTTAATGGGTACGGAAAAAGTACAATGTCAAATATTTATTTTTGTATGTTTTTTGAACCAACTTACACATTTGTGCATTCCTGTCACTTATTATTTTCGTCCAAAAAATACACTGTAACTAGACACACAATTGTGTGGGTTGTACTTTAAATCAAGCGAATTTTTTTATCAAAAACGCCATTACATACTATGGTTTTTTACTCACACATTTGTTTGGTTTGGTCTTAAATAGAGGTAATATTTTTTTTTTTTGGTTGAAAAAGGGATATTTAATTACGTCCCTTAGACCAACAAACTTTTGCCGAAATTATTTTATACAAATATTTTGGTTTATTTTAAACTTCTTTTGTTATGTCGTGATAGAATAATACATATATATAACATAATATCATGATAGTTTAGTTAGTATTGCCTCAAGCGTATATTTGATTTTTATGGGATGAAAGTCTGGGATAACTTTTTTTACGTCTTTCGATTAAAGGATATCACGTTTATTAAAACGCTCAAACGATTTAGAAGTCCAATTACGATCATATATCGAATTATGTTTTATTTAATCTTGAGACGGTGTGTTTCGTCTAGCAGCCATTACAATTTTTTTTATAATAATCTCCGCTAGGCAAAGTTCTCGGTTTAGATTACACTTACCCTCAGATTAATCAACAAAATCTGAGACCAAATTTGCTAACATGGAAATTTCAGTAAAGCCAAATTCTAGTGGCCGCTGAATTGTTCGACGTAGTTGATGGCATCGATCAAAAAGACACGGAAACATAATGACTACAAGGCAAGACGTGCAGTTCAACGACGTGCAAAAGGCAGTCATTGCTGCATATAATGAATTATAATTTGGTAGCTTCAATTCAACGACCCGCAAAAGTATGTATGAGCAAATATCGAAGGAAAATATTATATGCAGCGGTACTACACTTCTAGAATAGAGCCGGGTGATGGTATTTCAAAGTGTATGTCAAAACTTATGGAAGTCGTGCTGCCAGCTGAATATAATCATTTTCATAGTGTGTGGAAATCCACAGTGCGGGCAACCAAACTATGATAAATTTACGTGCACGATTAATGACAGAGGAGCTTCGATTGAAGTTGCAGAGGATGTTATGTGCGAAGCGTGCATCTATGGAAAGCATCATCATGGAAGTTATATACACTTCGTGAAGAGAAGTCAAAGGAATGTGGCAAAATTATGCATGTGGACGTTTCTAGGCCAATGCAAACGAATTTGATTGACGGTTCGATTTATTTTTTGCTTTTAAAGGACGATTTTTCGTATCGTGTATTTTATATGAAGCAAAAGTCGGAGGTTAGAGCAAAGATGAAATTCGCGGTAATGCGAGTGCAGCAAGAGAATTGGCACAAGGTGCAAAAGTTTCAATCAGTCAACGAGACACAGTTCGTCAATGCGGAATTGGAAACGTTTTTCAATGAGATGGGCATTGAGCAATAGTGAACAGTGATCACAAGAAGTGTGAGCAGACAATGGACGAGGAATATGATTCGCTCATTAAAAATCGTACGAGGAACTTGGTCACTTCATTAAAAGATTAAAAGGGGATTGATAATCGTTGGGTCTACAAACTAAAGCAAACTCAAAATGGAAGCATTGATCGATATAAAGAACGATTGGTAGTGCGGGAAGAAACGTCCAGCCCTGTGATTAAGTTTACATCAATTCGAGCAATTCTTGCGTTGGTGAATGGAACAATGGAATGATGATATTTGCGATTTATGTCGACGACGGTTTAATTGCAACGGAGAATGAGGAAGCAAATTTTCCTGGGGCTTGAAATCGAACAACTACCAAATAGATCGGTTCATGTGAAACAGCCGGCGTATGTGCAAAAGGTACTCAACTCCGTGGCAAGTCCATCGGATAGTGTACAGAATGTTTTGGCGATTGTGAATCGGATAGAAAAAGAAATTTTTCCGTATCGTGAGGTGATTGGTAGCTTAATGTATTTGGTCGTGGCAGCGCGATCCGACATCAGTCCTGCTGTTGGCAATGCACATTGACACTTGGAGAAACCAGTGGGAGTGCAGTTAAATACGGTAAAACGCATTTTGAAATAAATAAAGGAGGCAAGGGAATTCGATTTGAAAATGTCATCAAACTGAGTCTGCAAACTGATTTGAAGATGTCATCAAATTAAGCCAAATTGAGATTTTGTCATATAGACACCAATCTGACTATGCCGGTTCGATAGTCCATGGCCATAGGTAGATTCTGAGTATAGACTAGGGGTGATTCTGATGGGGTTATTTGCGTGAAATTTTGATTTTCCCCATTTTTCACCAGCTCTTTGTGTTTTAATTTAATGGATCTACACAAAGAGGCTAGGGAGCGAAGTCCGAAATGCATACCTCCACGTGGTGCTCGCCGGGTAGCTTTAAATGAATCAGGCAGTTAAATATGGATAGAAAACAATTTTTTGACACCCCAAAACTGCAAAATACCTCAAGATATTGCCCCTCGAATCGGTATAGTCATGTTGGTGTGTATCTCTCAAAATCTTGAAAGACAAACGTTTTCATCGATAAAACATAAGAAAAATCAAAATTTCAACACCTACAATCCCATCAGACCCACCCATAACCTATACTCAAAATCTACCTATTGTCATGGGCTATTGAATCGGCATAGTCAGATTGGCTGCTATGTGCCAAAATCACGAATGGCGAACGATTTAATCAACAAAAAATGGGGAAAATCAAAATTTTACCCCTATAACCCCATCAGCCCACCCCAACCCTATGTCATTCATCCATTTGGTATATTTAAATAGTTCATCTGTCAAAATCTTGATATACAAACAATTAATCATCTAAACATGACTGCGTCTCATGGCTATTGAATAGATGCCTGTTATTGACATTTTATTTTGGAAAATTGATGATTCATTTGTAACTTTTAAATCTATTGCTGGCATTCTTCGATTTGAATATTGAAGTTAGTCTTCTTTATCGATGTAATCTACATTATCGACTTTTTAAAATATTTCCGGCTAGGATGACAAACATAATATCTGCATTACCATCTTTCGGCGAAGATAGCAACGACAATATCTACATTATCATCTTTCGGTTGCGATAGCAAATATACTATCTGCAATACCATTTTTCGGCTGGAAACTTTCGGCTAACTTTAACAGTATCCTAATTTGTGTATTTATCTTTTCAGTATGTTGTCAACATCCTTTTTCAGTATTGAATTGTGGGGTTCAGATACCTACGAGCATTTGCGATATATTTCACACCAAAGTTAATCATTCCAAGGGACTTCATTAACTCGGGTTTCTTAGCATTACCAGTGATCCCCTCATTCTGAGTAATAAGAGTTTATAAAAAGAAAAAAGAATAATGTATTTTACTTTGTAATAAAATAATACTTTAAAATTTTCTTTTGTTTCAGAAAATTCCAGCTAAACGCCGACCCCATAACTATGATGCAACTTCATCCGCGTGGCCGTAAAATATTTTTCAATTCGCATCACGTTCAAAATCAAATTTACGTATTCGACATCGAATCGTTTCAAATAATAAACAGCTTCCCGGAAAATCTATCAACGGTCGGGGCATTAAAATTTACAATTTCATCGTGTGGCAATTATTTGTATCAATCCCACCAAACAGGCGACATACAAATCTATAATCTGAATAAGATCAAAGACAGCAGCCGCAATAATGTCGTAATAATAAAATCGATATTTCGATTTGGATGCAAAAATTTTATCAGTTTTATTGATTTTCATCCGAAAGATTCGTTCCTTTGTTACTCGGTGTACGGGTCAAATGGTGGTGTTGCATTATACGAGTACGATGATGTGGTGACCGATAAGCAACTCACTAATAGTAATAAACGAGATAATAATAAACAAATTCATAAAATTAATTATAATTACATGAATAAAAATAATGATAATTTATTCAAAAATAATTTAATTGATATTATTCATCGTATCGATAAGGCTTTCTTAAATACAGCACCAGAAACGATACCTGAAACAACAACAACAACAATAACACCAGCATTAGCAACAAAATCTAATGTTAATAATAATTTAATTAAACAAAATAATTTGATTAATGTTAAATTTGCAAAAAGTAAATTAGAAAACGTGATTGATAAGGAAAAACAAAATCGAATTGGTGATAATTATCCGAGTAGGATTCAAAAGGATGAGTGCGACGAGGTCGAGAATGTGGTTGAGGTGGTGGATGATATTTATTGTGGTGATGATAATACAGATAATGAAAGTAATCATACATTTACGATACATAGTACAACATATTTTCACCCAAATACCGTTCGAAGTGGTGATGGTGGCGGTGGTGATGGTGATGGTATAGTTGGTAAAGACGTACAGGAGGATTATAATCCGAAGACAAATGATGAGGAGGTTGAGGAAGAAATTAATGATCGAACGTTTAGTATTTCAAAATCAAAATCAATAAAAAATCAAACGTTTAGCATTGGAAAATCAAAAGTAGGTGAAAATGGGAACGATAATGATAATGATGATGATGATGATGCTACAAGTATATCAGAAACATTAGATTAAAAATGAAAAATGGTTTTCTATTGTATTATGATATATGGAATGAAATATATTTTTATATATACGAATATGTAACGTATATGAGCATGAACCTATCTGTTTAGATTAAATGAATATTCAATAAAATAATTGTATCTGGTATTACGTGTATCTGTTATGTGTTATCTATTGAGCTGTAAAAAAGACTCCATCAACGGGAAACCATAATAGCCATAAATAATTACATATGTCGATGACAAGAGAGAGATGGATCCTCCATGTATCAGATGTATACATTGAGTAGTATTGATTTAGATTTATTAACATGGAAAATTCACAATTTTAGAAATGATTTACATTATAATTAAAATAATAAAACCTCCCGTAAAAACTATGGTGAATTTGATTGTGCGGTCGTTTGGAAACAACTTAAAATGATTCACGAGAGAGTTGTCTGTTTACAATGGAAAATTATATGAAAAATCCGTGTCTCATTCACTTTCTATTTTAAATGTTTTAGCATGTACAGTACACATTTAAAAATATTACATATCGATATACAAATTTATTTACGCACACATAAAAAATTTACGACTAGATTTCCAATGAAAAGTAGTCCGACATAGAACTTTTGCTTTGGCGTTTGAAAGGTGGATCCTTTTTCTACAAATTCCATACCAACCTTGCTCTGTCAATTAATATCTACTACGACTTCACACGACTATATCTAAAATTTGACTCATAGACTCGATTCACAATTTTGGCGTTTGAAAGGTGGATCCTTCCTCTACAAATTCCATACCAACCGTGCTCTGTTAATTAATATCTACTACGACTTCACACAGCTATATCTAAAGTTTAACATTTAATATCTTCTTGCCATTTTGAAGTCTCAGAGGTTATATTTTCTGGATGCTGCCGGAGGTACGGGCAAAACCTTTTTAATTTCGTTAATTTTACCTTCTACCTGTATTGGCCATTGCCTCCTCTGTAATTGCAGCCACTTTGTTAGATGGTGGAAAAATGGCACATTCAGCATTGAAGTTACCTTTAAATATGCAACTAATAGAAACATCAACTTGTCCATTTCCAAAACATCTGGAATGGCAAAGGTACTTCAACAGTGTAATATTATTGTATGGGATGATGAGTGTGGCTCTCACAAAAAATCGCTAGAAGCTTCGGATCGTACACTGAAAGATTTACGCAGCAACCAACAACGATTTGGGGTGCTCTTTCTTATACTATTGGAAGGCGATTTCAGGCAAACATTACCAATCATCTCCCGACCAACACCAGCAGATGAATTAAATTTGTGTTTGAAAGCATCGTGTTTGTGGCAAAATTTTAAAAAATTAACACTTACAGAAAAAATGCGTATGCGATTACAAAACGATTCATCAGTCCTTTTATTTTCTGAACAATTATTGGATGTTGGAAATGGAAAAATTAATGCAGACAATACAACAGGATTAATAACCTATTTTAAATAATATCGTTTAACTTTAATTCGTTTTTAAAATTTTTCTTTCTGGCATACTGAGGTAAAAAGCTAGTGTTATTTAAACAAAAACAAAATTAACACCGCATACCCAATGGAAATTTTTTTTTTCTTACGACTTATGACTTATGACTTATGACTAACGAAGAGCATACCCAATGAATAGGAAAAAATTAAAGCAAAACTAACTTCATTGAACAAAATAATTTTTTATTTATTTGTCAAAATCGGAAACGTCAAAATAAAATGTTTGTGTGATTTTTGAAATTATTAATATTTAATAAGAAATAACTTTTATTGATACATATTTTTATTTCTACATACATATTTTATTTGTACCTAATACCTATACATATATTTGTACCTATACATATTTTATTTGTACCTATACATATACCTATTTGTACCTATACATTTGTACCTATACATATTTTTCAAGCAAATTAGAATGATTAAATGATTCTGTTGTCATTAGCAACAGCTAAAATCAAATTCGAAAAAACAACAACAACAATTTTACAAACGCGGTTTACTTCATTGCATTTCTCATAAGCAAAGTGTTAAAAGTTTGATAACTTTTTTCATAAGTTTTTTACCAACATAACGAGCTAAAATTTTTTTTTTCTCAAAATATTTTTCATACTGTTCTGTATGTCATAAGTCATAAGTTTTCCATTGGGTATGCGGTGTAAGTTAGGAATACAGATAAACCTCGTTTAACGATTCCTCCAACAACGATTCCACGATTTAGGAAATTTATTAAACTATAGATAAGTGTGGTACTGACGTAATTCATAAATCTAATCTAAGCTAATACACATAGAATAATTGTATTTTTGTATATATATGTTTGTAAAAGGGGGTAGTACAAATTAATTTCGATTTAAATTGATTTCAGGAAAATTCGCTTAGGAGGTTCTGCAGTAAGGTCCGCGTTTATATTTCTAATTTGTTACCTCAGCTTAAACGACTTTCATCAAAGTTGCTGAGGGGAGTTTTTGAGTACCAGAAATCGATTGCAATGAGTTCTGATTTTGAAAAAATTCGTTCAGAAGTCATCCGGCGGAAATCGGGATCCATTTTTTGGCTTGGACGATTTTGATAAAAATTATTGGGTATACAAATAAGTCTCCGACACTTTTATCAAAAATCGGGCATTTATTGTGGAAGAACAGGAGATAATGTTTTATTCAAAGTATTATCCATCGCTAGCCACTATTTTTTCCCATCTTTCTGACAGTAAACGAATAGGTACCACGTCGAAAAGACGATTCATCCTTTGAGTCTATCCATGAATCGACCCAATTTTTGATATTTATACGACGTGAAGTGCTGCTCAGACAGGCCTTGCGTCATTTTGCCTTGAATGCTCGGCTCAAACTCATTAATTGTGTTCGACAGAGAGCTCCCCCTCCCCTAATGGTTTCATTCGTATTATAATACACAAGACCAATCTGATCCCATCAAATACACTCCATGAATATTCGGCATGCTGGTCGATGTTCAAGCATGTCCAGGTTATCGTAGTAGATTCATTTTTTATCATCTACGTGATGTAAAAAATCCTTTATTTTATGCCTGGCAAGCAGCATTTTACAAGAAACAAATTGGCATTCAACATCTCTGGCTTCAATTCATATAACCCATAATTTCCTTACTTTTGAATCATTCCCAATGATTTTATATGAGGGGAAATTGCTTGTTGAGTCACTCCTAGTGTAAGCCCAAGTTCTTCTTATCAGAATTCATTTGCGGGGGGTACCAATTTGGGGAAAATCCATTGAGAGGGTCATCCAGTGGAACCCAGTTTCCTTTCTTTCGCGCACCAGAAACCAATCGAGATGGATTCTGATTTCGGGAAAAGTCATTCGTTGGGGGCCGGATTCCATTTTTTTCGGCTCGTATGATTTTGATAAAAGTTATGGTGAAGACGGGATACCAAATGCCAGAAATCGATTTTGATGAGTGCTAATTCGCGAAAGTTAAGATCTTGCGTGATAATGTACCATGCTGCGTTTGTCATGTTACACTATCTTGCATAATGATGAAGCATTTTGCAATGCAATTCATCATATTTGGTCATGTTGTTTCATTAGTTTTATAGTGCGTAGTTTTATAGTTTTTGTATCAATCTACTATATTTAAATGCCATAAAAATATAAATTTGTGCTAAATATTTTGGAACTATTTTTTTCGAGTGCGGGAATCAATCGGTGAAGCCTTGGTTCCTTTTTTTTACATCATTTTTGGATCGTACGATTTTATTAAAAATGGGTGAGAGGAATTTGATTTCCCAGTCCCGGGAACCGATTGCGATGAGTATTGATTTCGAAAATATATCGGGGCCTGCAGATGGAGGCCGACTCCCTATTTGGAAAACAAATTGACTCGAACAATTTTAGTAAAAATTTTAGAAGGAATTTAGGACTGCAATGGAGCATTATTTCGGGAATTTCATTTAAGGCTTCTTCAATTTGGCCTTCTTGTTGCGCCTTGTTTCACAATAGAACTAAGTTATTTCTAAACCGATGAGGATGAAACATATGATTATATAATGAAAATAGGAGTGTATGTAGTGTGTAATAGAATTTTTGGACTGTATGAATTATCCTCGGGAAAATGCCAAATTTAAATTAACCTTAGCTATTTCATAACCTATTAGATTAAAAATGTGTTTGTATGTTAAACATAAGATTCAAAACTGAGTTTCATTTATGATTTTGGAAAATGAGCAAATTGGATGCAACGAAGCTCATTTTCAAAGGAATAGTGTAAAACTCGGATTGTATTTATTACACCAGACCGCCACAAGATATTGGGTGAAATTTTACTCCATGGATCTTGTGAAGGACATGTTAACCTTATATAGGTGTGTACTAAATTTAATGGTTGTATAAAATCGACCTTTAAATTACTCTATCTCTCTCTCTCGCTTTCTTTCTCTTTCAGAACCGCGATACTTTAGGCTGAAATTATATAATTTGCTTGGTTGCAGGCAATGGATGCTTTTTGTTCTGATTCGATATAATGGCTTCTCTCGAATGGGCTAGTATCTGCGCTGCTGTGATGGTGGAGTGTTGGTCACATCCTTATACCTTTGTCTAAGATTGGTTGTAGATGTGTAGAGAGTTGACAATTTAGTGGATTGTCTCATGATGTTGTCGAGGCGGGTTAGGTATTCTGATATCATTTGTTGCCAGAACTGCTTTCGTATATTCTGTACCACTTCCATTTTGATCTGATGGTATTTTAGTCGAATTTTCTATTATAATTTATATTATATTTATTTATTTATTTATTCAAAAAAATATAACGAATTTTGTGCCGAAAAAACGGCAGAAGCAAATTCGCGTAATACATAAAAATACAACATAATCCTAATATTTACAAAATTAAATGATTAAAATGAGAATAAAATGTGATAAAAGCTTACAATAAAATGACTAAGATACTAATACTATTACTACCATTACCATTACTACTACTTTTACTACTAAATTTCAACTTCATAATATGTGACTAAATACATCAAGTTTTATGTAATAACCCTGAATAAATAGGAGATGTCAACAGTTTCAAATAGCCATTGTTTAACTCTAGGTAAAAAGGACTTCAAATGAATGTCCTTCCTAATGTAAATTGGTAGCGCATTAAAAAAGGTTGGTGCAGCGACCAGAATAGAGCGTCGGAAGTGGTCATTGAAGAATCTTGGGATGTTACAAAGAAATTGATGGTTACCGCGAAAATTGTAACGAAAATCGCTTCTCATTATTTGTTGACCACTTCGATTAAAAAAAACTCTCAATACCTTATAAACATACAAATGTTTCAACGGCAAAATATTCGTCGTAAAGAATAAATTCCATGATGGTTCAGTTCTTGGTTTCTTTAGATATATTCTCAAAATCATTTTCTGTAGAACATATAAAGGATACGAAGTTGCAGCATAACAACCACCCCAGCACGACAATCCATATTCCAATTTAGCCATAACTAGCGCACGGTAAGCTATTTTTAGAACCGACGGAGGACAATAATCACGAAGAAGGTAGAAAATTCTAGCAGTTGATGACAGATACTGGTGGACTGAATTAACATGCGTTTTCCAATTAAGGCAAGTATCCAAGTGAACACCAAGATATTTAAACGAGTCAACTTGTTCGATATCAAAGCACTCAGAGTGGCAACCACTAGACGCACAATCATACCTGCTGTGATTAGTCACCCGCGGCAAAATAGACGTATTAAAGCTACCAGACAATTTAAACAACATGAATTTAGTTTTCCGGCTTAAGATCAGGCGATGTTTGTCGAACCATGAGAGTAAAACTTTTAAATCAGAATTGATCATCGAAATAACGTTGCTGGGAGAATTCCCACAGTAAGCCAGAGCAATGTCATCAGCAAACCCGGTTGAATAACCATGAAGATTCAATTTAAATACGGAGTTTGTATAAATGAGAAACAGCAGAGGGCCTAATACTGAACCCTGGGGAACACCAACGTCAATAAATTTCGGATCGCTTAAATTATCATTTATCTTAACTCTCACCGATCTACCATCTAAATACGATGCTAACCACTTATTTGCCACTCCTCTAAACCCTATATCATACATAATAGATAGCAGAAGCTTGTGATCAACCATATCAAAGGCTTTAGCTGTATCAATAAATAAAGCACCGCAGCTATTACCTTTATTTAAACCAGTGTTGATTGTATTTAGAAAATCTAACAAGGCCGATTCGGTACTCATACCATGACGAAAACCATGTTGATGGATACTCAGCACACCCGTTTTATCTAAAAAATTGGAAACCCTATTTTTAACTACCTTTTCAAGAACTTTTAGGATTACTGGCTGCAAGGCAATAGGTCTATAATTACCTTTATCAAGGCGATTACCATTCTTGAAAAGGGGAATTATAGTTGCTGTTTTCAGTCGATCGGGTACAACTCCCAACTCAAAGGAAAGGTTAAAAATGTGTGCAAGAACGGGACTAATATGCCCAGCAATGACTTTTAATATATAATTACTCAGGCCAACATTATCAATTGAGTATTTAGGTTCTAAAGCACAAATAATTGAAAAAACTTCATAACTAGATACTGGGGTCATAAAAAACGTTGTCGGACCGAAATCAAAAGGCAAATTGAAACTAGATGACGTGTTGACAGAGTCAAATTTAGCACCTAAATCTTTAGCAACACTAGAAAAATAACAATTAAACTCATTAGCAATTTCTAGATCACTCGTAAGAAGTTCTCCGTTCTGTGCTAAAATAGATTTGACTAGTGAAGTTTTAGGTTTACGAGTCAGAATCTCGTTCACTAAAATCCAGTTTTTTTTTATATCACCGCGGTTAGCAGAAAAACGCTTAGAATAATAGGTTTCCTTTTCATTTTTGATATCTACATTAATTATGGTGCACATTCTGTTATAGCTATCACGAAGTACTGCATTATCAGGACGCTTATTTAACTTGGACCGCAGTTTATTCCTTTTATTAATACGTCGCGCAAGGTCAAAGGAGATCCAAGGCTGCAGGCGTTTAATTTTAGACGAGCAATAAGTGTAGCAGCGTTCCAAGATAATAAAAATATTATCCAAAAATACCTCAAGAGCTAGAGATGGATTGTCGATGTTAAAAATGAACCCCCAGTCCATATGATTCAACCTTTCATATAACAACAACAGATTGAGTTTCTTTCTACTTCTCGTGGAATTTTGGTTCAAATTAGACCTTGGTAACAGTATCTGAGAAGCCTTAAACCGTATCTCAATCAAGTGGTGGTCAGAAATTTTTAAGTCCACAGCCGATGTTCTTATACCTGAAAGATCATTAGACCTAAGTCTAGCAAAAAAGTGGTCAATACACGTTGAAGAAGAAGCAGTAACCCGCGTGGGAGTACAAATCAATGACTCAAGCCCAAAACATGACATAAGGTTTAGATAATCAATGCTGTTGCTTGGAAACCCAAGAATATCAATGTTAATGTCTCCAAAAACAAACAGATTTTTTGACCTAATACTGCCCAAAACCTCGGCCACTTCCCGAACATAGACACTCACAGCTGTAGATTGAAGTCGATAGATGCATAAAAAGACATATAAATCAGAAGAAAATCTCCACTCAACCTTTATGATATCGGCTGATGGTAAGTTATGGGCACTAACTGAGCAATCTAAATTTGAGTCAAAAAAGACGGCAACACCACCTGCTCTATACGAATCATTGCACGCACCGAACAACGTATAACCATTTAAATTATATGAAGACAATTCATTAGTGTGAATCCAAATTTCACTTAAAAATATAAACGAGGGCCTTGTGTTATATGCATTAATATTGGCAACCAGTACGTCAAAATTCCTTCGAAGACTTCGAACATTTTGATGTACAATTAAAAAAAAATTAATAAATACCTATAGCGATTCCGAATCCTCGGTTAATGGGCAGAGTGGTCTAAAACTTATACTTGGTCCGTATATAGTCCTCTATTTGGTTCAGTCGTGTTGGCATTTTTCATAGAATAGCTTTATATGACACCTGGCTTCCAAAACCCGCCGAAATACGATGACATTGATAGTATATGGAGGGATAATTTCCGTTGTAACATTTTATTAGCTCATTCATAAGTCCCGTGGTCAGATGGACAACATTTCCGTGACGGGCGCTGTGCGCATACGATACATTTTGTACTCAGGAAAATTTACAGCACGTGAGACCTAAACGTCCAACCGAAGCAGGTCATTATGTAAACAAATTTCCCCTTGAAATAAATTTGCTGTATTTGTTTAATCTGGTGGAGGTATCGAACCTTATGTCAACCAGTACCAATTTATCTCATTTGTTAGTGAGAAAGGGTTGAAGACATATATACACTGGGAGCCCCTCTTTATCCTTCATTTCAAAACCCACTGTTGCTAAAATCCATCTTATAAGAAGAAAACTACTTGTGAGCAAATCCATGTTTGTCAAAATCCATTATTGACGAAATCAATTATTTACGAAATCCACCATTCACGACACGGACCCGGACATTGACACGGATACGGGCAGGGACACGGACACAGACACAGACAGAGACTCAGACGCAGACACAGAGATCTGACATCAGACAACAGACACCAGACATCAGACATCAGGCTTCAGACTTCGAACATTAGATATCAGACATCAGACAACAGACATCAGACATGAGACACAGACACAGAAACCGTTATAGACACAGACATCAAACATCAGACATGAGACTTAAGACATCATGCATCAGACATCAGACACATACACAAACACAGTCACAGACACAGGCGCAGACTCAGACTCCAGACACAGAAATCAAACATCGGACATCAGGTATCAGACACTAGACAGACATCAGACACGACACAGGCATCAAAAACAGGCACAAACACACCCACAGACACATGCGCAGACACATATATCAGACATCAGGCATCAGATTTCAGACAAAGGTACAGCACAGACACAGACACAGACACATACATAGACACAGACAGCCGACGAATGGGATATGATGCGATGATATCTGGTACTTTCACTACTAGACGTAGCCTCTCCATCCCTACTCCGCTTGACTACGTCCACGCTCGTGCCAGTGGTAACTCGGTTCTAGGAAGCTAGGCCGAGGCAAAAATCAGAGGAGGTCACATAGGTCACTTGTAAATGATGCGTTTAAGAGTTATGTGACTTAAATTCTGGAGCGTCTGTCTCACATTGAGCGGCTTCCCCGTCAGCGACTGTACCCCAGGAGGGGAGCCTGTGTATCTACTTGGCAGAAAGTATAAAATGCTAGGGGCGGCACCTCGAAAAAGAATCCAATATGCGTTCAGATATGGAGAGTTTAGTTACGGTGCAGGGAGTAGGAAACCCAGTACTGGCCGAAGGGAGTGAGCAAGCAGGCTCCCAGCGGTTGAGATCCAGCAACTGCAATATTACAACGGTGGTGAACTTGGCCTGTGTGACAGATATTTCGACAAGCGAAGAGAGAGAAAAAACTAATCCGTGCATGGGGATAAAACATCCGGTATCCCCTTCGGAAAGAGTGCGTTAATGCAGAGGTCGCCTAAGAAAGGAGCGATGACCAGTACATTGGAGATATGTTTTTCATCGCCTTCTTTGGGGTGTTACAAAGAGGAAACCCAAGAAATAAGGCTAGCCAGCCTTGGGAAAAAATTGAGGAACTGGTAGAGTTAGTAACACCGCAAAATTATGTTCATAGCGAGATTAAAAAGATGATAAGCACCATTAGCACGCTTTATGGTTCTTTTATAGGTAAGATGAGTGCTTCGGAAAAGCAGCGCAAAATTTCATCGGTCAATAATAACGGGAAGGAAAATTTAGGTCATCTATGAACTGTGAGCAGGAAAGAGGAGCTCAAGGGGACGACTAACGAAGATATACCACTCGTGGAGCCCGGTAAGAGAAAGTTGTCTCCGCCACCTAAGAGTAATGAAAGAAGACAAAGTAAGAGAAGGAATACTAAGGCTGCTCCGCAAGGTCCTCCGCAAGGACTTTGAATATCGGAGACCCCCCACGAGTTCAAATCAATTAGAGGATGCGACAGTTGGTTCAGAACAAGAATGGCAGAAAGTGAAGGGGAAAAGAACGCCAAAAAGACGATCACGCCCACGAAGGAAAAGCGCTCGCCTGGATGCGCTACTAATAAAGAAAAGTGGTATGGACTCTGGGAGAAAGGGTATCAAACATACGTCAAACTTTTAGTGGAGACCTATATTGTTGGAGCTACAAACTATAGGAGACCAGCCGAAGACCGCAATATTTCGAGAGCAATTAGCGAATGCGATCGGAAGCAATGCGTCAGTTAAAACTTTGACCCTGGAGGCGTTAATGGTGATCAAAATCATGGACGAGGTTACCACGTCTGAACAGGTGAGAAAGGATCTGGAAGCACAGTTTGGAGGGGTGAAAGGTGTCTGTATTGTTAAGACACTCACAAAAGCATAACGAGGAACGCAGAGAGCGGTTGTTAGCCTCCCTAACACTATGGTTGGGAAAGTGGTAGCAGTGGGTAAAGTTAGAGTCGTCTGGATTTCCTGTTGAATCCGGAAAAAATAGAGCTGACTAGATGCTTTAAATGCCACGGTTATCGGCATCGGTCATGGAACTGTAGAAGCGAAGCCGATAGATCAAAGCTCTGCAGGAGATGTGGTGAAGAAGGGCATTTTGCTAAGACATGCCAAAAAGATTCAAAATGCATGCTATGCGACGAAACAGCCAAACGCTGTATCAAACACGTAACTGGTAGCGTTAAATGTCCGATTTACCAGAAAGCGCTGCAAAAAGTGCGTTGGAAATGAAAGTTATCCAAGTCAATCTTAACCACTGTGAAGGTGCGCAGGACCTGCTGCAGCAATCCATGCAGGAAGTGGAAGCGGACATTGTAATTGTGTGTGAGCAATATAGGAACCTTGATAGACAGTGTTGGGCTTCAGATAGATTGAATCGAGCTGCTGTTTGAGTTTGTGGTTCCTACCCCTACAGGAAATTGGTGTGAGTACTGTACCCGGGTTTGTCAGAGCCAAACTGAACGAAGAATTTAAAACATTCCTCGATCAATTAACGGATGATGCACGGAGCCACAACCCGGTGCTCATAACCGAGGATTTTAATACATGTTGGGCCGTAGAGTGGGGAAGTAGAGAAACCAGTAACAGAGGTACCGCATTGTTAGAGGCCTTCGCATCATTACCGGTCGTATTAATGAATACAAGAAATACACCTACTTCCTGTAGAGAAAATGCCTCCTTGATAGTTGGCCTAAAGTTTCTGAGCCATTGTCTTGCCGATAGGGGAGTAGCAGGGAGAGTAAGCGATCTATATACACATAGTGATCATCAATCTATTTTGTATGAACTGGCGGATAGTGAACCCCAAAGGACTATAGTTATACACAGGAAGAGAATAGGATGGAAGTCAGCAGCGTTCGATGAGAACATCTTCCGTCTCATGATGGAGGATCTTACCCTATCTGGTACCGCAAATAACAAAGCAGTCCAGCTTATTGGGCATGTTACAAGAGCCTGTGATGCAGCAATGCCAAGAATAATGGTGGATAATCGTAGAAAACCGGTCTTCTGGTGGAACGATGAGATTTCGGAATTGCGGAAAACATGCCTGAACGCAAGAAGACGATACTATGTACGATTCTTCGAAAACAGTACTGTAAAGCTCGGTCGGAACTCAAGCATGCCATTAAATTAAGTAAGCGAAAGTGTTATTGATTGTGTATTAGAAGTATTAGGTAACGAGGAGGATGAAGCACCACCAGTTACTGAGGAGGAGGTTCTGAAGACATGTGGCAGAGTTGTTAACAATAAAGCTCCTGTCCCGGATAACATTCCGAATATTGCATTGAAGTTGGCGGTTAAAGCATCCCCCAACTTATTCAAGGAAGTATATACTGCATGCTTAGTTGAGGGGGTGTTCGTATTGTTATTGTATTGTTGCCAAAAAGTGACAGACCACCAGATGAGCTGTCCTCCTGGCGTCCAGTCTGTGTGTTGGATACGGCAGGCAAAACCCTAGAGAGAGTTGTATGTGATCGGTTACAAGAGGCTATAGTTAGAGTAGGAAACCTGGCAGAGCATCAGTATGGCTTTCGAAAGGCGCGCTCCACAGTGGATGCGATTAAAGAAGTTGTAGGTACGGCGCATCAAGCGATATACAGTTCTCGATAGCTACGTGGTAGTAAAAAATACTGTGTCGTAGTTACATTAGACGTGAAAAATGCATTCAACACGGCAAGCTGGAGGTCCATATTTACCGCACTTACACGTATGAAGATACCGAAGTACTTGCTGAGACTAGTTTCCGGCTACTATAGCGAGAGGATCTTGATTTGCGATACTGAGGAGGGAAACAAAACTTACGAGATGACTGGTGGAGTTCCTCAAGGATCAGTGTTAGGTCTTACGCTGTGGAATGTGATGTACGATGGTGTACTTCGATTGCCCATACCAAGGGATGCACGTGTGATTGGATTTGCAGACGACTAGCACGAATAATGCCTAATACAAGAGGGGCGTGAATGAACAGCAGAGTTTTGCTCGCCAACGTCGTTACTTCCATAATGATGTATGATGCACCAATTTGGGTCAACTCGTTGGAGAAGGATACTTATAGGCAAAGAGTAGCAACAGTTCAGAGACTAAGCGCTCTGAGACTATTGTGCGCATTTCGGACCGTGTCAGAAGACGCTGCCTGTGTTCTTGCGGGAATGCCCCCAATCTACTGGTCAAGGAGCGCCAAACCACGTACCTGCGTCGTGGTTAAGGAACAAAAGCAAAGAACCACCGATTAGCACGGGCTGAGACAATCACTGTATGGCAGAGAAAATGGAGTGAGCCGACGAATGGTAGATGGACCCATCGCCTGATCCCCTACATCGAGGCGTGGCTAAACAAGCGACACGGAGAAGTGGATTATCATCTTACGCAGTTTTTGACTTGTTCAGATTCAAATACGAAGAGTCACCTGATTGCTCTTTATGCATCGGAGTAATAAAGAATGTAGAGCACGTAGTATTCGATTGTCTACGATATACTGACGAGAGAAGCAGTATCTGTGCAAGTGGGGTCCAACTAATACCGGAAAATATACTGCAGTTTATGCTGGCATCTGAAGATGGGTGGAACGTCGTAAGCGGTAGTGTTCCACGTATAATGGGATAGTTGAGACGCCTCGAAAGAAGCAGAAACTCAGTGAGGAGTTAATTCCAGTCGAGCAGCGAAAGCTGAGCCTGCCTTGCGAAGTAATACCTAACGGTAGTTCGACAGGGCCGAACGGCATGGTTTATCGGGGGTGGTGGTTTAGCCGGTAAGAATCCGACACTATCACGTGTTTGATATATGGGTTCATACGTGAAGCCTATGGAAGGTTTCTCTCCTCCGCCCATGAAAAAAAAACACAAACACAGACACAGACACAGTACACACATGTACATGATTAGTATAGTAACAAAATTGGAGCAATCAATTTGACAATTATTCTTCCAACGAATCCATCGTTTTTATTACTTTTGCAAGCCAAAAGTGGTTTATGACTAAAGTGGATTTTGTCAAAGTGGATTTCAGAAAAATGGATTTTGATATAATGGATTTCGTTTGTAGCCTATGTACACTTATGAGGTTACTGAGCATATCCTCATAGATCCGTGATCTTTGGTTTGTTTAGGCTCTTAATTTTGTGAGATCCCTGTAAATGCTTCAGCACGCTTTACCGCGGCTATACCTCTGCTAGTTCGAAAATTATTTTCAATGGGTTTCCTAAAGTGGGACAGCGGGCAACAATTTTTGGTAAAACACATTGTATCTAAAACTTAATTTTTTTTTTGTTTAAGTTAATCTTTACAAGAAGAAGCGAACCGTGCAATACAAGCCTAATTTTTTACTTGAACTTGAAAACAGAAACAGCAGGACTGGAAAAGGAACCTGCTTAAACAAACGACATTAGTAGAAACTGTTTTGTATAATTCAAATCATCTTTTTTTTGTTCTCTAGTTTTTCTATCAACTTTTTTTATAATAAATTTTTTTTTTATATACAACAACAATTTTCTCAACATGTCTAATAAACCGACACCCCACGCAATCGAACAAATAACCCGAATACCAGGATGTTCCGAATTTAAGAAAAGTGAGTACGATGCTGAAACTCGAAAAGCAATTTTACGAAGTCGAAGTGAACGAACCCGAAACAGTACACCTGCCGTAGTTTTGCCACCAGTCTTATGCAAGCGATGGCGTCCCGAAGCATGGAAAACAATTCCAACATCACCCCACTGCCTAATTTACCCATCGTACCAGGCAGCACGTACGGTCGAATCAAGCCGCACGTGGAATAATTTTAAAGTGATCGATTCAACTAAAATGATTTTGCGCGGCACATACTCGTTGACATCACGGCGCTACGGACTAATGAGTTGTGGTAAACAGAGTGCCGCCATCGCAATTGTTACGTTAGGATTTAAGAAAATATTTCCTTTGTCGAAGTGGATTCCGTCTGATATGGATCGTATTCTGGACGAGGGTACAAAATTGTATAAACGGACGATACTGCATTCGAAATTGAAGCGTGGCTCAATTTTAAAGCCTAATGAAGTATTTTGTAATTTCTACATTGATACGACGAAAATAATCGCAAATGCCGGTAAAGATGTATTCGATAACCTTTTTGAAAATGATCAGTTGCAACCGGATGTTGACAACTTTTTGAAATTATACAAGTCGTGTATATTTTATGCAGCCGATAAATGTTTCCCGCTGTGGAAGACAACCGACAATTCGTTTTATATTTTAAATGCTTACGATACGGATGAAAATGGGAATATGGTGCCAATGACGAAAGGCGGATGCTGCTGTGTACGATTATTATCGTTGCAATTACTTGTAGATTATTTGCATTCGATCCTAAAATTAAGTTTTGGCCGTTACGAGTTGTATTCCGTTGATATATTAAAAGTTGAGAAATTGTTAGATTCGGCCAAAACGTTTGAAGGAATGGAAGCGGTTGCACCCGCTGGTGATAAACTACTTTCGCGCGACGATTCTAAATTATTTACACGACCGAAAACCGTGCCAATGGTGAATCAAGCGCGAATACCGATGTTTACCTTCTCGGACGATTTCCACAAGATTAACGAGACCAAGGGAATTCTGCGCGCCTCTAGATTTATCGAGGAGGCTATGAAAGTGCCAGCAATAAATTTGGCTGCGCTCATTATGCTTCGCAATTACAGAACTTTGACGTGGGACACAGATAAAATGGATGAAATACTTGAAATGGGTCTTCAGCTGTATGACAAAAGTGTTGAAAATTCAAATGTGGTGGCGTTTGGTGATCAAAAATTTGTGATAGATTCAACACAAATCGTGATTGGAGAAATTGTATCGTCGAAGGCCAATATTTGTGATCTAATTGCGGGACTGCGACAATTTTTTAAACTTTATGATACTGGGCTAGTGCAGGGCCCTCAAAATATCGGTATTTGGCAAGAAGCCGGATATTATTTTCTTTTTGATCCGAAGGAACGGAACCGGTTCGGCGAAAAATTTGTCAAAAACACCGAGGCCGCTGCCGACGAAGAGTTTGGAAAAGCGTGCTTATTGTGGTTTACCAAATTGAATGATTTGGTTGAGTGCTACATAAAGAATGTGCCACATAAATATCGTTTCGATCCGTATCGTTTGACCAAAATTGAAATCCAGGAAGTTAGGAACAAGTCTGATGATTGGTATGATTGGCGCAGCTTTGATTTTAACAAGTGGATTATACGCGGCCTTTTCTCTCAGAACAATAAGCGGTACAGTGAAGAAAATCGGAATACACAATCAACATGCATGGCTGCAATGGCATTGGTCTATCAGAAACTTCAACCATTGTCTGGTTGGAATGCAAAAATTTTGGAATGTATTATGGATATTGGTGATACTTTGTACACGAAAAGTGTACAAGCGCTGCGTGATGCCGAGGAATTTAGAGATTCCCATCTAAATTGTAAGGAAATTGTGAAACTTTTCTCATTCGAATCGTATCGAATCGAATTTAAAATTGACGATTGCATCGTGAACGGATTGATGGGCAAGATAGAACAGGTGGAAGGCGAGGAAAAGATTATAAACTTATTGGAAGGATTACAAGACTTCTTCAAGTTGTACGACAAAGGTGTGCTCACCGGGTGTGGTGTTTCGATTGCGTTTTGGCGTAACGGCGAGTACTACTACTGCTTCGATTCACATGCAAGGGACTGCGAAGGTAAAAATCCGAAAACTTGTTCAACTGCCGCCGGTTGCTTTGGAACTTGTTGTGCCTTGCGTTTCTTTAGTTTACCTCACTTAGCCGACCATCTCGAAGGTAATAGTGAGTTTACTGAACTGACGGCTCCGTACAATTTGAGCCGTTTCGAATTTATTATAATTGAAGAAAAATCGCGGCCAGAACTAAATTATTACCTATGCTTGGGTGATCGAGGCGCAATACTACGGCCAATCGAGCGTGGCCTGCATGAGGGAAATCGAGACATTTTTGATATTAGAGCGAATCGTCAAACACTTTGTAACCTTGTTGTTTGCCTAGCATTGGCCAATATAAGCCGATCGATGAAATGGAGCGCCCAGTACATTAACGATATACTATGCATTGGAGATAAAATGTTTTGTCGTATTGTGAAACGTTTAGAATCAGAAATTGACGATAACTTTGTTCTGACATGGAACGAATTAGATAAAGAAATCGAGATTGGAATGAACAAATTTACATTTGATTTTCAAATTTTACGCAAAGGTATTATCGAAGAAGAACCCTCAATGATTTCAGTTCACAGTGCCTCGAGCTCAAAAGGATCAGCGCAGTTGAGTGGTGAAGTGGATGAAGATCCTGATGCTACTAAAGAAGAAGTTGCGGCTATAGAGGAAGTTGCGGTTAATGCGGAAGGTACAGCGAACGCGGCACCAGAAGCTACCGATGATCAAAAACCTGGAACACCAAACGCTGACGCACAAAAAATCGAAGTTGAGGCTGCAATCCCAAATGTTGACCTAACGGAAACGGCATCAGCTCGAGGTTCACAAGGAAGCAACCGATCACGCTTAGAACGATTATCTTCGGGTCACTCTAAACCATCATCAGAGGTGGAGCGGAAAAGAATTCTTGATAAATTAAAGGCACGCGACGTATCAGGTTTGTCAAACGTGTCACACATTTATAACCTGCGTTCAATATTTTCCGAATGGGAATCTATTCTTACTCTGTACGCAATACTTCAAACCGAGGCGCTTTTGTGTGCTGTATGGAAACAAGATAATTTATATTACATATTTGATCCGAAAGGTACGGATGATGCGATAAAATTTCTTCCCGAGCGTATTGAGGAAGTGCGTCGCAAAATTGCAGAGAAATACGAAAATGAAAATAAATCGAAAACGGATTTAAAATCATTGAGCGGTTCGGTAACAGTGAAAGATGAAACCCGTGCATATGTAGCTTGGTTTACGACAACCGAAGATTTAATTGATCACATTTTATCGGTGATACCGGAAGAGTTTGCCTATCGTATATTTACACTGTACAAAATCGATTTTGAGACGACACTGATTGAACCGCCAAGCCAAGAAGTAAGGACAATCCTGAATTTTACCTATATCGAAGATGATACATCATTGATGCGTGGCTCTATGTCCCAGAATTTTAAAATATTCCCAAAATATCCAAATCGCAATAATCAGGATGTGACGAATTGTGTAACCGCGATTGCATTTTCGCAGTTTTGTGATTCGATCGACTGGAAGACTACACTGTTGGATGTTGTGTTGAAATATGGTGATCGTCTTTATACCCAGAGTTTTAAATTTATGAAGAATTTGGACCCTCAAATGAATTTTTTTAAGGATCCAAAACTAAAGTTGCACCATTTGGCCTCACCATTTTTGATTACGAATATGAAATTCTATGTGACGACAAACGAGTTGGAGTGCGACACAAAAGAGATTGCAGATAAATTGGGAGATCTTTTGCAGGAGCATGGCAGTTTAGTTTTAGAATGTCGCAATTACTATGTGGCGGTATGGAATGAAAAGGGGCCGAACAATGCTGGCGATGAACCAGCCGAGGTGGCGCACTATATGTTTGATCCGCACGATATTGGACCGAACGGTTTGAAACGAATCAATGGTGCGGCAGCTTTGTTCCGGTGCGTTAATATTGCGACAATGTTATCATACTTTTGTCGCAATTGTGAAGCAGATACAACAAAAGATGACATTAAAGTATATCGGGTAAGTACCGAACCATACGTAGGTATACACATTTTTGCCGTGCCAACAATTTTTATTCAAACATTTTTTAGGTTCAAATTATAATGAAACTTATGCCAGGTCGCGTAAAATTATGCATCGACGAAGAAATTTATGATCACGACGAGTTTGACGTTCAAGATGATAATTTAGATTATGAAAACACAGATCATTTACCAGCTGAGTATTCCTCGTTCAAACAACACGATCAACATTCGAAAATTTTAACTGGTACCATGATGCCGGATCGTTTGGTAATCCAATTTACAATGTCGTGTTATATTTTGTCCGCCATCATAACGTCGCAGGTGATTGCGACCGACTATTGGACCGAGATCACAATGGACGAAATATTAAAATTGGGCGATCGACTTTATCGTGAACAGCCGGTTAGTGATTTGAATGATGGTGGGAAAATTTTGCAACATTTCTCAAAGATCGACATCTTGATCGATAAGGTGCAATTGTCCGATGAAACTCTCGACGAGAATATTGCCATTATAATGGAACACTTTTTCGAAGATCATACCATTGGTGTTTACCTGCTCTCGGACATTATATACGCGATATGGAAAAATACGAGTCGCTATTACATTTATGTACCGCCAACGAAAACTGAAAAGCCACGCCTCTTTAAAACGTACTCAATTAAATGCTTTGGTAAGCTGTTGCTCGAGCTGTCGGCTGGTAATCACACGTTTACGTTAAAAAAATGTGATATTATGTTCAAAATTAAAAAATAATTTATTCAAATAACGAAAAATGGTTTTATTTTTTTATTTTAATAGCAAATAAATGTTTGGGAACGGAACTACCGTCCGCATCTCCTATATCATTCGTACTTCGGACTGTGGTGGTATGTTCGAGTGGTTCCAATATCACTTTATTTGGACCACGTGAATTCAAATTACTATTATTAATGCTATTATTATTATTGTTGTTGTTATTTGTTACGAGAAATGGGTTGTGCTGTAATACTGGGGGCTTCTCAGGTACCACCTCAGGCGGTTTCCGCCCATTATTTCCATTACTACTTTCATTACTGCTGGTTCGATTAAATGGAATATTTTTGCCTAAATATTCATGATCGGGCGATATCATAGTCGTCGTCATTTCTATTTCGTTGGGCGGCGATGCCGAATTTGAGTGCGAATTAAAATTTGAATTTTCTAGCGATGGGTGGCCCGAATCCGATTGCTCAACTTTATTAGTTTCGATTATTTCGGGAAATTCAGCTTCGTCCGACGATTGTTGCTGAAAATGTACGCCGCCATTATCCAATTCGATCGGATTATGTTGATTCGGGAACGATATGTGGCTCATTGGTGTCGATGCGGAATTGTAAAATTCGCGTTCTCGTATATATTGGTTGTAAACGCCGCTTAACAGTTCTTCGGTGTGCCGTGACAACGGTATCACAATATTCGGATCTTGAGCCATGGTAGTGGGCGCATACGGATGGCGCGGATAGTCTAATCCGTCATCGTTGGCCGCGATTCCAACATGATTTGTGCGCACATGATACGGAAAGCTTTTGTTGGCTCGTGAAGGCCATGTTAACCACAGAAATGCTGCGTGCCCACCGAAAGCTATTGCAGCATGTGAACCACACATAACACTTTCGCGTACCCATGGATCGAGCACACCAACTCCAATAAACGTTAATATTGATCCGCCAAGAAGCCATAGCGAGCCTAATAATGCGAACGGGTAGTAGAACGTATTCTTTTCCGGATATTTTTTTAGCGTGGTTGCGATCGCTACCAAAAATGCACACCACGCACCACACCGTAACCCGGTTAAACCAAATCCGGCTGGTGATTCATACAAATTTAATACTTCGCCCGGATCGAACGCTTCTGCTTGATAAATGTAGAGTGAGATGTACGCCACTATATAGATGTTTACAAACACTGTTAATTTAACTGTGGTGCATGATGATAAACGGGCCCTTGTAATTGTATACCCCTTGGCCATTAGCAACATCAGTGTGATAAATGATATTTCACTTGCGCCCATAAATATACCACCGAGTACGGTATACGGTCCCAATCCTGTTATGGCATATTTGGACCAAGCCACTGCGTTCGTTAGGACACCAACCCAATGAATAAACGCGCTAAACGCAAACAGCCGATAAGTGCAGTGAAATAAATGTCTCGTTTTAAGTTCGATGGCACATAAAAATATGGCCAATAATAAAATCGAGTATACTAAGCTCTCCGTGAGCAGTATTGGCGGAATATCTGGAAATAAATCGAAATCAATAAACGTGTTAAGTGTTAAGTTTAAAATACTTACACATCTCGTCAGCCGAAAAATGTTCATGCCAAAAATCTCCGGGTGGTCCATTAGTCATTGTAAATTTATACTTAATATCGAGTCCCTTTTGGCTGCCACAATTCGCTACCGCAATATACCACCAACGTTCTCGCGAACTTAAAAATCCGCCAATATTATGACACCGAACAATTATCTTAGTTTTCTTGTTGGATGATAACAAATCTGAAGGGAATGCCTCCCGTGGCACACGCGTTAAATTATACCGGTCAAATAATTTTTCAAATAACTCTTCGACATCATTCTCGTACGTTGATCCATTGTCCATTTTATTGCGATAGCTAAATCCGGTATCGATCGAATTTTTTAATTTTTCATCGCCTTGCGTTAAGTTTAAAAGTTCCGTTTCATTGAGCAGCATTCGATTCGAATCGTCAGGTTCGAAAAAATTTGTTGTGTTTACATCGAATTCTGTTGATTCTGTCGATGTAGCCAGAAATTGATCAAAATAACTGGAATCGTTCTCATCGCTAGGCGGCTGCATTGTTGGTACAGTTGTAGTGGTTTTTACTTTAGGTTTTGGTTTTCCAATCTGTCCGTCATTTTCATCGACCTTTTGGATTTGACATCCGGAATCCACACTGTATGGATGGCGTGCTGATAATACGACTATTTGTTTGCCTGCGGCGTTCAGTACTGATAATTTTTGGACACATGTCTGAAATAAAATTTTATATTAGTTGCGATTAGTTGTGAGTCCACAGTGTGTAATCTGAGTTTACCTTCCCCGATTTATATACGGCCGGCCATTGAGTTTTATCGTCATAGTACAGCAATAGTTTTGGTTCACCGTAACGCTTCTCGAATTCAATCTCATATTCATATCGTCCTCGACCCGATAGGAAACAAAATCGTGCCAAGAACGACCAGTCCTAGAAGAAAAAATAAAAAATTGTCGTTAGTAATTTTGTCGACACTTTGTCGTGCAAAGGTTTTTAAGGACCCATGACTCATATCATTTAGACATTTTTGCAGTATACCACGTCCAATTTTTTGAATTTTAACAGAATTGGTATTTGGATATCGGGACAATTTGGTGAATATTGAAGCTGAACTATAAATTAATGTCTTTACCACAGCAGTTTGTTGCGAAATAACCATCCCAAACAACACATAAATTCAATTAACATTTCAATCATAAGCAAACAATGTTCTAATTTTCCTATTCCCACGCGCAACACACAAAAACACGTGTGCGTAAAGAATTTAAGAAAATTACAAACTATAAAAACAAACCCAGAAAGAAACCTTGCACATGAGAAAAAATGTAATTTCATGCAAATTAAAATTCGAACAAGTTATTAATTTTCTGACCCAAAACCCAATTAAAATTTTTAAAAACAATCTAAATGTGTGACACAAAAAATTTACGAGTGGAAAACTACCACTCAGCACCATTTTGAAACAAAAACAAAAATTAATAAGGGCTATAGTATATAAGCCAAAAAATTGTAAAATGTTTTTTTAGTTAATCAGAAAAAGTGGTCAATCACAAAATAGTATCTCATCAACAAACAAATTTAAATAGTTCAAATAAAAGTCTAAATAGTGTGAACCAAATATTTTAAAATCTATATGTAAAATTTATATCTACTCAGTGTGTAATCGAATTGAAAAGTCTATCAATAAAGCTTTTATTTACTTTCATACATTTCATATACAAAAATCAAATTTAAGTAGTTCAAATAAAAGTCTAAATAGTGTGAACCAAATATTTTAAAATCTATATGTGAAATTTATATCTACTCAGTGTGTAATCGAATTGAAAAGTCTATCAATAAAACTTTTATATACTTTCATACATTTCATATACAAAATCAAATTTAAGTAGTTCAAGTAAAAGTCTAAATAGTGTGAACCAAATATTTTAAAATCCATATGTGAAATTTATATTGAACACTCTATCAATGAAAACTTTATATACCAAAATCAAAATTTAATAAGTTCAAGTTAAAAGTCTAAATAGACAAACCTATAAAAGTTACCAAAATATTACACGTAAAATCCATAAGCAAAATTGTTAATATATGTAAATTATTGTGTCGAAATTTAATTGTCAATAAAAGTATAAATCACAAAGTAAACAATCTAATAAATTAATTGTGTTTTGATTTAAAATAGTGAAATACAGTGCATTCATTATTATTTAACGTATAACATTCATCAACTCTTCCAATACAAGTATAATCAGGTAAGAACTTGACACTACAATTTAATTTCCACTACATTTTTATATTACATCAAATTATATTATTTATATTATTTCACAATATATTTAATCCAGTTACTAATTAAAATTATCATTTACTAAACAAATATAATTCAAACCATTTTCAACTACATACAAATATTTATAACATTTTTATAAACTATTCCACAATATTAACTCTCTACGATACTATTCTCATACATAATATATATATATACATTTTACAGCATGTAAAACTCGCATGTACAATATATACGCTATGTACAATATATACGCTATGTACAATACTAGCGCATAATTCTTATTTGAAATCAATTACTATCAATAATAAACTTTGTCAAACAAATACAACAGCAACATTAACATTACATGTAAAACATTGGCGCTGTAGTTTACGAACCCGTGTCAACATAATCTTAAGTAAAAATAAATTCACGCGTACAAAAACAAATCTCTTAGGTCGAACACTCATCCACTAAAAAACCAATCTCCCAACTTACACACCCTTTCGCACTACCTTTTGGTCGAACACCCCTTTACCAAAATAAAGTAAAAGTCCCCCCGAGGTTGTAAAACCCTTTCACCCAAATTTGCAGTTGTAAAAAATTCTCTTGTTTCCCCAAAATCGTAAAGCAAAATCAAGATCTCAAATGATCAACAAAAACTACAAATTAAATGAATTAAATGAGTGGAACCGCACCATTCAGCAGTAAATCAAATAAAACTACAAGATCACCAACTCGAGCAAGCGAAAGGCTCAGAATAAAATCAGAACCCAACGAGCTACACTCGAGGATCAAAAATCACTCAAGTATTCCAGTCAACAAGGAAAAAATCCAAACACCACAAACCATAAGTGAACAAGTTAAAATCCCAGCAGAAAAACAAATCGAAAAGGACACCCAGGCAACACAGAAGCCCCAGATCACAGATTTCGAAGACACAGGCAAACGCTCAACAAACACAAAAATGAACCAAGCAGCAATCCAACAGAACATAGCGAGCTTCGTGCCTGAGTTTAACGGCGAAGAAAACAACAACAGAACCAACAACTTAACCAGATTCCTTGGAACGGCAGATAGCGTCTACGAAACATTAAAGACAGAAGAAGAAAAAACCATATTCAACAAACTAATCAAACTAAGACTAACAGGTGATGCATACATAAGAATTTCACACAGGAACATCAACAGCTACACAGAACTTCGGGAAACACTAAACAACATGTACGCAGATTCATATTCATTAAATGAGCTCGAAAGAAGATTCACAAACACACAACAATCATATGGAGAATCGATAAGAAACTACGGCTACAGACTTCTAGAAGCATTAGAACAATATAAAACAGGCTACAAAACCAAGTACAACCTGGACGAAATAGACGAAGCATATACACAACACCTCAACACCACATCTGTACAAGCATTCAAATATGGACTAAACAACACAATTCTACGCGAAAAAATCGCAACAATAAAAGCCAAAAATGTCGACGAAATAGTGAATGAAACAGAAACAATAGACAAAATGCTAACCGGATCAATACAAAACCCAACAACACAAAATATAAACAAACTAATTCCGCAAATGCCATCCCAAACCTTCTTACCACAGAGCAACATTTACACAAGAGTCCCAGTCACATGCAACTACTGTCAACGACAAAATCATACATGGGATCAATGCCGTACACGAATGAACCAAGAAAGAATGAGCAGAATGACACAAACTCAGCCGTACAACCAACAACAACAGAGATATTTCAATAGATTCCACCAAACACTGAACCCATACCACAACTCATTTAACCAAGAACAATTCCGCAGACAACAACCACAAAATAATCAAAGCAACTACAGGCAAAATAACAGCACACAGCAACACAACAGCCAATATCCAACGACTTCACAGCAGATGTATAACAAACCAAACCAGCAAACGAACAGATTCACTCCGAAATTTTGCTCTCATTGTAAAATTACTACAGGACACACATTCAATGAATGCCGAAGTAAATTCTACACGAGAAACCTAACTCAACATAATAACAACGCAAACCCAGGCGCACCTCCCGACACAAACGGCTTAACAGAAAAATTCACAGGAATGAGAATCAACACATTATACCCGCAACAAGCACAAACCGATTATAACATACCACAACAACCTCAGCAGGGAAACTCCAGCGGATCCGACCAGCTGTAGGAGAGCCACTGCCACCGGATCAAAATCAAACAAACCAAACATATAACGAACAAAACGAAAATCAAAACTACTCTCTCCAAATGGGTATCATTCCAGAAATGTACCTAAATCATTTCAATCATACGAGCCAAGACGCTCACTCTATTCTAATAAATAAACAAAAGAGCCCAGACGCTCCTCTTAAATCATTAACAAACAAACAGACGAGCCCAGACGCTCCCATTAAACAAGTAGTATATAAGAAATCGAGCCCAGACGCTCCCATAGAAATTTTAGTAAATAAGGAAAAGAGCCCAGACGCTCATAACACAAACCAACAAACAAAAAACAATCATCCAGGTCAAGACGCTCCAACATTAGAATTACACGAAATACAAACAGACGACGACGACATTATCCAAGAAACAGCAAACTTACAAATTGACAACATATTTTTAGTAATACACATCATAATCCTATACCTTTCTACTAAATTCTCAAAATACCATAACGTAGCGAAAACACAATTATCTAAGATCAAGCAACAAATAACGACTATCAAACAGAACATACTATCAAACATAAAACGAAATTTATCACATAATAAAAACATACTCTACAAACTTTCGAACAACAAAAATATCAAACACACGTCCACACGTAAATCAAACCACATCAAACAAACTTTTATAATTGAACAAAGTCACAAATCCCCTACCACGAAACGAAAACAACCAAATCAAATTAAAACAAACTTCCTAGAACAAGAACTAGACGAAACTGACCACAACAGCTTAAAAAACCTACTCTATCCAGAGAAATCCACGTTAATAAATTTATTATCCAAATATAAGACGAACAGAGACACTATATCCCCTCTTATAAACCAAAAAACAAGACCGAATTTATTAATAGATTCAGGTGCAGACGTATCAGTCATCAAACAGAAACACATCAATACGGACGAAGTCAACAAATTAGATACACTAACACTATCAGGCATCGGAACAGGCACAGTAAAAACAAACGGATCACTAACACTAACACTACAATTAAACGATGAACTAAAAATACAACACAAATTCCACACAGTACCGAACGATTTCCAAATTCTCGAAGACGGAATAGTAGGAAGAGACTTCTTTGACAAATTTAAAGTAGACATACTCTACAGTACGAATAATATTAAAATCAACGAACATTTAATCAAATTTTCAAACAGAACTAATTATAATATAATTCTACCAGCTAGAAGTGAAACAGTTATCGAAATACAAACATCCACAAACGAACCGACAATTTGCACAGCAACTGAAATAAAACCAGGGATATTTATTCCACACACATTAATACAACCAATCAATTACAAAGCAAAAATCATGATAGCAAATACGCTACCACAAGACAGCGAAATATCCGACTTTAAACCAATCTTAGAAACCCTACCGGAAGACATACAGTATTACCACACAGGACAAAAAATAGACTATTCTTCACGGCAGGACCAGATTATTAAAACAATAACAAACAATCTAGATACAAATAATAATGTAGAGGAGAATATGACAATACTCGACTTATGCCTCCAATATGAAGACATATTCTTTTTGGAAGGTGACAAACTGACAAGCATTCAAGGTATATACCACAACATAAACCTATATACAGATTCAAAACCGGTACACGTACAAAGATACAGACTACCTCAGACACACAAAGAAGAAATCAACAGGAAATCTAACAAAAATACCTAACAGAATCTTAAAATGGAACCTAAAGTTATCTGAATATAATTTCGAAATTATACACAAATCTGGTAAAGCCAACACAAACGCAGACGCACTCAGTAGAATTAAACAACAAAATCAAATCTCAGCAATCACAAGGGCACAAGCTAAAACCCAACTAGACACAACACCCAATACAAATCTCCAATAAGAAAATTCGGCCATACAACAGAGGAACCAACACCATTACCACCACACATCAAATTCTACCATTTAGGAGATGCAGAACAAAAAAAAGAGTACCAACAAAAAATAGAACTAGGACAACGAAAATTAAAATGGCTGGAAGTTAATAAACAACCAGCGTACCCATGGCCAACATAGAACGAAAAAAAAAATGACCGAACTTGAAAATGCGAAAATTTAAATGCATTAAACGGTAAAATATTAAAATAGCTTTTTCTTCAACGAGCAAAACAATAAAAACTAACACTCGAGGAAGAACAGGCTATACTTTAACAATTATTATTTCAAAAAAAAAACTAACACCTACCAATTAAGATAAAATTTCCTTTTTTAAATATTATATACCTAAGCAACAAAAGCAATATCATTTAAATCAATAATATTATTTTACACTATATCTCGATCAATCAAAACAAAGAATAAAATAAAACATTTAGCATATAAGAAAACTTTCAAAGATTAAAGCATTTAGTATATAAGAGAACTATCAATAAAAATTCAATTAGTACATAAGAAAACAAAAATAAATCATGCACAAATAAAAATTCATATCCCAAATTACACATACAAAAAAAAAAAATTTTTTACTTTCACACTAAAATCATTGTCATATAAAAACTAAATATCATGATAAAAACAAAATGAAACACACATTTAAATAAAAACTAAAGTATATAAGAAAAACAAAAATGGCTTCACTCAAAAATATTGCACACACAATGAAAACCTTACTTATTAAAATACATAATTTTCATATTTCTAATTATACATATAAAACAACAAAATATTGTCATCAAAATATATACATACATAAAAACACATAACTGTACAAAATGGGCATCATAAAAAACAATACTACGTTGCATAAAATTACACAGTAAAATTTCTCGGTCAAGTAATACAAATAATAAACATAAATTTTCAAGGTTGAAAATAAGCAAAATGGTAATATGATATATGTAAACAAACAAACGACTGTAGGTCAAGGAACAGCAAAATACACAATAACGGCACGCGACAAAAAGACAACACCGAAGCAGGAAAAATAAAAACGAGAAATAAGAGACAACCACATGTAAGTCAAGGTCTTTAAGACACAGCAAGAAACTAAGGACAATAACCTACACCACAGGAAGATACATAGACAAAAAATGAAGCAATAATAATAGACAATAATACAACAAAAACTATATAACAACAAATAACTCATTACTCTATACAAAATAAATACACATATAATATTGAATAAAAAACTAATAACACGTGGTAACCTAAATGAACAGCATCAGAACATACAGTACAAAATACAAGACCAGAGAAACGGAACAACGGCAACATTAAAAAACCAGACAAAATTCATCTCAGAAAACACACAAGCAGCACAACGAACTTCAAACCAACACGTCAACGAAACAAACCAAGACACATATACATATATATCATATTAGCAAAAATTTTTTCAACAACCTCAAAATTTTAGCTTTTTCAAACGGGGGAAGTGTTGCGAAATAACCATCCCAAACAACACATAAATTCAATTAACATTTCAATCATAAGCAAACAATGTTCTAATTTTCCTATTCCCACGCGCAACACACAAAAACACGTGTGCGTAAAGAATTTAAGAAAATTACAAACTATAAAAACAAACCCAGAAAGAAACCTTGCACATGAGAAAAAATGTAATTTCATGCAAATTAAAATTCGAACAAGTTATTAATTTTCTGACCCAAAACCCAATTAAAATTTTTAAAAACAATCTAAATGTGTGACACAAAAAATTTACGAGTGGAAAACTACCACTCAGCACCATTTTGAAACAAAAACAAAAATTAATAAGGGCTATAGTATATAAGCCAAAAAATTGTAAAATGTTTTTTTAGTTAATCAGAAAAAGTGGTCAATCACAAAATAGTATCTCATCAACAAACAAATTTAAATAGTTCAAATAAAAGTCTAAATAGTGTGAACCAAATATTTTAAAATCTATATGTAAAATTTATATCTACTCAGTGTGTAATCGAATTGAAAAGTCTATCAATAAAGCTTTTATTTACTTTCATACATTTCATATACAAAAATCAAATTTAAGTAGTTCAAATAAAAGTCTAAATAGTGTGAACCAAATATTTTAAAATCTATATGTGAAATTTATATCTACTCAGTGTGTAATCGAATTGAAAAGTCTATCAATAAAACTTTTATATACTTTCATACATTTCATATACAAAATCAAATTTAAGTAGTTCAAGTAAAAGTCTAAATAGTGTGAACCAAATATTTTAAAATCCATATGTGAAATTTATATTGAACACTCTATCAATGAAAACTTTATATACCAAAATCAAAATTTAATAAGTTCAAGTTAAAAGTCTAAATAGACAAACCTATAAAAGTTACCAAAATATTACACGTAAAATCCATAAGCAAAATTGTTAATATATGTAAATTATTGTGTCGAAATTTAATTGTCAATAAAAGTATAAATCACAAAGTAAACAATCTAATAAATTAATTGTGTTTTGATTTAAAATAGTGAAATACAGTGCATTCATTATTATTTAACGTATAACATTCATCAACTCTTCCAATACAAGTATAATCAGGTAAGAACTTGACACTACAATTTAATTTCCACTACATTTTTATATTACATCAAATTATATTATTTATATTATTTCACAATATATTTAATCCAGTTACTAATTAAAATTATCATTTACTAAACAAATATAATTCAAACCATTTTCAACTACATACAAATATTTATAACATTTTTATAAACTATTCCACAATATTAACTCTCTACGATACTATTCTCATACATAATATATATATATACATTTTACAGCATGTAAAACTCGCATGTACAATATATACGCTATGTACAATATATACGCTATGTACAATACTAGCGCATAATTCTTATTTGAAATCAATTACTATCAATAATAAACTTTGTCAAACAAATACAACAGCAACATTAACATTACATGTAAAACAAGTTGTACATATCCTTATCGAGGCTACGAACCTTAACAATAATTACTAATTTGCTTTATCATTTTCTGTAATTTTGAAAGTCATGAGCTGCTTATGCTTCTCCAGTTCTATTAGAAAGTATTTAGCATTCAGTGTTAATCCACCCGGGAAAGCAACCACTTTTCCATATAAAAACTGCGTGACATCATCTTTTCGTTAAAATTTGGAAAATGCAGATTGGAGTAAAAACCTACAGATGGCATATCAAACGTTTTTAACGAAACAAAATTGGTAGTCATTTTTTTGGTTGTTTGTTGTTTTTTAAACGTCAACTGATTCTGTGTTCATGGGTCATGAGTGGGCACACAATTTAGGAGCTTCAAATAAGATTAAATTCTCTTTGAGGCTTCTATTGTTTGGTGTTCACGTGGTTTTTTTAATCCTCGTATTTAAACAACAAAAATACGATTACAAATACACAACAAGAGAGATACATATCAGAAATGCAAACCACAAAAATATAATCCATTACTCTAGTGCACTGTTCACAAATACGTGGCACGCGTGCCAAACTTGGCACGTTTAAAAATTCCGCCGGCACGCCACAAAATTATTCATAAAAACCAAGAAAATAGACAAATAAAATAACAAATGAAAAACCTCGACTTTTAAAACTTTACTCCACCACTGGATTGTGTTGTTATTGTAATTATGATGCTTGCATAACCAGTGAAATAGCTAAATATATGGAAAGGTATTTGGTGCCGCGGAATTTGTTTAAACCGCTCTTATAAACTGTGCAGAATCGCTTTTCGCTGATTTTGATAACAAGGATACTTACACGCATACACGGCATTCAATTAAGTGCAAATACGGTAAAGGACCGGATTTTAAAAATGATTTCACCATATAAACCCCTTCTGTCTACTGATATATATAATCACAGTTCGTTGGCTTAGTTGAGCTTTATCTTTGGATAGGTTTATTCAAAATGGACAAAATTCATTTATTCTGCTAGATAAGAAAAAGGTATTTCGGTGTTAACCAATACCAATTGGTTAATGCAGTTAATGGTTCTGACTGAATCGAAAAATGCATCAGAGCCTCCTTAATATAAGAGCCGTAACATTCCGCCATTTTTTTCCATGAGCTTTCCATAGAGGGGAAGCTTTTTGTTCTTTTTCATACCAATCAGTGTATTTTAATATTTTTTTAGAAGCTTTTTTGTATATAAACACATTAATGCTTCGTTTCAATTTTTAATTTGAATGGTTAGTTCAATATTCAGGAAAAGCATATTTTAAAATTGAGTCATATTATGTCGAGTTAACGCAAAAATATTTAAATTAGTCTACCACAAAATTTTTTTTTTATTGTAGAAATAAGAATTTGTTTATATGTGTATGTAAGAAATTAATATAGAGTGTTCCATCAAAAATTTCAGCATTTATTTCCCAAAACAAACGTTGGTTAAAAAATGCTTTATGAGTAGCTATGTAATATGGGGTTTATTGTGCTCTGGATTCTATTACAACATTGTTGATGAACAAACTTCGAACACTCTTTTTTCGTTACTTGTTAAAAATTTGATTTTTCATCGCAACAAATTTGCAGCCTACATTGTTTCATCCTGTAGTATAAACAAACTGGAGCTTCATAAAATAAAAACATTATATTATAGAGCTTTTCGCATTAAAAAACCAATCAAAAGATGTCGCTAAGTATAAATTAAAGCTAAATATTAAAACCTAAACGTTTGTTAACTAAAATTTAACAATTTATTATGTATACTGTGGTAACAAAACACAAGCACTGAATTAACTACTTATGCCCGTTATAGAATTTCACAGATTCACATAATCAACCAATCGCGGTATCTTGCCAGCTGCTCAGCCTGGGGTGGGTGTTAAATGTTGATTGATGAATCGATGATATTGAACCGCATGGAAAACAAAGTAACGGAAAACGAAAAGGAACCGGGAGGTGCAACCAACTTACCTATTATACCACACTTACGTCCAGTTTAAGTTCCCATTCGGAACTGATCTAATTATGACATGGCAAAATCTTTCAGCTTGCGAAATAAAATTCAAAAATGTTCATTTTTCAAAATAATTATTAACGACAAAATAAATGTAACTCGCAAATCTTACAATTAATTTTACAAAAATGTTTAATAAATAATTATCTATTGTGCACAAAAAAAAAATCTAGCTGACGCATGCGTAGGAAAATAAATTATATATATATATATATAAAGGGTTATCCAATTCAAGCTTGATAAAGTAAACTTAAAAAAAACACACAAAATATTCGGAATGTATTGTAATTTTTATTTCATTTTACAGATTGATCCTTGCCATTTTTAGTTAAACAAGATATCATTCAAATGTCCTCCACGGGACTTCTTACAGGCCTTGATTCTTTTGAGGTAATTTTCAATGACTTTTCGGCACATTTCGGGCGGTATCTCGGCCATTACCTTACGAATATTAGTTTTCAATTCGTCAAGAGTTTGAGGATTGTTTGCGTAAACACGATCTTTCGCGTAGCCCCACAAAAAGAAATCCAAAGGCGTTAAATCACAGGATCTTGGAGGCCAATTGACATCAGCCAATCGCGAAATCAAACGTCCAGGAAATTTCTCTTGCAAAAGATCTCGATTTGCTCGTGTTACGTGACTGGTTGCTCCATCCTGCTAGAACCACATATCGTCAAGATCATAATCTTCGATTTTCGTAAAAAAATAATCGGTTAACATGCGGCCATAGCGCTCAGAATTGACGGTAACGGTTCGTCATTGGTTGTTCTCAAAAAACTAAGGCCCAATCACACCACCAGACCACAATGCGAACCAAACAGTGACTTTTTCCGGGTGTAATGGCTTCTCTACAATCAATTGTGGATTTTCTGAGCCCCAAATTCTACAGTTTTGCTTATTAACGTATCCACCAAGCGAAAAATGAGCTTCATCAATGAAGAAAATTTTGTTCGAAAAATCAGCATCAGCAGATTTAATAATTTTAACGCGTTGGTCGATTGTTAAATGCTCCATATTCTTAAATGGCAGAATGTCAACTAAATAAATGACAGCGTACTTGACGTTTATCTTTGACAGATGTCGGTATACAGATTTCTACTTTATCAACCTCGAATTGGATAACCCTTTATATAAAAAGAAAAACTATACATTTGAATTATTTAGTTAAATAACTAAAAACATAGGAAAAAAATAATAATTTAATTAAACTAAGCAATATTCAAATAAATAACTAATTTAGTAAGGATTAATAATGATCGTATAAATATTAGGCAATTTAGAAAAAGAATTAAAATTATATGTAATTAGGTTTTTAGAATTGTTTTTATGAATATTTGTACACTCACACAACGTGGTTAAATTGTAGCTCCCTGGCGGCCATCATGTTGATCATCATTTTCTTCAATGGATTATGCTCGAGCGTAAAATGGATTTTGTTTTGTTTTTGTCGTATGAATTTTTATGCGGTAGGATTTTAATGTTATTTTATTATTTTATAATTATTATAGATTTTCGCGATCGGAAATATTATTAAATTATCTTTACTATATATGTAATTAATTTTATACTATTTATTATGGGACTGGATTTAATAACGATACACGTTCATTATAGTTTGTATTAACTCGTACACATATTCAATCATCACCAAGTCCGATTAAGTTACTAAAGCGTAAAATATTTTGGACAGTTATTTTGCAAGAATTTGAGTTTTTAATCGACGGAAACTTATAACTATCTTTTACAATGAATTTGTTCACAATTTGCCAGTTTCATAAATTTTAATTTGTCTTATATCACACGGCAAGAACTTAGATTACACAATAAACACTTTGCATTTTTTTTTTGATTTGTTTTATTAGACAAGAGAAACACCATGTCCTATTCAAGCACGAAGTTAACATAAGAAAAAATTACAGCACTTAGCTTCAGTTAAAAGTTAACGCTTTAAGCGTTATTCAACTAACACTCTCGATTACATCACCAGTATAAGCACGATAAACATTTTTACTCTAATTTGTAATGTCCGAAAATTAAAATTCTATTAGAGTTCAATTTGTGTAATCACCATAACAATTTTGATCAGGTTCTTTCCGACCAACATTACCAACCATCAACCAAAAATTCAAAAATACTTCAGAGCCCAAATCGATATCGCACGATCGTTTATATACAAAACTTTTACCATCGTTCACACACACACCAGTATCTCATCCAGTTTTTCTTCTTTTTACTCGTAGCTAGATCTCGATCCAGTACAATTAAACTGTGCGAAAATTATTGTACTAATTCTCAGTAATAGATTTTGTTAACATGTTGTATGCCATTGTCATTGTTCTATAAAGAGGCCTTACAACTGCCTGGTTCAATAGATTATTGAAATCTCCTGGAACTGAAAATAACCGAAAACGAGCGAATTGAAATAAGAAAAGAAAAAATTTGGAAAAATGTGACATTTTTCTATTATTGTATTTCAGCGCGCAGCAACTACGATGATAAATATTTTGCGATTGTTTTGAGTTTTATTAATTATGTTAAATTATTATTTTAAAGATTTCGCGCTTAACTTACAATAATAATGGTTTATTTTCGCAAATAGTTATTTAATTATTTTACAATTTTCTGTAATTTTAAGTAAATTTATTACAGAGACATCTGTAAACGGATTTTCAAATTACAGAAAGCTCGGTTTTGCAATCAAATAAAATTGAAGTTTTTTACGTTTTGTTCTGTTTTGTAATAATATTTAATTAAGAAAACCATGACAACGTTGATTTTTTGTATACAAAATAATAATAGATTTTGATGTAAAAATTTTATTATATGAATAATATTATTGTTTCTACATGGTGATTCATAAAATTTCGTTTCAGCTCACGTTTTCTCTTTAATTTTGTTATAAATGGAGAATGTTTAGATTGCTATTAAGTGCATCGTTCATCTCAAAAATTCTGAGGTGCATGTGACCAGAATTTACCAAATAAGTTACATTTTTATAAAACTAAATTTTAAATTGGATGTAAGAGCAATCCGCGGTACCACCCTTTATTATCTTACTTTATAAACCTACACAACTAAACGAAAAGCTCATTTTTATAGAAAATTAATAAATTTATGCTCCGCTTTAGTTTAAATTTACCAAATAAATACTACATTATGATGGCTGATTTTCAAATATGTGTTCTTTGAATAGTTTATTTAAAATATAAAATTAAAATTTAGATGATTTGTTTAATTTTTTATTCATAAATTCATGTTCAAAAATTTTCCAATTACTACGGTTTATTATAGTAATTCAATAAAAGCTTCCCCTCTACTGAAAGCTCTCCTTTTAATACTACGGCTCTTCAAAATCATAGATGGCTCCGATATTATCCGTTTGGAAATTACCCACTCTTCAAATATTTCCTCAATTAAAAAAAGTTTGTGGCAGATATTGACGTGTTTGAAAAAGGAGTGTCACAATTTAGCGAGGTTTTTAAACGTCAAAATAATTAAAAACTTCATTAAATTTGTTCGCTACCGAATGAATTTTGATGATTAGGATACTGAATTGCATGGATTTCAGCGTAGCCTAATTTTACAATTTGAAAATTTAAGACGGATTATTGAAAATGGTATAAGCAACGATAATAAACTGTTAAATATTGATGAGGTATTGAAAGTGTGGCAAAGTATTCCAAACAATTTCACATCTCTATCTGCGTTTCCATCTTCTTATTAAAGCAAATTCCTATTTTCACAAATCAATGTCGTTTTAACAAAAACAAGGAATAGACTGACCAGAAACCATTCTGGAGCATGTGTCGCATTAAAAGAAACAAAATATAGTATATTCCAAACAAAGACCACTTAACATCCAAATACATAGTATATATAAAAAATATATACTGCTGGACCAAATACTTAGGATTAGTACAGTCCCACTCTCACTTTCTATTGCAACGATAAATTTTCCATGATTTAAAATTTAATTACAGATTCATTTATAATTTTATAGATTTAAATTTTGGTTCCTATTAATTTTATGTTAACTTATACTTGATGCTTAACTTTATAATTAAGACAGTTATGAAATAACACATTTTATATGAATTAAATTAAAATTAAAAGTATTGTTTTTCTATTTAAAACAATTATTTTATTTTATGTTATTATGAAATTGGTTACCACGCGAAATAGGCGATTTAAAAAAAACTGTGTTTTAGCACGCTAAAGTAGAAGTACTTGTGAACCCTGCGGGTCTAGCCCCTTCCATGAAAAGAATCTGGATGCAATAAATGGAGAACGTAGGGACGGGATCGGCTCAAAATTCCGAATTACAAAATCCCGAATTATCAAAACCCCGACAAAAAAAAATCCCGACTTTCAAAATACCGAATTTATCAATTCCGACTCTCAAAATCCCAACTTTCGAAATACCGACTTTCAAAATCCCGACTTTCAAAATCCCGACTTCCAAAATCCCGACTTTGCTGAAATTTTAAAAAATCATGACAAAAGTCATGATTTTTTTTTAAAATATTGTTACGTTTTTGCCTTGTCACTCAAGGTTCGAATCACTGGATTGTGAATAAATACAACTGCTTCAAATTTGAACTCACACAAATTTATTTACACAACACAATTTATTATACAACACAAAATTAACAATTAATTATTACAATTATGACACACTTTTTAATTATCACGTTAATAATCACTTTAATAATCTTTCTATTTAACCTTCACTGTATCACGTTTAAAATAAGACTCAGCATTCCACGTTAATGTACGCCTTTATATACCAAAATATTTGTTTCTAGAATAATTCTAAATGCGCATCAAGAATTGAGCAAATATGTTAGTATAGGAATGACGCCTAAATGTTGAACCAAATCATAAATGCAATTGAACAATTAATGAAATTAAGTTATTCTATTCTAATCCAGGCGCCACCGTAACACTATTAAATTTTGTTTTTTTATCTTCATTTTTATTAAGAACTCGGTCGTTTTTTCCCCGATTTTGGTTAAATTTTGGTTATCGGATATAATGTGCATTTTAATGTGAATTATTCGGGTTGGTATCGAAAAGCCAGTAATTTTATTAGCGAAAAAAAAAATACCAAAAATGCCAACCCGAAAATTGTAATCCAAACAACAAAAATCTCAAAACCCATAATACTAAAAATATATTTATCAAAAATAAAAAAATTGCTCGAACACAAAATCTCAAAAAAATAAAAATATCGAATTAAAAATCTTAAAATTTACCAAAAATAAAACCAAATGAGTCGAAATCTGCGCGCGCAGGTTCCAACTCATTTGGTTCTATTTTCGGAAGATTTGAAAAAATTAAATCATTAGATAATCTTAAGATATTTTTTTAAAAAATAAAATATATATATGTAGATATTACTATTTCATTTGGGTCCCATTTGAAACGCGATATTTTAAAACACGAATTATCAAAACGCGATACGGTATAAAACTCGATATTTTAAAAATTTAAAATTTGAAAATCGATAGGAGCCGGAGTTTAGGATCGGGTTATACTCGTAGCGTGTGGGTGAAGGGAAAATTTAATTTTAGTTTATAGGAATTTAAAAATCGATAGGTGCGGGAGTATAGGACTGGGTTATATCAGGCGGGTCGCTACGTTCCCGTCGCTTTGCAATGCATATTCTGTACCATATCGCGTTTTGAAATATCGCGATACGAGCGGATCCCATTTCATTTTAATATTTTCATTTAATAGACTTAAATAAATATAAAATTTACAAAACGCGATTTGGGATATTTTTCGGCATTTTTATTTTTGACAATTTGGTATTTGAGAAACTGCCTAATAGTAAGTTTTTGATCTAGTCAAAAACATCATTTTGGTAATAAAATATTCGGGAATACGATGGTATCCCATAAAATATTTTTCTTTTTAGAAGGTGTCATTAATAAATTCTATAATCCGCTTCTACGTACAGTACGCAGAACGACATGTTTGCTGAGGGATCGGTTCAAAATCCCGAATCAAAAAGTCCAGAATTATCAAAATCTCGACAAAAAAATCCCTATTTTCAAAATCCCGAATTTTAAAATCCCGATTTTAAAAATCCCGTCTTTAAAAATCCCGATTTTCAAAATCCCGACTTTGCTGAAACTTTAAAAATCTTGACAAAAGTCGGGATTTTTTAAAAATATTAAATATTAAATTTTGTTTTTTTCCTTCACCTTTTAAGAACGGGATACCATCGTTTTCCCGAATATTTTATTACCAAAATGATGTTTTTGACTAGATCAAAAACTTACTATTAGGCAGTTTCTCAAATTCCAAATTGCCAAAAATAAAAATGCCGAAAAATATCCCAAATCATCTTTTGTAAATTTTTGATTTTACGGGCGAAAAAATTAATCTCAAAAAAACCCCCAAATTTTGCATTTAATTTTATATTTATTTAAGTAAATCAAATGAATATTCACTTTCCACTATAACTCTATTGATGATTTGTGAAGGCTGCATATCAGATTCAGCAAAATTCTTTAATTTATTTTTAGCACGTGCCACGTGTATATCGTAGGCTGTTGGATCGTGGCTGTGTTGATTGTTTTCTGTATTAATTTCATGTTTATTTACATTCTTATCAAAAATTGTTATTAAGCGACCTTTACATTTAATATTTTTTCGCTTATCACAGCCTCAATAAAATGTTTCCTTTGCTATTTTATCTAAATTATATCCGAATTCGTTTAGATAAATTTTATCACTTCCTTTATTAGTTTTCACAAATTGTAAATCACTCATTTTAATTAAATAATATGATATCGATTTAATGAAATTATGTATTAGAATATTTAAAATATTAAATATTTATAATACCTTTAGGAAAATTATTATCTGCGCGCGCAGATTGTGATTCATTTGGTTTTATTTTCGGCAAATTTTGGGATTTTTAATTCGATATTTTTATTTTTTTGAGATTTTTTGTCCGAGCAATTTTTTTTTTTGGTAAATATATTTTTAGTGTTATGGGTTTTGAGATTTTTGTTGTTTGGATACTTATTTTCGGGATTGCATTTTGGATTTTTTTTTGTCGCTTCTAAAATTTTTGGCCTTTCGATACCAACCCTTTAAGAACCGATAGTTATTAAGAAGCCCGATTAAAAAAAAAATATGAATTCGGACGCCCGCGAGTCGGCTGACCGGCCTGTTGGCGCCCGAATTCAATTTTTTTAAAATCGGGCTTTTGAAAATCGGGATTTTGAAAATTGGGATTTTGAAAATCGGAATTATGAAAACCGGGATTTGCAAAGTCGGGATTTCGAAATTCGGGAAAACGAGCACAACCCGTTTGCTGATCCCAGCTCCTACGTCCCCCAAAGTTCAAAACTAAAGCCCGGAGGACTAAGCGGGGGGGGGGGGAGCGCAGCGACCTCCCGCGTGCCCGTGAGAGTTTTCGAAGCCGTTAGCCTCTACAATTATTACATTTCAAAATGTTGCATTAACAATATGTTGCTTTTTTTATTAATCTATTAGAGAAAGTATTGTTGAATGCGACTACAATTCTAGATTATATTTGCCTTTACATTGCACTCATTACAAAAAGATTTTTAAAAACCCATTTAAAAACAAAAAAAAAAATTAATTCGGGTGCCCGCGAGTCGGCTGACTGGCCTACAGACGCCCGAATTCATATATTTTTTTAAATGGGACTTCTGAAAATCAGGCTTTTGAAAATTGGGATTTTGATACTCTGGATTTTGAATATCGGGATTATGAAAATTGGGATATTGAAAGTCGGGATTTTGAAAGTCGGGATTTTGAGCGTCGGGATGTTGTGATTCAGGATTTTGAATTCGAGAATTTGATTTCGGGATTTTGAAATTCGGGCAAACGAGCCCAACCTCACAGGGACATACGGTCAGATGCATTGAAAGATTTGACAACAAAAACTGATAAACAAACAAACAGCGTATTTTTGAATTTTTTTTTAGATTGTTAGATGTTGTGATGTTGAAAAATGAGTGATTTTGGACTCCAAGGGCCCTAATCTCGAAATCGGTAGAAATTTCCTCATCCGAAATATAATTTGTTTTAAAATTCTTTTCACTTCAATTACTTCAGATGTAGCTACTACTTCAGCTAATTCAGTCCAATCGAACGCGCCTATTATTCGAATTTCTCACGGGCTATTTTAATTTTTTTTTTAAAATTTCTTTTCTATTTTTAAAACCCTTTCGAACGCCACACAGTGGTTGGCGTTCGTTTCTACGCACTGTATTATTATTTCTGTTAAAAGTCGAATTTCTCCATTTCAATTCCAACTATGAATACTTGTGATACATTATACATACATTCAAATGTTGTAGTAGTGAGAGAAGTAACTGGATAAATTTTGTTTATTTACATCTATTGTTTTAGTTGTGAAGTATTGTTTTTAGTGAGAGTGTCGAATTTTGGTGTTGCATGCCTTTATACGCAGTTACAAAAAAAAAAAAAAAAAAAAAATTCGTATAAATTCATTTGTTTTAATAATATTTAATTTTTGCAAAATCTTAGTAAGTGCTTACTTTCAAACTATAACACAAATTAAATATAACATAAGATACTTTTGCAGAGATGTGTAAGGGAAATCATTTGAATAATGAAGAAAAGCGCAAATTAAAATATTGAAGAAATTAGGATACTCTAATCGCCTCGTTGCCAAAAAAATCAAAAGATCTGAGGGATTGATCAGAAATTATTTAAAAAAACCAGAAACTTGTGGTATCAAAAATCCTACACGAGGAAATTCAAAGCTCACTACACGCCAAAAGTGGCAAATTAAACAAGAAGCGACCAAAAACAAACTATTTTGTCGCCAAATAATTGCAAAACTTGATTTGCCGGTATAGTCAAATCAACTATAGCTCGGATTTTGAGGACAATAAAAACCTTTAAATGGATCAAGCCTAAATCGAAACTCGTCTAACAACCACACATATAGAACGCCGATTGAAGTTTGCCCAGGAGTACATTGCATAAGACAAAAGAATGGGCCAAGTGATTTTTTCTGATGAATTTTTTTTTATTTAGACGGACCAGACTACTACAGTTGTTATTGGCATGATCTACACTATCACACTATCGTTCGGTCAAAGATTTTGGTGGTGGCACTGTTGGAAGATGTTTTGATTCGATTTAATGATGATCATATCGTGATGACACGTTTCACAGGCATCTAAGGATTGGTTTGAGTGCAGAAATATTGCAATACTAGAGTGGCCAGAGAATCTTTGATGCATACTGGCTGCAAAGGTGTATGCAAATGGACGTAAATTTTCGTCAGTAGATCTGAAGCAGTGTATCAAGCAATGCTAGGATGAAATCAGTCCCAATGTTCTCCATAATCTTTCGCAGTTCATGCCAAAACGAATTTTTGATGATATTAAGAACAAGGGAGGTGGACGAAGTATTAATATTTAATTTTTTGATACCCTTTACAATTTTTCGGTGAAAATATGCAAATGCGCATAAACGAATGCATCAGATTTCTTTGCAGTTTTGTAAAAGAATTGAATTTAATGATTCATTAATATTTTTTTTTAAATTAAATAAAAGTAGTTTTTAGAAATAAATAAAATGTTAAATTTTGGTTTAATTTTCGGATATATTGAAAAAATATGGTGCGTATAAACTAACGCCAACCACTGTATATTGTACATCGAATTTAAACTCTTATAACTATGGTTTATTTCATTCTCTTTAAAAAAATTTTGGTATTTATTTTTTGGTCAATGGGGTAGATACTCGATCGGCTAGCAAGCCAGCAATTTGCTAGCCAAAATCCTGGCTACTCAATCAATTTTACCAAGGAAATTTGGTTTTCAAATTATAGTTTTTTAGTCCATGCCATCTGTTTTGGGGCCGAAGCACTCCCTGCTCTTTCGCGGTTTATTTTTCCGTCTTACTTTACGCATAATTTGCCAAATCGAAGACGTACGGCTATGTGCACTCTATCGAGTATCTACCCCAATGTGTGTTCTATGAAACAAACGACTAGCTAATGTAATAAAACCGGAAAAACTCAGTTGCCTTAGAGTTTTGGTTCTACGAAGTTGAGTTATATTGCGTTGTGAGGTAAGAGAATTTTTAAAACATCAATATTTCTATTTAACAATCAATTACATTACGGATATTTAAATAACATATTTCTAAAGTAATCGATAAATACCCTAGTATCGCTACTTTCAACTTATTTCGGTTTTTATGGAACAATTGTTGGATCTAAGTTCCACGGTCAAGTTCCATTTTATTACAAGTTTTATTATGAACTGTGGAAAAAAAACCCTGAATATTTTTGAGTTCCATGTCTTCCATGAACTGGATATCCTTGAGTTCCATGTCTTCCATGAAATTTCTCAAAAACGTAACGAAAGTTGTAACTGTCAAAATGAGTTACATTTTGTTATACTTGGGTATTTCGTATTTAAATAAAATATACACTCGCATTTAGGCACTTAATTTTTCCTAAAATCCTTTTTCCTATAATCAATGTTCCTTTAGAAATTTCGCGAAAACAATAAACCGAAAAAGAAATATTGGAATTGCTTTATGATTCATATTTCGGCAATGATTCGGACGATGAAATGAAAAATATCGAAGATAATGATGTGCACGTACAACATCAATTCGACCATTTAGAACAAAGGGATGACCAAAACAATGATGAGGAAGATAGAAAAAGGGATAACACATTATAATTACGAGTTCCTTATGATTTGCCGCCCAGTGTAAATGCATTTAAAATGCCAATACTGAGAAGGACCTGTTTCTTTTACAGTTGTAATAAACGTTTTATTCCTATAGGCATGCAAAACTTATTCAACCTCGTTAATTATTTAATCAAAATGTATAGCGAATTAGTTCGATATATGTATAACAACCGAGGCCGAATATCGACCATTTCTTTAATAGCATTATAATGTAAAAATAATTGATGGATACTCATATGCATACGAGGAGGTTAAATAAACAATTTAAATTGTATAAATGTATATTGAAAATGGATGTGGGCTCACCCCACACGCAGTAAAATAATAAATTCTATAAAAATTACCTTGCTATTTGCGTAAATAAATCATTGTTAAAAGTATTCAAAACTTTATGTGTAGAGTGCGGTTACATTGGAATGTCATATACCATATATGTACTTAAAAAATTGTTTTTCATTTTTTAAGTTCGTAATGAGCTTTTGCTCACAAAATCGGGTAACGTATATCAGGCTCTATTTAACACAGTCACGTTAATAAACGCCACTGTGGCCAATTTTTCTTGTTCTTTTTCGTTTGATCTGTTGCTTTTCTTCTATCTAGGAAATTTCAAGAACTGTATAATATTTACATCAATCAAATGCAATCCGACATTATTTTAAATCCTAACCGCTTTGGCAATAATTCTAAGCAGAAATCTGATGGATATCCTTCCGCCTTAAAGTTACTGCGCAATAGTTATTCTTTAAATGATCCAAGAGCTACTACCAACCGGTTTGCAAACATTTTTAAAATTTGGCTTTACACTGTGGTTGGGAAAATTACAAGCATAGAAGATGATTTTTCTTGCGTCATCTTAAAAAAATGCAGTGATAGTCTGGCTAAACCAATTACGGGCCTTCTAAAAAATAATTCTCGGCAGGGATTTTTCCAGCCATCTGGAAAGACTTTTATGGTTCCTATATCCATAAGAAAGGTTGCAAATCAGACATTGGTAGTTATTGGCCAATTCCAAAGTTATCCTAGTTATCCTTATTCTAATTCATTATACTTTCATTATAAACCTTTCCTTTCTGTATTTCAACATGGTTTCCTCAAAGGTCGTTTTACTGTCAATAACTTCACCGAGCATTCACAGCCACATATGGTGTGTCCCAGGTTAGCAATTTGGACCCATTCTCTCATTATTCCGGTGATATGAAGAATTATAGATCTATCTCAACCTCTTCCGTCTCGAATTTATTATACAAACGATCTTGTACAGCTTTGGTATTGGTATATGGTGTATGAAAAATAGCCTGCAGTTGAACGTAAACAAATGCCAATACATTACGTCTGAGATTTGAGTGTTATTTGTGACAACAAAGAACTGTGAGCTTGGTTTCGTTAAGCGCTGGGCTAAAAAACTTCACGCAACGAAGATTTGTTCGTTTTGCTTTACTAGAGCCACCCTAGGTGGATGTCTTTTACTTACCCTCATACATAGAGCGGCTAAAGCTAATCAATTTACAAATGTTATTTCATCAGGTGTTGTCTGGTAATATCGATTCGTCTGTCTTGCTTTGTATGATAAATTTAAACATCAATTAACCGTTGTCATCTTTAACTATTTTTTTAAATAATTTTTAGATTGTTTAAACTTTAAATTTTAACTTTTGTTTTTAGAATTATGAATTCTGCATTTTTTCTTATTTATTGCTTTTTTGTTTTAGTTTTTCAGTTTTTCAGTTCTATTCACGTTTCCCATTTTCCAATCTGCTTGCACTAAGTAGTTCCAAATAACTATTTTCTCTCACCTTATTGCTGTCTGTAATGTATCATTCATGCTGAATTATTTTTTATCACTTAAAAATATATTTTTTGTTTCATTTAATTTTTGAAGTTTATCCATTTCTCCTGAAGCCTTGATACTTGCAACATAACTTATAATAGCTGGCATTGCGGAAGTAGATGGTTCACTATATGTTCCACAACATTATCGGTCCTGTTGGAACAATGGTGTGATTATCTCTGAATATTTGTTCACCACTGATAGGTCTGGTTTACTTTAGTGAATGTAATCGATTTTTGCGTGACGGGACTAAGCAGATTCGAAATCTTTTCGTTTTATTAGAAGGTACGTTTTTTACGTTTGTCCACTGTCCTTCTGGGTGTTGTGAATCACTGGTTCACGTGGCTCTTGTAACAAACTTCATGAGTTGAATAAATTCATTATTTGTGGTTCTGGACAGTATTTTATTCTCCATCACGAGAAGGAATCTGTTCATATCGAATGCTTTTCACTTCCAATCAATTGATACTCTGATATATCGCCCCGGTTCACTTGTCTTATTTACTTTGTTGTTACGTAAACGAATAGTGGTTTATATCTTTTGTTGGTTGGTTTTATATAATTGGATTCTTTGCCGAATCCCTTCACGTAAGACGGGTTTGGTTTATTTTACTTGTCAATATTTACTGCACCTTTTATTATGTGTGGTAAAACAATTAGGGGACTAGTATTGGGTTCATGTTATACGCTGCATTAAATACTGTTATGTTAAATGTTGCGTTAAATTGTTGCGTTGATTACGTGACATTTTAACGTAAAATGTTATACAGAAACCCCTCGATCTAACGGACTAATTGGGGCATCCGTTAAATCCGATTGTCCTTTAAATCCGAACGTTTTTAAATTTAATCTATTCAACCGGATTTAATCTGAGACGGAACTCAAGCATTTCTTAGCCGATTTTATTGTGATTGAGTATGTTGGTTGGAAATGCGATTCTTAATTGATTTTTGGAAGAAGTTCTGCAGTATAGCCACTTGTGACGAAACTCGATCAATTCTTAACCGATTCTGATAGGATTGGGTATGCTGGATGGAAAATTGATTCTTAAATGATTTTTGGAAGAAATTCTGGAAAATAACCACACCAGTTGTTACGACTGTATGGTCGCAACGACGATTTTTGTGTTATTTTATTCACCCCGGTGGTTGTCTTCGTTTCGCCCATCTTCTCTTAAGTTTTTATTCACCTCTGTGTTTGTCTGTTAAATTGTGCGCTGAACGCACCCGCGACTTTTGTTTTGCTCCGATCGTTTGGTGGCGCAGAGGTGAAGAGAGGACGAGAAAGAGAGAACGGTGCGCATCGAGTGTGTGCAAAGTAAAACGTTTTGGAAAAAATGTTTTTTCTTATATGTCTCTCTTTTGTACCAACGAAAATTTGATATAAAGGAGAGACAGAGAAGAGAGATTCATTTCTTCTAGAACGTTTTACGAGTTGTGCGGCGCTCGAATGTTAGTTGATTATGTCATTCGAGTTGTAATTTTGAGACAGTTTGGTAGTTTTTTATTTTCAAGTTGTGAATTTGATAAATTCGAGTTTTGATTTTTTTGAACGAGCTGCACATGCTGCGCTCTAGTTTATTTGGAAAATTTGTTTTGTAAAAAAAAAAATAATAATATTTAAAGTACCAATTTTGGATATGTGTAATGATGTAATTTGGTAATAATAAAAATAATAATAATTTGTATATAAAATCAAATAAATGATTGTTATAATATATATAGTGAATTATATATTTTGAAAATAAATTTTTATTAGTAAATACCAGTGAAAATATAGAGCCGAAAAAGATAATCGGCAAGTGAAAAAAAAGGTTTTTTCCATTTTAAAAGAAATTCTAACGAGGCCACGCGGTTTTCACGTCTGTGAGTGAAATAAGCCAAGTTTTATTGATTTATTGAGCCAATTATTGAAGCAATTTTATTGACGGATCCAAAAGTATTTAACGGATACCGCGCTTTCGTCGAGCGTACTCCGCACCTTATGGGTGGCCAGTTGAGGCCATTCAACGAGTATCTGCAGTTTTAGGCGAAACAACGCCCGATATTTTCTTCTACGGTTGCCGTCTCATAACGGGTGCCGCAACTTGCTACGAGTACCATATTTTCAACAGGTACCACATAATTAACGGTGGTACGCCGAATTTTAACGGAGGGCTGAATTTTTATTAACGGGATTAAGGCGGGACAACGCCCAACATTTTTGGTTATCGGTGGTCTGCCGCAACGGTACGGGTGGCCAACCGGCACCTCGTATTTATTTATTTGGAACGGGGAAAGGCCCCGCAACAATACGGGTGGCCAGCCGGCCAGTTGTATTTATTTTATTTGGTTATCGGTGGTCTGCCGCAACGGTACGGGTGGCCAACCGGCACCTCGTATTTATTTATTTGGAACGGGGAAAGGCCCCGCAACAATACGGGTGGCCAGCCGGCCAGTTGTAATTATTTTATTTAGTATCGGTGAGACACCGCAACCCATTTTGGCGGACAAGGACGCATCAACACCTTACTGGGTGACCTTGGTGAAGGTCAGGTACAATCTTTTTATTTTTATTTTTAAATTTTTTTTTGATTTTAATTTTATATATATTTTAAATTTTTTTGATTTTATTTTTATATATATTTTAAAATTTTTTTTTTGTGGATATAATTTTGAAAATTTTTGTAATCGAGCGCCGCACAGCGGGTGCACGCTCGGTACACATTGCTTTCGCTCTCTCTCGTTCTCTTTTATCGTGGTACGGGGGGGAAAGGGAAGTTGTTTTCTTTTCTGTTTTTCCTTTTTTTTTTTAAAAAAAATAAAATGAATTACTAAGTTTTTCGGTCGGTATGATGAGAGCGGAGACTCCCTCTGTGTCGGTTTAGTGTTTGCGGTCCCTTGGTGCCCGCATCCAGTTCCGTAACCAGGGCTCGCCCCGTTTAAATTCGGATGGATGCGCGCACCAAGGCACCTCTTCCGTTATCATTTTTTTTGTTTATTTATTGTTTGATTATCTGCTGTTCGTTCCTCAGGTTCCGGCCGACGAATTTCGACGGAACTCGGTTTTATTATTATTTGCGTTCCCCCTTACTTTCTGTATGATCACGGTGTAAGCCAGGAGCGTCATGCAAGCCTCAAACCCCACGACCTTAGCACTTCTCCCTGAGAACGTAGCCGGCAAAAATCACCGTGGAGGCCTCTGCATGCGCTTAGTGATAATCTGCAGGTTGGCAGTAGCCAGCCTGTAACACAGTTAAGATCGAGTTCCGTCCCAGGTGGCCATATTCCAGAATTTCATCCAAAAATCTTTTAAGAACCCGCGTATCCATCCATCATAATCGGTAACCGAAAAATGGAAAATACAAGTTTTTCCGTTAAATCGAGGGTTTACTGTATATCGCTAAAAACGATTTCAAATTTTTCACACTCCCAAAAGGTATGAACTCCGCAAGGAACTGCAATGTTTGGATACCCATCGGCTTCTTGTAATTAGCGATGACATACGTGATTTTTAATTTTTGAGCTTATGTTTTACCAAACATTTGCGGTTCAGGTGGAGCTTCAACCCTGTTCGTGTTTTGTTATTAATATCGCTTATTTTGGCATGAAAATAACGCGTTTATGTTAGAGCTGAATTAAAACTGTTTGTAGCGTCTTTCATTTCTTTTGACAATGAACAATCTTTTTCAGGGTTTGACATTTGTTGATGAATCTCATGGCATTCACATGTTTAAACACCTGACTTTTAAAATTTTTCTGATGTTCAATGATTTAGAGCGTTTACGTTAATATTTTCGGTCGTTAACCCATTTGTGTCGATGAGGTTCACCTTGAACTCAAGGTATCTGATACAGGGTTCCTCTTAATAATTTGAGTTCCTTGTGTCTGTGTGAAACGTCGTTCCTACTGCATAAATGGTATGATTATGGTGTGTGTTGTTAAAAAGGACTTAATTAAAAATGAATTGTTAATTAAATTCTTCATTTCTTCAAATCTCCAAAATGAATTCGGTTGATTGTCCAAATTCGTTTTTGATTCGTTTAACAAAATATCGTGATAGTAATCGTAATCTATTAATTCAGTAGTTTTATTCGGTTAGCTATAACAGCATTCCATTTCCATACCTCGCTTCCGTTTATTCCTTCATTTTCAACTTCTGTGTTCCGTATTTTTCTGTTTGACTTTTAGGTAGCTTCCTTCAACTATAATTTAGGCCTACGATTTGGAATATGCAAACCTCGTTGAAGGTCGTGCTGTAGATTTTCTAATGCTGTTATAATAATAACCGCGCCGCGCGTATCAGAGTTTCAGTAGTGTGTTCGTCATTTTTTCTAGGTGGGTTATTATTGTACACGCTTTTTAGCTGCATCACTGATTGCACATAATTTGTTTTCTTTCCTTTGTAAATTAAGCATTGATCTGTTTTGTGCAGAAATAGTTATATTGTTTGAAGAGCAAGGTTATTTTCTGTTTTAAATTAATTCTTCTTCGATCTTAAGTGTGCATTGGTATGCAGTTTTAGAATCATCTAGATTATGCGTATGTGAAGTATGCTTTCTGGATAGTCTGTTTCTAGTCTTTATGAGTAAAAGGTTGTAATGGTATCCACATTCCGCAAATGGATCATATTTAGTCGCTTTAAGATCAACCATAATATCTTGGAGGTAGTCTAGATTTTGCGGATTTTCATCGGTCTCAGGTTGTAATAAGGTCCCCTTACCGAGAATGTTCCATATTAATATGGGATACTCTCGGTATGAGGATCCCTTGTTACGACTGTATGGTCATAACCATTTTATATTATACACCCTTTATCTTAGTCCATTGTAATTGGTTGGTTTGTGTTCTAGCTTCATTTCATTGTAATCGGGTGATTGGTGTTTTGTCTAAAGTCACTTATTGATCTTTGTTTTTTGTACACCCTTTTGTTTTTTGGTGCAACGAAAGAGATGATGAAGCGAGATCAATATGTGCCCTTGTGCGTGCGTGCGAGCAAATACGATATGGACGAGTATTTTTGTGCTGCGTTTCTTGTGTTGAGCGAGAGAGACAGAAAAAAGATATTTTTTTCGTATCGTGTTGTGGTATGTGGTGCGAGAATTTTGGGGAGTCGTCGTTAGAATTTCGTTTCAAAAAGCAATATTGAAAAGTATTTTCTTTGGATAAGTCGAGCAATGTGAAAAAAGAACTCGAAAGATTTTGTTTGGTCTTCAACCATTTTGGCTTACTATTGTTGAGTGAAAATTAAAAATAAAAATTACAAAATTTTTTTTTGTGAATTGTTTTGGTTTTTTTGTTGGAAAAATTATTGTTTTGGTGAAGTGGAAGAATAAGACGATACTGCATAGTGCTACGTAGTAGGGAAATTCGATCCCTAATTTATAATTGGGGGGCAGTAGCCGGAGAAGTGCATTTTAGGACGCTTGCAACCATACGGAATAGGGTGGCAGAATAATGCCACATACTGTTAGTTGATTACGAGGTTCACTACTTATATTTTATGGGTGCTTCGATTAATTAACGGGTACTGCAAAATCAACGGTTGCTTCGGTTAATTAACGGGTACCGCAAAATCAATGTACCCTAATTTCAAAGAGTGAGACATAGTCAACGAGTGTCAAATTTGTATGTGTGTACCGTATTTCTTACGGATGCCGTAGACACTTTACCGGTAGACAATTTTATCCGGTTGTCACAATTTTCGACACCCTGAGCGGATCGAGCACAGTGGCAGCGACCAAAGCAGTCAACGCCAAGCCTTCACGGGAAGCGTACCACGAGGTAATCTTCAGTGGTTTGATATATTGGTGAAACAATACCTAACAGTAAAGACGGCTTATCGAGGCGAAATTCATTTTTATCGGCGACAAGATGCCCAACGACGGCGGAAAGACGCCCAACGGTCTGGGTGGTGGACGCTGCGGCATGACAACCACCCAGGTTTGCAACCGAAATTTGTTTTATTGTTGGTTAAGGTACGATTTTTTTTGTTTTATCTTATATTTTTTATATATCATTTTTTATTTTATATTTAAATTTATTGTGCCAATTTTAATTTTATTAAATTCTTATTGTAATCGAGTATCGAAGCACGGTGTTCGTGCGCATGCTCGTGGTACACATTGGTTCGCTTCAGCATTCATTTTTGTGATATTCAAATTTTCGGTATGGTGTGATGGGGGGAGGGACTTCCATTCTGTGTCGGTGTTATATTTTTGGTCCCTTGGTGCCCACATCCAGGATCGTAACCAGCGCTCGGCACCATTTGAATTCGAACAGATGCGCACACCAACACTTCTCTCGGTTATAATTATCTCGTTCGGTCCCTCAAGTTTCGGCCGACCAAGTAAGACGGAACTTCGGGTTATTATTATTTACGATTTGCGTTATTTTTTTCTTTACAAATATCTGTAAACACGGTATAGGCCAGGAGCCATGCAAGCCTCAAACCCCACGACCCTTAGCACTTCTCCCTGAGATGTAGCTGGCAAAATCACCGTGTGAGCCCTCTGCGTGGTTTAGATGATATCTGCGGAATGGTGTTGTACCATTCTGTAACACCCTTTAAAATCTCTCAATCAACAAATCAATCACACAAGGACTACATGGTCGCAGGAAAACACTCCAACCGACTGTGTAGAAAGACGAAACGTGAATGGCACAAAGAGCAAGTGCTTCCAATCGAAACTGCCATTTTAAGAGACAGATCGGTATCTGTAAAAGAAATCACACGTAGTAGCGCTATTCGCAACGATTTTTGAGAGTTACAAATGGACACAAAACAACACCGTGACCGCGTGGCGAGATTATTTCTCGTCACTCTTAAATATACAAACGTTATCCTCCGGCGAACAAATGGCGCATGACCCGCTCCATCTTACGATGAAGTGCGAATACTCATTCCCAAAAAGAAAAATAATAAGGTACCTGGTGAGGATGGCATCTGTAAAGAAATCCTCAAGAACGCGGCGATTATACTTCTTCTACCGCATGTTTGAGCAGGTTTCATCGAGTTGGTTCGCAGAAAGAATCTCAGAACCGTGGAAAATAGCTCTAAAGTTTTGGAATCTCGGAATAGTGGAAAATAACTCTAATGCTCGGTCTTCACTCGAAAAATTTTGTCACGACGCTAGGATGTCATGACAAAATATATTTGTATTGAATCTGATCACGCGCATTACACCGTGACAATGAGAAAATTAATTAAAACTGCTGATGTTTTTTTTCATGACACTATGACAAAATGTCATGACACTATGACAAAATGAGTAGAAAATTGGTGTTTGACTCTTAATTTGTCATGATACTCTATCGTTATGACAAAATTTTGCGAGTGAAGAATGAGCTTAAGTTGACTATAAGGTTTCGGTCACCGTAGTTGCTGACAAGTTATCAATTTACAGCGAGCGCATTTTGGGTGAATACTACTTCGATTTTTGCCCGGGCAAGCCAAAAACTAACAGAACGGACGACATTAGCATTTTGGGTTTTAAAAGCATGTGGCTCAAAGAAGTTCTGCTCCCGTTGAAAACAATAGTGCAATAAAGTTTATATACCTGGGACAATGTGCAAAACTCAATCTCTACAGATTGTAACGGATCGTCACATTGGTGGTAAGTTTAAACTATCCCCAGTATGACGAACCGTTAACAGATATCTGTTCAGGGACCTCTGCGCGGTATTACGTAGCCGGCTAGAGCTCAGGGTGGATCGTGGGGTTTGCAGAGGTATGCACAGATCTAGGATATACCGCAGGACAGGAACGCAACGAATCAACCTCACCGCGCAGCTTACATTCCACCCAACATCATCACAGTTTTAAACTTTTAATTATTCATACTGCAACCACGACAACAACATAAAAAAAAACGAACGAACTAAGTTGAAAGCCAAAAAAAAATTTCAACAACAAAAAAATGCAAATGAAACAAATTAACGTCGAATAAGCAAAAGAAAAAAACATTCCAGACTTAAATTGTTGCTACCAATAACCAATAACATGTTTTGTATTTCGATAAAATATATATGTCACTTGGTAGAAACTTTAATTCTAAATACAAAGAACTATTTCTAATATGTAATTAATTACAAAAAAAAAATCATCTCTTAACTAATTTTCAAAAAAAACAAAATATCTAAATTTAGAAGTCCGGACCCATTTTTCCTTAATTAACGTTAGTAATATTTAATTGTAATGGTTACTAAACTTAAGACTAAAAGTAATGGAACATATTAATTAAATAATAATAAAATTTCGACCTTAATAGCTCGGTTGAGCTGATGAACGTCTGTACCGAGGATAGTAAAGTTGATCGCGTATCCACAAAACGTTAATGCTGGAGTATCGTACTAAGGATACCGCTATACGTAGATTGTTCTTAAAAAATTCGGTGTCGCTGACTACGCCATTAGCTATGACGTTATTTTATCGTAGCACTGATTATAATTTAGGTTTTTTTTTTTTTGTTTATTTATTATTTTTTTTATATATTGACTTTTATTATTACACGATTTATTGGCACAAACAGATTTACAAACAGATTTATTGGCGCCAAAAACTTAAATTTTTTTTTTTTTTGTAAAGTAAACGATTTTCTTGTTTTAGCCAACGTGGGCCATTCACAGTTTTTTTTTTTTTCGCTTTCAACGGGAACTTGTTCGTTCTGTTAAACTTTCTTTGGAACTTTTTTTTTTTTTTTTTTTTTTAAACCCGGCACGGATATTAGAGCCCTTAAAACGAGAGCCAACGCCCAACCGTACGATACTAAAAATACACGTATTTTATCGGTATTAATACTTTGCTTTTATAACTTTTAACTTCGAGTTGGTTAAGCTGTGCAACCAACACGATTCAAACTAAAACTGAGTTTTTTTGTTTCTCTCGTGTATCGACCAACATTCGGTATTTATATTCTTTTTTTTCAAGTTGCCCGATCAACCGCAGGGTGATCCGATATCCAAAACAAAAGTAAAGAAGAAAGGTTAAGGTACTAGATGAAATTATGGTAGAACATTATACGGGGAAATTTTTTGTTATAGCGCTTAAGGTGGCGCTACCCCCAGTAACGCCGTCAGCCGACGCTGGCGCCGTTACAAACGTGGGGAAGTCCCACACCCGAGATAGGTCTCATAAAGCCGGGCCTATTGGTACCTTAGAATAAAATAAATGAGGGACTGCGGAATGAAAACAATCTGATAGTGTCTCGCGTAAATGAACATTACTCAAGCGCGAAGATCTTTTGCATGGAAAGTCCCTAATAGTTTTCCTTGCTTATTCGTAACCCGATATGCGACGTTGCCTACTTTCGACTCAATGAAAGCGGGCATAAATTTTGAAGAGAGTTTGGCCGAGAACTTGTTTACCGCATCGCTAAGAGCAAACGATCGGACAAATACAGGCTGTCCTACTGTGAAATTTCTCTCTCTGCTGCGCAGGTTATAGTGTTTGGCAGATTTGTTATGCGCTACTTTCAAGTAGTGTATGATTTTGTCCCGGGCGAGATTTAATCGATCGGGTTTCGATAAAACATTGAGTTCGTTTGAGTCGGACTCAAACAAAATTCTACGTAAGCCGTATTCAGAGCCGTGGAGAGTCATATGTTGGCCAAACACTAAAAAATGTGGAGAATACCGGGTAGAATCATGAACCACATTACGAAGGGCGGCTATAATTTCTTGTAAGTGGGTATCCCATTCATTGTGACTGTGATCTTCCAAATAAGAGCGGAGGGAGGCCAGCAACGTTCGGTTAACGCGCTCTGAAGCGTTGCTCTGGGGAGAATACACTGGAGTGCGAATGTGTGAGATTCCATACTTCAGGAGCAATTCTTGAAACAGTTTGGATGTGAATTGTTTACCGTTATCGGTGGTAATGGTTTCAGGGACGGAAAACATCAGCATAACGTCATTTTCTAAGAAGGTACAAAGGAGAGAAGCGGTAGCCTCGCGTAGAGGTCTCGCTATGACAAATTTAGAAAAGTGATCGAGCACAATAACAATATAACAGTTTCCCTGCTTTGATCTTGGGTATGGGCCTAGGAAATCAATATATACTTTCTGAAATGGCCTGGTAGATTCGACGGGAGATCCCATAGCCGGTCGTGTGGAAAAATTAACTGATTTGTTCATCTTGCACGATGAGCAGCCGGTTATGTGTTGATGTACCTGATGGGCCATTCCACACCAATAGAATTGTCGTTGCAATCTTTCGAGGGTTTTGCGAGAGCCTAAATGAGCCGAGGTTGGATGCTCGTGGGCTCGCCTAATTAACTCTTGCGTCATACTCAGCGGGACAACCAATTTCCAGTCAGGGAGATCAGTGTCCTTATAACGGAGACCATAAGTAGGAGCGATTAAAAGTTTGTCACCCTGAATTCGATAATTATGTTCTCCATTCTTCAGCTGCTTAATTTTTCTAATCTGATTGAGATATTCATCGTCATGAAAAGACGCAGACGTGAGATCAATGTGAAGAACAGGAACAGCTTCCGATATATTCAACGTAGAAAGGTGAACGGCATTAACACAGGGTTGTGCGGTCAATGTTGGCGTATCATTTTCCGAACAGGTACTAATGACATCGGTAGTTTTAGTAGTCGACTCGTACCCTCCAATAGCCGTCTCGTCACAGAAAGATCGGGACAAAGCATCCGGTACGATGTTGATGGAGCCTTTTCGATAACCGATTTGAAAGTCAAAGGCTTGCAACTTTAGGCTCCACCGAGCCAGACGCCCGGACAGATCCTTTTGGTTCATCAGCCAGCGTAAACTGGCATGATCCGTATAGATCACAAACGGGTACCCCTCGATATAAGGCCGAAACTTTTGAACGCTGAGTACCGCAGCGTAGCACTCGAGTTCCGTTATCGAATAGTTCTTTTGAGCAGTATTGAGCTTGTGCGAAATAAATTCGATGGGATGTTCACCGCCCTCGGCATCAATTTGGAACAGAACACTGCCCACGCCCGTGGTACTAGCATCGCACTGTATAAAAAAAGGCTTACTGTAGTCGGGATTGGCCAGGACGGGAGCAGAGGACAATGCGAGTTTCAGAGCTTTGAATGAAGTTTCCGCTGCAGCGGACCAGCGTACTTTTGTAGTTTTTCCCGTGAGATCAGTAAGGGGAGCGGCTAAGGAAGCGAAGTTGGGTATGAAGCGGCGATACCATCCGCACATTCCCAGAAAGCGTCTGATTTGTTTTGGTGATTTTGGAACGGGGAACTCAAGAATCGCTTTACACTTATCTGGGTTGGTGCGGAGGCATCCATCGCCAACAACATACCCCAAATAATTCACTTCTTTTAACACGAATTGACTTTTCGTAACATTAATGGTCAACCCAGCGAGTTTTAGCAAGCGCGCGACTCCTCCTAACAACTCGAGGTGCTCGTCAAAGGTAGCGGAGGTAACCAGCAAGTCGTCAAGATAAACAAAAATTTTATCGTGGAGCTGGTGAGGGATCACCCGATGCATAAGGCGACAAAGTGTTTGCGGAGCGTTACATAGTCCAAAGGGCATTACTTTGAACTGATACAAGGGCCGTCCAGGTACCGTGAACGCCGTCTTATCCCTGGATTGTGGGTCGAGAGGTATCTGCCAGAAGGCATCTTTTAAATCAATTGACGAAATAAATCTCGTTTGATCCAAACGACCCAACAACCCAGAGATAAGTGGCAGAGGATACGCATCCTTGACGGTTACCTTGTTCAGTTCACGCGCATCAAGACACAAACGTACTTTGCCAGTTGCCTTACGCACCAGAGTGATCGGCGAGCACCACGAACTTTGGGACTCTTCGATGACTCCTATTGAAAGAAGACGATCGATCTCATCATACAGAAGCTTTTGCACAGCGGGGGATACCGCGTAAAACCGCTGCTTAACCGGTTTTGCCGATCCCACGTCAATATGGTGTGTTAAGAGAGAGGTTTGTCCTAGCCCTAACTTGGTACTGGAGGGAAAAAGATTTTTGACAATCTCTAGTTTCCCTTGTTCCTGATTGGACAGCTCATGAAATTTAGGTCCGGTAGGTAGTTCTAGCGGTTCATTTAAAACATCTAGTGCTGATATTTTGGGAACGATCCCAAACCGATTCCAAAAATCAATTCCGAGGTATAACGGCTGTTCCAAGGATGGTACTATAAACAACTTGAGATTACGAGAGATGCCATTGAATTTTATTAGAGCGTTAATGTATCCGAATACTCTCTGTGGTTGTCCGCTAGCAGTGTGGACAAGGGATGGAAAACCGTAGAACTTAATAGCTGGCTTGCCTAATAGTTGTTCGGATCCCCTTCCTAGCACACTTATACTCGCGCCGCTATCCATCAGACCCTTATAAGGCCGGTTGTTTACCAGCACGTTGGCGTACGGTCTATTATCTCCTGGTTCAGAACTAATTAAGGAAGAAAGTATTGATGACCTCATTGTTTTACGCCAGAACCAATACCTTTTTGAACGCCCCAATCTGGTACGGTTAGGATTTAGAAGCTTGGATTCGACATTATTCGTCGCTCGAGTTTTACAAATCGCGCTAACATTTGGGCCAGGCGTTTCGCTATCAGAGACCAGACAACTGTCGGAAAATGACTCGGATGTAGAGATAAAGGGAGGCGGTATATATAGTGGGGGGTGATCGGAATGTAGAGGAAAATTTATCGACTTAGACTCTTCGGAACTTACCGAAGTCTTTTCCCCACATCCATCGTTTGTCTTCGGGCTAACTCCCCATCGGTGTTGCAAGCAACATCCTCTTGACTCATTCTGGTGGCTGTGTTGGCTTGTGGCCTCTGGCTCCCAGATCTCCAGGGACCACTTGTTTGGTTTTCCGAACATCGGGAGCATCGAGAAGATATTGTACCCTTTTGACCACAACGGTAACAAAACAGACCCGTAGGAGGAACTGGACAATCTTTAAAGATATGGCCGATATCGGAGCAGTTATAACAAATGGCGGTTTGTTCGGCTCCTACGGAACGACGATGACTGTTAGGGATAAATACTTGAGTACGAGGAGCTTGAGGAAATAGGGGTGTTATCTTTGGTACATTAACAAAGGAGGCAATCGTGTGCTGAGGCTCGTTTTCAAGATAGGTGGCGTGTCCGGATTGGTTTAATTCATGTTCATCTGGCATTCCTGTCGACAATGCATTGATTGAGCGCCTTGGAACTAAAGAGGGATCCGCCGGGGATCGAATCCGTTTCCAGGTGTCCTCCCAAGCCGTACAGCTCTTAATAAGATCGTTGATTGTGAAGAACTGTCTGTCCGTCAGCTGGTACTGAAGTGCCGGTTTCATGTTACACATTAGGATTTGTATAAGCTCTTCGTCACTATATGGCGTGCGACACTGCAAAGTCAAGTTCCATACTTGGTGATAATAATCAACGAAGCTTTCAGTAGGTCCCTGTTTACGAGATTCTACCATTCGTCGGATCTCGTAATTAGTTCGTCTATCTTTGAATCTCTCCGTAAGGTCCCGACGTAAATCCCACCAAGTGGCGAGTGGTTTATGTTTTCTGTACGTCCAGTACCACTGTAGGGCCACGTCTTTCAAGATTACGTGTAACTCATTCAACAATGTTTCCGGGGGTATCCGCATAGAAGAAGTCACCGTGTCCAATTGAAAGAGGAACATATCCACCGTAATTCCCGACGACGAACCGCTATATGATATACCGCTTCGGGATAGAGGGCGGCGCAGATCATATGGGTAACTGATTGGAGGATCCCTTTGATGACCTAGGGGAGGATTGTAATGGCTAGAATGGGTATTGTCATGAGTATTGTCATGAATGGGTATTTCATGGCCTAAAGTGGCTCCGGTTATAGCTATGTGTGGTGGAGTGTTCGAATAGCCAAAAGTGGCGGTTGTCCGGGGAACGGTCTGATTTAACATGCTATGGGTTAGAGGTGGGAAATCAGACCTCACTAGCGAAGTTGTCACATTCCTAACACTCGATATTGGTGTAGGGTTTGGTAGGGAAAGGGCAACACCGGACGCGGGAGTAAATCTTACATTTTCTGTGCCCGCGGAAGTCGGACGGTTTAATTTAGTCTGCAACTCGTCTTGTCTCTTGTTAATGGTTACTAATTGATTTGACAACTGGCTCAGTTGGGCCATGATAGAAGTCAGTAATGGATTTTGATCAAGCGAAAGCGTCTTCGAATTTGAAGGGTTTGGTTTCACTTCGCTTATTTCAAGAATGGAATTTGGAATTTCAGAGGTGGCTTCTGACTGGCCCGTAGCGGGCGGTTCCGATACTGATGGTACGGGACTTTTCAGATTGGTCGGTATGTCGACATTCGTTGCGGATTCGATGGAGTTATCAAGATCATCTTGGTCCTCAAAATACATAATAGATTTAAATAAATCTGCGCATGCTAGTAGTACTTTACCCGCCTGTTCACCATAAGTGGGAGATTGGGATGCCCGCTCTAACCGACCGCGAACGTGTAACAAACGTGCAACAATTTCTTTAGATTTCCTAGCCCTCGGCTCGTCTGACAATTCTTTTAAATTGGCTATATCAGCCTGTAAACGCAATAATTTTGTTCGACAGGTATCGACCTCATTTTCAGGCCTTTTGCTTGCTTTGGCGTGCATTTTCTGCGGGCCTGCAACCACACTCGATTGTTCTATGCGTATTTTTTCTACTAATACTTCGTGAGCATTTGGGGAGTTTGAAGAAATGCCGCGTATCTCGTACTCGACTTCTATCTCGTCCGCCTTTAACAAGGAAACGTCCATTTTTGGAGGTTTTATTTGTTTATGCCAAAATACGTTTTCACTCTTTAAATATTATCGACTCACCTCTTCACTCGAAATTTAAAGAAACGGTGAGAGAAATGAAACTAGAGATATGATCGGTCGCCAGAATTTTTTAGAATTAACTTTTATTTTAGGTGCAACTTTTCTTGTTTTGAATCGTTAATAAAACAACTCTTCTCGGGTCAAAATAATATAAATAACGAATCTTTTTTCGAGGTATAGTATTGACAAATTGGTCGGAATGGATTGTTATAAATTATATATAATATGTATTGTAGTTAATATGGGTGAATAATCGTAAATATTTATTGCCTAAAAATAATTAATTTCGATAAAACAAGCGTATTCAAATCACAAAAACTTCAATTCGAATAAATAAAATAATTAGATGAATTATTATAGTAAAGATTTTTTTTTTTTTTTTCTGTTGATGAATTTTCACTGTATGATGTTGGACAGAAGGCCTAGCTCACAAATAATCAAGTACGTTTCGAGAAGGGTGATTCGTTGCATATAAGGAAAGGGAGGATGTACAAACTGGAAATGAAAATGACTCAAAATTTATATTTTACATCTACAGGTAGAATTACTGGAAGTAAATAAAATTAAGATACAATAGGACTGATCTCTTAAACATAAATCAAATAATTCAAACCAAATTGGGAAAATAAGTTTTATATTTAAGTGGTTAATCAAAATTTACTGCAAGGGCGTGTAGTGGAGTTATGCAAACCGCTATCTACACGTCATGGAAACGGTTGATGTCTCCACTACCGTCACTGATAAACAAAAATGAAAAGGATATAAAAAGGTTGAAACTGAAATTTAAAAACAACACGTTGGGGAGCTACTACGTCAATATTTCAACACACACTCTGACGTCCACGCTTCTAAAGCAGAATCAGCAATGTTGCAGTATCAAAACATGAACGGGATACCTCACCAACGGTTATAGAAGAAACAAAATTGAAACTGGAATTTAAAAAAATTTAAAGGCAACACACTCGAAAGTTCTAAATCGAAACAGCTATAAGCCGGAATAGGTATAGGAATATGTTGAATGAAATCTTTTTTTTTTTTGTAATTTAAAACAGAACCGGAGCAAATTAAACTGAGGGAAAGGAAACAAGGGTTTATAAAGGAATAGCCATTAAATTTGCTTACGTTGGTTGGGCGCCACTGTAACGGATCGTCACATTGGTGGTAAGTTTAAACTATCCCCAGTATGACGAACCGTTAACAGATATCTGTTCAGGGACCTCTGCGCGGTATTACGTAGCCGGCTAGAGCTCAGGGTGGATCGTGGGGTTTGCAGAGGTATGCACAGATCTAGGATATACCGCAGGACAGGAACGCAACGAATCAACCTCACCGCGCAGCTTACATTCCACCCAACATCATCACAGTTTTAAACTTTTAATTATTCATACTGCAACCACGACAACAACATAAAAAAAAACGAACGAACTAAGTTGAAAGCCAAAAAAAAATTTCAACAACAAAAAAATGCAAATGAAACAAATTAACGTCGAATAAGCAAAAGAAAAAAACATTCCAGACTTAAATTGTTGCTACCAATAACCAATAACATGTTTTGTATTTCGATAAAATATATATGTCACTTGGTAGAAACTTTAATTCTAAATACAAAGAACTATTTCTAATATGTAATTAATTACAAAAAAAAAATCATCTCTTAACTAATTTTCAAAAAAAACAAAATATCTAAATTTAGAAGTCCGGACCCATTTTTCCTTAATTAACGTTAGTAATATTTAATTGTAATGGTTACTAAACTTAAGACTAAAAGTAATGGAACATATTAATTAAATAATAATAAAATTTCGACCTTAATAGCTCGGTTGAGCTGATGAACGTCTGTACCGAGGATAGTAAAGTTGATCGCGTATCCACAAAACGTTAATGCTGGAGTATCGTACTAAGGATACCGCTATACGTAGATTGTTCTTAAAAAATTCGGTGTCGCTGACTACGCCATTAGCTATGACGTTATTTTATCGTAGCACTGATTATAATTTAGGTTTTTTTTTTTTTGTTTATTTATTATTTTTTTTATATATTGACTTTTATTATTACACGATTTATTGGCACAAACAGATTTACAAACAGATTTATTGGCGCCAAAAACTTAAATTTTTTTTTTTTTTGTAAAGTAAACGATTTTCTTGTTTTAGCCAACGTGGGCCATTCACAGTTTTTTTTTTTTCGCTTTCAACGGGAACTTGTTCGTTCTGTTAAACTTTCTTTGGAACTTTTTTTTTTTTTTTTTTTTTTAAACCCGGCACGGATATTAGAGCCCTTAAAACGAGAGCCAACGCCCAACCGTACGATACTAAAAATACACGTATTTTATCGGTATTAATACTTTGCTTTTATAACTTTTAACTTCGAGTTGGTTAAGCTGTGCAACCAACACGATTCAAACTAAAACTGAGTTTTTTTGTTTCTCTCGTGTATCGACCAACATTCGGTATTTATATTCTTTTTTTTCAAGTTGCCCGATCAACCGCAGGGTGATCCGATATCCAAAACAAAAGTAAAGAAGAAAGGTTAAGGTACTAGATGAAATTATGGTAGAACATTATACGGGGAAATTTTTTGTTATAGCGCTTAAGGTGGCGCTACCCCCAGTAACGCCGTCAGCCGACGCTGGCGCCGTTACAAGATATAACATCACGGATCACGGCCGATTACCGAGCATTCTACGCTAATATAAAAATTTCGCAATATATCGCGCAAAACCAAATTGATTATTTAGAATGGCCTAGGGCCCAGGCTTTTGGACTGTCAAAAGCTTACCGTTTTTAAGCACAAATTAGCCCCTATTAAGGATAGTAAGGATAGACAAATTTACAATATGCGTCTAAATCTTGAGATCACAAATTATCTGAACAACTCTGACATAATTGAAACCATTAAATCATCAAAGCTGAAATGGCTCAGATACGTTCTATGTTCCCAAAGTCGTACTATGGTACACAGACCCAACAATCGGCATCGAAGAAAGGAGCTCAAGGGAGGCCCCCTCTTCTCGTCGATCAAGTTATCTGGAAGAGCATTGTTGAGGTGGCCAAATCCCTTCATGGGATGCAGCCCGCGCGAAGAAGAAAAAGAATAATATTTTGGTGGAATTTGAGATTTTTTTCGTATTGGACAACGAACGGTCGCACTATCTAAGCTGAAATCCGAACTACTGCTCAAAGCCTAGTTATTAATTCTAAGCGCAAATCTGATGCCCATTTGATGCCCATCTGATACCAATCTTTGCCGTTTTTTGTTTATCAGCCCTGGAAGAAATCTTAAGTAATTTTGATATAAAAGGAGACCACGTTGTAATATAACAAATTACAGGAGCATCGCATAAATGTCTTGACTATCTAAACTCTTCGAGTTAATTGCATTCTTCATTACTCGCTTAAGCTCCATAAGAGCACCAAGAGCTCAAATTTATTAGAACACTGATACTAAAACCATCAGAATACCCGGTCACGTCATTCCTGATCTTCTTTACATAAATGAAAAGTTGATATGACGCAGTTGATTAACAGCAAATAGCTGGACTATAAACTGTTAGTTGTTCAGGTTGCTGATATTTAACATAACAACAAACTGTCCAGAGAGCGCGTTAACTATTTCAAACTGCGCCGATCCGAGTTCCGTGCATAATATCTGTTTTATAATATCAAATCATACAATATGGCTGGATGTAGTGCTTCTTCTCGAAATTGCTTTCTCTCTAATTTCTCGCGAGAACTAAAAAAAAAATTCTCGAGATATCTATTCCAGTTTTTCCACAATTTAAACATTTTATACAGCACACAACACAAAAATTATTAAACAATATTTTGTTTTTGTATAACCGTCACACTCTAACCAACGATGATTTTGTATTTTTTATCTACAAAAAAATACATATACGTAAATTTTTTTCGTAGTGTGTTTGTGTTTTTTGTTGTTTTGTTCTGTTAACAAGCAAAAAGAAAGAAATTTCAGTTTTTGGAGATTGGAGTTGTGCAGCACACAACTTGTGCTTTGTGCAGTGGTATGAAAACGAAACTTTTCAGTTAACCAGTTCAAATAACTAGTAATAGAAGTTTCGTAAATAAACCCTTCTAGATGAATAGCAAAACATAATATGAAGACTGTTGCGAGTATTTGGCAAAAAATAAAAATAGTGATTCATCGACATGTAACATAGACTTTTTGCTAAAATACTTAAAAGTAAAGGATCAGCCATTACTTGTCTCCATCGGCATTTGGAAAATAAAAGATTATCGACAAGTTCTAAGGCAAGTAGTAGTGGGAACCAATTCAAACCCTGCAAAATGACAATGTACCAATTTGTTAACCTAACAAGACGACCTCATATTATTGAAGAAATTCGATTGAAGTAAATCGCAAAATGCGATTTTATAAGAAATTGTATGAGGGATAAGGGGTTTTACCTTCTGAAAAATCTTTCACATATTATGAATTTGGTAATGCAGTTCTGTGAAGATAAAAATAGGAGCTGGTAAACCAATCAGTGATCTGAAATTAGACCAGAAAAAATTTAGATATCAAACAATGACTAAACCATCGTGAATACTAGATGATATATAGATGTCCATATTTATTCCAACTCCAACTATAGTCGAGCTACTTGTGATTGATAGCAATTGATGGCAGTTGTTCAGCCGACAAAGCATTGGCCATTGTTAATGAAAAGTTAAACAAATTTCAGATTTCATTAGAAAAAGCGGTTATCATGCAAACATTTGGGCAGCTGTCACAACTCTCAAGCATACCAACTGTTGTGTTATAATCATGCATTACATTTTCTAAACGATATTGTTGATTCTGAATTTGATTCAACACAAGCAACGGCTACAGAGTATGACTCAGATTTGGAAAGGTTTGAGGTTATAGATTTATGTACATCTATCACTGCAGCCATACGAGACATCATAACCTTATTTAGAAATTCTGATGTACGAAGAATGCAGTAGCTTTGACTTTCGCGTCAGCGAGTCGCTTGTTTTTTTTCTTCATTATATATTTTTTAATAGTTTTTATTTCAATAATCAAAATGGATAAAACAAATATTTTGTACTGGCCTTTCAGCAGCTCTATTCGAAGTCCTTCCTGTAAATCGGAATCTTAAATCGGAAATTGTATGTTTTTGTTGCTGGAGTGAAGCACCCCCCCCCAGTGAAACGTTAAAGTACCACAACCATGGATTGTAGGATATATTTTGAAGCAGCTTCCTGAAACACACTACACCAATATCTCTGTTTACTTGAAAAATGTTGTTGCTGCGTGAATTTGAAGAAAGGTAAATTGCGCTTGGCTAGCTTTTGGCATAAATTCGATGTATTTATTGCTGCTTGCCTATTATCATACAATGGCTATATGCAAGTCGATCGTGCATGATTCTGGTGCAATTCAGAGCAACACAAACTTTTGAAGATGATAGTGAATGGAGCACATGAGTTACATCCATTTTATAAATGACCTTACAAATCCCACATAAAACTTTTGGAGGAAACTATGAACTGCACCCTTGTTATAAATGAGCTTTGATGCTCAAAATGGAGTGTGCGGTTTTGAAAAATTGAATACTGTATAAATAAATAAAATAAAATAAATAAAAATAAAAATAAAATAAAGAACCGTATTACAAACATGTTTGAATATTTATCTGTTAAATAATTTACCTGGGCTGGGATGTTCTAACATCACCATGTTTCGATAATTTATCGAATTTTATTTATCTTTTCTGTAGAATAAAATTTATCTCTGTTTCAATTTTTATATCATTTACCAGCCTGCTAGATTGCAACATTGTGATGTTTCTACTGTGTTTCTATCACCAAATATTTTTTTTTCGATTGTAGAACGAAAATAAGTGAAATAGATATTGTTCAAATATATTCTAGTGGGTTGTGATAGCAATATAGAAGAAATAATTGATAAACGAAACAGAAGTTAAATTAATTCTAGCTGAAAGAGACGTAGACTTCGATAAAATATCGCAAAATGTGAAGTTAGAACTTCCCAGTACTGGTGCCTAACTATGAATTCGACGTTCATTTTCGAAAGCTATCGTTTTCCTATAGCAGACAAAAGAAGGAAACAGAAAAATGTATAAAATTGTTTACTATTCCGTTCTCTTTTGTTTCTATGCTTGCTATAGGAAAACGATAGCCGGCGAAAATGAACGTCGAATTCAATAGTTTGGCCCCGTTCTCGCAATCAGAAAAAGTCAACGCAAACTTGATTAAATATATTTTAGTCCGTGGAAATATTTAGCTTGCGTATAAATATTTAAATGGCCAATTTTGAGCTTTTTAACTTTAGCTACTTAAAGAAACTCATCACACGGGTCAAATTACATGTCACGATGTTAATATCAGAAATCTGTAACATTTCGTTGGACTCAATAAATTTAGAGCAGAAGATAAAAACACTTAAAGAAATGGTACACCCACAACATAAGAGAAAAATTCATTACATCCATCATGCCTGCCTTTATGACACACATAATTTTTGGGTTGCCATTTAGGGAATCAAATACATATCGCTAGGCGGCCCCGGAGTATATTGAATCCAACAAATAAAATCCTTACTATAAATATTTATAATATCAAGCAAGGTTGTAAAGTACAAAAATCTAACTGTCCACGTTGATTTATATAAAGGTCATTGGGTGGTCAAACCGTTATGCGCCTATAGCACATAATATTTTCAAAGTCAAATTAGCTAGCCAATATGTAAGAAAGGCTTTAATCTTGGCTTCAAATCGGTTGCTTGTTGTTGAACATATTTTCAAAACACAGTACAATGTACATACACAGACAAGGAATATAATCAATATTTTCGTATTAATTTAATTTTTTATAACAAAAGAAAAAATGATTTTCCATTTTTATATGTTCATAATTAAAAGCAATTTAATTTAAATTTATTTATTTTGCGCCACAACTAACATTTCGTAATAAAAATTCTACTCACATCCAATGTTTTCAAATGTCCTTCCAAATATTTTGAATTTGTAAAATTAATTAATAAATTGATTATGATTACGATGCATAAAATACATTTCCATAATATCATGTTTAATATTTTTTTCTTGATTTTAACAAAACAAAACAAAACAAATAAATAATTATTTTAATTAAATGTAAAAGTGTAAATAAATAATAAATTATTTTTTTTGTTGAATTTCACTCAATTTAATCAGAATCACTCGCACACGAATTAAATTTTATTTTTTTCGCCTACACACGTCGTCAGCACAAATCACTTCAATAATTAAATAAATTAAATTAAATATTTTTTCACATTTTTTAAATATTTGCTAAATTATGAAAATATAAAATATATAAAATTTACTGCATCATTGCTTGCAGCAGTACTCAATGTTTGGTTCTAATCGATTTATGTTGTTGTGTAGTAGCGCTGCGATGGTATAAGTTTATATTGTGTGTGGTGGCCCCTGGCAACGATAAATTGGTAAACAAACATTTTTATTGGTCGAATGGCGAATAGTTTTACGCTTTTATGAATGGTCTGTGAATACCTGTATAAGAAGGATTATGCGTAAGTTTCGCGATTTTCATTATGGCCCTTGCGGTCTAAGATTTTAAAAAATATTTTTACATTCAATAGACAAATTTATTTAGGTTTGTTCTTATAAAAATGAAAAGAATATTGTATTAGTGTTTATCGAGGGTCTACTGTAGATTTTACCTTATTCAAATGTAAATAGTTTATTGGCAATTATTGCATATGGTACGCGAAACTGATTTATTTATGACATATGTTAAAAGTATAGATTGTGGAATAGGGCTTTCAAACCTAAACGCGAGGATTCATATCATCTGTTTGATTTATTGATTGATTAGAATGTAACGGCCAAGACTAAGCAGGGTTCCCGGATATGTCGGGCATATTGTACATCCTTTTACATATAACAAGATGGAGGGATACGAAAGTTTGTTAAATATATTTAAATATAAGTATGATAGACTTCACCCGGTTACATCTTAGACATCTTAGTAGTCAATAGTTAGTAAATTGTTAGTTGAACATATAATGTAAGGTGGTTAGCACGAGACAACACAATTATTTTTGGTTTTATTGGTTTTTCGATTGAGGTCTGCACCTCTGTAAGATCCAACGTCAGATATGCTTTTGGAGCGCCTCTAAGACACCATGGAAGAATCGACCCGACCCTCTGTTCTTCCATCATCCCCCAAGTTACTTTGTGGATTCTGTTATGTACGAAAAACGTGCTTGATACAACTAAGTTGTACGTCCAGATCGGTGACGCGTCGGCCGTTGTTGTTTCTAGTTAGGTGCAGGCTGTTAAGACCGATGGGCGATGTACCGTTTGTACTCCCACTGAGCCCCGCATTATAGTCGCCACGATGGTTTATATGTCGTGGTGCGGTATGTTTTTGATGGCCTCCCACAACTCGACAAAGAACAGATCCTTGATCGTAGTGGAAGTCGACGATATGACGCTTCACACGCCGATGGATGAGGAAGCCAGCTCCAAACTCTTCTCCACTCTCTCGCCCAGTAGGGTTCACAAACCAACTGTTTATATGAGAGAAGATTGCGTGTGGGTCACGCACTGGTGAGAATCTCAGGGCATCCAGCCCCACCTTGGACATACTTATAAAGCGAACCGCTTGATACAAGACAGACACCTGCCTCAGCCCCTTCCATCCTGGAGAACAAACGCTGATTTGGTATTGCTTTTGGGGTGCCAATGCCCCGCCCTGGCATGTAGGATTAAGGAGTAACAATACAAAAATTTAACCCTCGTCCGGCGGCATAATTTTAGAACGCTAAGAGGCGGCAGACGTACAATTGTACTTTCATATATTTTATATGATAATCGTCACTGTAGACATAATTTTTGTAAATAGATAATATTTGGAATTTCCACATTATTAAAATGTAGAGATCTCAAAAAGCTTTAACTCTCTCCGGCTTCTACAAGAAGTCTTATTAGTATTTAAAAACAGAAAAGGTACAATTGTACCTATGCCGCCTGACGAGGGTTAAAAAAATTATAAACGTGACTTCAAAAAAATTATTGGTTGCGGTAAATGCCGTTTCTGTGTTTTCGCCCATGGAAAAATTAATTTAAATTAAAATTTTTAACGAAGCTTCGTTAAATATGAATTGTCACTTAATAACAATTATTGGAGCGAGATTTTGCGTCAAAACTTAAAAAAAAAGACAAACAATAAATAGCTGTCATTCAATATTCAACAATATTTACTAATGTCATTAAAAATTAGTGTCGTCAAATTTTTTTATTTTATAATTTTTTATGGTTGGCTCTTTACGCTAATAGACTGGGGGCTCTTAGACCAAAAATTTAGACCATAATATTACCACAGACAATCAAAGGAGATATGTATTTCATCTGAACTAAAAAAGCAAAACAAAATTTATTTATGATAATTCCCATGTCATCATTGTATCTCTGATTTTTCGTTAAACTGTGTATTCGTATACGCAAAAAAACAAAATAGTTTTGTTAGTGTTCGACTATTTACAGAAAATGTATACACAGTTTGAATTTTTACGTTTACAAAGGATGAAATATCTCTTTTAGGTTGTCTCTGGTATTACTTATGGCCGGTTGCACAGAAAAAAGACTAACGGTAGGTTAGTTGTGCACCAAATGTTTTATAATAGTGCTGACATGTTCTACCATCACAATTTTCGATACTTTATCGAAGTTTATTTCTCGTTTTACTAAACTAAAATGGACAACTGTTTCAATTAGGTATGATTTTTTTCTGTTCTATTGCTATCACAATCTACTAGTACAAATACGAACAAGTTGTCTTTCTCTAATTTCGTTTAGGTATCGAAAACAAATTATTTCGTGATAGAAACGGAGTAAAATATCACAATTTTTCAATCTAGCATTCTGGTAAATGATATAAAATGTGAAATAGTGTCACATTTTATTCTAAAGAAGCGAGACATAATATTCGATAAAGTATCGAAAATGTGATGCTAAAACATGTCAGCAATGAAATTTGTTTTCGCAATCAGAAAAAAGTCAACGCAAACTTGATTAAATATATTTCTTAACGAATTAATTCGTTCTACGTAATTCAAAATTTCGTTAACCGAATTTTTAATATTTTGAGAATTTGGTTTTAATCTTAATTAAGTCAACTAACAAAAATCGAAGAAGAATAATTAATGAGTTATTGATAACCTGAGCTAGTAATAAATAAATATCATTTAATTCAAATTATATTCATATTTGCATATTTATTAAGAACAAAAATAAAATTCGTAAATCGAAGTTTTTTTTGTAAACAGAGACTTTTCGGAAAAAGAGACTTCGTTTAGCGGAGGGATCGGTGTATTTCCATGGAATAAAATATATTTGATCAGTTTGTGTTGATTTTTTCTGATTGCGAACACATATTTCATATGGGTGACGGTCTCTTTATCGTAAACAATTTATCGTGTTTCAATTTGACGTTAACATCCCAATATGCAATGCCGACGGAATTCCATTTACATTCGCGTTCTAAAACCACACTGCTTCTATGGAAAGAACCATGTGTATCACGCGGAAATTCGTACTCCCCGCCAAAGAAGTGTCACAAAAATTCCGGTGTCGGTGTGAATCCCAACTAAAAAGAGAAAAAACCACAGAAACAAAAAGCACGTGTTTGTATATATTTTCCAATTGGAATAAATGATAATTCTTATTTGAAATAAAACAAAATTTTCCATTTATAATAAAATAAATATTAATTTTTTATTAACACAAAAAAACACAATTAAATTTTATAACACAAATTTTATAAATTAAATTTTAAGCACGTTCACCATACGTCTTGTTTGTTCACCATACGCGCATCCAATTGAACATCCCAACAAGCACAACCGATCTTGAAAAGAAAAAATGCATTGAAAATTTACAACGTAAATGTATTTCGCGACGACGCGATTGTGAGACAGATTTTTATTACCTTTTTAGTCCAAAGTTGTACATCGCGATCACTAAATTACTTAATAATTATTATTTTATACTTAAATTTAAAACAATTTACTTTAACAAATAGAAAACATTAAAATGAAACACAACACTTTAAAGAAAAAAAAATTAATTATGTAGTGCAACCGTGCACGTCGACTTGTCATAACCCAGTATGCAATTATTCCACTGTCTGGAAAAAACTGTTGTAATTCCATTCTAAATTCCGTACTACAAAATATCAAAGACACAAAAATATCGATTTTGGAGAAAAATAATTGTCTTTCTCTTTCTGTTTCGCGGTAAAATTATTTTCGTTTTATAAGTTTCGATTGTATCTTTTATATTCAGTTTCTTCTGACAAGTCGACGTGCACGGTTGCACTACATAATTAGCTTTTTACTTTAAAGTGTTGTGGTTCATTATAATGTTTTTCGATTTGTTAAAGTAAATAATTTTAGATTTAAATATATAATAATAATTATTAACTTATTTAGTGATCGCGATGTGCAAATTTGGACTAAAAAGGTAATAGAGATCTGTCTCACAATGGCGTCGTCGCGAAATACATTTACGTAGTAAATTTTCAATGATTTTTTTTTCAAGATCTCAATATGCTGGCGGATGCAATACAACGTGGCGGATGCAATACAACGTGGCGGATGCAATACAAAACTCAATTTATGAAATTTAAATATGTAAATAAATTTTCTATGTTTTTTTGTACACAAATAAAAAATAATGTGAATTAAAAATTAATATTTATTTTATTATAAATGGAAAATTTTGTTTTATTTCAAATAAGAATTATTATTTATTCCAATTGGAAAATATATACAAACACGTGCTTTTTGTTTCTGTGTTTTTTTCTCTTTTTAGTTGGGATTCACACCGACACCGGAATTTTTGTGACACTTTTCTTTGGCGGGGAGTACGAATTTCCGCGTGATACACATGGTTCTTTCCATAGAAGCAGTGTGGTTTTAGAACGCGAATGTAAATGGAATTCCGTCGGCATTGCATATTGGGAAGAAACTGAAAATAAAAGATACAAAACGAAAATAATATTACCGCGATATAGAAAGAGAAAAACAATTATTTTTCTCCAAAATCAATATTTTTGTGTCTTTGATATTTTGTAGTACGGAATTTTGTACGACATTTGAGCAGTTTTTTCCACACAGTGGAATAATTGCATCTGGGATATAACCGTATAACCGTTTATCGTGGACACAATTTACCGTAGACACAATTTATCGTGGCCAATTTATCGTAGAACCGATTATCGTGGATAATTTATCGTAGAACAGTTTTATGCGTGGTATATCAAAATTAGTGGGATTCTTTAAAGATTTTTGGAAGAAGTTCTGGAATATGGCCACGTAAGACGGAACTCGGTAGTTTCTCAACCGATTATGATGGGATAGTGTATGTTGAATGGAAATGGGATTATTGAATGATTTTTGGAAGAAGTTCTGGAATATGGCCATGTGGGACGGAACTCGGTAGTTTCTTAACCGATTATGATGGGATTGGGTATGTTGAATGGAAATGGGATTATTGAATGATTTTTGGAAGTAGTTCTGGAATATGGCCATGTGGGACGGAACTCGGTAGTTTCTTAACCGACTATGATGGGTTTGGGTATGTTGAATGGAAATAGAATTATGGAATGATTTTTGGAAGAAGTTCTGGAATATGGCCATGTGGGACGGAACTAGGTAGTTTCTTAACCGATTATGATGGGATTGGGTATGTTGAATGGAAATGGGATTATTGAATGATTTTTGGAAGAAGTTCTGGAATATGGCCATGTGGGACGGAACTCGGTAGTTTCTTAACCGATTACGATGGGATTGGGTATGTTGGATGGAAATAGAATTATTGAATGATTTTTGGAAGAAGTTCTGGAATATGGCCATGTGGGACGGAACTCGGTAGTTTCTTAACCGATTATGATGAGATTGGGTATGTTGGATGGAAATAGAATTATTGAATGATTTTTGGAAGGAGTTCTGGAATATGGCCATGTGGGACGGAAATCGGTAGTTTCTTAACCGATTATGATGGGATTGGGTATGTTGAATGGAAATGGAATTATGGAATGATTTTTGGAAGAAGTTCTGGAATATGGCCATGTGGGACGGAACTACGTAGTTTCTTAACCGATTATGATGGGATTGGGTATGTTGAATGGAAATGGGATTATTGAATGATTTTTGGAAGAAGTTCTGGAATATGGCCATGTGGGACGGAACTCAGTAGTTTCTTAACCGGTTATGATGGGATTGGGTATGTTGAATGGAAATGGGATTATTGAATGATTTTTGGAAGAAGTTCTGGAATATGGCCATATGGGACGGAACTCGGTAGTTTCTTAACCGATTATGATGGGATTGGGTATATTGGATGGAAATAGAATTATTGAATGATTTTTGGAAGAAGTTCTGGATTATGGCCATGTGGGACGGAACTCGGTAGTTTCTTAACCGATTATGATGGGATTGGGTATGTTGGATGAAAATGGGATTATTGAATGATTTTTGAAAGAAATTCTGGAATATGACCATATGGGACGGAACTCGGTAGTTTCTTAACCGATTATGATGGGATTGAGTATGTTGAATGGAAATGGGATTATTGAATGTTTTTTGGAAGAAGTTCTGGAATATTGCCATGTGGGACGGAACTCGGTAGTTTCTTAACCGATTATGATGGGATTGAGTATGTTGAATGGAAATGGGATTATTGAATGGTTTTTAGAAGAAGTTCTGGAATATGGCCATGTGGGACGGAACTAGGTAGTTTCTTAACCGATTATGATGGGATTGGGTATGTTGAATGGAAATGGGATTATTGAATGATTTTTGGAAGAAGTTCTGGAATATGGCCATGTGGGACGGAACTCGGTAGTTTCTTAACCGATTATGATGGGATTGGGTATGTTGGATGGAAATGGGCTAACAACTGTTCTACGATAAATTGTCCACGATAAACTGATCTACGAAAAATTGTCCACGATATACTGTTCCACGATAAATTGTCCACGGAAAACTGTTCTGCGATAAATTGTCCACGATAAACTGTTCTACGATAAATTGTTCCTCGATAAATTGACAGTAAATCATTTAATATGTTAAATAAATTGTTCTACGATAAATTGCTCACGATAAATTGTTCACGATAAATTGACAGTAAATCATTTCATATTATAAAACATTTGGCGCACAACTAACCGACCGTTAGTCATTTTTCTGTGCAACCGTTCATTAGACTTTTTTTTTTCAATTTATTTGTAGGGTATCCGAAACTGAAACTACCATAATTTGACAGCGGATGTGTGACTAACTTAGCCCATATACTATGCAGATTTACTCACAGATTGTTTCATGATAATGGGTGATTCATTTTGAGGTACTTTTTCAAAAATAAAAAAATTCAATTTTATTATTATCATAAAAAAGAACTATTCTTTACATTTATTTTTTAAAGATTATGTCTTTCAAATGTTGCCTGTAACTGCGGCTATGTTCTATACTGAAGTTCCAATTTACGATGACACGTTCGAGCATTTCGCGTGGTGGCCAATAACGCGAGTAATGTTGGCTTCTAATTCTTCACGTGTTCTAGATGGTCAATTCACTGGTCCGAAGCGTGAAATTACCTGCTCACCGAATTATTCTCGCAACAAAGCCATGGTTTCACGGGCTGTGTGGCAAGTAGCGCCTTCTTGTTGGAGCCAAACGGCGTCGAGATCATGTGCTTCAATTCAGACAGCAAATAATCGGACGCCATTCACAGTTACGTTCCCGTCGGCCTCATGTTTGAAAAAATATGAACCAATGATTCCATCAGTCCATAAACAATACCAAACCGTTGTTTTGTTTGGATATAATGGTAGCTCTTCGAGTTGCTCTTCAGCCAAAATACTGCAATTTTGCTTGAAGCTAGAAGTAGGCATCATCGCTGAACAAAATTTTGGTCGAAAACAGTGGATCTTCTTCAAACTTTTCAAGTGCCCAAAGACTGAAACGGTGACGATTTGGACGATCGGCCGGCTTCAATACTTGCACGCCAAATACGCCAAGTTATTGCATACGACAAGCTTAGCTGTTCAGAACGGCGCCAAATCGATTCATCACGGTCATCACGTAGGCTCTCAGCTTACTGCCAACATATTTTCGTCACTACGTACTAGATGTGATCTATTTGGTCACGTATTATCCAATAATAAAAATTTGGTTTCAAATTTTTCGATGGTATAGCGAATAGTGCGTATTGAAGGCCGATTGTATAGACAACAAGTTGCTCTAAGTACACAAAACAAATTCCTCGTAGAAAGCTGATTTTCGTAATACAGCTGAAGAATTTGTAGACGCTGTGCAAGGCTAAGTCTTTTCATTATGAAATGTCAAACAATAAAGAACAAAAATACCATAACTGTTTGACACGACTCATATATACGTGATCTGTCATAAAATCCCTACAGAAAAAAGGACTTCTAACTGAATCGCCGGATATAAAGTGCCACCCCGGTGGCAAAGTGGTCAGCATGCTTGCTCCAGCGACCGGAGGTCCCGGATTCCATTTCCGGTGGTGACAAGGAAAAAATTTCACGGCTGGTTTAGGATCAATGAATTAATCGCTCATTACCCGAAATGAAAATATGGTTATGAAACCTCATTGAGGCGGCCAAATCCTTTGATGGGATATAGTGCCAGAGAGAGAGGGGTTATAAAGTAATTCAAATGTGAAGTGGTGGTACAGAATAGACAGAAACGTCATAACGCCGTTTTTACAATATATCGAAAAATATCGACACATATTAACTGCTACAATTATTGGCATTGTTAAGGAATTTTTGTGTTCAATGTTTCGTTGTTTGGATTTGGGCCATGTTAACGATAGGTTCTTACAAATGTCTAATAAAATAATTAGTTGGCTTTCAAAATTAAAGCTTTAATTTTTAAATAAACTATGGAAATTACAAAAAATTTAGTAAAATCCAAATTCCTATCTAAAGCTGCTCCATTTCTTAGAACCAGCAATTCGAGAAAGGGAAAAAGTACAATAGTAGCACATTTTACCATTTGCCGGATCATTATTGGCAATATCGAGTATTGCGTTACTTGAGAAAATATTACGAACGTGATGATTGTTCGGCGGTTGATCGATAAGAATCTTTCCGTATTCGTTGAGGGGTGAAGTGGATATTTGTCTATTGTAATTATTACCGCCAGTAGCTGAACTGCCAGTTTAGTGTTACTTTCATTTGCGCATACAATCTCTTCAAGTAACATAATATGATCGTTACGGGTATTTGGTTGCTAATACATCTGCGTATCTGTACGTTCATCAACGTGTTCGTTAAAAGCCGAATTTTCGATAGGGACTGACGCATTGGGTTTTGTTAGAGTGCTGGTATTTAACAATTTTCATATTTTTGGATTCTCCTTTCTCGGACGCTTTGTTTTAAATATTTTTTCTGCATTTTATAATTCTTTATTTTTTGTTCGATCAGCTTTTCGATTTTCTTTATCCAATTCAACTTTTGTTTGTTGATCCTTTTTTAATTGTTCATGCTATTGCTTAATCCAAAACGGTGATTACAAACGGTTTCTTCAATTTATTTGGTTTACATCCCTTTCGTAAAGGAGTCTCTGGAAAAGTTAGGTAATCGTCGATGATCACAGTTGTTTGGAAAGCCAAAGTTATGCATGAGGTAGTTTTTGCTTCGGTATTTGATGAATTCATACTAACTGAACTAACATTCGGAATATTTAAGACATCTTCGTCCCGCATGATTGTAGAATCATTGACTATTATAAATTCATTAATTGAATTGTAATCAAAAAATGAATTATCTAAACATTGGTCTTCTAGGTCAGTTTGTGTTGATTTTTCACTAACCGTTACATTTAAATTAGCTTTGCACTTCAGTTTTTGGTACAAATTAAATAAAAGAATAAAATCTTCATTGAAGTTTTTATTTTCAATTTCACCTGTGCCTATACTTTCAAGTAATTTAACCTTTTCATCACCCACCGTCGCATAAAATGTTTTAAATTCATCGTCTGGAATGGTAATATTATAATTGAGTTACGATTTGGTTGAGGATCTTCCTAGACATTTAGACATTATAATGGCTTGTTTATCAAATGGATAGAGACTACATGCTCTGAAACCATTTGGAATTGTCTCTTTATTTATACTCTTTTCTACAACTTCAAATAAAAGTGGGGCGAATTTTTGTTTGATCAATGAATTTGTCGGATTATTTCTTCGCCATTCTAATACCGTATTATTCCATCCAGTTTTCAGTGGTTTAAAGGCAGCGACATCGGCCGGCTGTAAAATTCTAGTAGCATTCGGGTATAATGCTACCAGAATAATATTTAATTTGACGCACAGCTCACTTACAGCTAATGTCAAGTGGGTTGACATTAGCTGTAAGCCCACAAAATTTTATTGCAATAGGAAATTTAGTGCTCAGTTGAATCAAATACGGATGAAGAACTTTTGATATATATTCGTAGAATATTTCTCGGGTCATCCACCCGTTGTCACTAAGGCCTATACCCCACCCTTTGGGCAACGATTTTCTAATTTCTTCAGGTACCCGTTTAAAGGGGCAAATCTCCATGGGAGGTGTTAGCGTTCCTGCGGCCGAAAATGTGAACATTAGCGTCAAATTCGATTTGGCTAACCTTTTATCAATCTCGTAGACAATGCGTGATCCTTTTGCAGCTAACAAATTTTTTGTCTTCGGGGATAGGAGAAAATTGGTCTCGTCACCGTTAAAAATTCTAGTTGGACCATTTAAAATTTCGCGGTAATTATGCTCTGTTAGAAAATTTTCAATAGTATCGAACCACGAATATATATTAGAGGCTGCAACTGTTGCACTTGCTATTGATACTGGATCTACCGCTCTAAATACCACAGACGAATGCCACAAATAACTTCATCCAACCTTTACCAGGTATTTTATCTTCTCCGAATGGATGAAAAAATCCTTGACCGCACAAAATACATCTTCCTTTCTTTTAGGGAATCCTTTCGCTTGTGATACCTTGATTCATTGGACAATGCGTTCTTCCTCCTCATTATTAAGCATCGTTGGTGGGCCTGTGTGAACTTTCGAGAAATGCATTCCTAATCTGAACTGTAGAGTAGATCTAGGTATATTATAAATCCTAGATGCCGCCTTTTACTAATATTGCCTTTTCTTATGTCAGCTAATGCTCGTTGAATTCTAGATTCGTCATAGGTTTTCCGAGTGCATTTTGAAATATCAGTAATTCAAGTCTGAAATGACAATGCAATAAGAATAATTTATTACAATTAATGACACCCCTTTTATGTTTAATAATTGGCAGGTGCCAATAATTGTAGTTTCAAATAAATTAACTATTGGCCCTCTCGAGCCAATAATTAAAGTTCGATTTATTAAGTGCAAATTATTGGCACCCCACTTTTTTATTGCTTTAGTTAACAAATTATAATATTTAAACTAAATTCATTTATGTCACTATTTTAATTATAACTGTTTGACTTAATAAACACAAAAATACTACTACAATGATAAAAAACAAGTACTTACTTACATTTCCGGCTCCGTAGATAAAATGCATTACACTTTTAACAGATTGAGAATATTTCTACGCGTAATGATTTTGCGTCGAAATTTGGAAAGTAACTAAGCAATGTATCATTGTGTACCGTTGCTCAATACAAAATAATAAACCAATTTACACTAATACATAGTTAAAATATACTTCGAATACATAAAATGAGGGAAAACCGTTAAATTGTACTTGGTGCCAATAATTGTATCAAAATAATGCAGTGCCAATAATTTGTAGCAGTTACGCTAAATATTTTGACCTTGGTTCGAAAAAATTGGTATACAAATATTTGTATCAAATGCGTAATGTAATCAAATTCGAAATTTCGACGTTTGAACTTTATGGAACAGGAAATCGATCGGATTTACAATAATCATAAGTGCACTTTGCGGAGGCGATCACAAATTTAAGCCCATAAGCTAAACCTTTAGGAATTGGGCGGAACGCCACTAGGAGCATGGGGATGAATGAATTTTTTCTGAATAAACTAAACAAGGTAGCTACACAAAAGAAGGAGCTGTTTAAATATTTAATTCTATGCGAAACGATTATGACAGAGATGGATGGTAGTTTGGAGAAGTCACAGAATATTCAGGAGAATATGTTAAATAACCGAAAGCGGAAGCTAATATTATCGATTATTGATGAGTTTTTAAGTGCTGGGGCTCATACACATAGCGTTGTACGACTAGTATCCCTGTTCCATGTTACAATAGGTGAGGTAATCAATTTATAAAAAAAATCTAATTTGTTGAACACAAAATTATTCCCGGATACGTTAAATCCGAATAAAACGGATTATTTCATCGCTAAATAACTTAACATCAAAATTCCGATCCACAAATCCGATCCGACAAAATGGCAAAATTAGTTTCAATTTAAGCGTATTGGCGATGACATGACCATCGTCGATGTTATTCCACTCTCTTTTGGATTCGAGACAATGACCTTGGTATATTTCAGTGGCCGGAAATTTTTCGTTATAATGTTTGGAACACCTTTTACCAAACAATTATTTCGATTTGGACTATTTGTTTGCTGCCCCAGAATTTTAATTGGCTGTGTATCTGTGGCGACTGTTGATTTGTAATGATGGGAGCACTTGACGTTACGATGGTGACCGTATTAATATTTGAAGATTCTTGTATGTTTCTTTTTTGGTGAGGACGATGGAAATCTTAAATATATTTGAATTACACAAATGGGGCTGCACTTTCATAATTATACATTTCTTATGGCTCGTCATAATCGACGTCTGTGGCGATTGAGTAAAACAGGGTTGGCTTGTTATTACAAATTGCGAGATCCCTCCCATTTTGATAGTGTAATATTTACTAGTAGTTATTGTAAATATTTATTTCGTTGGTTGCACAATCTGTTGATCTGTTAAACAAATTAAAAATGGCGGAAGCACTTCAACTTGTTGATTGCCAGTTCGGCGAATATAATTGGTAGTCTTTACTGTCCCAGTAGTAGCCGGTATAATTTCGTAGGATGACACCATATTTAGGTGAAGAGACTGACGATAATTTTGGTGCCAATTGTGCATCTGCATTGGGAAAAATATTTCTAATGTCTCACTGGACGGATTTACTAATTGCATTAGATCTGGCCGCTCCTGTCAAGAGACAGGATATGTTGAGCCCAACATAGGCGGGGTCGACCTAATCCTTTTGCCGCCGGTTATCCAGTTGATTTATTTAAGCCAACGGTTGTTCTGTACCATCGGCCAATTTTGGCGGGTACAATTTGTAACGAAGGCTGTCTTGGCCCGGGTGGATTAATTAGGCAACTTGTTGAAAATTCTTGGATTTTATCCATAACCATATTGTCCACCATAGCTTGTGAAACTTCCTCAGTTACTCACCAAGCAATATCTGTTCGATTGCGTGTAGTGGGAAAAATAAGAAGGAAGGAAAATGGATTTCTCATAAACTGACCGAAGAAAATAAAAAACCAAAGAGTTGACATCTAGATGAATTTGCTTTCTCGGTACAAAAGATAGAATTTTCACAAAATCATTCCGGGTGATGCAAAGTGGATTTTGTACGATAAATCTAAACTCAAAAAAACATGAGTTGATCCAGGCCATCCGAGTCATTTACTACGATCTTCTGGAACCTAGTCAAACTGTTACAGCTGAACGTTATCAGGCCCAATTGATCAAATTAATTGATGCTCTGGAGGAAAAAAAACTATTTACGATGATATTGCTGCATGATAACGCTCGTCCACATACAGCCAAATCAACCCAGGAACTTATCTTCTCCTTAGGATTGGTAGTTTTACAGCATGTGGCGTATTCTCAAGACTGACTCTCTGATTACCACTTATTCAGATCAATATCATCATATTTGAAAGATCAGCGGTTCACGTACGTGAAAATTTAAAGTAAATGCGAGAGAACCAAAACACGCTGTTGCGCCAATTTTGTTTTGTGCTCTCTCTACGAGTTAATCTACGATACGCATACGAGTTAACACGAAGCCGCTCACTATGGCACATTTCAAAACAGGATGTAATAAAACAGGACATCACAAAACAGTACATGGTACGGAACAGGACCGATAAAAACAGTACATCACAAAACAGTACATGGTACATTAAAGTACATGGTACGAAACAGGACCGATAAATACAGTACATCACAAAACAGTACATGGTACACTAAAGTACATGGTACAAAACAGGACCGATGAAAACAGTACATCACAAAACAGTACATGGTACGCTACAGTACATTTTACTGAACGTTAAGCTGGAGGATTTTTTCAGCTTGATTTGTTAAATATTTTTTATTGAATACGTTTAGTAATTAGGATATTATCAAGTGGATATTTGCCTTCACCTAGAGTAATTAGACAGTATACTATATAGAATTATAATTGCTTTAATTTATAATAAAATATCCCTTCACCTAACAATATATAACATTATTTTTATTTAAATCGCTAATACTTGATCTTTGCAAAATAGATTAAAAATTTAAATAAATATATAAATAAATATATCCCTTTTTTAACCAAAATAATGGCTGAATTTAAGTCCAAACCACACAAATGTGTGAGTAAAAACCGTAGTATGTAATGACGTTTTTGATAAAAAATTTCGCTTGATTTGAAGTACAACCAACACAATTGTGTATATAGTTATAGTGTTTTTTCGGGCGAAAATAAGTTTGAATGGAATGCACAAATGTGTATGTTGGTTCAAAAAACATACAAAATAAATTTTTGACATGGTACTTTTCCGCACCCACACAACTAGTTATTAAAACCGTAAAATTGACTATTAACTATTTTGTGGTGTTCTTTTTTAATATGTATTGTTTTGCGATGTACTCTTCCGTACCATGTACTTTAGTGTACCATGTACTGTTTTGTGATGTACTGTTTTAATCGGTCCTGTTTCGTACCATGTACTGTAGCGTACCATGTACTGTTTTGTGATATCCTGTTTTGTGACATCCTGTTTTAGCACATCCTGTTGTGAAATGTGTCGTTTCGTATGAGACCCGAGTTAACACCAACAAATTTTCAACTCAACGAAACCTAAACCTGTTTTAACTCAGTTCATGGAAACATGGTAAATTAGTGAGCGTAATATATAAATAAAAATAAAAAAAACAAAAAAATAAAGTAAATAAGATAGAACCAAAACAAGCATTAACAAAATTTAATAGCCGAAAATCCATTTTTTGGCTCAAACTTTTTTATTTTTTATTTTTAGGTCTATATAAATACAAGTACTGTAGCCCAAAGCAAATCAGTAGGCAGCTTTTTTATTTAGGCATTAAGCAAAATTTCGAGCGCCATCTTCGATGTTTAAAGTTTTAGCCTCAGGTTTAAACTTGGGATTTTTTTTATTAAGGATTGGTGTTTGACTCAGTCAGTTGCAAGGCGATTTCAGTATCAAAGAAACAATGGGGTTTTCTGTGAAGAATTGAATGTAAACCTCCATTTCCGTCTCACGGACTACTGTAGCATATATCGTATTGATATATCGTATTAATATAGATATCGGGAACTGTGCGATTGATCAAAGTTAACGATACGAGTAATTATAATTCAATTTTCATATTACAAGAATTACGTGAATTTGTTACTAACAATTAAAATAATGAAACAAATCTATTGACAAACTTTACGTTTCTGTAATTGTTTATGGAGATAAAATCGCCACATATGTCAATAAATTACAGACAAACCCCTCACATATACTTACCACTATAATTACTTACACACGAATTTTTATATAATTTTTTAACACTTCATATATTTTACCACCGACCACCCTTCATAGTTCATACATATGAATACGCCGCATATGTCCTGTATTTGATTAATGCATATGGCACGTCACAAGGGTTGATTATAATTGCATCTTTTGTCATAATTGATTTTACCTATTTATCAACATATGAGTACAATACAGCGTATGTCCTTAAACCATTCACACACAATTTGCATACAATTTCCATTCTAGGCGCACAATGAAAATTTATTATTTATTTGAAAATTGTTTTGTCTATAGTAGCTTGGAATTGATATTCGTATCCATTCAACCATGGCCTAAACGTTACCACCCATTTTCTTCTCAACAGAAAATGAGTTACCGCATTGTTTTCTTGCTTTACTGAGATAACAACTAAATTATGATTTTTGACAGTGTCTAGCGCAGGAAGATAATTTAAAAGTTGTGGAAAACCAATTGATTCGTTCGTTGTGGCGGGTGCCTGCTTGGCTACTGTCATAACTTTTAAAAGTTGATTCAATGTTATAGACATGTGAACAACTTGGTATAGGGGTAATAGTCGAGTATACAAATTCGTCATGCAAGCAAATACAACTGAATGAATTTAATTTTTACTTTTCTAATTAAACTTTTTTAATTTGATTTTAGATTTTGACAGACACATTAATGAACACAACTGGCTAAGGAATATATCAGATTTAGTTTACGATTAGAAAATTGTATTTAACCATAATATAAAATACAGAGACGTACTCCTCAAAGACATAATGTTAAATTTCCGCTGCCTCAATATAACAGTTGCGTTGTTGCAATGGTTAACAATTTTACCTGATCGAATTGTAGTTTAAGATGCGATAGATTGGTCCATAACATAATTTCCGATTATTCTACTTTTTTCAATGTCATCAATAACAAAGATACGAATTCAGGAAAAAACTGGTTGTCAATAAGATAATCGCTCGATAATGATAAAAGAGGTTATAAATATACAGTACCAACCATTAGTGTTGTGATAAAATATAAAACTAAGTGGTACCCCGAGAACCGAAAACTACCGAAGTAAAAATAACAATTTTCTATTCGCCTGCAATTCATCGGATTTGGCCACCGTTGCTTAGAATATCATAATGAAGAAGAAATTATGGGCAAATTCGTTTAGCAATCACAGATTTCAATTTGAAGCTGGAAATTGTTCAAATATTTGATCGTTGTCTTTAGCGAAACTGAGCAATGTTTTAATCAAATTTAATCGCCGATGCATTCAAAATTTCAAAACCTTTCACAATTGATCAACATTTTCAACATTTGAGCACCAATATTTTTTTGATGTTTTCCGCATCGAAATCGGCAAGGGGTAAGCCTAGCTAAACTTGAAGAAAAACAAGATTTTTTTTCGAATTTTTGGAAATTTTTTGGAAATTGCTCATTTAATTCCGAGCTTTCCACGGGTGAGGGCTAATACCGGAATATTGTAATAAAAGCATATAGTAGATTTTGATTGGAACTGAATTGTCCATTTATTTTTTGTCGTTTATATACAATTTTGATAGTTTCTTGTTGTTGTTTTTTACATTATATATGATCATATTATATCAATTTCAACATTTTAATATTTTATAAAATCCAAAAGTGCAGAATTGCATGTAAAAAAATTAGTTATTTTATTTATAGCTAAATTAAAATTAACATTCTGCAAAACTGCATAATGTTGGAGTTAAATATCCCTGTTCATATTGAACACTCACAGAGGTTATGAGCAATTACACTGTGCTTGAATTGCAAGCTTTTTGTTCGTGACAAGCTGGGCACCCGGGGGGAAAACCTAATTCGAGTATGCTGAATTCAACGGTGCTAGTCCCATTTCAAAGTTAGTACCCATTTTTGAGATATCGCCGTCGATGTGTTTTGGCTCTGAGTCAAAATATACCTCCATTTTTACGTTGATAGCTCTTGAACCATTAAGATTTTCGTTATGCTTTATTCAGCAAAGTTGTTGCGCAGGTCAAGACCAACAACTTTGCTGAACATATCAAGACCGAAAAACCACATCTAATTTTTTTTGCTTTTCATTTTGACGAAAAACACTGTTTTTATAATTTTTTATCATTTTGTTGAATTTATATCGATTAAAATCGATTGAATAAACATCGCATCGACAAATATAGAAACTATTTAACAGAAAGTTAAATCGATTCAGTTGATTTTATGGTGATTTTTCCTAAAAAAAATCCTAAAAACTTAAGATTTTTCTTCTCTATTACAAAAACAATGGCGTGCCGCTGCGAGAGTGGATAAAAATCCGAAATTTTTCCATCCCATCGTTTTAACCAATTACATCAAGTAAATTATACAACAGACACGCCACTTTTCATACATAAAAGTTAAAAATAATTGAAAAATAATCTGGGATAGAAAAATCCGAGATTTTTATCCGTCGTATGATTCCGTGATTGAATGGCGCAGTGACATTTGATGGTTGATATATTGTTGCAGATGTTTCTTCGGTTTCAGCGGATTTAAATGTTGGTGGTAAATATTCTTCAGTTGGGTTTTGATCATTCTAGAACAGGAATTTCATCTGAATGCCGCAGTTGAGCATTTGTCGTTGCAATGTACGTCAAAGAACCATCCATATTATCGGGACACCAAATGACAATGCGACTCCAGTGTTTTGCCATCTATGCAGATGGAAAATACATGCCGTACAGACAAAGGACGGTATCCAATTTTCACCACTAATAACATTTTGTGAAAAGTAGAGCCGATATAATTCAGCGGTTTTATCACTTATTTTGCGGCGATTGCTCATACATATGAATTTTCCACACACATAACAAAAGCACTTTAGTTTAAAACATCTATTCATATTATATTATTTGTTTCACTAGTGCTGGGATGTTCTAACATCACATTTTGCGATATTTTATCGAAGTCTATACGTCTCTTTCAGCTAAAATTAATTTGACTTATGTTTCAATTATCAATTATTTCTTCTTTATTGCTATCACAGCCTACTAGAATATATTTGAACAATATCTATTTCAATTATTTTCGTTCTACAATCGAAAAAAAATTATTTGGTGATAGAAACACAGTAGAAATATCACAATGTTGAAATCTACCAGGCTGGTAAATGATATAAAAATTGAAACAGATAAATTTTATTCTACAGAAACGAGAAATAAACTTCGATAAATTATCGAAACATGGTGATGTTAGAACTTCCCAACCCAGATTTTCACTTTATTATTTGTGTTTTTTGTCACTTTATATATTTAAATGAAAAACTTTTAATTTTTAATTTTATATTGTAGTTTTTAGTTCTTATTTATTGTACCAATTTTTTAACTTTTTTAGAAATATCGATTTCGAGAATAATCGCTTCTTCGGTTTATCTTTTACTACTGTTACATAATTTATTTTGAAGCTGTTTATATACTGTTGCTAGGCGGTGCTGTTTGGCACCTCTTTTGTTCTTAAGTTATGGATAATAAGACGTAAATTTTATTAAGTTGATTTTATCGTTCAGTAAATTGTTGGTGTTTTTGTATATTTTCGGGGTGCGAATTTTGGACGCAATTTGAATGACTCATTAGAAATTTGTATACGTACAGTCTCATGACTCATAAGTGAAATTGTGTCCAAAAAATACCAAGATCTTCTAACCTGTCTAATTTCGGCCCTCATTGATCCTGTGCAAAATGGTAAGGTTTGTATTGAATTTAGTGTACCTATGATTTTCAGTTTTTATGTGTTATATACTTCTTTTTAAAATTGGTTATAGCATTGATGTGTTCTTTGTATCTTATTTGAAATGAGCGTCCTGTTTGGCCTTATAAGTGAACCTCGATATGATATACCGGTTAAACACAAAGTAGTACATAAAATAGTTACGCAAGGTCAACTCCCATTTTCAAGACCGCGAAGGCTGGATAAAATTAAATATAATATTGCTAAAAATGAGTTCCAGTATATGACACAATTGGGTATTTGTCGCCCGTCTTCCTCTTCCGTTTCATCGCCATTACATTTGGTCCCGAAGAAAGAACAAAATGACTGGCGACCGTGTGGGGACTATCGTCGATTAAATCAGGTAACAGTGCCAGACCGATATCCCATACCACATATACATGACTTCTCTTCCAATTTGGAAGGATGTACAATATTTTCGAAGGTAGACTTAGTAAGGGCTTACCATCAAATTCCGGTAGCCACAGAAGATGTACATAAAACCGCCATAACTGTTCCTTTTGGGCTATTTGAATTTGTACGTATGCCTTACGGATTACGTAACGCAGCCCAAACTTTCCAGAGGTTTATGGATGAAGTAACGAACGGATTGGAGTTTGCATTTGTTTACTTAGACGATATCTTAGTGGGAAGTAAATCAAACGAACAGCATAAAATTCATTTACGTATGCTTTTTAAAAGATTAGCGGATTACGGAATTAATATCAAAGCATCTAAATGCGTTTTTGGGGTACCATCGTTAATTTTTCTTAGCCATATCATTTCGAAAGATGGAATTCGTCCGTCAGAGGACAGAATTGAAGCTATACGAAATTTTCCACAACCAACATCTTATCGTCAAGTGCAACGGTTTGTAGGCATGATAAATTATTATCACCGTTTTGTACCACATCTAGCTGAACATATTTCTCCTCTTCACGAGCACCTAAATGAGTTGGCTAGAAGAAAGAAAAAGGTTAAGTTTAGCTGGACTCCGGAATGTGAACAGGCTATGAATAACGTTAAGGCAGCGCTGATTAATTCAACTCTCCTGGCATTTCCTAAAGAAAATGTCAAGTATAGCATTAAAGCCGATGCATCTGGAACAGCTGTAGGAGCAGTTTTAGAACAAAGTAGCAATGGAAATTGGGAAACGCTTGGGTTCTTTCCGAAAAAGCTAACGCCAGCTGAACGCAAATATTCTGCGTTTGATCGAGAGCTTTTGGCAATCTATCTAGCTGTGAAACACTTTCGTTATTTTGTTGAGGGTCGACAATTTGTAATTTATACTGACCATAAACTATTGACAACAGTCATGGCATCCAAAACCGAAAAAAGCCCTCGTCAAGCGAGACATTTAGATTTTATAGCCCAATTTTCCACTGATATAAGGCATATAAAAGGGTCGGATAATTTAGTAGCAGATACTTTGTCACGATCTACCGAGAATTATGCTATTCAATTAGTTGGACTAGACATAGAAAACCTCATCAAACTGCAACATCTAGATAGTGAACTTATTGAGTATACTACGGAACCATTTCGTTCAATAGGCTGTAAGAGAGTGTTGAAGCAGGTGACTTTTGATAATGTCCATAAACCTATTTGGTGTGAGACATCAACGGGTGTTAATCGTCCTTATATTCCTGAGAAACTACGTCGCCAGGTTTTTAAATCATATCATGATTTGGCTCATCCTGGAATTAAGACCACCAGGAAAATTATTACTGCGAAATGTTTCTGGCCTTCTATGAATATAGACATAGGATTTTGGGCAAAAACTTGCGTAGCGTGTCAAAAGTCAAAAATAACACGTCATACTCATTCGGAATTCGGGCGTTTTCAGATTCCTTCGGGCAGATTTGCTCACGTTCATTTAGATTTGGTTGGTCCTTTACCACCATCAAATAATTATACCTATATCTTAACTATCGAAGATCGGTTTACTAGATGGCCAAAGGCCATTCCGCTGACCGACTACACTGCGGCTACAGTAATTAGAGCATTCATCGAACAATATGTTGCTCGATTCGGAATTCCTTTGGAAATTACAACTGATCAGGGTAGCCAATTTGAGTCTAAAATGTTTCAAGAACTATCAAAAGTACTAGGCTCACATAAAATTAGAACTACGGCTTATCACCCCCAATCGAATGGTTTAGTTGAGCGATTCCATAGGCAACTGAAGGCTTCACTTAAAGCTCAGGGTAATACGATAGATTGGAGCAATGAGTTACCATTAGTTTTATTAGGTATTCGAACTGCAATTAAAACCGACCTTGGATGTTCACCGGCAGAACTAGTCTACGGACAATGTTTGACGATACCAGGTGACATTATCATAGAATCAAAGCCAAATCCAGGAGATCCTACAAGTTTTGTTGAAAAGTTAAGACATAATATGCAAAGTTTAATTCCGAAAGACACACGAAAGCAACCGCAAGGCAACATTTATATCCCGGCCGATTTGTCGGAATGCGAATATGTATTCTTACGAGTGGATAAAATAAAAACTGGATTAAGCCCACCGTACGAAGGGCCATATAAAGTAATTAGGAGATTTCGTAAACACTTCGTTATAAATATAAATGGAAAACCAGTATCCGTTTCTATCGATCGATGTAAACCAGCTTATTTGGCCGAACAACTGAACCTTGGTGAAACCACAAACTACGAAAAACCAAAAAAAGTTCATTTTAACGTTTGAAAATTTTCAGAAAATTTTAAAAAAAAAAAAAATATATAAATTTATTTACTTGATTATTGATCAAAGTTGATGGCAAAGACACACATTTTATAATTATTATTTTTTTTTGCGTTGAGGGGGAGTATTGTAGGGTCTATACCTTTTAGAGATTTACCCTCGCATCGTGTACAAAATTTCAAATACCTACGCCACTGCGTAATGATTATATACTAATCGAGAATGTATAATGTAATACTGCAAGATGCAAGTAAGAGTATATAGTGGCAATGAGCAAATGAATAAATAAATGTTGGCGATGAGATGTATTTACTTATTAAGCCATGTAAATGTGTTTATATACTACATAATTATATTTATAATATTTTACAATGCACAAAAGCATTAATTATATATTGTTATGTATTAATTTTTTGTTTTATATAATTGTTATTTACTAGTTATCCATTTTGTAAATAAAGAAAATAAAATCAAAAATATATTCATTCTGCTTGTAGTCACAAACGTTAAACCACTAAAGTTTAACTTAAAATATAAAATAAAGTTTAATTAATTTATTAGATTAAAATAAAGTTTAATATAAAAATATAAAAGTGTAAAGTTTAATCGAACACGCTAAACTATAATAAGGCAGAATCTACAAACTCGAGTTTTTATTTACCTGAAATTCATCGGATTTGATCACCATTGCTTAGAATATCATATTGAAGAACAAATTATGAGAAAATTGGTTATGGCAAGCGCGGATTGCAATTTGTAGCAGGAAATTGTTCGTTTGATCGTAGCAGCGAAACTGGGCAATGTTTTTCTCAAACTTAAACGCCGATTTATTCAAAACATCAAAACCTTTCACAATTGATCTACATTTTCAACATTTGAGCACCAATATTTTTTGATATTTTTCGCTTGGAAAACGGCAAGGGGTGCCTTACTAAACCTAAAAAAAACAAGATTTTTTTCGAAATTTTGGAAATTTTTTGGAAATTGCTCAAAGAGATTATGAGCAATTTTGTATAATAGTTGAGTACAGTGAAAGTTTGAAATATTTTAATCAAATTTAATCGCCGATTCATTCAAAACGTCAAAACCTTTCACAATTAATCAAAGTTTTCAATATTTGAGCACCAATTTTTGTTTGTTGTTCGCCTGGGAAAACGATATGGGGTGTTAGCCTAAATTTGAAGAAAAACACGAATTTTTTATTTGCTTAAGCTTTATAGGATTTATAGGAAAACAAAAATTTTTAATTCGCCTGAAATTCTTTAGATTTGGTCACCGTTGCTAAGAATATCATATTGAAGAAGAAATTATGGGAAAATTAGTTAGAGCATGCGCGAGTTTTAATTTGAAGTGGGAAATTGCTCAAATGATTGCTCGTTGAATACAGCGAAACTGCAAAGCATTTTAATCAAATTTAAACGCCGATTCATCCGAAACTTCAAAAACGGCAAGGGGTTAGCCTTGCTAAATTTGAAGAAAAATAAGAATATTTTATTCGCAGCGAGACTGGGCAATGTTTTAATCAAATTTAATCGTCCATTCATTCAAAACGTCAACATATTTCACAATTCATCAACATTTTCAACACTTGAGCACCAACATATTTTTGATGTTTTTCGACTGTAAAAACTGCAAGGGGTTATTAGCCTTGCTAAATTTGAAGAAAACTCGAATTTTTTATTATCAGATTTGATCACCGTTGCATAATTAGCATATTGAAGAAGAAATTATGAGCAAATTTGTGGTTTCTGGAAATTGCTCAAATGTTTGATCGTTGATAGCAGTGAAACAGGTTAATGTTTTACTCAAATTTAAACACTGATTCATTCAAAACATCAAAATCTTTCACAATTGATCAAAATTTTCTATATTTGAGCACCAATATTTTTTTGATATTTTTCGCCTCGAAAACGGCAAGAGGTTATCCTTGCCACATAACCACACATTTATTTTTTTTTTGAAATTTCAGAAACTTTTTGGGAATTGCTCAAAGAAGTTATGAGCAAATTGGATATAGCAAGCGAGGATTTCGATTTGGAGCAGGAAAATGCTCAAATGTTTGGTCGTTGATTACAGTGAAACTGGACTCTGTTTTAATCAAATTTAAACATCAATTCATTCAAAACGTCAAAACCATTCACACCATCAAAATTTTCGTGTCCGTCACGCCAGCCGGAACCATATCAGCCGAACCCAAACAACTATGGCACAAGTAGCTCAATTTATTGTGCATCATTCAGCACTACATGATTTTTCAGCCGAAACCTTACAATTCCAGCCGGAACCTTATAAAGCCACACAGAACCGTACAACAGCCAAACCAACTAGGGCACTAGTAGCACGATGTATTGTGCATTATTGTGCACTATATAATTTTTCAGCCGGAACCTTATAGTTCCTCCCAGAACCTTACAAAGCCAGTCAGTACCATATAACAGCCAAACCAACTTAGACACAAGTAGTACGATGGATTGTGCATCATTGAACATAAAATATTTTGTTTGTCGGAACCTTATAAATCCAACAATATACAATTTTCCGGAGTAAAACCTTACAAATTCAGCAGAACCCTACAGTCAAAATAACTATATCACAAGTAGCGCGATGTATTGTGCATCATTTTGCACTATATATTTTTTCATCCGGAACTTATAACTAAGACCAGAATCTATTAAAGCTAGCCAAAACCGTACAACAGCCAAATCAACTATAACAAATTAGCACGATGCGTTGTGCATCATTGTGCACTATATAATTTTCCGGTCAGAACCTTATAATTCCGCCCAGAACCTGATAAAGCCAGTCAATACCAGATTACAGCCAAACCAATTTAGGCACAAGTAGCACGATGCATTGTGCATCATTGGGCACTATATATTTTTTTCGCCGGAACCTTATAAATCCAGCAATATACGATCTTTACAATTTCAGCAGAACCCTAAAGTCAAAATAATTATATCACAACTCACAAGTAGCACGATGGATTGCGCATCATTTTTCACTATACAGTAGTGGTCAGATAAATGTTACCATACGAAAAATATGCAAAGTTGTTCATACAAATGCATTTTTGTCGTAATGTTTCAAGGTTACCTCAGTTTTTTTGTGTATATTTTGTTTTTTATAAATTTAGGAGTAACGGGATCAATATTTTTTGTTTTGCTCTGAAATATCATCAGTTGTGATCAAAACTGCACAAGTTGTAGTACGAAAACAATGAGAAAATTAATTTTTGAGCAAAAAAGCGCAATCTTAGCCCTGCGAGAGGAAATTCTTTCTGCGAGATACATAGAAAATAAAGTGGGATGTAGTCACGTTTTGGTTTTGAAATTAATAAAAAACAACAAAAATTGCCGCGGGAACAGGAAAATCAAACAAAAAGACAACCCAGCGGATAGACAGAAAAATAAAAAACATGTGTTTGACAAACAGATTTTCTAAGTCTAATGAATTAAGTAATGAGGTAAGATAATATTTCGGAATAAATATTAGCACAAGATCAGTTCGTAGAAGATTGCAAGAAATGGGTCTCAATGGGCGAAAGCCAAGAAAGAAACCGGGTTTGACAAAACAAATGCCAATTGCACGGCTCGATTTTGCAAAAAAATACCAAAATAGGTCTGAAAATCTGGGGATGCTACTAAGGATGTGGAGACTTGGCGTTTATTAATGGAACATTAAACGCTAACGGGTATATGGACATCTTAAACTATTTTTTGGATCCCTCAATTGAAAGGCTGTTTCCAATAACCATTAACCTATTTTCCAAGATGATTCTGCTCCGTGCCATCAAGCCAAAAAGGTAGTTATTTTTTTTATAATTTAGTGTATCATATTGGCAGTCGAATTGTATTGTACTGGACGATGTATCTACTTCTGCATTAAACAGGTGAATGAATATGTCCAACAAATAGGTATGAAAAAACTGAGCTGGCCTGGAAACAGTCCCGATTTGAACCCGATAGAAAATTGTTGGGCAATTTTAAAGTCGCGGGTCAATAGGAAAAACTCAAAAATTAAATTAGAATTAAAGCAAGCACTAATTGAAGCTTGGGAAAACGAGATATCGGTGGGATAGTGCAGGAATCTTATTAACTCTAACTAGGGAAGGCACACCAAATATTAAATTACTTCTCAATGATCATACTTGCAACTATTCGAAAGTTTTTAAAAATTGGTTTCATTTTTACTAATATTTATTGTAATGATTGTGCTAACAAATAAATACCTTTAATTTTAACTTAAATAAATATTTCTTGTTCAACATCCTTTTTTCCATAATTAGCTTCTTTTTCATTTTAGTAATTTACTATTCCGTCTATTATTACAGAAAACGGATTTAATAAATGGTTAAAAATTTAATTTTTTTTCGAAACATCAAAATTTTTTGGATGGTAACATTTATCTGACCACTACTCTATGTATATTTTTTCAGCCGGAACCTTATAATTCCGACCACAACCTAATAAAGCCAGTCAAAACCGTACAATAGCCAAACCAACTATAGCAGAAGTAGCACGATGTATTGTACATCATTGTACACTATACAATTTTTCAGCCGGAACTGTATAAATCCTGAAATATACGATTTATCGTGAAAAAACCTTACAATTTCAACCGGAACCATACTATCTACAGCCTAACTAACTATAGCACAAGTAGCACGATGCATTGTGCATTATTGTGTACTATACAATTTTTCAGCCGGAACCTTATACATCCAGTTATATACAATTGTTCGTGAAAAAAACCTTACAAATTCAGCAAGAACCATACCCTCTACAGCCAAACTAATTTACCGTTTATAAACGATCAAAACGTTATGCACTACAGTGCCAACCCAACCAAAACCAGCAAAACCAGCCTCAACCATATGAAGTCGGTGTGAACCATTCTGAGCAATAAAGAGTAAGCATGGTTGACGGTCATTGTAACTAGCTAAATTTTCAAGTGGAATTATTTGGACACATTATAATTCCCGACCCGCTAAAAGTGTTAATTAACTAAAAAGTTTAAATAACATTTAAAAAAAGTCCGGAAATAACATTTTATTTTCTAATAATTTATTAATAATATTTTATAGTTCATCGTTTAGAGAAGAACTTTGTTTGATTCGGGTTCTTGTACATAGAACAACATGTATGCAAGCATTTTTCGTGATGTGTTGATGTTGGTCTCAGCCTTTTCCAAACCGTCGTAAGTTTTCCATATGCAACAGTTTCTAAGTGCATGTGCAGTAAAATGCTCATTTACACTGTCGTACTCATTTACACCTCGTAAATTGAACAATTTACTTCCTAAATTCAGCGATTTCTTTATGTGGCTTATAGCCACCTTTTGCTGTTTTTCTAATGGTTCTAACGGCTCGACCTCTAATGTTACTACACTATTATATACTTTATTTAGATTATGTAGGTTTCCACAGCTACAATACGATTCTCGAATATTTATCTTTATTGAGTTGCTCACATTTCACAAATCCAAGTCATTAATGTCTGTTGAAAGTAATGGCAACTTTCTTTCGAGTTTAGTTCCAGATTTATCACAAATTCTTTCAATATTGACACTGAAAGTAACATCATCGTTGAAAATGCATAGATCTGCAAAAAATCCTCCAATTGATGATTTGCATTCAATGAAAGTGGCCCGTTCGTTCGAACTATAGTTGCCCAATCTAATAAAACGTTCAAGGGAAAAAATTTCATTTAATTGGAATTGTAAAGTTTTTTCCTCAAAAGATCGTATATTGCTGGATTTATAAGGTTCCGGTAAAAAAAATATAAAGTGCTCAATGATGCGCAATCCATCGTTCTACTTGTGTCTATTTGGTTTGGCTGTTATATGGTACTGAATGTCTTTGTAAGGTTCTGCGCGGAATTATAAAGTTTCGTCTGGAAAATTACAAATATAGTGCACAATGATGCACAACGCATCGTGCTAATTGGGCCATAGTTAGTTTGGCTGTAGAGGGTATGGTTCCAGCTGAAAGTGTAAAATTTTTTCACGACAAATCGTATATTTCAGGATTTATAAGGTTCCGGCTGGAAAATTATATAGTGTACAATGATGCAAAATACATCGTGCTACTTGTGCCATAGGTAGTTTTGCTACAGTATGGTTATGGCTGGCTTTCTTAGGTAACGGCTGGAGTTATAGGGTTTCGGCTGAAAAAGGATATGGTGCACAATGATACACGATCCATTGTGCTACTTGTGCTATAGTTAGTTTGACTGTATATAACCAAACCATCGTTTCCGGCTGGAATTATAAGGTTCCACCAAAAAATCGTATATTGTTGGATTTATAAGGTTCCGGCTGAAAAATTATATAGTGCACAATGCATTGAGCTACTAGTGCCCTAGTTGGTTTGGCTGTTGTACGGTTCTGTGGGGCTTTATCAGGTTCTGTTTGGAATTATAAGGTTCCGGCTGAAAAAGCATATAGTGCTCAATGATGCACAATACATCGTGCTACTTGTGCCATAGTTGTTTGGTTCCGGCTGATATGGTTCCGGCTGGCGTGACGGACACAAATTTTCAAAATTTGAACACCAAAATTTTTTTTAATTTTGTCGAATGTCATATTGCACAAGAAATTATTAGCTAATCAAAAAGTGTTTCGTATTTAATGTCATCGCTAAAAAAAATCTAAATTTTTTAAAAAATATTAAAATTTCATTTTTTCTACACAAATTTCGTCAATGTAATGCAGCCAACTTCTCACAAAATGAAACAACGACTTTTTGATAATATTAATTCAAATAATAATTTTTATTAAATTAATATTGTTTTTTGCAGTTTTTTTGTTTCATATAAGAATTTTTTTTTATAATTTTAATTTTTTTCATCATTTTTTAAATAATTATAACAAATGTAATTTTTTATTTTTTTAAATAATTATTTTATTTTATTTAATAATTTTATAATAATATAATTTTTGTTGTTTTTTAATTTTTATTATTTTATTTAGTTAAATTAATTTGTTTTTTTTTCTTGTTAATAGCGAGATATGGCAGAGATAAGAATAAATATATATTTTTATTTATATAATAATATAAGATAATAAATATTTTTTGGTTTTTGTATTAAAAATATAAAAATTAAATAATAAAAAAAATTAACTTAAAATTAAATTAAATTAATGTGAATAATTATGGTAGTATTTGTAGGCTTGTTTTATGTTTGTTTCGTAGTAGTTTTTTTTTGTTTTTGGTTTGGAAGTATGTGTTATTTAAATTTTAATTATTTAATTCACAATTTAATTAATTATTTTCAATGATTTTCGCCAGTAATTAAATTGTGTTAGATAATTTGTGCTAATGATATGTAAATTATCATTTTTGTATATATATAATAATATATAATTTGTATTATGTATTTGTCTTTTTGAAAAATATAAAATAAAATATGAAAATATTTTCAAAATAATATAGTTAACAGAAATAGTAAATAAAATATTCAGCTGTTTTATTAGTTTTGTTTGTAATAAATATAATTTATTTATTAGATTTGCTACGTATATTTGTCCGCTGACTAAAATATATTTTTACAATATACAATTTTGTTATAGTTTATTATATAATAGGTAGTTTTATTTGTATTTTTTTTAAAGCAGTAAAATTTAATCTATTTTAGAGTATTCCAGTATAAATATTTAAATAATAAACAAATTTAATTAAACAAGAATATTATATCAGCAAACAAAAAGACAACATTTTTATACTTTTTGACCGTTTTTTTTTGATTTTTAAAAACTATTTTTGTTTTTGATGAACCCTAACATATATTTAATAATTATTTAAATATTTTCTAATTTGTTGTTATATATTTTAATATTATTATATAATTTATTTTTATTTATACAATTTTATATATACTTCTATTTTATATATACAGACCATTTATTGTTGTGTTTTTTTTTTTTACAAAATATTAAAAAAAATGAAAAAAAAATTAAATCTTTATAAAAAAGTTATGGCGATAACTCAATGGGAATATTAAATTTTATTTATTAGAGACTATTTTATTTCGTAATATTTTAATTATTAAATAATTTTTTATAGAAGCAAAATGGTTTTGGTTTATAATTAGGTATTTTATGTTAAGAATAATAAATAAAATCTAAATTAATAATAAATATAATTATTATTAGGAACTTAACATTATTATTATAATATATTTATAGTTAATAAAAAATAAATTTAAAAATTGTGTGTGAAACAATGGAAATTTAATATTTATTTTATCAACAGAAAATATTTAAAAAATCAGGGTATGAAAAATAACCATAAAAAAGCCATAATTGTGTAACATAAAATATTCAGACTTTTGTTTTTGTTATTTATTTAATTTTCGAGAGTTAAATATGAATAAAATAAACATATAAATAAAAATTAAATGAAATTTGTGATACAGTTGGAAAAAGGATATAACGCTCTGTTTGCATTCGAAAAGTATTGGTTAAAATTGGTTGGTGGTACTGGATGACATATGGTGGGGGGTGAAGTACTCTGTTCATAAATAATATCTTTATGGATAAACATCAGTTGTAGTTTAAAAGGGATGATAAAATGGCAACAAAGTTGCCGAAATAAAATTCGAGCTTTAAAATATCATGAATAATTTCATTATTTTATTGTTTAAAAAATTATCAACCGTCCGTCCGTCCAATGAAAAAATTTCGAAAGTATATCCCGGGTGGGATCAAAAAAATACGACTGGGGAATTTAAACGGATTTAAAATTTTTTTCAAGAATACTTGATAAAAGTATTATAATTTGACACTCGGATGTTAGGATGTAAACTAATGCGTAAATTCAATTTCATAACATTTTAAGAGCAATGGCTAATCTGGTAGTAGTTTTCGAAATTCAATATCTATGGTAAAGTGTTTCCGCATAAAAAGAACAACCATAACGGGATTTCCGCCAAAATAAAATAGAGCCGATGAGATTTTTACTAAAGAAATTACTTTTATTTGATTGCATTTCGGTGTAATCTCTTGGATGTCTAGTTATTCGCCTAAATGAGATTTAATCAAAAATCAAATGGAGAACGGTTGAGAGTTTTATTCAAGAAAATCATACTGAGCAAGTCTGTAATGAAACAGTACAATCGGTTTTATTGGTCAAATTCGTAGGAGCTATTCTTATATGGTGGAATGGAATTTGCTCAAAAAAGTAATGAGCAAATCTGTATTGGAGAAAAGACGCTTCGGTTGATGGAATAAACTCATAGGAGTTACTTCTATATGGTGTCTTTTTGGTGTAATCTCCGCGGTTTCGCTATTGGTAGTAATAGGATTGCCTCCGAAAGAACCGATGAGTGTTTTCTTAAAAAAAATCGGATTAAGCAAATTTAGTTAGTTAGCTCTAAATGGTTGTATTTTTGAGCAAGTGCGTTTTGAAATGATTCTCACATCGTTTGATATGTCAGGCGTTAAATAATTACTTATAATGGGAGCATTGTGGTGCAATCTGTGGGATGTCTAGCTAATAACCTAAATAAGATTGACTCAAAAATCAGATGAAAAGTTGTTGATAGTTTAGTTAAAAAATTACTTTATGATGGCATTGCGTTGAAATATCTGTGATATCTTGTTATTGTCAGAATAAATGAGATTCACTGAGTATGAGTAAACACACATTGTAACGAAACATGCTTCGTTTGATAGGCTGAAATTTTGGCGAAACTCCTTTGACGTCTTGTTATTGGTCATCCCTTCAAAATTAAAAATACCCGTGGCGAGTTTTACTAAACAAGTCGGGTTGAGCAAGTTCATATTGAAATGATTCACACACCGTTTGACTTCACTAAAAATTCTTGTAAAAAATATTTTAACAGTGTAATTTCCAATTCATGCTAATTTTTGTTAATTGTTATAAACGGCACTCTCATATGTTTTTCCGTCATTCTGAAAATAATAAAACTAGCAAACAACTATAACTTGTAAACTAATGGTCGGATTGTCATAACATTTTGACACATATCGTCTGAAGGTAGGTATTTTCTAGAAATCGGATAAGTTTTTCATTAGATGCGCAATCTATGTGTTAGCCTCGGAACCTATTGAATGACATAATATTTCGATAGATTTTACTCAAATCATGAATCAAAAATATTAAACACTTTGTACTGATATCTAATACCAAAGTGGAATAATACGAACAGTTCTAAATTATAGAAAATTTTAACTGTTACTTTTGAAAATACATTATCCGAATAATTTACTTTGCATTATTACAAGAGGATCAAATTGTCCTGATAAAATCCACCCGAGGCACCATCGCATTGTAATCGATTTCATTGATTTCGGATTTTTGAATTGACAAAGTTTGGGGAACATGGATCTTCAATCCGAACGCTACCCAGAAATCAACTCCTAGATAAAGCGGTTGGCTAAGTTTTGGTGCAATGTGTAATGTAACAAGGCGTGTCTGGTTCATGAAAGTGATAGGTACTCTTATATGGCCTAGAATAGTCTCCGATGATCCACTGGCGGTTTTAACCGATGAACATAATGGTCGGAATTTTACTTTAGGGCTATTAATAAATTGTTCACTACCGCAGCCTAAAACGGAAACGTTAGCTCCACTATCTAGTAAACCAACAAGTGTTTCGTTAATAATTGAACCTCAGCATAAGGGCGTCCGTCGGTAGAGTCATTAATCAAGGAATTAACTAAAAGTTTCCTATACTTTTTCCTAGTTTACCGATAAAATTGAATTCTGCCAGGTCGTTTATCGATGAATTTAGAAGCACGCATAGTTGGAGTCGAAGGTGTTAGATTAAGTTTTGATTTAATTATTCTGTGTTGGTCTTGGTCTTCATCTCTACAGGATTGGAAAATGGTTTTTACTGTGTCATATTTGTTGATTTCTGCTGATCTAATTTGGCTGTCGAAATTTTCGGAGGCCAGGTGCAGCCTAACTCTGTCCCCTTGTTCCCATTTTTCGAATTCAGTTTGCACGTCGTACAATGAGGTTTAAGCACTCCCGGAGAACAACAGCCGAAACAAAATTTGTGTTTTAATGGGATATTACAATTTTTAAACAGGTGATCCGATTGATAGCAGTTCCAACATCCATTATTCTTATTCGTAAGCATGTTGGCAATTGGCCGGCGGATCCTTTGATCCGATTTGAAGGCACACACTTCCTCCTCATATATTGGGGGTAACGAGACATTACGGTTTTGTTCATTTAATCCATCTAGTTCATTTATTCGTCGTCGTTGACACATCATTTCAGGAACAAATCCAGCCCCTGACCCAGGTATCTTCGGAAGTCACGCGCAACTGTACCATCTGCTCTAATGTCGAGAAATGTTTGTCTTCCAGTTTATCCTGTAGTCCGGCCCTCATATTCCTACGGATTGTGTACATGAGTTGCGTGCCAGATAATGGAACTTCAAATTTAAATGATATTGATAGCATATCACTGTAGAAATCTTGAAACGATTCATTAAATCGTTGCTGCCGCGAATCTTAAACATGTCTAAGGTCATCGTCCGTTTGACGATCTTGAAATCGTTTAATGAAGTCGACAACATATTACAAACGAAAAGTCTCCACGCGAAGTAACTTTTCAATTTAGGTAATGTCATTATTTGGCATTTAATGCAAATGTGTTATTGTGTCAAATTTGTACAAATTTTTACGTGCCACTTTTTTATTTTTATTTTTAAACATTTCGTAGTTTATAATAACATTTGCAAATAATGCAACTTCCATACCAACATCCATTAATTTAATTTAATTTAATATTTCCTTTATCCACGAAAAGTCGATAATTTGGTATTTCGAATAGTCAGACACAGCTTGTTTTTTTGTCGTTACTGCCACCTATGAATGTTTAGAGTTGGAACAAAATATCATTTCTCTTTGCGAAAAAGGATATTCTCTGAGGAAATTGTCACGCAATTACATGTCTGCCATAGTACAGTACGCAATGCAAGAATCAGGAACAGTTTGGGAATATCAAATGGTTGTAAAGGACGTCCACAACTTTTAAGTAATAGGAATTCTCGTGCAATTGAGCGATTTTCAAAAGAATAAAAGAGAAACCACAACAACCAACTTATATATACACCCCACAAAGCTGCAAAGGAGTTGGGTAAGAATGTTAGAGAGTCGACAGCTATAGGCGGTTGTTGCAGGATTCATACGTAAAGAAGAAAAACCTAGAATTATCCAGCAAAAAAAGCAAAGCGCGCCACGAATTCGCAAAAAATTTCATTAAAATTGGTTTATTGACGGTTGGAAAATAAAGAAACATGCATGTTACGGAAACGATGAAGCACGGTGGCGGATCGGTATTGGAATGGAGATGATTCACTTGGTGGAACGTTGGCCTATTAGCGAGGATCAAAGGCATTATACGAAAGGAAGAATATTTAAATATTCTTAAAAAAAATTTAGTAGAGTTTGTGAATGAACGTGCTTATCCGGAGGAAGAAATCGTTTTTCAGCGAGATAGCAACCCCAAACATGCAGTTAAAAAGTGCAAAAATGGTTAAAAGATCAGAAATTCTAAACTATGAAATGTTCTGCTCAAAGTCCGGTTATGAATTCCATAGAGCGTTTATGGGCCATCATCAAGCGTCGATTAAACGAATATGGTGAGGCAACTAAAACGTAAACGAATTATGGCGGCGAGTTGAAACGGAATGGAATCAGATTCCACATGACTCCAAACAAGGGCTTGCCGAGAACATGCCCCGACGTATAAAAGTAGTTATTGACACAAAGGGATTTTGAACCAAATATGAAAGATGTCACATTTAAAAACGTGCATATATGAATACATATGACCTAGACAATGAATTTTAATTTATCTTTTCAATTAATTAAATTATTATTATTTTTTAAGTAAATCTAATGAATAATATTTACAAACTTGTAGCCTCAGTTACCTCAGTTTTGCTCGCTACTGCACAATGGCTCACTTACTACTTTCTGTGTCTCCACTTGCGCTTTAGTTTGGGCCTCACGCGTGGTAATCCAAAGTAATCTTGTAAATCTACAAACCACAGAATTTAAGTACTGCGTTAACATTGGTCCACGTCCATTTGGCAACACGAGCACACATCATCCAATCCAATGACTGCGGCCGTGCAATTACAAAAAAAAAAAAAAAAAAATGTCGATTTATAAGCCACGGTGATGAAAGCAAAAGTACAAATTAAATGGGGTAACTAGTGGAACTAAAAGTTCAGTTGTAAGATGAACCTGTAACAGAATGTAACCACTATTAAATATTACCGTTATTTTTGATATTGTAATTTGCACCGCGCCAACGGAAACATAATGGACGTACGGAAATATAATGGCCAAAAATTGCTTCGGGCAAATATTAAATTCTCATTTCAGGAACGCAATTTAAAAAAAAAAATCGGTTAAATATGTCATTATATAGAGTACATACTCTACCTGGACAATAGCCTCATCTTGCACGGTTAGTAAATTAAAACACTTAAAATTCCAACACAATTAAAAAAAAATCACAGCTCTGAGCGATGATGATAATGAACTAATATATACCTTCCAGCTGGTCCAATTTAATTTATAGTCCCCATCATTCGATTTTTAATAACTTTGCAACTAAGTTAGTTAGTTGCAAAAGTATTCCGAAGATGATCACTCAGTGATCGAAAACGTTAAATATGTATAATAAAATAAAAACTAATTAAAATAATTTGAACTGTATTTTGAAGTAGTTTAGTGGTTTCAATGAGGAGTTTGCGACTGGCAAGTGTTCAACAACCGTATAAATGGAAACCACGGCGAGCCTACAGAGCAATAATTTGTACACCATATTAGGGAAAAAAAATCATCAGATGTTTGGTTGTTTATTTCGTCTTTATGTGTTTGTGCGAGTCTTTAACGTTAACCGTGAATAAGTTTGAGTTTGTGTACCGGTTAATGTTGAGCTGCACTCCGTTGATGGTGGTTAGTCAGTCACCTTATGCCTTCATACTGTAGGCATAAGTTCATTATAGTCAATTATTCGATTTTGTTTTCGGTGGATGTTTGTATAATTCGTTTAGGCAGGAACAGATAGATTTATTTAATAAATCTTTATGTTGTATGTTTTCAGGTATTGTTTCAATTTCTGGCTGGAGATTTGTTAGCTCTACGTTTTCGGTTAGGGTGTTAGCTATTATGATTTGTGTCTTGTAATTGACTAGTAGAATAAGAGTATGGGAGATGAAAATACCTGATTATACTAATGTAGGCAAAAAAACGTAAGACTTTTTAATTTAAATTTCGCGCGGAAAATCATTCGTCGAAATATTTTTTTTCTATGTTGGTATGACTGTTAGTGACATCTGTGCCAAATATCACATCAAAATAATCATTAGTATTTAGTATACGCTTGTCTTTCTGAAGTACAAAAAGTGCATTCGGCGATTTTTACAATGAGTGAAATTATTCAACAAAGAAGTTCCATTAAATTTTGTGTACGAAATCAATTTTGTGGTGCCGAAACGTTCAGAATGTTGAAAAAAGCCTTCGGTGATAATTGTAAGTCGCGAGCAAGTGTTTTTGATTGGTACCAAACCACGTCAAAGCAAGTCAAAAATCAAGGTGATGTTGACGCAGTTTTCTTCGATTATCGAGGTGCGGTTCACTCCGAATTCCTTCCGACCAGCCAAACTGTCAACAAGGAATACTATTTGAGTGTTATGCGTCGTTTGCGCGAAGCTATTCGTTAAAAGACGCCGGAATTATGGGTCGCCAACTCTTGGTTTTTGCACCACAATAATGCACCTTCTCATACTGCATTGGTTTTACGTGATTTTTTCGCCAAAAATTCCAACCATATCGTTCCGCAACCACCGCATTCGCCTGATTTATATCCGTGTGACTTCTGGCTGTTCAGCAAACTCAAACGACCGCTCCAAACCGTTTTGAGTCAATTGAAGACATTAAACGTGAATTGCTACGCACATTGGAGGCTATTCCGGAAATTTACTTAAACAACTGTTTCGAGGATTGGAAAAAACGTTGGCACAAGTGTATTGAGGCCGGTAGGGATTATTTGCCAACAATAGTTATTCTGCTGCCGTGCAGATCGATAATTGATTTATGGGAAAATGGGATTACATATCAAACGACTTGGGAAACTTGAACCACAAATTGGTACCACGTGGAATTTATATTGGGCTTAATAGTTGGTACTGAGTTGAAGTTTTAGATCGATAGATCCTAAAGTCGTAATTGTAGCGGATCCTTGATTAATAAATCTAATTTGTACTTTTTTATGATTGGTGTGATTAAATCTCTATTTGTCTTATAGTTTGCCAGTACGCTTATTGAGTGCGGTTCATCTGAATATAATAATTTTGATAATATGTTTTGTTCTGTTTCGTCTAAGGCGAGATCCTGTAGATTATGTGTGGTTGATATTTTGGATGATCGTTGGATTCTGTTTCATGTCTGTTTTGACTAATATTGGATACGATCACCTGTATCGGTGATTTAGAAATTTTTCATACAAAATTTTTCAAAAATGATCTTTGCAAGTTACGGTAGAAATAAGAGTTTTCTAAGGCCGATTTTGAACGATGGGGAGTAGACACAATTATTTTAAGTTATTCCATTAATAAAAAGTTGGATTTCCAGAAATAACCAATAATTTTTTTTCCCATTAAAACTTAAAAATTAACGGGTTTCTACGGTCAAACCTGGCTGAAATGGAATACACCCATTGAATCCTACTCTGATCACGTTATATAATACTAAGGTAAAACATACACCTCAAGGTTTAAACGGATCCATGAGATTTCTGGAGTGATAATCAATATTATCTCCAAAAATCCGATATGCACAAATGTTACAGTTAGACACACAAAATTACAATATCAAGTACCACTCAAGGAAATAAGAAAACGTGCATTTCCAATATGGAATTCTGGCGTGACGGATACTTTAAAAGGATCTTAATAATCGTGGTTTCATACATGGTGCTCCCTACTAATCAACCAACGAGGCTCTGACGACCAAGAAACAGTGGAATGATCGAACACCGAGAACCTAGCAAATGATGTTCTGGCTTTGTGGTACGTCAGCTCCACATTGCAATCCATCCTCACACGGGGCAGGCTCAATGAATTCTGGGGTTTTGTGAACCAACCAACCTTTGTGAAACCATTTCATAATAAGCTTAATGATTCTAGATCACCACCTAGACAATTGTATCCCACGACTCAGGAGGAGAACGAAAACGCTGAACCACCACGATGTCGCTATAGAAAACGCTTAATTAAAGAAATTGCACAACTTAAGGCAACTAAATGGACAACTATTCAAAGAAGTCCAACAGCTTAAAGAAGAAACTGCTTTAATCAATAATGAGAATCAAGCCAAACGATATACTATAGACCTATGAAACACAAGTCATGAAGATGAATTTTCACCTGAGGTGGAATAATCAACACAGAGCGTAAGAAAACCACAATTCCAACGACCTGATCAGTCATTCACGGACCTATTGAATGTGCATAAGAACGTAGTACTGCAATCGAAAGAGGGGCCATTGAAACCAGTTAATACATCCACCGTATTATTAACCAAGGAAAAATGCAGGAAAATCAACCAATATACATAAAGTGGTACCACCTCCATCAGGAACATAAAGGATTCAAAATCCGAAATGCGGTGAACGTACTAAAAAATAGGTCTCTCAAAACGCAAACGGTGAAAGAGAAACAACCAAAGTTGGTCTCCCTGAATTATCCAATAACAGTTTTTCTCCTGCCATTATTTTTTCTATTTCACGAATTAAGGATCCTTCTTCCTTTAAAACTTCGATTTCTGTTTTTTCGCCCTTTACCCAGTTTTCTAAAATCTTTTAAGATACAATTTTTGCTGTTCGTACCACAAGCACTAACTATGCGAAAATGCATGTTTTTTGTCTGTAAAATATACAAATAGTGGTTTTGTTGTTGGTATCTGTTTTACCGCATTTTCAATGACTGACAATATAATATTCTCGTTTCATGGAAGTTATTGACATTTGAATATAATATGTAGGTGGTCGTAATTAAGTGAAGCGGAAATGTATGATAAAATGAGCACTCATCATTTTCCAAACAATTGGGGAAACTGAAAGCGCCCAATGAAAGGATAGACCTGATAGGTAGACAACAACTTTATCAGACCGGCTAACGTAAAATAAAGACAAAAATTTAATTTTTAATATCATTTTCCAAGTTGCCTATATTGTCAACGACGGGGACACAAAAATCGCTATATAGTCTAAGTAATTGATTACGTGTCGACAACCGTAATCTATCTCGTTCAAACCTGCCTTTGGGCATGCTGGCTCAAGATTTACTCATTTTTGGAGGGTATTTGCAATGAGCAAACTTATTACAGTCAGTCACAAAAGTCTACATACACCACTAAAATTTGCAAAATCGAAATAAATGAATCGAACTAAATATTGTAACATTAATTAAATAATATATTTAAACAACGAAAATTATTATTGGACAAAAAAAATTCAGAAAATTTATATCACAAAAGTCTACATACAGCTGCACGTTTCTCTTTATCCTTAAATTATTGCAAAGTACCGTTATATTTTTTTATATATGTAAATACTTAGGCATGGCTATCAACACTTTCAGTATTAACTTTGCATTCGTCGTGAGTGAAAAACATTTTTCGTCTTTGGAACAGAACAGAACAGAATAATTAAATTTCTAAAATGGTGTGGTAAAAGTGGAGCAAGCATTTAAATGCGAAATTTGATAACAGATGAAGTAATCAAAATAATAAAATAAACAACGATCTGGGTGTCCAATTAGTCCACGGTAGAAATACTAATATGGGATTCATTAAAAATGCCCTTTCGAGTGCTTGGGCTGCCCAGGCGACTAAGTACTGTTATTGAGTTAAATGGTGGCCCAACTAAATATTAATTTTAGTTCTTAAGGCCCATCATCCTTTTGGTTGTATTTACTGTATGTAGACTTTTGTGATATACACTACCGCTCAAAAGTGTTAAGGCACTCCTTTTTTCATGTATTATTGAAACAGTATTATGTTTACGAAACAACATTTGAATAAAATGAAATACTTATCTGAAACGCAGTTTCATTATATAACCACCAATGATAAAGGGTTAATTTTACTACTACTACCTGCGCTTGGTTGGATTGTCGTAAACTGTTCTTTACGGTACAATTACAATAATAGTCTGTAGGAATTTCCAGAAAAGTTTATCAGTCTGGTTTATTCTAGGTAATGATGTTTAAATTGATTTTTTGAAAAGATTTCAGTGAAATGAGTCAAATAGGATCAACTGCAGTCCGATATTTACACTGTTAACATCGTAAGCGAAATATCGAGTGACAATTATTTAAAATGCCTCCAAGAAAAGAGCCAAGTACTGAAACACGTACGCTTATAATAGCTTACCATACAGCTGGCATAAATAATTGACAGATTGCCAAAAAAAGGAATTAGACCACGCTACGGTCGATCGTAATGTTAAAAAATATCGGGAAAGAGACAGTTTTTTAAATAAAAGGCGAAGTGGAAGACCAACAGGGACAACATCTGTAGATGATCATAGAATAGTGATTAGTAGCAAGACGAATAGACATAAAACAGCCCCGAAAATAGCCGCAGAATTAAATGTTGGTCGCCCAAAACTGGTTAGTGTTTCTACGGTTAATCGTCCTCTACAGGAATCCGGACTCCAAGGCTGTGTTGATATTAAAAAACCATTACTAGTAAACAAAATAAGCAAAAGCGACTTAAATGAGCCCGTGAACATCAACATTGGATGATAGAAGATTGCAACAAGGTTTTATGGACGGATGAGTCCAAATTTTAGTTTTCGGTACCCGAAGACTAATATTCGTGAAAAGATCTTTTTGTGAACGTGCCAGTAAAGAATGTACTGCCGCTACCGTAAAGCATGGAGGCTTTTCAGTGATGATTTGGGACTATTATGCTGGTCCTAGTGTAGGCGATGTTGTGAAAATTGACGGAATACTAAGAAAAAAAAGGGTACCGACAAATTTTGGAGCACCACTCAATACCTTCAGGAATTCGACTTTATAGTCAAAATTTTATCTTTCATCAAGATAATGATCCAAAACATTCATGTAAATTATATAAAGGCTATCTTCACCCTTTCGAGGATGAAGGAACAATTAAAATTATTAAATAGCCTCCCCAGAGCATTGACTTGAACCCTATTGATTTACCTCCAACATCAGCTATTGTTATGTGGAACAAACTTCAATGAATTTGGAACTCAATAACGTCCGAAAATCTGGCAAAACTTATTGCGAGAATGCCTCGACGGTGCGCTGTGATTGTTCAATCAACGGTCACATAAATGAAAGTGAAATTAAAGTGAGCATTTTAATTTTGATATTTATTTAGTATATTTCCATTAATAAATGTGTGTATGTATCTAAAAATACATATTTTCATATTTTTACTAAGTTTTTATATGTTTTATGCTGTTCTTGACAGTGCCTAAACACTTTTGAGCGGTAGTGTACATTTTTGTCCAATAATAATTTTCTTTGTTTAAATATATTATTTAATGAAATTTTGGGTTATTCTGGATTGATAACCAGATAGTTACATCAAGGTGAGGTTATCAAGACTATGGTAGTTTGGTTTCGAACTAATGAAAACATTGAATTCTTTGTATTAAAAAATTCGGTCGTCTCTTCAGACTGCAGTGACCAAACTACAAAAATATTGAAAATACTTTGAACTAATCAAAGTATAAACCGGACAAGTGGTGCAGTGGTTAAAGCTTCGGCACTTGGACCGGGAGGTCCTGGGTTCGAATCCCATCAGAGGCTAGAAGCAAATCGATTTTTCATCATCGATTACAATGGGTGATGTTAATAAATACAACTATGACCCTCTAATGGAGTGCAGAATTCAGCGCCGACCCACCGTCCAGGTCAATGTACAGGTTGACATGAACTTTGCCATGTGCAGGTGGTATACTGTAGTTGTGTGAGTAGGTGAATAGGTGAATGGGTTAATGATGTGGCGTGAATGCATGGTATCACAATGGGCCAAAACTGGCCTAAGTGTCAACCACTGAAACTTAAATCAAAGTATAATCATAATGCCTTAGTGAATTTTAATGATGCGCTACGCAATTGCCAACCCCTTGGTAACTTCGAATTTTATTGTATTTAACGCATACATGCAATTTCTATATGAAATTTTCGTAAATTTCCAAAATTTCATATAGAAATAGCATGTATGCGTTAAATACAATAAAATTCGTGGTTACCAATGGGGTTGGCAATTGCGTATAAAGTATTTTCAATATTTTTGTAGTTTGGTCACTGGAGTCTGATGAGACGACCGAATTTTTTAATACAAAGAATTCAATGTTTCATTAGTTCGAAACTAAACTTCCATCGTCTTCATAACCTCACCTTGATATATTATTTAATTAATGTTACAATATTTAGTTCGTTTCATTTATCTCGATTTTGCAAATTTTAGTGGTGGGTGTCTGTAAACTTTTGTGACTGACTGTAATTCACTTTTTAAACTCACATTATAAAAGTGCTAATTTTTTATTATATATATCTTCACATTCGACTTCGAAAAGGATTACTTCTTGAAAAACTTGAAGATCTTTATTAGTGGATAATCTTACTTTGAATTTTGATTCAGTCCAAAACTATTCACATTGCCAGACTTCAAGTTCTCCGAATTTGAAAAACTTTCCGGTAAATTGCTCATTAGAGTTAAGGATTTTCTAAAAAAAAAATATTAGTGATATCTATAAAGAATGAATGATCTTAATTTAGAAGTATTTGGAAGAAAATAGTTTTTTGAAGTAAAACAAAATCAAAAAAGAGGTAATTTGCTTCCAAAAGGAGTATAAATGGTCACCTATTGGCACGCTTATTGTCAAGTACCGTCAAACTCTAATCTCATTTAAGTTGAGAAAGCTTCAACTTAAGCATGAAAAACAGGCGGAGCCTTTCGAATCAATTTCATTAGTGTGAGTACGGATATTAAAACTAAGGTTACCACGAGAATTAAAATAAAAGGACAACACGCTCGGAGGAGGCGAAGCTAAGAGATTCCTTATCGACACAATGGGGCTTAATGTGCCAAACTAAAATTAAATATCGGTGGAAAGAGGTTGTGGATTAAATTTAAATAATTTATATAATTAATTAAAAATTTCTTCCTAATTAAATTTAAAAAAAATAAAAGAAACGTAAACTATAATTCCTATTCTTACATCCGCATCATTTCTTATAATCAGTCACATTTTTTTTTTTTTTTATTAAACTTACAAATCTATCTAGTCTTTCGTAATAATTTTTAATTATAGAACAAACAAAATAAAAAATTATGAAAAAATTACGGTTTCTTGTTATAAAAATAACTTAAATAAAAATTTCTTATCCACTAATTTTTATTTTTATTTTAAATAATTTTAATTCATTGGCTCATTCTCATGTAATCTATGTTGTATGTATATTATACCTAATTATAAATATAACATAATTTTATTGTATTTAATAAATAATTTTTTAACATTATATAATATTTTTTTTTAATAAAACATTGTACTTGCGTGTTTTCTCCTTTTCAATTTTAATTAAATTTTATAAATTTTTAATTTTTATTTATGCGCTCATTAAACGGAAATGAATTTTATGTTTTTTATTATGGTGCAACCGTTTTTTTGTGTGTTCATTAAATCATTAATTTGTTTTTGTTATTTATCTTTATTTTTTATCACAAAATTTCATAAAATGATAAAAAAAACTTTTTTTTAAATGATAATGACGTAAAATTAAAAATAATGAAATAATTATGTATATGTATATGCGATTTTTTTATGTATGTATATATTTAATTAATTTCTATAATACAAACAATTAATGTTTTATTTGTTTTAAATTTTAATTTTGTTTTTAAGGCAAAAATTAACTTACTTCTTTTATTTTATACTCTAAAAATGTCTTAAAAATAATTATGTATGTATATTTAAATATTTTTATTTTATTTTATAATTATAATTGTAATAATAATTAATGTTCTCTTATATTATATTAACAATATAATTAATTAACTAATTAATTAATTAATCAGTATTACAACTTTCTTTTATTTTTAGGAATATGTTTTTATCATTAATAATTTAGTGGGTCTGAGTAGGTAGTACCTACCCTACCTACTCAGACCCACTAAACTAAAAGACTTTCGGCTTTTATATATTTTTATAGGTTAGGATTTTTGATTTAATTTTATGAATAAAATGAATTTAGAAACCCTCAAATTTAAAGGGGAAATGTTAATCTTTTTTTTGTTGATAAATACTCGATGTTTGATGACGTTTGGAAAAATAAATTAAATTCCTCTCTAGGCAAAACGGAGAACGACGAGGACAAACATTGGAAGGGCGCAGGTTTGTAATGAATTCGATTACTTCCACCTAATTGGTGAGGAAATTATGATAGCACCTCGAGCAAAAAACACTTCTTATGAAATTTTAACCCATCTCGGAATGCAAATTTAGGAATAATACTATGATCCAGTGCTGTTGATATAAAAGATGCGTTTTATGGCCACTTTCTTTTTTAATTTTCTCGCGAATTGAAATGATTTTTTGAATCAAAGCATCTCAAGTTAAAGATCATTTCATTTCCTATCCAATGATACTACGTGTGTATTTTGTCTGTTCCAAACCACGAAAATAATAATAGAATACAACAACCCAATAACGCTCGGTCCAGGTAGCACCGGTTGCGCAACTTGTGACAGGTATAAAAGAGTATATATTTTAAGAGAAATGTCATCATTCGCATATCAACGCTTGGCCTGAGCAGTGTCGCCACTCAAGTGGTCGCACTAATTGATGACGGCAGAACCAAAGTGAAGTAGCTCGTCAACTGAATTTGAGCCAGTGACTGCAAGAAGTCTCTCGGGATCATTTGGCTTGGACAGAAGAACAATGGAGAATAGTCCTGTTCTCTGACGAGCGCAGGATGTGTTTACATGGCAACGATCGAAACAGTTGAAAAAAGAGTTCGAGCCAGAGATATTGCTCCAACGAGTCTCTAGGAGCTGCAACAGGCGGGCGGCATACCTCAAGATTTGGTGAAAACTTTGGTGAAATCAAAGAAACATCAATGGAAGCTGTCATTAGAGATAGGGGAGAGAATTCTTCTTATAAAAAATATTTTTTTTGCTGAGTTACATGCTTTATTTCGATTTTTACAATGTGCGAATTTTATACACCCAAGTGTAATATGAAATTTAAATAAACTTATTAGAGTGAGGCAGCACAAAAAGAGAAAAGCAACGCCGATAGTTGTCCCAAGCAACCATGGAACATCCGGCGAACGATTGTGGCACGCTGCAAATGAATATCGCCGCACCCAAACGGATTAGGACTGGAATCTGGGCCGAGAGACCATGTCATGATGGGTTGTTCGTTCATGTTCTCGGTTTTCACACCCCAATAGCCATACCCGGCGGAATACAAACATTATAGGACACTTTGCTTGTTGAACAACACTTTCGGGAAACATTTTGAATCCTTCCTGCTAGGGAGATTTGTGTGCAGGATTGAAAGGACAGGTGAATTTACTGAAAATCAGTTTGAATTCCGATCAGGGCAATTCACGATGTACTAAAGCAGAAATTGTGAGGATTATTGTCTCAGCAGATTAATCCCGATATTTTTGTTGCATTTCGGAATAAATCTGACAGAAAAGATTTTAGTTTTAATATTTATTTCATTCGGACGTATTTTCATTTTATCTGTATATCGATTTTGTCTCGTAAGTTACTCATTTAAAATGAGTGAAGCAAAAAAAATCGAATCCGTATACACTGTATAATACACAATTATGTCTTTGTATTTGTATTTTTCTTTTGTTCGTATTTGTGTCATTTGTATGATGAACAGCACCAAAATAACGCGATCCGGGCGTATCGGTTTAGTTTTTATGGTGCTTATTTCCTTTTCTCAGCACATTACGTCTGCTCTCGAGCTGTGGAGTGTCATTATTTAACATGCCAATGTATTTTATATTTTCTATTATCATAAATTAATTGTACATCTATTAATAAATTTTATAAATAAATTTATTTTAAATTCCATAAATTTTAAAAATAAAATGTTAATTACAAAAAAATCGAAAAAACATAAACAAAATGGCAAAAATATGGCGTTTACAATGGTTAACCCTTTGAGTGCCAAAAAGCGCAATCCTGTTCCTCAATACACTAGCCGAAATCATGTTTGCACTCAAAGAGTTAATATGAATAAACAAAAAAAAATGACACGTGACTTGCATATGCAGAAAAACAATCATACACACGAAACTAACACAAACACATATGCTACTACTATATCATTCCGGTTACACTCATTTCGTTTCACACATTTCGGGACAAAATTGGTATACAGGTCACCGTTTCTCATGTCGTTCTCGGTCTTAGCAACATTGTGGAACATTGCTAAAAATCGGCCACCAGGAATCGATTGTGGTGAGATCGTAAAAAAAATCTGAAAAATTCGTCGGAAGCCTAGTTCTATTTTTGAATTGTTTCGCGTCGAATGATTTTGGTGAACAGGAATCAAATTTTTATGAGTTCTAATTTTATTAAAATTCGTTTAGGAATATTTTCGGGTCGATTTTTTTTAATGTGTAAGGGGGCTTTCGAGTGCTAAGCATCGGTTTTTATGAATTTTAAATGCGGGAAAATTAAGGGTGTTTTAGATGGGATCAAAATGGGTGTTATACATATTAATTTCGGAAAATTCGTTTTGTACTAAGTTATTTCTCAATCAAAGGAGATGAAAGTCAGACAACATGATAAAAATGGGAATTTAATATAAATTTTGAACATGCGCCTCTGGAAAATTGTTGCTTTAAATGAACATAAGCAATATTTAAACCGGTTGGGATAAAACTCTGTTTGTATGTTAAACATAGGGTTACAAATTGAATTCTGTGTGTGATTTTGGAAAATGTGTAATTTGGGTGAAACGAAGACCTCTCGCAAGCGAATAGTATAAAACTCGGTTAGTACTATGAAACTATCAAATTTGATTGAAACAAAACCGCGGGTCCTTTAAATTGAACAGAATTAAGCTGTTGCTTAAACAAGTGTGGCGTAAATATTTTATTAAACTTATTTAATTATTCACCTAGGTGAAGCCATCGAAAGGTTTAGCTCAGGTAAACTACTAATTCGGAGAGCAGTATACCAATTTTGTCCCGAAATGTGTGAAACGAAATGAGTGTAACCGGAATGATATAGTAGTAGCATATGTGTTTGTGTTAGTTTCGTGTGTATGATTGTTTTTCTGCATATGCAAGTCACGTGTCATTTTTTTTTTTGTTTATTCATATTAACTCTTTGAGTGCAAACATGATTTCGGCGAGTGTATTGAGGAACAGGATTGCGCTTTTTGGCACTCAAAGGGTTAACCATTGTAAACGCCATATTTTTGCCATTTTGTTTATGTTTTTTCGATTTTTTTGTAATTAACATTTTATTTTTAAAATTTATGGAATTTAAAATAAATTTATTTATAAAATTTTATTAATAGATGTACAATTAATTTATGATAATAGAAAATATAAAATACATTGGCATGTTAAATAATGACACTCCACAGCTCGAGAGCAGACGTAATGTGCTGAGAAAAGGAAATAAGCACCATAAAAATTAAACCGATTCGCCCGGATCGCGTTATTTTGGTGCTGTTCATCATACAAATGACACAAATACGAACAAAAGAAAAATACAAATACAAAGACATAATTGTGTATTATACAGTGTGTACGGATTCGATTTTTTTGCTTCACTCATTTTAAATGAGTAACTTACGAGACAAAATCGATATACTGGACTCTGCCGGAAAACCGCTTAAATAATTTTTTTCGAAATCGGGACACATTGCAATCCATTTTTGGTCACCGAAACCTTCTTCTAGCAATTTTAATCAAAGTTGATTGAGCTGAAAAAAATTTATTGGAATCAACCCAGACCCCACAAAAGGTCCCCTTTAATTTTTATTTGATCAGAATCCATCGCAAAACATTCCTGGCTTTTGAAATCCCATCTTTTTTTGTTAATATCCTGCGAGACGAAAACAAATCAACTAATGAAAACCGGCCCTACAAGATGAACTTCTTAATGAATTTTACAAAATCTAGACTCATCACAGTTGGTTATTGGTAATCAAAAACGCCCCCTCAGCAATTTTAACAAAGATCACGAGAGCCGAAAATTAAATAAACCCGGGAACCCGGGGTCCTCGGAAAGACATCGAAATCGTTATGGCACAAAATTTATTTGCCACCGAATGCTACAAATCAATAGTGTTACTCATAACAACCAACGTTTGAACAGAGATGCGTTTAATGAAACCAAATATCACTTAACCGTAACGCAACAAACACAACATGGTGTAACATTCCGCAATAATATAGAAAAATAACGTCAGGCATCTAGCTAATACAACATACAAGGATGCGATATGGTGCAGAGCCCCAAATTAGTTTTCCGGAACGTAGAATGCTTTATTCTTACAATTGAAAACCCTTTCTCCGCAAATTGTATAAAAATTATTCCAACCAAACAAAACCAAACAAAGAACTTCCATGAATGGAAAGGACTCATCACAATCGATTCCTGGCACTGGAAAACTTCGACTACCAGGCTTCTCTAAGGGAAGATCTCCTAAATGGGCTTTCCAGAAATTAGGACTCAATGCAATCCATTCCTGATATTCGAAAACAATTATCACTGCAATTTTTTAAAAAGGGACCAGACTTCCACCGGATGGCCCATTAAACAAATTTTCTTGAAATTAGGACCAATTGTCATCGATTTCTGGCATTTGAAATCCTTCACTCACCAATATTTATCAAAATCTGGATGCCTCCTAAATTAATATTTTTTCAATATCAGGACTAACCGCAATCGGTTTCTGCTACTCGAAAGCGATCCCTTAACAAATTTTATAAAAATCGTCCAAGCCCTCTCAACGACGCTCTGAACGTATTTGCAATTGATTAGCCCCATCGCAATCAACTCTTGGTACTCGAAAATCAGCTTTCATCGATAACACGAGCTAAACTCCCTTTAGCAACATGGAAGGCCTCTTCGGATGCCTCTTAATTAATTTGCCAGAAATCAGAACTTTTTGTAATTGTTTTCTTGCAATCGAATTCTCTTTCTTCTAATTTTATCAAACCCCAATTTTCATCGAAATTGTTGGAACTAAAATTTTTTTATCAAAAAATAATACCCGAGCACCACTGCAATTTTTATCTGAATCAGTTGAGAAGAAAAACAAATTAAAAAAGGGACCCAGGCCCTATCAAAGTAACCCCTAAATGAACTTTCCTGTCAGCAATTTGTTCTTTATAAAAATCATATCGTTTCCTTCACCGGGCCGACCCTCTTTGAAATTCGTTGAAATATGGATAATGTATTCATGAAATGATTCACCTTTCATCCGATGAAAGTGCCTTCTTTCCCATTAATCGTTACAAGTTTAATAAACGAAACTACCTGTACTCAGGCGAAGAAATCAGCAATCGTTTCGGGAGTAAAGACTCCTTTTACAAAACCATTTTTAATCGTGTGAATCTTTTTAATTTTTTTTTAATTCCACACAGTTACCGATTTCGGGATAGGTTCTACAGTCTGCAGGGAATCAAATAGCAAAAAATATTCAGCCAATTTTGTCTACGACAAACAATTGCACCAAACACGAATCGGGTGATACAAATCTTGCTTAATTATTGGGCCAAATACTAGTTAGCTTCCTGAATACTTGTATGGATAAAGGATATTGAAAAATGTTGGAAAAAACGGCAAAATGATAATGCTGCTGCTTCCAGTCGCAGATAAGTTACTTGAGAAATGATTGCTTGTTGATTGATGAACATATTTCCAGTTCGGTTTCAGAGAAAATAGGTCCACAGAAGACGCTAAGGTGAAAATGATCAACATTTTATAGTAAAGGAGTCAGAGCAAATGTATGACTTAAGAATACTCCTAAATCTATCGGAAGATTTTCATAATCTATAGTGCCCTTCTATAATGAAAGACATAAGAAGAATAAACTGCTCATTTAATCTTAATTCGATCATTCAAAACTAGTTCCCTCACAAATCGGCTACTGTTGTGTCAAACCAGAGTGTGCTTAAATAAAGGTAAAATACCTTAAATAAAGGTAAATAAAGGTTTTACATAGTATTCATCAGTAGCATGGAGGAAGATGTCCAAAAAGTAGTATTCATGGACGACAAAGACATTCTCTTTGCCGAAAATTTAAGACTAAGCATTCAGAAGAAAGCGCAGAACGCAATAGGCAGGATGGTTAACTGCTGCATAGCAACAAAATGGAGCTATCCTCCTTAAAAATCGTTATGATCCTTTGGTTGCTGTTAAAGGAAGAAGAATACAGATGTTGTCATTGGCAAAGTGGTTGGGAGTTGATTTTGATGAACGGGGACGGTGTAACCTCGCACGTCGAAACAGTTGTAGAGAGCTATAAAAAAATTGTCTTTATGTTGCAAAGATTAACTAAAGAAAGATGGGGTTTGACACAAAATACCGTGGCTAAGATATACAAAGGTGGTGCAGTAATAAGCACACAAAGGGCAATTATCCTAGGTCTAGGTCGTATAAGACAGTTTCAACCGAAGCGGTTACTGCCCTAAAGACTCATCGCAATCGATATATTGTTGAGTGAACGATTTGCTAGCATTCAAATAAGGCTGAATATACTGAACAAGCTCAAAAGGGAAATTCGAAAAGCGTCCATCGCAACTTGGCAAGATAGATGGAATCATTCGAGTGACTACAGAACTATTTATAGTTACATGCCTAATGTAGTAGGAAGATTTTGAAATTAAGTTTCGCTTCAAGAAGTTGCGAATGTGGGAACAGCTCAGAAATGGCTGTTAGCTACAAAATTAAAACTTTTCAATTTCATGATTGATCGAGTCACCGTCGGCCGTGCACACATAATGGTTTTGACGTACATACCATTCGAAATGCATATGAAAAACAACAATATAGAAATTAAAAGAGGCCTTGCGAATTTACGTTCGATGTAGCAACACACACAATTTGGTTTTTGGTCTAAGCGCATGTTTCAGTATTGGCGACGAATTGGATATACTTAACTTGTGTTAAGAAAGGCTTATGTACATTAAATGACACACACAGTGCGTAGCTACACATTTTAACGAAAAGTGTAAATTCAATAAGTGTAGCTGCACAAGCAAACAAAGTTTAGAATTCCACACCAAATAAACGTTAAAAGTTGAGTATTCTAGTACCAAAGAATATTCGGAATCATAAGTGTCGGAATTTAGTGTCCTTGTCTTGTTGTGATGGTGTTTGGAATTAGAAAAAAAAAAATAAGAAAATTTGGAAAAATTGACTTCATGCTTTTATTTATTGAAAAACGAAATAATTAGTGCCGTGTGTGGAATTTAATGTCCCCGCTCGTCTCCCTCGACTTGAGATGGTGTCTGAAATTTGTGAAAACAATTCTAAGGCAGTTTGCATTTTGTGATTGGTAATATGGTCCTACACATAGATGCGCCTTTGGCGAAATTGCCATCATTCTTCTATTAGTTCAAAAATAGGAATTTAGAGTTCAACATGGGATAATGCCTAGAACTTGCAAAATAAAATTTAAGATAATTTGTATGTTGTGATTAGTGAGTGATACGGTCCTACTTATGTAAGCATCTTTGGCCAAATTGACTTAATTCTTTTATTAATTCAATAAAACTTCGGAACCGCAAGTGTTGAGTGTAGAATTTAGTGTTTTCAACTTGGGATAGTATCTGGAGTTTTTCAAAAAGATTTCAGCGCAGTTTTTATATTGTGACTAGCGATAGGGCCCTACACACGGAAGCAACTTAGGAGAAATTGACGTCATTCTTTTATTTATTCAAAAAAATTTTGGAACAATAAGTGGCGAGTAAAGAATTTAGAGTTTACGACTTATGATGGTGTCGGAAATTTGAACAAACAAAAAAAGTTTGGGTTGGGATTATGTGAGATCTTGGGAAGTTTTTCGACTTGGGTGATCTCTGGAGTTTGTAATTTTTTGTGTTAATTGGAATGTTGTGATTGGCGATATGGCTCTAGACGTGGCAGCGTTTTCGGCCAAATTGACTTCATTATTTCATTTATTGAAAAAATCATCGACATAATGTATTGTGATTGGTGATATGGCCCTACACATGGATGTATTTTTGGGTAAATTGACTTCATAATAATAATTCAAAAAACTTCGGAATCGCTAGTGGTGAGAATATAGTTTAGTATTCTCAACTTGGGATGGCGTCCGAAATTTGCAAATACAATTTCAGGACAGTTTGCGTATTGTGATTGGCGATATGGAATTTAGTGTTCATGCGATGGTATCTCGATGGTAGTTTATATGTTGCGATTTGTGATACCTACGACTTTACTCGTGTCAGAGTGAAAAAAAAAATGCAAGACAATTTGCATGTTATGATTAGCGATATGGGCCTACAAGTGGAAGCGTCTTCGGCCAAATTGACGTCATTCTTTTAGTTATTCAAAGTCGTCGAACTAATGACCACTTTGTGTGAAATTTAATGTTATCAACTTGGAATGGTATCTAGAATTTAAAAAAAGTCAAGACAATTTGCATGTTGTTATTGGCATATAGCCCAACAAGCGGGAGGGTCATTGACCAAATTGACTACATTCTTTTATTAATCCAAAAAACCTTTGGGACCACGGTTGTCGAGTATGGAATTAGTATTCTCAACTTAAAATTATATTTAGAATTTGTAAAAAAATTTCAAAACAATTTGTATTGGGTGATTGGCAATTTTTACACATATTGCACACATGTTTGGTCCTATGATACAAAATTTGTTTTAAAAAATTTATTTCAAAATTTATTTCAAAATTTCTTGCTATACGGGCTTTTTATTTACGTTAAAAACCTCACTCCAGTTGTAATATAGGGTGGGTCATCTATTGGTTTATTTTTAAATCATAGACTATGGCAACACTTTTTAAATCGAAATATTCAAAACTAATTTTTAAGGTCAATGGTGTGTAGCCAAAACCGTGCGAATTTTGAAAAGGCATATGGGTCGTGAAAGAGCGCCAAGCGCAACCGCTGTAGTTAAATTGGTGAAGAAAGTTCGTGTGAAAGATTTGATTTTGGATGACTGAAGTGGTCCCCGAGCTCGGACAGAGCTCGACGCCGATCGCAGCAATTAGCCATTAGTCGCACCCATCTGAAGAGGATACTTCACAAGGCCTCGGTTTATTCGCCTACAAGGTCCAGACGACTCAGCAGTTGAAAGCAAAGGACCATCCGCTTCGATATCTGTTTTCTGCGTGGGCCATAGACTTGCTTCAAAATGACATCGATTTTGGTCAATCAAAAATCATCTTTTCAGACGAATCGAATTTCCAACTTGGGGCTATATATACAAGCAGAACTGCCGGATTTGGCGTTCAGAACAGCCACACTCATAGAGAAGCCAATGTATCCACCAAAAGTGATTGTTTCGTGTAGATTTTGAAGTAGTGGCATAATGATCTCATTTTTCTTCGAAAACGATGCTAGAAACGCCATTACCATAAATGGTGACCATTACAGAACCATGCGAACCAAATTTGTATAGCCTCAAATCGACGCTATGAATGTTAGCACCATTTGGTTTCAACAAGATGACAACCAAATAATCGGTCGTTTTGAGCTGCGATTTGACGCAGTTGGCGGATAATGGAGAGATAATTTCAGCTTTAAAACATAAAATTGCGACAGTTATTCGCGAAATAGGTGCCGAAATCATCGAAAAACTTCTTAAAAACTGGCCCCCACAAATTTGTAAATTTTTCGTCGAAATTTAATTGTCTGGTTTTCATATTTCCTTTCTCTTTGAGCTGATTAATACCATTTTTATTTTTTAATAAGTTTATTAAAATCGTGGGGGTCTATTATGAAACGTTGGTTGCTTTCGAAAAATTCGATACGCTTCGAATATTATGAAACAAACCGGATCGTCCAATTGTCGTTATAATTGGCAGAATTAAAAAATATAAAAATACACGATCGAATTTATTTACACGATAAACAAAATTATTAATTTAAAACCACATTGACACAATACGACATTCGCCACCTCGTTTAATTCGATTCGTATTTTTTTTTGTTGCATAATCTGGCGAGTTTGTCGATTTCAAATTAATCGATAGAAAAAAAAAATTATAATACCAAAATACGCCGCGAATCGAATTTTCCGAAATCGAATAAGTTTCATAATAGACCCCTGGGCTGAGATTAAAATATAACTTTAGTGTTGCCTGATGCAATTACATATATATTTTTATATTTTTCGGCCTGCATTTCTTTTGGTACTTTACACATATCGCAGAAGTGTTTCTTTCCGAGTAGCTAGTTGCGCCACAATGTATGCAATGGCGCCTATAAAATATATAGACTTACATGATTTTTAATTTTTAATTTATTGTGGGTTGTCTCTCCTGTTAATCACCAGTTTCAGTTGTAAATAACTTCTGTTAATTAAATTCATTTTATTTGTCATTAATTAATACAAAAAAAATATTTTTTAAATTAATGCATTTCTTTTATTCATATTATTAAAAAATAAAAAATTAAACTAAGGACTAATTCAATTTGTCTTTAAAATTATAAACGGTAAAACTAAAATTATTAATTAAATCAAAATAATAAAAATAATAACATAATTTATTAATTATTATTATTCTTTGGTATTTAATTTAATTATTTAATTATTAATGTCGATTTATATTCTGCCAGTCCAAGTCATCGTCGTCGTCTGCTGTCTACGTAGTCTGTCTAACTACGGGTAAAAAATTATTTATAAATATAACGAAAACGCTCTAAATAAGGAAATTAAATTAAAATTAAGTAGGAAAAATGAAAAATCTAAATTATACAGGATAATTATAGGACGATATAGCTTTAGTATAAATTTATATATTACGATTTACGAGTATATAAAGGGAGAGTGAGAGAAGTATCGTTATGTAAATTTATTATTAATTTTTTTTATGCTTTTGGACGTTTTTTTCGTTTTTCATTTTCTTATCAGTTTTCTTAAATTTTATTATTTTGCTTTTAATTATTATCGTTATCAATCTAAGAAAATTATATGTATAATTAAATATTATGTTTATTTATAATATTTGTGTGTGTTTTTTTTAAATTAACAGTGAAATTATAATTATGGTTTTTATATAAATTTATTACAAGGGTACGAAGGGGTCGTGGACGAAGCAATTTTTGACAATATTCTTAGATAAAAATCTCATTCCTTCAAGTTTTTTTTTTAAGATTACGTGACGTGATATGCGATGAAAATTTATTATTTTACATATTACATAGGACTATATTTACTTACTTGGTGATATTATTGGTTTGTTATTATTGGTCCCATTGATAATCAAGAAACATAAATCGTTTTGGGGTTAGTTAATTTGATGTGTGTGTGTGTGTATGCCAAATAAAAATAATTTCACTGCAAATTTAATTCACTTATATGCGGTTTTAAGCAAAACGAAAAAAAGAAAAACTAAATTACCTAAATTAAAAATATTAAACGAAAAAATGTGTTTAATCTTATCGTATCTGGCCCATTTGGCCGCCCCCATTACGATATTTTCTATCACTACTTTTCGATCGGCTACGGCTACGACGGGATCGGGGCACCCAACGATTATTATCACTTTCACTATCCTCCTCTGAACTTTGACCGCTTGGTGTATTACTACTACTCGCACCGCCATTACCTCCATTTACACAATTACTAATACCGTTACTAGCACCATTCACCACCATCCCCACCACACCATTTTGATGTGATATTTGTAAACTATTTGGATTCGTATTCGAATTTATTACGACATTATTTGGTATATTACCGATCGGGATATTACGATTTATAATCCGTTTTTGGCTTAACATATTCGGATCCTGGTGGTATTGTAAATGATTTTGTTGATGCTGCTGCTGCTGCTGCTGCTGCTGCTGAGGTTGCTGTTGTAATTGATTCTTATTTTGATTATTTTGATAAAGTCTTAAATTGTTTTTATTATTGTACAAATTTAGATCGGGACATGGGGGCGGTGGCGTTGACGGTTCGTAACTATCATCGTAGTATTCCATATTATTTACATTGCGATAATATTCTTCGGTCGGTTCACCGCCATTATTAAAATACGAGTCTAATTGCTGTTGCTGCTGCTGCTGTTGGCGACACTGTTCGTACAGTACCGAGCCGCTTTCATAATCGTTTTCGTCATCGTTTTGATGGTAGCCTAGATAGTCGTGCGGATAGTCGTGATTATAGTGCTGATGATGATTATTTAAGTCGTTTGTACCATGTGGTGTCATGCGTGTGGCACGTTGCGTCATCCAATTTTGCGGGAAATTTGGGATTGGTGGTGGCAGGGTACCCCAACGTGGTGGTGTTGGGGGTATTCGACGCATTACTTGCGGTGACATGGCAGCCGGATTTGTGCGTATTGTCATATTATTCGGTGGTTTGTATGCACCGTATGGATGATCGGGTGGCGGTGGTAAAATATCACATAAGTTTAGGGGTTCTCGGGATGGAGCATTATATTCACTGGAACTAGGACTATTTGAGCACATTTTTACGCATTCATCGGATGATGGACCTAATACGAGTCCACTCTGATTATTACTCATAATTCCACCAGCGCCTCTTTTTAATGTGACTGTGGCGTAAGGCTCGGGCGGCGCAGATGTTGAAGTATTGGTCGTTGTTGTAGTTGAATTTGAATTCATCATCTTCATCGATGGCATCATATTATTGGTAACCTCTGCATATTCTGATCCTTGTGACGATGGCGGCGGAGGAGGCGCCAGTGAATGTGATGTTTTTACTACCATCGGATTTCCGTGCAGCCATAACGTGTGCTGCTTATCTGGTATTGTAGTCGTCAATATCGGTCCTGCTGAAAGAAAATCCATATAAATATAATCGATTTAGCAAATATAAAATATACGAAAAAAAGTTTTTTTTTGCTACTCGCTACTAGGAGCAACACCGTGGCAAAAAATATTTTAAAACCAGTAAAAAAAATTTATAGATTTGAGTGGGATTTTTTTAATTTTAAAAGCTCAAACGATAAATTGACTCAACATGCGACTACAATTTTAGAAGACACCGCAAATTTAATAACAAATTAACTTAGGTAATTTATTAACTAGTTTTGGCTATGTGTGCTTTATTAGTGCTTTGTAAAGTGCGAGCAGATTTGCATTATCAAAGATGTGGTCGTTTGTTCCGAGATTTGTCGTAAGGATGCTCCTTGGTGTCCAATTTCTGTAATTACTATAAACAGCGAGGTCACAACCTTATCAATATTGATTGATTGATTGATTGATTGGACTGTAGAACCAAGTGCTAGCCAAGAGTCCCGGATAACGCCGGGCCTATTCCTACAGCCTGTTTACACATAACAATAGGAAGGATAGGAAAGGTTTTTTGTTTTTTTGGGGACGGAACGATCCGGTTGCAGACACCTAGCGATCGTACGGCACAACACAATTCTAATCTACTTCTAATCTACTAGGAAGGATAAAGGCTTAATAGGTTTAATGGATAACGATGGTATTGCTTTGATCTTCAACAATTGCCTCACTAAATCAACAACCTGAGAAAAAATAATATTATTTCACGTGCATCTGGAAATTTCCTGTAATATAATTCTACATTAATACTTTTCAGCTATCTAAACAAAATTGATTAATTAGATCAGACCGGTTCCAAATACCTAGGTGAAGCCAATAATTAATAACATAATGAAAGCACAATTCTAATCTACACAGCCAGCAATTAATATTTCAAAGAAATATTACTTCATAACATCTAAAGATTCCTGAAATTAATTCTTAATTAATCTACCCTACCGGTTTCCTAAATAATATAAACATTTATTAATCCTCTACAACTCCATAACTTACAATAAAATTTCCTGAATTCATAGTTATTTGAATTATATTAATAATAAATTGAATTATATTAACAATTAATATTAAATTATTAATAATTTCTCTAAAACCATTAGCATTTAATAAATTCACTGCAAACTGGCCGTTAAAATAACTCAGTAAACATATATTAATTATTAAACCTGAAAACAAACTGTATGCTTATTACTGACTACTTAATTTATTTAATATATGCAGCCTTATTACTTACACTTCACGGTTCAAGTTATTAAGAAACATAAAAACAAGATACTAAAACATGATTATAACGCGCAAAATGAGAAGAAAAAAAAGTTACACATGCACAGTTGCTTTTCAATATTGAAGTTAAAGTTGGAAATATAATAAAATTAAAATTGAAATATGATATAATTAAAATATAATACAATATTGTATAAAAATAAAATAAAATAAAATCTCACTATCCATTCAAAAAATTTACTCAAAAAAAAAAACTTGACTGTTCAGGAAATTATATTTCCCTGAAAAAACCAGTGGAAACTTATAGTAAATTAATTTTGAACAAAAAAAAAAAAAAAAAAAAAAATTAATGGATAGTTCGAAATACAATCCACAAGTTATAAACTCATAACTAAACTGTCAATTATATTGATAATAAAACTAATCTAAAATCCTTATATTTACTTCTGTCTAACTTATAATAACTTATTATAACTAAATACTAAATTTAAATAGTTATTAACCCGGTCGCCTTCCGAAATATTTCCTGTAAATTAACTTAAGATTAATGACTACCATTTCACTTTACAATATTCGAAAGTGTAGCCAACAAAACTGCTTCCAAAACACCAATGTCCTACAATTTAAATTTGTTAGTAAATTGAGATGCATAGATACTATTAATTCCGGAATCCTTTCCTAAATCCGGATTCAATTAATTTTATTATTCCAATCCATTTTTAAAACATTATCACACCCGAATATTTGTCATTAATCAGCACGCATCATAAATTAGCTTAACTACTTTACCAAGTATAAGTATACTTTCTATCATACAATAACATATTATAAACTTAATTCTAAATTTAATTTAATTTAAAAACTAGCATTAATATAATAGTGGTCGTTTGCTACAACTCAACATCAACCTGGAGGAGATTTGTAGATATAGTACACAACCTGGAATACTAATAATATAATTATTCAACATTCATATTAGATAATAGAGATTAAGAATAAGATTAAATTAGCTGACTTCCATTTTATTTGTATAATAATGTTTATTATAAATATTGTATATGAACTGCAATGTGATTAATCTAAACTATAATTATTTTGAAATTTCATTAGTATTAACAATGATTAAATATTATTCTAAACCAAAGTAAATAGCCTTATTTGTTATGAGGCTTAAAAGACTCAGCTTCCACTTCCATCTATATCTGAAGCTCCAGATTATTTTATTATATAAAATTATAGTTAATGAGTTAAATAATAGATGACTCTTTTTAATTAGTGGACATTTTTCATCAATTTACCGTAATTATCTTACCCTAAAATTCTAATTCCGCCCAGCTAAATTGACGATAAACTTTAACAAAAACATCCACAACATTTAGCAATAATTAACAACTATACCATATTCCCGCTGCCACTGTGTAAATTGATCACACATATTGCATCACTCGTTAACCCCCCCCCCCCCCCTCAGTTCTCCACATTATAGAGAAGAAGTGTACCCCCTGCCAAATCGCTAAAAATGTAAATACAGGAAATAGAGATGCCCATCGCAATCTCATCATCACCCAAGCAAGATTCACATAACAAGCCGACGAAAATGAACATATCCACATAAAACGTGCTACATGCTACATGCAAGGTTATGAACATCAGCAATACCATGCGAAACAAAATAAAACATTACCATCATGAACCGAAAAACAATTAACATTATACAGACAAGACATAATAGCGTTCGCAGTCGGAAAGCATGCGTTAATTTTCCATTCAGCCATGCTACACACGGTTTCGTAAGACCGGCTTCACCTTCCTTTCTTTCCCCTTTTACCCACAAAATCCGTTTTTACTGCGACATTAAATTTTAAAAATTAGAAACCAACAACAAAATCCATCACGACTTAATTTGAAACCAGAAGCTGAAATCGTGTGTAGCTTGGCTGATTAAAACAACAAAAAATCTAGCTCACGGAATTACACACGCGTATTGTAAAACATCTGCACACACAAGCACAAAACGTAAATATGTATACAACAAATATATAATTATGTAACAATGATGTAAAATAAATAATAATTATTATCTCATATGTTCCTTCGCACACCCATACATAGGACACAGCTAAACGCATATACGTATAACATGCTATATCAGAACCAAACACAATTACATTCTATAGAATATAATTGCGATCGGCTTCGAGTTATATATCGCAAAACCACATTTTCGGTGATTATTGAAATGCATTTCCCGCGCGCCAAACACCTCCAATACTAATATCCATGTAAAATATAATATATGACTACGAGTAAAGTACACAAAAGGAAAGATAGTATTTAAAATTACCAAAAGCAGAAAACAAACGAAAAATTCTCGTCGATCACCAAACATGCATACTCTCTTCCAAAAACAACAACAAAAATTGTTAGCTAGTCTACCAAAAACAGCAGAATTGAAAAAAACCCTTTCTCGCGCAAACTATATTCGGTCGGATAACAACCCATAACGTGAGAATAATTCTACTCTACACCTTCATGGGTTATAAATATGTATTTATATGTGTACTTAAAAGTAAAATTTATTTAGGGAAAAAGTTATGTGTTATGTAATTTAGTATGTAAAACAATGAAAAAATGAAAAACACTTATCTTTCCATCCTTTGCAATCAAAAAGTCCTACATACACATTGAAAATTTGCATTACAATGCATGATGCATTCAAACAACGGTATCAAAATACATACATATAAACGAAAATTGTTATGTACATATCCTACACCATTGCAAGCGCACAACACATAAATTAATACAAATATGCAATATGTAACATTTTTCACTTATTAACTACTTTTAAAACACACAAATTATCATTAATATTATTATTATTATTATTATTTATATATTCAGATATTATTAATTAATTATTTAATTTTGACATATTTAAATTAATTACTTATTTATATAGAGGAGAGACAAAAACACGTCTTTCCTCTACGACGTTCAATCGCCAACCCAGCGAGGTCACAACCTTATCAATAGTTTAAAAATTCATTAGGGATGTTATTCAGGCTTGCTTTGAAGTCGTGGAGGAGGATGATTAGGTTCAAGAATGTGTTTCAAACCAGATTTTGGGTGTCGACGAAGATTCTATTTTCAAAATAAATCAAAACATCCTCAGGCAGGACGAAGCAAAATGACCGAAATCGGAAAATGACCGACAATTATTTAACCAGATGTTATATCGTATTGAAGATATTTTTAGAATGGGGGGAGAACCTACTCTTTACATCAAACACAGAACCTCTTGCAGTTCCGCCATATCCTTTGAATAAATCTAAGAGGGAAATTTAATCCGCTCGAGGAATGTGAAAGCCCGTGAGCAGCCCCGGTGGTTATGGTTTTGAAACTGGATGGATCTGTTCGTGTCTGTGTTGATTATCAGAAGTTGAATTCGATTACGGTGGCGGATAAGTACCCGATGCCGAGAATCGATAATTTGTTCCACATGTCCCACATGTCCAAAAAATCTCTTTATACATGCCGATCATCGATTTGAGGTCCTGTAACGGCAACCACGGTTGCATCCATCGTTCCGAGCCATGCCACTGCGCAACTTCAGTATTCTAATTTCATTACAATAATTTTTGAACACTTGAGATCGGTACCGCGTACCTTATCATAACTGGTACACACCACGAACGATAGAATAAATTGGCGAGCTGATACGGAAAAAATTTAGATGCAACTGAGGTACACGCGTTAAGCTAGAAGCATTCACCGGCTGCTACAACCTTGCGGCTACTTTGGACCTCTATTTACGGATTAAGGGTTCCACGATGGGATGCACAGTAACTAGGTAATTGTACGGTATTTGAAATTTTATAGTTTTTTCATTAATAAGTTCTACTATTCTTATGTCATCAACATTAAATTACCGTATTTATTTATTACTAAAAATCTAATTTATTTTTATTTTTTTTTTTTTTTTTTGCAATAAAATGGTAGTATTATTGTATATAGTTTTTTCTTTTCAAAAATTATCTTTTGCATAATTTCACTGTCAATTTTGAATCAATCCTATAACTGATATTTTTGATTTTTAATTACATATTATACAATATTATTATTTTTTTCATTTTTTTGTGAAACACAAAGTTTAATTCCCGAGTGAACTTTTTTTTTGTTGATTGTGATTTCTGATTAAGTAGTGCATGATATTAGTTTATGTCTTCTGGTCCTATAATGGATTTTGTTATGCAGTAAATTACTACCAAGAAGGTGAGCTTGAGTGTACATCCCTTGTAGTCTGAGGATGGTTCGTTATGATAAATGATTAGTTTCCTATTTTAAGCGGTTAATTCTAAGATCTTGCTTGTCTGCTCAAACCCTACGATTGCTCTACACGTAGATGATCGTGACAAAACAGCGTTTACTTCTCCATTTGGTTTGTATAGATTCAAGCGAATGCCGTTTGGACTGCGAACTGCCCCTGCAACATTCCAGCGGCTGATCGATCGCTTACAAGCTACCTTCAGACATAGTTGTCCGTGCTTATCTTGATGATATAATTATTATAACTAAATCTTTTAACGGCCATATTAATGATTTAGAACAAGTGTTTTTGAAGCTTCGTCAGTTTAAAAGCAAATATAGGAACAAATGTTATTTCATACGATCAGAAATTAAATTTCTAGGCCATTTGTTGACAAAAGACGGTATCCTCTACCTAACCTAGGAAAGACCGAAGCAATCTCCAAAACGGCTGAGCCAAAAAATTGCGTCATTTGAAAACGTTTATTCAAACTTGTTCTTGTTGTAGGAAATTTATACCAAATTTTGCTGCAATTGCTCGCCCTTTCACGAACCAAACGAAAGCTATATGGATGTGGGATATTAGGCAACAAAAATCGTTTGATAAATTAAAATAGCTCTTGAGTTCGGCGCCAATTTTGAATCAAGCAGACGAAAATAAACCGTATATTGTACGTACCGATGCAAGTAACTACGATCTGGGTGGCGTTTTGCTACAATCAATTGATGGCGACGAAAAGCCAATAGAATATGCTAGTCGTCTTTTAACACCTGCCGAACGGAATTACAGCACAACGGCCGTTTAAAAAATTTCAAGGTTATTTGGATGGTACGGAGGTAACCGTGGGACCGATCACAAGGCACTTAAGTGGTTGATGACTATTCGTCATAACGGATACGTTGTCCCGACCTCCATGTGTCGATGTTGATAGTTGTAGTATATGTTCCATACAATTGAATATTCCCACAATCAGTATTTCCGTAACGCGCAGTTCTCAAATGGAAGATCAACATATTTTCAAGATAATAGATGCTCTCGAGAAATACTTACCGAATGCGAGAATAGCGTTCTGTATCGTGGAGAATGGCGTGCTGTATCGCTTTCATCTAGATCAAGAATCTGAAGAATCCCAACTGGTGGTGCCACAATACAACACTGTGTCCTAATCAAGGAATACCATGATGCTCCCACCGCCGGACATTATGGTGTCGAACGAACAATTGCGAAGATCTGTCATAAATTTAATTGGAGAGGAATGCGTACGCAAATTACAGATTATGTGAAATCATGTCAAGAATGTCAGAAATATAAGGTTTATTGCAAATGCCAGAAATGGCTCAAAGATTTGAAGTATTGTCGTTGGATTTATTTGGTCCTCTAGTAGTGTGCCAATGCAATTATAGATGGGTGTTGATCATCGAAGATACCGCTACTAAATGGGTTGAATTGTTTCTTCTTGTTACTGCAACCGCTGAAAACTGTGCAAAGATTCTTATCGATGAGTTTTTCTGTAGGTATGGTTGCCCAGCTGGATAATAAGTGATAATGGTAGTCAGTTCGCGTTTTCATATGCAGCATGTTATGTATTGTATGGGAATAGATTACAAGCTTATTCCGGTTTACAAACTCGAAGCTAACGCAGCAGAAACTACAAAAAGAGATTTAAAAACGCAATTTGGTTTACTATGAATACCACCAAATATTCCGCAACAGGGCACACTTCTACTTATTTAACATTTGGTTCGTACAATAATCGAACTTCAACACGATTTCCGTGCTATACTACGAAACGAGAATTTAATTCCTCAGATTACCCCGCATTAGTCGAAGCTTCATGATGTTATGAAGGCAGTTAGGGAAACTTTCGAACACCAACAGGATTTAATACTGGTGAAGAATAATTTTCAAAGTAATTTGGAGAAGGATATCTGCTCAAAATATATGCCTCGAAAAGACGGCCTTTATCGAGTCCGCTGTAGGAAGTCTAATACTTCTCATGTCATCGAATATATTGAAGGAAACGAGATAGGTATATTTCACAGTTCACATTTAACTCCGTTCCATGGTGATCAATCCACCTAAAAACATGAAGACCATTTCGCGTTAAAGATAAATCTTCTAAAACTAAATTCTCGCGAATTCAGTCTCAAGGCGGATTCATTGTTGTAGCTCGTTGTGTTCATTCCGTTCGTGATGCTTTTTTGTAAACCAATAGGATTTGACGCAAATGACGTTTTATTTCTTCGGTATTTTTTTCATCAAGTTGGTCTATCTTCAACTTTTTTACCGAAGGAACATGACAAGAAAGAAACGACATGATATATGGTATACTAGTAGAAACAAACAGACACATTTTCGATATTTTTATTTTGTAGTCAAGTACGTTGTTCATTTTGTGTTTTGATGTTTTGTTTTTTCATCAACAATGAACCTAAAAAATAATACTGCAGAAAAAATACCGAACGAAAGGAACGGAACGAACACAACGAACTACAACAATGAATCCGTCTTTACTCACTCTTTTTTTTCATATGATATTGCAAGACTTTTTGATGTATACGATACTCAGCCTGAAAAAACGCGATGGCAACACTAAACTATCACTATCGTGATAGATTACTATCCCAGCCCGAAAAAATGTCACTATCACGACAATAGGCGAACGAGGCGACATATTGCAACAAATTAAACGCTGCTCTACTCATAGTTACATTAGTAATCCAAAATAAACGAAACGTTCGGAATCGGTGACTATAAATTTTATCCTTTCAAAATAAGTAAAGCTAACTAACCATCAGGCATTTTCGCAAAAAATTGACATCTTTTTTTGTTGAAATTCCGGTTCAAAATGATTATAGGTAATGTATATATAGCACGTTGAGCATGAAACTACCGGTAGAATGCACACGGAAAGCGCAGTTATTGGTAGTGTCATGACAATGTCATAACATTTATAACATTCAGCCCGAAATTTTAAAATTACTTTTATGTATTTTTAAGATATATTACTTTTGCTCGGTAAATGAAAATAGCCCGATATTCAGTTGAAAAACCCCGTTAGCAATACTAAACTACAGCTATCGAGAAAGTTTTATATCCCAGCCCGAAAACTACCACTATCGCGACAGTAAAATGTGTCATGGTAATCTGTTATGACATTTAGAGCATTCAGCCCGAAATGATAAATATAACTTTTACGTACCTTTAAATTATCCCCTCAATTGTTTGGAAACCTACACAGCCCAAACCTAACATGAAAACGACAATGCGGAAACTTAATTAGCATTACGTGATTGAACACTATGAATATAGCAAAAAATTTCAGCCCGAAATTTTGTTTTGTTGTTTATATATAGTCGATTGAAGTTTTGCGGCAAACTGAGAAATTTGTCGAAAAATTCTATCTGGAATTATCTAGATATAGTCGTTTGAATCTCTCTCTCTGAATCTCATCTCTACTAGATAATTCCAGATAGAATTTTTCTACAAATCTCTCAGTTTATAGTCAAAGCTTCAACGAATCTGGTGGTATATACAAAGTGCCCGTGAAATGCCTGTGAGTAGAGATTCAAACGACTATATCTAGATAATTCCACATAGAATTTTTCTACAAATTTCTCAGTTTGTAGTCAAAACTTCAACGAATCCAGTGGTATATGCCAAGTGCTCGTGAATCACCTGTGAGAAGAAGTTCAAACGACTACATCTAGATAATTCCAGATAGAATTTTTCTATAAATTTCTCAGTTTGTAGTCAAAACTTCAACGAATCCAGTGGTATATGCCAAGTGCTCGTGAATCACCTGTGAGAAGAAGTTCAAACGACCATATCCTGTAAGGATGTTTCAGGAAATATTCTAGTTTTGTAGCCAAGCTTTTAACAAATTCTTTGGATAAGTGAAGTGGTTGTGAATCTTTTGTAAGGCGATATTCAAACGACTATATCCAGATAATTCCAGATAGAATTTTTCTGAAATTCTGTCGGTTTCTAGTCAAATCTTTAGCAATTGTGTTGTACATAGGTCAAGTGCTCATGAATCCTTTATAAGGCGAGATATAATAGAATTTACTCCAATTAATATCCGATAAAGTTTTTCTCAAGCTGAATTTAGTTCCCATAATTCCAGTGATTTTTTTTTGAAAACTTAACCTAATAATTTTTTTAATTTGATGTTACAGCAGTAAATTTTTTTTATTATTTTATCAAAATTTAGAAGCCACGATTAGTTCGATATTTATTTAATACACAATTAATTAATAGTTATAATTTGCGTGTGACACAAATTTGCTTATATTTTGTGTCATGACAGAAGTTGTATTGCCATACGTAAAAAATTAAAATTTCGGACTGAAAATTCGGGCTAGCTTCACGGAGGTGACTTTTTGATATACCCTCGTAGTTTTCATAGTATAAGTTGGTTAAGTTTTATATGGATAGTATTTGTATACAAATCTGTCACACTATTCCGCCACTTTAAGATATGTAAATAACATTTTATTTGCGTATGACTTGCGCATAAATTCTATGTACTATATGTCAAATGCATAAAATATCAGACACCCGTGCTACCAGAAAAAAGGCGGTCTTCATGAAATGCGGTCTACAAAGAGATGGTTTGTGGCAGGACAACGTCTGCCGGGCCAGCTAGTATTATATAAAAATAAGAAAAATAATAAATAAAAAAAGAGGTTATTAAAACTAAAGTAATTGTAATTATTCTGATCAACACAATAAATAAAACAGAAGACGAAAATCTCATTGTTACAATATGATTACTGAATAATCACTGTAAATAATGAACAATAAATGCATGAATGAGAAGAAATTAGAACAAAATAGAAAATAACGTGTATAGCATAATGCCTCAACCAGTCAGACTTAAGAGCTTAAGTTACACGCCGATTGCACCACTTCGGTTAGTGCTACAATCACCAAAATTGTATAGGCTTCTCGTCACAAAAAAACAACTGACCTCAAAAATTTTGGTGGTCGTACTGCTCTTCTAAGTGGTCCAAAACGGAGCACAACTCAAGCTCTTAAATTTGACTGGTTGAGGTTTAAGGCGTAGTGTTTTAACTCTCCCTTGAAGTAGGATAACTGAAGAACTGGACATTTTCATAAACATATTTTTAGTTTATGGTTAAGTTTGTTTCGTGATGGATGCACATCCAACTTTTACTTTTTTGTTATATTTAAAAATGTTTTATTACCGAGTGCATATATTATTTTAAGAAAGTTATCTGTATATATTTCGACATTTGCTGTAGTAATTACTGAATGAATTTATAAATAAAATTTATAAAAATTGTAAGGAAAAGGATCGTCGTACGAGAAAGACGCGTTTTTGTCTTTCTCTGTATAGAAAATTGAAACTTAAATTTTTTTTTCTGTTTTAAATAAATAAATAAATAATATTTTATATATAAAGTTATTAAAATTAAATATTAAATATATAATATAAAGTGTTAATAAATTGGTGTTAGTAAATTGAAACGTGAATTAACGTGAAAGTGTCTAGGTTGTTATGACGGGTTGTTTTGTTATTTGTGTGACGCACTGACGCAGCAATGGTGAACGCATCACAAGCTAAGTGCTTTTGTGTTTCATATTTTTGTTTATACTTTGTTTAGTTTATATTTTGTTTAATTTTTATTTTTTTGTAAAAAATTTATATAAATTTTAATTTTATTAATGTAAATATTTTTTAATATACGCATTTGTGATATGTCGTATGGTTTACGATTGTGTGTGTGTATGGATATATGTACGTACATTCACGTAGTTTAGTTTAGTCAAATAAGACAAAAAGGATGAAAATAAGAATACTCTTCTGTTGCTTGTCATTCATTTTCCGTTCATTTTTAAATGAATTTTTTATGCTAATTTCTCTTCGCTCTTGAATAGTAAAATGAATTTTCAGAAATGTTATGCAGTAGAAAACGAATAGTGTCTAATGAGCGAATAATGAGAAACTAAAAAGGTTGATCTCATTTTTTGTGTTAGCGAACGGGATCTACTGCTCTTTTGGTTTTACTTTTCTATTCTAATAAGAAAGCGAAAATTCATTGTAGTACTGATTGGATAAAATGTATTGTTGCTTGTATTGAACCAATGCCTTCTAAACTACTGGCCTTTTACTACTCTCATTTTTCGCACATGACGTCAATTTAAGTCTAAACCGAGACTGCGCAATAATAATTTTAAGATATTTACACTAACAAAGCAACTAGAGAAAACAACAACAACGTCGACTTAGCGTGTCGTCATCATTTGGTGTAAGCGGCCAGTAGTTTAGAAGGCATTGATTGAACGATCAAATAGAGAATACATATCATTTCTTTCTACTTTATTCTTGATAAGTGAATAGTAAAACAAAATATTTTTTGTTCTTTTACATATTTCTTGTTGATCAGTTTTACAAATAATGCATTAATTCCGTGGAAAGATTTGCTGACAGCAATTTTTTTACTGATAATACGCAAAAGAAAAACTTTAAAATTTCATAAGAGTGACAAAGAACAGAAATATTTTTTATTTCATTTTATAGTAAAACTTTATATATATGTATGTGTGTATGTATATATATATATATATATATATATATATATATATATATATATGTATGTATATGTGTATATATATATATATATATATATATATATATATATATATATATATATATATATATATATATATATATATATATATATATATATATATATATATATATGTATGCGTATATATATATATATATATATATATATATATATATATATATATATATATATATATATATATATATATATATATATATATATATATGTATATATGTATGTATGTGTGTGTGTATGTGTGTAGATATGTATGTATATGTGTATATATATAAATACTCATGACTTTTTTGTAGATTGATTTAAAGGGATGAGACCTCATATGTGTTACGGCATGGCAAAGGGAAAATGGTTTTTAATTTTTTATTTCCATTTGTAATGACAATTAAATCTTTGATGTGATATCCTTCGGCCTTTTAATGTTGACTGTTTTTTTAAAATTGCTTACTGCTGGCACTATTTTATCTAAAAGAATTTCTGGCTCAATAATATTTCTCGAAACAGGTTCGTCTTTGCATAGGAATGATATATACGAATATCGATTGATTTGAATTCTAAATCCTAATCAACGACCTGCTCATGTACCAATTGTGTAAAAAGCCTTCCGCGTGGTTCTATCTTCCGTTCGTGTCATCACCTCACATAAATCATGATCGTTTTGTTTGATTGAGACAATATACTGCGGAAGAAGCATAAAATCATTTTTGGGCTTAATTGGAATTCTAGTTCTAGCAATTAGCTTTAATTTGGGAGAGGCTTAGTTCGGCTGGGTCATCTGTCAACTGGCTGTTTTGACGTGTAAATGGAGAAATAAAAAAATTCCTTGGCCGATTATTTTCGGATTTATTTTGTTGAAAAATCCAGTACTTCACCCGGGATTTATGTTGAAATCCCGGTTCAGCTCAACATATCAGATTCGAACATGATTAGTTAAGACATTGCTTAGCACGGCCGAACTCCAGAACTTCTCTAAAATCCATTTTTACATTCACATTTAATTTTGCTTACCTGATTTGACAATAATTGGTCGGGGTATGGCCAAGTTCCATTCAGAATTATCGAATTTTAGAACTTTATCAAAATCAAAAAGACACATTAAAATCCCAATACAAGTTGATCCTAATTTATTAGAATCCTAGCCCAGCTCTACAATCTGAACTGGAAAATTTCGGTTGGAAACGGCATGTTTCATTCATTATAGCTGAATCCGAAAATTTCGGCAAATTCGGCTTTGCACCCGAATTTGATCATCATTTGTTTTGAGTTTGCTTAGTTCCATTGAACATGCTACAGTGCCAATCCAATTCTGCGTACCATATTTAACAGTTATTGGTTGAGGAATAGTAAAGTTCCATTGAGCATGATATAAATATCCTGTGCACTATAATTATACTTTGCAATTAATGGAATATTCTCTTCTTTGGTGAACAAAACTAATAAAATATTTGAAATTTTTGAATTAAATTAAAATTGTTTGAAATATCCTATCAGGTAGTTAATCTGGTATTGAATAACATTGATATTTTTCCGGGAACCATTGCCTTTGGGATGCCTTACATATAAAATTTGTTGTTTGTTTTTCGATTTAAGGGTTAAATACTAATGAATTTTAGACTAAGTTTGATATAATTTTTATAATTATGGATACAGGAAATCCTATTGTAAGTCGTGGAATTGCAGGAGGATTAAATTAATAAATGTTTATATATTTAGGAAGCCGGAAAATATTAATTTAGAATTAAATTTCAGGAAATCTACAGACGTGAAATAATATTTCTTTGAAATATTAATTGTTGATTGTGTAGATTAGAATGGTGTTGTCATTGCATTAATAACTATCGACTTTATTTAAGGGTCTGCAACTGGGTCGATTTAATCAATTAAATTTTGCATTAATTTACAATTACATTTCAGGAAATTTCCAGATGTACGTGAAATAATGCAAATTTTTTCTCAGGTTGCTGATTTAGAGAAGCAATTGTTGAAGACCAATACCATCGTAATCCATTAAACCTATTAAACCTTTATCCTTCCTTAGTAGATTAGTATTGTGCTGTCTTTGTGTTACTAACTATCGGCTATACCTAGGTGTCTGTAACCGGGCCGATTCTGTCCCACTTAACTAACCTATCCAATCCTTCGGTTTTGTTATATGTAAAAAAGAGTGTACGGTGGGCCCGGCGTCACCCGGGAGCTCCTGTGTAAGAACTTGGTCGTGCATTCAGAATCAATCAATCAATCAATCAAAAAATTTATAAAAATTGTAAGGCTTTAATAATGGATAAAAATGAATTATATCAAAAATTATTCAAATCGGTTATTAAGCTTATCCTCATAAGAAAAAATGCAAAACGTACTGAAGATTTTGAATATATCACGAATTATTTATAAAAATGAATCACGAAATCTAAAAAACAAGGGTTCTTTATTGAATATCTAGAGTAAACAGCCTGCCATATGTAAGCCTTCTGCATCTGAAAAACCTGCAACTATAGTTCTTCAAATCAGACTACAATAGATCCTATTTTTAATAATGACGATAAACCAAGTACTCCTGCCTCTTCACCTCTAAAAGCAAAATGCGAGACTACAGTTCAAGATGAAATCAAAAAACTCACTCAAACAAGAGAAACAAAGTTTGGAAAAAAAAAATTAAAAATTAAACGGAATGTCCAAGAGCGGCAACAAATATCCAGAGACGAACGAAAACGGAAACTGGCACACCATTATTATTCAAAACTATAGTTGATATCGTGGTTCACGGTGCTGCATTCCATGAAAAACGTAACGAAGATATTTATCGACCTGTTCAAACTTTAGATGAGTTAGTGAACTAAACACCAAAGGATTTAGTATTACGTAGGAATGGAGTTTATATACGTTTATTACCAAGAAAAAGGTTCATCGACAGAATGTAAGAGACTTGTTCGAACTGTGCCAGTTAAATTAATTCGCGCTCAAAAACACAATCATGTTGGCCATTCAGATGGACTTTTCTGCAAAACCACAATCCTACTTATAGAAGATATTGCTAGTTTACTTGGACCCAATGAAGTGTTCTTCTTAAGCCAGGACGATAAAACGAGAGTGCCATTGGGAATAACAGCAGCAGATGAACAGTCACCTATGATCATGAATGTCGAGTAGAATTAGTCTACCAGGTCAAGACTGGGTTGTTGCTGCTCGTCATAAACTGTTTATGCTGCAATTCAAATAAATGAAAATGACCTTAGTAATCCAAGAACAGTAGCGTACAGTGGCCCTACTTTTATCGCAATTCGTTCTGGAAAGCATTATTCGTCAACCGCATATTCGCATTGTTTGGACATGGAAAAATTGGTTGAACTTCATGAAGGTTCAGATAAAAACCCCAATTGCATTTCATCACTTCATCAAATGTAATTTAGATGCCATTTTTATTACAACAAATGAACCGGGTAGAAGTGCCTTTAATAGCGTCGAAAGAAGAATGGCATCATTAATCAAACAACTATCGGGTGTTATATTGCCACATGAAAAATTCGTCAGTCATCTATATAAGCTTAAGGACAAACCATCGATTACAAACTGAAATTGGATAATTTTGCTGCTAATACTTTGGCAGAAATTTGGAATGAATTTATTATTGATGGATATCCAACTGTATGCAAATATGTCGATCCAGATGCTTCTGAAATTCATGCTAATTCTCTTAATTTGAAAAACAAGTAATAGTTTGCAGAACATGCCAGAACGAGTCAATCTTGCCTTCAAATTGTGAATAGTGTTAATCGAAACTGCTAGCCACTGTCACAAACTTCTGATAGATTAAAAGTATTAGAAGCGAAACAAGAGCTAAATTATAGTTTTGCTGCATTATTCGTATATATAGTGCAATTCTGGCTGATGGCGAGTATGCGACTATCTTATTTTGGTATTTTTAGGTTATTTACATCTAATCTAAACATTGTTACTAGAAATATACGATATTTTTCTATAGTTGATCTACTTGAATAGGCGTTGTACATATCCCATGTAAATAGGCAGATATAGACGTTCTAGGAAAAATCCTTACCAATTCTGGAGGAGAACTAAATTTTTTTTGACATGCACAGTTTTGCACAATTAAACTAAAGCAAAACATAGGCTTTAATCATGAAACGGATCTATGGGATTTCTGGTGTGGTAATCACGTCAGAAATCCCACATTATCTCCCAAAGTACATTATGCACAAATTTTACCGTTAGACGCACAAAATTGCACAATTAAATACTACTTGATAAAATAAGAAAACGGTGGGATTTCCAAAATGGGATTTCTGACGTGACTCACACCATTATTCATCACAAAAGCATTAAGTTTGCGAAGTATGCTTCAAACGGATTCCAAATTTAAGATATTCCCGTACGATATGTATATATTGCAAGACGGTCCAAAATGAACTTGAGAACAGAATTTGCACATTTTGTCATGTATATTTTACATCAAATATTATGCTTAAGAAGCATGTATGTACATGGTGTACAAACAGCTGCTAATTCTAAACTGCACAACATAGGAAAAATTCATCCTACACGAATTGCTGCCAAAAGAGAACGAGACATGATGGCAATTTTATCAAATAGACCAGCGAAAATGATTTGCAGTTCGACGAAGATGATTTGGAAGAACAAAATTTAATTATACCAAATGAAAATGATGAAAATACACCAATGCCTGTTTGTACAATGTGTGAGCATTTAGTTATCCGTTGAGACGACGCATAAATTAATAAGAAAAAGTTTTAGTTTAAAAGTTTATTTGATTTCATATTCTGCTGTGACGTCTTTTTTCAGTACCCTTCCCCCCTTCTCTGTCACAAACTGTCGCAAGTACTTGAACCCCCTTCCCCCAGCCCCCAAATGTGTGACATCATTAAAGAACGTCCCATGCCATGACATTTCTTGCGTTTTTATTTTGACTTCTCTTCGCCTCATTTAAACTTTTTCGTTTCGTTCTTTCATTTCAGGTAGCACCAGAAGTAGTGACTGGCGTTAGCGGTGCCTATACTTTCGAAAAGAAGAACTATTGCAAAATGTGTTCACAGGGAAGTGTAAAAACGCGCCGTAAAACTCGTTTCTTTTATACAAAAAGGTCAAGCTCCGAAAGCCAACAGTACTCAAAAGTATACTGTGTTTGCTTTCATTGTGTTTTAGAGACTAAGTAGAAGTATATTTGTACCGTATTTTACATATAAATTATTTACATGAAGAAAATACATGAACATGTATATAGGGTCTGGCCAGACTCATGAGGTATCATTGTGACTAATGTGAAGAATCAAAAAGTGAATGAACTCGCTCGCCAATTTGAAGCACTAATTGGAGAAAGCTAGAAGAACAACGAACCACAGATTGTGTAATAGCACCTCATGCATAATAATTAGGCTGATCTGGCCTGACCAAAGCTAGAACTCTCAAAAGTTATCATCATGCGGGCAGATTGTGAGTCTCCTCACATGATTACTGTCGTGCTCGTAGTTGCGAATATGAAGAGGAGGAAGGAACGATTGTCCATTCACATCGCACCTGTCCTGTTGTAGCGCTGTACATACAGAACTTCCTGGAAGCTCCCCTCCTAAATGTCTTGACGGACCTCAATAAAATGGACGTCAAGGATGTGCATCGTTGAGGGCTCAAGATGGTTCAATGAGTGGGTGAGGAGAGAAACAAGGTGGCACGACTACGAACCTAATTGTGTACCTAACTTCACCTAACTTAAATAATTTAATTTGATCGAATTGATCTAATTTGACCAATTGGATCGAAGTGAAAAATTTTGGAGTAATTTAATTATGACTCAAGAAGATAAATATTGGCTACACATGCAAACTTTTAAAAACGTTGGCCAAAAAACTAAAATAACTTAATTTAATCGAAATTAAGAGAGAATTTGTGGTGAATTTTAGAATATAGAGGCTCCTCAAGAAGCACAAACAGTTCCGTTATGATCCTAGTTACCAGAAAATCAGCGGTAAATATTGGTTGCATATGGAAGTTTGTGGCAAAGAAGTTGAAATAACTTATTTAAATTAATAATTTGTGGAGTGAATTCGGTACTATGAATCTTCCTAATATAAACTGTGTTCCATCTGCTGGTTTCTTAAGCTCACAAAAAATAATTATTTTGCGATGGCAACCCGAAATTGTTTTGAAGTCAAAATGAAAAGTCAAATATATTCGCAACACAACAACCTATTTTGGTTATCAAAACTTTTGTGGCCAAAATTGAATGAAATTGATTTAGATGATCTTGACTCGTCTTATTGGCAAAGGAACAACGTTCGAGCTGAAATTGAGGCCATTGAACTGCTTCTATTGGAAAAAGTCATCAAACATTTTGATGTTCGGATGCAGGCTCGTAAAAGGAGCCGTGGTGGTCACATGAATGATCTTGGGGTTCAAATAGAAGATTTTTCAATTTTTTTAATTGGGTATACAAATAAGTGCCCGATGTAAAACGTCATCTCCTAAGAATATACGTCTGTCAACAACATAACCTAAGAAATATTAGTGATTTTTTATCAGCATCATATATTTGTTTCTTTTTTTCGAAGACAAAAAAACGTGGCAGAAGACGGAAAGTGTATGGAGATGCGGAATTGGAAGCATTATATTGGATGAAGATTCGCAAAAAAAAACTTAGACTTACATTAGGAGTGACTCAACAAGCAATTTCACAACATTTAAAACCATTGAGAATGATTCAAAAGCAACGAAATTGGGTTCCATATGAACTGAAGCCGAGAGATGTTGAACGCTGCTGATGAAAAATAGATCCTAGAATAATAGAAAAAATCATGGGGATCACCTGGCCGTGCTTCAACATCGATAACCAAGCCAGATAATCATGGAAAAAAACTCATGTTGTATATTTGTTTGATCAGCTTAGTGTCGTATTTGTGCCCTATTACTGGAGCTTTCGACCGAACACAATTGATGATTACACTACTACTACAGATACATCAAAATTATGCTATTCCATGATAATGCTCCCATATGTTGTAGCACCAGGTAAAAACTACTTGGAAACACTCAATTGGAAAGTTTTACCAGACATTGGACCGTCTGATTAATGCTTGTTTCCGCTGGATGAGGCACTTTCTGTCTGAACAGCACTTTACATCATATGAAGATATTAAAAATTAGGTTGATTCATGGATAGTCTTATTAGATGAAGCATTCTTCCGACGTGGTATTCGTACGTAGTCTGAAAGATGGGGAAAAGTAGTGGATAGCGATGGACAATACTTTGAATAAAACATAACCTACTGCTCTTTCACAATAAATGCCCAATTTTTGATAAAAACGGTGGAGACTTATTTGTGGAGATAATTCTAGACTATGAATATTTCTCAGATTGTACATACTAATCGCCACCTACCAAAAAATCAACAGTAAATATTTTGTTCATATGGAAATTTTTAAATTTTTGGTCAAAAACTAAATGTTTTTTTTTTAAATTATAAAACTAAAATTCTTGCATTTGTGTCGTGCTAAGTTAATTTGTTTTATTTTGGTCTCTTCTAAATTGAATTCGAATGTGGAGTTAGATTTTATTTTGATCTTATTAATTTTTAATCTATGCAAATTTGTTGTTGCAAATACACCTTTAGATCAACGTTTATAAATTCTCAATTTAAAATATTTTTCGTAGCGGTGCTGCTATCTAGCGATGAGTAGTAAAATTTATATGCTATTATATAAAGGATATATTTACCTGGATACGAAGCTTTCATATTCCGCTTATTTCGCCTAGCCCAAAACACTGTAAATATTGCGCCTCCAACCAGACATATGCCCAAAATCCCAAGCGCAATTCCTGACATCCAAGCTGAATTCCATCCTGTCGACGTGGGATCAGATCTGAAAACATACAAAATAAAAAAAAATGCTTGTAAATATCTATAGACTATGTATTATAATGTCTTGTTGTATGTAAATTTGAACAAAATCCCTATTTTTTTCATCTCCATCTTAAACACCACCCCCACCCTACATTCCCATTAATATATAGTATTCATGTTAAATAATTTAGACAACAACAGAAACACAATAAACAAAATTTCTTTTTAGATTTTCGGAAAATGCATTTTCCATGTATTACAATATCTTAGAGTTTGTAAAAATGTCACAAAGCGCATATACTCGTACACGGAGAGAGAAATAAGTGAAAAAATCCAGAACACCAAACAACTGTACTGAATATTTATATTGTGCAACAACAACAAAAGAAATCTGGGAAATAGAGCAAAGAAATTTTCATCGCAAATTTTTTCATGTACTGTTTAAGAAAAGTCACAATGGGGATGAAGAAGAAAAAGAAGTCGATATGAAACTGTTCAAACATAAAATACGTTATTATTTGGTTGGTGCTTATATTCTGACATATACATATTTTAATACCCCCCCCCCCCCCCCCCCCCAACCTATACAGAAAAGTCATGTATTTAGCGAAAAAGCTGGATGACCTAAAACAACAAAAACATAACCAATCGTTTCATTAGAGTAAACCACAAATTAAAATCCATGTTGTGACCGCATGTACATATTTATGTAGCAGCAATCAATCATAATGTATATACATATTTATGTTTTGAGAGTGTGATAGCAAATTAAATTTGTGGTATACGAACGTAATTATGCACATAATGAGTTTATTTTGGGTTACCCTTGTGTGTATCATATTCAGGCATTATTCTAAAATGCTGCGTGTGGCCGTATTGTGGTTTATGTCAGGATTTGAATTTATATGAAATTTGATTTAACTGATAATTTTTTATATTTACATTTTAAATGTCAATCAAAGTAACAAAAATAAAGGCAACCATTCCTCAATGGCCAATAGTTTTATGGTCGTTCGTTGAGAGGGAAAGGGGAACAAACAATGGATTTTTCATGGATCAGAATTGTTTGTAAAAATGGCGTATTTCAAAAGTAAAGAAATACATCATAAATTCTCTAATTAGTAGACACAAAATTTTTCTATTTCTACATCCACAATTTTAATTATCAATAAGCCTTTAATATTTTGCAAAATTTGTTCGAGTGTTTCCAAAATTTTTAATTGTTTATCTCTATCGCGAATTGAGAATCGATTTTTTTTTTTTTTTTTTTTTTTTAAATTCTTTAGAAACAGCGATCTTACCTTATTGGTGTACCAGAAAATTGGTTTAATAACGAGTTTTTAATTTCTCAATCAAAGCTACGAAATTTTTGTGTCAAGACATAAAAAGAACGGTTGAAATGTCTTAAACATAGAAAAAGTTACGTTCTAGGTTAGGTTAGGTTAGGTTAGAGTGGCTGCTACTGCACACTTAGACCAAAAGTGGCCAATTGTGATACCACAGGACCCTATCTCCAATTTACTCCCGCTGAAACAATCTAGACCGTACACACGTATACGCTTATGCCTTCTGTATGATAGTGCCGGCCACGAGCATAGGAAGTGATCTAACGTCTTTTTCTCCTCTTCGTCTAAAGAACTTCTACAAAAGTCATTCGTCTGTAGACCCAGACTTCTTGCATGTTCTCGAAAAAGGCAGTGTCCTGTCAGTATCCCTACGACCAATCCTACCTCTCGTTTTCCCAGAGATACTAGTGCTTTGGAGCGCCGCAGGTCCAGTTTTGGCCAAACCTGTTTTGCTACCCTGCATGTGAGCGTGTTGGTCCACCTCTCGTTTGTCAAGGCGATAGCCTCTTTACTGACCGCCGATTTGAGCGCTGCTGTAGGCCTCCCCAGACGTGCCCTTTCCGGTTGCATCTAAAGAATCATACCGTACCTAGCTAGTTCGTCCGCTCTGCAGTTTCTCGTGACGTCCAAGTGACTAGGGACCCAGATTATCTGGATGCTGAATTACTCGCTCATCTTGATAAGATATGTTCGGCAATCCAGCGTCACCTGTGACTTCAGACAAACCGCCTCTAGCAACCTGATTGCCGCTTGATAGTTCACATAAATTGCGATATCCCTCACGGATACTACGCTATGTTTCAACCATGTTCCGACTTCGCCTATCGCCACCACTTCAGCCTGGTACACGCTGCAGTAGTCAGGGAGACGAACGGAAATATTAACATTAAGCTTCTCACAGAAGACTCCGGCTCCTACCTTGCCGTCTAGCTTAAACCGCCCGTGAAAAATATCAGTGCCTCCGTTTCCAGTATTGATCCGTTCCTCCACCATTCTCTCGAAGGACAGATGTTCCGGAAACCTTTATCGAACCAAAACGTTGGTTTAATATAATCTAGATTCGCCAGTTCTCCGCTTAGATATCTAGCTATCGTCGAGTATCCCGCCTGAAGACACTTCTACTGAGAGACAGCCGAGAGTCTCGTAGCCACATTGGCTGCCATCTGCTTACCAAAAAATTCGATTGGTATAAGGTGGAACATAACCTCTAAAGCGCGTGTAGATGTTGACCTTAGCGCCCCGCATATAATCATGCAGGCCGTTCTTTGCACCTTCTCCATCATCTTCCTATATGTAACCTTCTCCAGAGCTGGCCACCACATGCCCACCTTGTACATCAGCACAGTTCTTACCACTGCCGTATAGAGCCAGTGTACCAGCTCTGGTTTCAAACCCCATCTCTTCCCTATGGCGTTCTTACACGAGTAAATGGCTAAATTAGCCTTATTCACCCTTTCAACAATGATAGGCTTCCAGCTGAGCTTACTGTCCAAGATTATGCTGATATAGAAATATCACTCTGTAAGCAAAAGCGAGCCTAATGCCGTTCACGGTAGAGGGTAGGGGGCTAACTACCGGAATTTTATATTTTTTGGTAAATAGTACCCGCTCTGTCTTGGAATGGTTGATCCCTAATCCACATTTGCTGGCCCATTTCGTAACGAGCAGGAGTGCATTCTGTATAACATCCCTAATCGTGTCCAGATGTTTGCCTGAGACAGCTACATCGCTACATCATCAGCATACGCTACAACCAAAGAAAGGGGGACATTACACCTCCTGGCAGGATTCCTCTAACCACCCGCTTTCTAATGGTGGCCTCCCTCAGTTCCGAGGTAATAATCCTGCTGACGAGCATCCAGCCTACCGGATCTTATCAACCTACTTATGGGGTAGTCCACGTTCAAAAATAACAATCCTTCCATGATCACCTCCGTTTTTACATTATTAAAGGCATCCTCAATGACGAGAAATACTACCATACAGAACTCTTGCGAGTATATTGACTTCTCCAACTTTTCCAAAGTTTTCATCAGAAAGGATGATAGATTTAAAGATCTCAGATCCTTTGGATAGGCATGTGAGCTTTTTCCCGATTTCGGGATAAAGACCATTCTGACCTCCGTCCATTTTCTAGGAATATAGACCAGTTTCAGAAATCGATTGAAGATACCCTCCAGCCAGAGGAGGATGACTTCCGAGTTCCTCTGGATCCAGTTACGTTTCTATCAAATTCAATTAAATTTTGTCGCAGTAGTAAAAAAATATCTAATGTTTTAGGGAAGAAACAATCATTGGAAATAGAAGTATCAAAAACAGAAACCATTGCATTCGAGGAAGTTGACCAGGCCACAGGAAAATAACACTTTTTGTATAAGACTCTATGCCTCTCTCAACAAATCACTATTGGGTCTCCTGAACACATCTAAAAATAAGAAGCATACAACCAGATACAATACTCCACAACGATTTTGAAGAGTACCTTAAAGAAATTGTTCCAGGTGTAAATAGTTATTGAAAAATTACGTCGTTTCACTTTGGGCGCGAAGTCCGAGATTTATACCTCCACGGCAGTGCTTTCTTGGTTGGGTTTAGATGTAAATCATACCGGCTAGGCTAGGAATGCAGCGAGCCGCTAAGAACAATGATACGCTCGATTGGGCTAAAGCGATTACAGAACCTTGTAGCAGAAACTGAAAATGTTGCAGATGAGTGATACAGATTATTCAACTTCAACTTGGAAGACTGTCAAATTTTAAGAACCAAAGGCTGACTACAGTTCAGTTAGAATCGTGTTTATCAAATACTAGCTGGTTGTACTGGCAAAAAGCAATGGCATGATTTCGCCCATTTAGGGTCACATTCAATTTAGGATGACAACCAGTCGAATAGTAGCGACTGAACCGAAACACTCTAGATCGGCTCAAAGATGTCGAGGAAAATTCACTCTCACACGAAAGGCCTTAAATGCTTAGGTTCTTGCAAATCAGCCTATTTCATTGCAAAGCAGTTTAGTATTATCTTAACCCAAATACTTTCATTCAGAATCATATAACTTTGTACTCTTGTGCTGCGCGATGCGAATTCTTACCAAACAATCTGATGAAGCGCAGATACGAACGATAAAGGTGAGTATTTCTTAATTTCTTAGTGGTCAAATTGTCTGATGCTTATAATAAAGCTAAAGTAGATGCGGGTCCTTTTAGTAGATTTTTGAACAAGCCATGTCCAACTTGGTGATTGAAATAAGTCAAAGGCCATCGTCAAAAATGCAAGAGGCTTTATAGAAAACTCGAACTTTCTATAAGAAAGATCTCATAGAAAAGCATCGTTTGCATTGTCACTTTTATAGTGCTATACTGGGGATTTTAGTATCGAAACTTATCTTCAATAATAGGTTGAACTCTGGGCCGTAACTAGCAAATAATCTTTGGATTCAACTTTACAAATGGAACGGTTAAAAGTTGCTTTGAAATCGTGCAGGACTAAAGGGTAGAAAAGTCCTGGGATTCGTGAGCCAAATAAAAAAACAGGACAAAAACTTGGAGTCAATAAACAGACTAAATTCTTGCGAATGTCCACAGGACCACCAAGTTGACGTAGTCATAGCTTAGCCCCAGTCTGGAACTTTATAAATTCCAAGGAAATGAACTGAAGTTAAGGTTTTACCATACCTTAGGTCAAAATAAAACGTTTATTGTAATCCCAAAAATCTAGGACCAATACGCTTAAAATACTCCTAAAATTGTTCGAAATTCAAATCGAAGCTCATTGGCCTGCATTCCTTCATTACCACTTTTAAAAAATCCGTTGCGTATAAAGAATTCTCAATCGCAACCTTTTTGGATATAGAGGGGCCCTTTATCTACGTTCGCTCATGGACTACATAACTCAGGTACAGAAACGCAAAATAGTTTTGGTTTTGAATAGACCAACACACCCTAAGATCAGGTGTTATAACCCCCGTCTTTGGAATTTGGTGATCAGCTGTAAATGTTCTGCCGTACCTAAATCCTTCAAAGTATTAGGTGGAAGTGGACCGGGAATCATCCGACTAGGCCGTTCCACCTCGTCGTTTGAGGATGTGTTAGGACGGATCTTCCCACCAAAGAAGACTGAATGATAAATAAATTATTCATTTTGGGGGAATTTCCTTCATTTTGGGAAATTTACCCTCACTTAAGAAAAATTTCGCACCATTTTGGGGAGTTTCCCTCATTTTGGGGAATTTCCCTTATCTTGAAAGAACTTACCCCATTTTTGGAGAACTTTTGACATTTTGGGAGTATTTCCACCATTTTGGGAGAATTCTCCCCATTTTGGGGAATTTCCCCCCATTTTGAGGGTATTTCCCCTGCCCCAAATTTGTCGAAATTTCCCAAAATGGTGGGAAATACTCCAAAATGGTGGAAAATCGCCAAAATGGAGGAAACTCCACAAAATGGGGGTGGAATTCCTCAAAATGGGGGAAATTTCCCCAAAATAGGGAGCAATTCCCCAAAATGGGGGCAATTCACCAAAATGGGGGAATTTCACGAAAATGAGGGAAATTCTCCCAACCATTTTGTTGCGACTCCCAAATATAGGGGGAGTTTCTTCAAAATATGGAAAATTTTCCCAAAATGGAAGAAATACCAAAATTTGGGAGAAATTCCCTAAAATGGGGGAAATTTGTAACGGTACATTCGCGTCCGTGACAAAGATTGTATCCGTTTGTATTACTTACTATCCGCATACTGTACTAATGATAAAATACTGTGCTAATGTGTTAGAAATACTGTGGTATGCAAATAGTTGACACGATCACATAGTAATCTGTATCACCGACAATAGCTCGCTCAAACCAAACAGATGGCTCTTCGGGTCATCCAGGTGGATGATGTTTGTGGGTGGTGATTTGCGAAATTTCTTTGAAACCCTGTGAAGTGTCAGAAGTCCCGCGCAAAATTTGGCGGGTATGGGAACGAAAAAGTTGTTAAATTTTGAGTTCGTGTTAACCATATTAAAATCAAATTTCGAAAGTGTCGAGAAAAATATGGAAAAAATCTCAAAAATGTTTATATTATATTAAGTATTAAAGAAAAATTTAATTCAGTTTTTTTATGAGAAACGAAAATAATAATTTTTAAAAAAAATAAAAAAAAAAACCTAATTGAGCTGAATAAGTAATAATAATAATAATTAATACAAAAACAAAAATCATAAACTAAGAAAAAATACCATAATGTCGTGAAGTGAAACGTACGTTTGGTAGATAAATTACATAAAGTGTAAGGAAAAGACTAAAGTGTGTGTATGAGTGTAAGTACGACAGTTTAAGAACATTTCATGATATTCGTACTTAACACAACCGATTTTGTGCACAGTGGAATAAATTCATAAAAATATAAATGAGATTGTGCATGGGCCATCGAATTATTATACGCTTAAGATCGAGCCCATAAATATATAATTTTTATTGTTTACGAGATTATTGAATTTCGTTATACCAAAACGGTTGGTGATAAAGTAATAACCGTATAAAAACAAAAATAGACTTATGTAGTGATACATCAATGAAAAAAAAAACTGTTACAGTGATTACAAAACATCTATGTGACACTCCATACAGTGCATGTGTAAAATTACTGTGAAAAGTGTTAAGACGTGAAACGGTGCACATATAGACCGTGTTTATATTATATATTTACAATTACGCACCGTATAATATTGACCTAAGTTGTATGATATATGTGCCTACGCATCGGTGGTTTTAAGCCATATTGTAAACTTAGAATCCGGATTTAGACCTCATGGCGGAAACGGGGAAGTTATGTTATTTTTTTACTAATTTATATTTGAATAATGAGCCTCATTAAATTAACACTAAAACTATAAAACAAAAATATCATAATAATCAAAATTCTCAAATTAATTAATATTAAACAAATTTTAGATTTTAAGTCTTATAAGTATATTCTGATTTTTTTTTTTGCAAAACCGTATTTTTTTACTTCTAACTAAGCAAATTATTTTAAACCGTAATTTTTGAATTTGACTTTTTTTTGGTGCTTTAAAAATTATTATCATATTGAAATAGTAATATGGTGAATATTTTGGGAAATAGTTTGCTTGCTTAAAAATAATTATTAAGTTTATCAATATTTAATGCTAACCTACTAATAATATTTTGATATATTTTTCGAAACAATTTCGGAAAAAAAAAATAAATTGTTTTTTTTAGGAAAGTTAATTTAACCTAAAACTCAAAATTTTTAATTCTACTTTACTTTTATCTCGTGGATTTTTCTCTCGAATTCGTTAGTTATTTCACTTAATTTGGTACAAAATGCAAATATTTTCTTTTGTCTGTCAGTGGAGTGAGTGAAGTGAATTAAAACCAACAAGATGAGTCATTAATTGAACGAACATAGAGGATGAACTAGGGTGAGTATCCAGATAGGTAGGTAGTTGGCATCATTCCTTTCTTCCCCGCGGTGACACATGACGCGCATATACTCTTCCAACCCCACGCCCAACCCTGACGCCTAGCCGGCAATGACCGCTGAAGAGTCCCTGTGCGTGCCCAATTTCTATAGCGTTCGTGTGATCTGGAGAATTCATTCGTTAGTGTTGGTATATTTTTTTCTGTTTCCCTACTTTAATTTCTGGTCGCGTAAAAATTCTCCAGGTCAAACAAACTGCTACAAATTCTTCAAAATGGGAGAAACTCCCCACTATGGGGAACAATATTCCATAATGGTGAAAATTCCCCAAAATGCAGGAAACTCCACATATTGGAGGTTTCCTCAAAATGGAGGAAATTTCCCCAAAATGGGGGCAAATTTCCCAAAATGAGGGGCATTTCCTAAAATGGGAGAAATTCACCAAAATAGGGGAAATTCCCTAAACAATTTTGTTCCAACTCCCAAATATAGGGAGAAATTCCTCAAAATTGGGGACATTGGCCAAAATGGGGGGTGGGGAATTCCCAAACTTGGGGAAGATTCCCCAAAGTGGAGGCAATAACAAAAATTGGGGAAACTTTCCAAAATGGGTGAAATGTCAAAAATTGAGGGAAAAATGAGTGAAATTCCCCAAAATGGAAGAAACTCCCCCAACATGGGGAAAAATTCTAAAAAATGGGGGAAACTTTTCCAAAATGGGAAACATTCCCCTAAAATGAAAGGAAATCCGTCAAAATGGGGGGAAATCCTCAAAAATAAATAAATACCACAAAATGAGCGAAATTTTTTCAAAATAGAGTAAATTCACCCAAAATGGGAGAAATACCCTAAAATGGGGAGAAATTAACCAAAATAGGGGGAAATTCCCCGAAATGGAGGACATTCCCCAAAATGAGGGAAATTCTCTAAAATTTGAGTAATTCCCCCAAAATTGGGGGAGGGTAATATTAAAAAATGGGGGAAATTCCCCAAAATGAGAGAAATTCTTAAAACTGGAAGAAATTTCCTCAAAATGTCCCTAAAATGAGGGAAACCCCCCTAAAAAGAAGGAAATTCACCAACACCTAGCGAAATATCTCTAATGAAAAATTCCCCAAAATGGTGGAAATTCCCCCAAAATGGGAGGAAATATTACAAAATGGGGGAAATGGGGAGAATTCCTTAAAATGGAAAGCTGTTTGCATACCCATTCTAAATCTGTATAGCCTCAATCCGAGAGATTTTTAGTTTCGCCACACGGGAAGAAAAACTGAATTACTATATTTCTCGAAGAAGCTTAGTAGTGCTCAGCCGAGAATCATATTTCGGCAAATTGCAATATGTCGATCATCTTGAAATTTTTACCTTAATAAGCTGTTCTACTCAATTGGTATAGCTGCAATCCGAGATATTTAAATATTTTAAACTATGTATATACATCTGTATATTCGTAACAAATATATATACATATGGGGAATTCCAAATTAGTCATTGGGACATTTAGAAACAATTTAATTTTTTCTTTTGTTAAAATAGCTCAGAAACACCTATTTTTCCATAAGTGTCTGGCCTGTAAATCAGGTTCAGGCATTGTACACGGTTTAGATACGTTGTTAAGTTTTAAATATCGATATTGACTTAATAAATGATAATTTATTATGTACAAGTTGTTGTTAGTCATCGGGAATGTAAAACCTTAATAGTTCGACATCCACTCACATTTTATCATTTTTCTGCGAGATCTTTTGAAACCAATATGAAATTAGTACTTAACTTTTAGCTCAGATATGTGCTGATTAACAAATCAAGGTTTGAAATATATTATGCTACTTTATATAAAGTTTGCTTAATATAACAAAAAATAATTATGTTAGTCATCGGGACAAAAAAAGTTAGTCATTGGGACACGTATGAATTTTCTTACAAAAAGAAATAATTTGACCTCATATAGGTACACCATAAGTTCATTATTGTATTTTAAGGTTTTTAAAACCAAATTTATTAAATTCATATAAATTTTTATTCCAACATATTTCATTAATTTTGACAAAAACATAGAATATAGAAAATAGAAATAAAAATTAAATTATTTTAAGAAACGTTTCTTCCGATTGTACCGTGAAGGACAAAGAAATCTCCATTTCATTTGTCTTTTTAAAATAGTGTAGTGAATGTAATTTAGGAATTCTAGGAAGATTCTTCCACCGTTTCTCTAACTGGATTTTATTTTGATTAATTTCTTTTTCAGTAATAAAGTGAATATCAATTCCTTTAATATTTGTCGATGCACATTCATAAAAGTCAGTGGCGTTAGAAATTTCAAAAGAATTCGCTTTAACCAGAGAAGTTATTTTTCATTTTACTGTCGCTCCAATGCCATCTACAGCTCCCTTACCATGACTGGTTGCAAAAAAATTCCAATCGATGGGTACTCCAAAATCAGATTCAGCGAATAATACATTAGAAACACTATATCTATTTTTAAATTGTTGAACTGCTCCGTCAGAAAAAATGTGAATATAGCATAGATGTGGAAAACGTTGTTTTAACAACTGTATAATATGTTTTATAAATGACCATACTGATAATTTATCGTGACATAAGCAGTCACTTACTATTGCATAGGAAATTGTTTCCGTTTTTGTCCAAACAGAAGCTGTAAATAGAGTTATTTGGTTATAACTAAGTTTGGTTATAACTAATGTTTTTTAAATTTCGAAAGGTTACATTTTAAAATGTTTAACAAATCATCAGTGGATCCAGAACAAGTATGCCCAATATGCAGTTTTCGTTATAATTATTGCAACATATTTCAGACGCAAGTTTTTTCAGAGATTTGGGGAAATCTTTAAATACTCTTCCTAAAGATGTCAAAATAAATTCTGCATTGGCATGTGTCGGACAAACATAAACGTTGTGAGGCATTTTGATATAAATATCTCTGGAGGGCGTAGTTTGAAAAACTTTGATATTCCAATTGCACAATTTGGATTATCATCTTTAAATAACTTGAATGCCTCTTTTATGCTAAACATCATGTGCCTGATAGGTATAAGAATTCGGTTTCCCTGGCTGTCTTTTACCGACTTTAGGTCGTTTTTAGATGGTGACACTCGACTTATATCATTCTTGTTATAAAATTCAATCACAATTTTATTAGTTTGGGCATATAAGCCTGTGTTACGACCGGATTGCTGTTTTGAAACTCCGTTTGGAAATACTTTTGCAGCAATCTTTGAAATCACACTTTCCCTTTGAGTCTGTGTAGCTGGTAAAGCCTTTCTTACTTTCGCAAGTGCTTTGCCTAAAGTTTGGGGACACTTGTAATCAGCTTCTAGATAATCTACAACGTTTTGCTTCCTTTGTCTTAAATTTTCCCGATATTTTAGTTTTCTTTCCCTCTCGTTTTTACGGATAATAGTCAATAACTCCGAATTATTAGCAATTTTCTCTGCTTTTCGAGCGCAGTATTTTTTATTAAGTTTTCGTTTTTTTTTCTATATATATTTTATATTTATCTTCGTCCTGTTTTCTTTTTAAATAACATTTTTGCGAACGATTTCGTGCCATTTTAAAGCTACAATTTTTTATTTTTTATTCTCTTACAGAAATTTTTGTCCCAATGACTAACATTTAATTATTGCCTACCTTTATTAATTTTAAACTTATGTGGTGAAAAAGGAAAGTTATCGTCGCTCATTGCAAGCTACGTTAGTTAGTAGAATTTTTGAAATATTTCAATTATCATTATACAAAAAATAGTAATATTTTGTTAGGCATCCGGACAAAAATTTGAAATTAAAAAAAATTAAATTTAAAAGCAAGGAACTTATCGTATCTATTTGAAATATAATTCTAGACTAACTTGAATCAAATTATTATTCGACAAGTCAAACATAAAATGAAAAATGAACGGTGAAAACTTGATCAATTTTTTGGAATATTTTAGTTGTAGAAAAAGGGGTTTACATTTTTGTATTTAACTTCCATAAATCCAAATAGTTTTTAATTAATTTGCATTTATTAATTGAATTAGAATGTTAAAGATTCGGAAAAAAGGTAGCATACAAATTCGAAAGCTATTTTTAAAATTAAGGTTTTGGTTTCATTTAACGTGGAATTCCCCATATATACATAATATATTCGTATTTATTTATTGTACGTGTACATTAATTTAATTCTCCTGCAACTCCACAACTAACATTGGAATTTCCTGAAACCATAGTTATTTGAATTATATTAAAAAATACTCTAAAATCCATCATTAGTATTTAACCTTTGAATCGGGCAACCACGAAATAGCAAAAAAAAACTTTCAAAAAGCTACAAAAAAAAACATATGAGGCATCCCAAGGCAATGGTTCCTGGAAAACTATCAATGTTATTCAACGCCAGAATAACATAATAAAATAAATTTAGCTGATTTCGCAAAAAATTCGTTTTTTTAATTTTGTTCATAAAAGAATTTTCGTTTAATTATCAAATATAATTATGCACAGGGGCCATATTCTTGAAATCGGCGGAAATTTCCAAAATCGGAATACAATTTGTTTTGATATTATTCAAATTTTTCGTAGGTTACTTTAATCAATTTTTAAATTAAGAAACATATTTTCCCCCCTACTAATGGAAAAATTCAGACTGAGTAAATCGATACGGAAATATTCGCTTAGTAGGTAAATAAATAATAAAAAACTTGCATACAAATTTGAAAAAATGATTAAAGTAGCCGGCGAAAAATTTTAGTAATAAAGAATTTCATAGCAAATTGTACTTCGATTACGAAAATTTCCACCGATTTCAAGAATAGGGCCCCTGTCGTGGCACTATTCTGGAAATTCCCCGGGAATAGGATACTGGAGAAAGAATTTATATGCAATTTCCGTTCAAATATTTTTTCCCCGCCTACTGAAGAGAAAAGTTTGATGCAAATATTTATAAATTGGGAATAATTTTTCTATATCTAAATTGGCCGGGAAAATTATTCCCAATTTAATTTTATTTTAAAAAATTTAATAGTACTAGCTTTTTACCTCAGTATGCCGGAAAAAATATTTGAACGGAAATTGCATATAAATTCTTTCCCCAGTATTCTATTCCCGGGGAATTACCAGAATAGTGCCACTGGTCGGTATATTGAAATATATTTAATGTCATAACGCTTCGAATAATGCGTCTGTATGGTTCTTAAAATTTGATCTACAAAATGTAGAAATTTGTTTTTATCGATTTAGCATAAGGCTCAGCGTTAAACGATGTATTCCTGTAAGAATATTGAAACGACGCGAAATTAGCCGTAGTACATATTTGCTACATAATGAACCTAGATTTGTAAAAAAAAAAAAAAAAAAAAATTACAAATGAAATTCAACATTGTGTACCCGATAGAGAACCCAATTAGGCGCGACAAGGGATGAGTATTCTCACAATTATACGCGGTTCATAATAACAACAACACGATGATGTTGATGATAATGATGATGGAAATTCCTCCTTATCGAGTGTTTAATACGATACACTTTTTTGTGTTGTTATGCGCCATTGTGTGAATATTTTTTTCAATTGAATAATGAACAACAATCGGTACAATCATTTAAAATTCCATTATCATATTTCAATTTCATTGGTTTGGTTTTTTTTGGGTATTGTCTATCCAACAATGGCGCAACTACAACTTAATTCATCATCGTTAAGTTTTCTTTTTTTTTGCTTTTTGTTTCTTTTTTTTGTGGGGTTTTCCGTCATTTTTGTGTACGGTTGTTTTCGCAAATAAAAAGTTTCAAGTATTTTACATACATAAATCAGATTGTAAACGCGATGGTGATATTTTTTATTTTGTTTTTTTGGGCAAATGCCGGATCTCTTGAGATATAGTTGTGTTTATTATAATGTAGAGCAAATGCATAGACGGAATCTCAGTGTTATTTGTTAAAGGTTTTGAATTGTTACTCTTGACTATAAATTTTAGGTACAATTTTGCAAACTTTATTTTATGATGGCGATCAATATTTTTGGGGTGGTACATTTTCCGGGCTATTGCTATACAACAACCTCATTATTTAACTTGGAATCATGAAAGACGTATATCATTCTGTAAGTAAAATAATATATTTCAGATTGGCAAATAAATTTGGTTGCTTTACGCGACCCTTGTTAAGGCCAGCTCAACATGTATATGTAATAATATAATATGACAACAGAATATAATAACAATTATAAAACTACATTTTTTACTTTGCTCAATCAACGTAATGTTAATGTATATCATTTATTGCAATGTATGCATTAATTTATTTTGTATAAAAAATGTAATTCTTAAAAACTTTTATTGCAACGTATGCAAAAACCATATATAAAAAGACAATTTCCAAATAACATAAGTCAGTAGCAAAAACTATTCCAAGCATTAATCATTTATTCAGACCCCATCCGCGGTAATCTGACTAAATATCATTTCACTAAATCAAAGCAGAGGCTTGATTTGTCTATGGTTCTTCGAGCCGGATCTCATCGTCAACGAGATCATCATACCAGTTAACAACACACAGTTGCAGCTCTAAGCCCACGATTTCAACTATAACTTATCAAGACCCTCGAAATAGAGGAACTCATCACTCTCAACAACAAGCTGTCATCGCTGACAAAATATCCGCCATGAGGCGGAAGTATGGAAAGGACGGCGACCATCGCAAAAGTGGGAGTTATTTACAAGAACGTATATGGAAAAACTGAAGGAGCTGTATTCGAACTTCAGCTCAGCCTACGACAGAATCATCTAGACGTCATCATTAAGCGCTAACTATTCATATCTTAACGATAGGAAGCAGGTAACAGAAACTTACGAAGTTCTGCTGGCTGAATTACAACAACGATTAAAATCGCTATCTGATCAATCAAGATCGTCATCTTCTAATGCCAACAACAATGATAAAAAAGAGTCGGAGCAACCTCATAGTGAATCAATCGATCGATCAACAAGCTGCAAAAACGGATGGAGGAGATCGACCCGTTACATACCACGATCTTAATAGAAACAGACGAAAAAGATCGGAGTATTAACTACTTCACGAAGGATTACTACGGTACCTTAATGGATAAGGTAAACGACACCATAGTGCGGCCTCAAAGGGGTCACAAGCAAAATACGGTCCCACAAGAGATACGCAGCATCAAACTATCAAAAGTTGATATGCAAATATTCGCCGGAGATTATGAAACCTGGAGCTCGCTCAACGATTTATTCACAGAGCTCATTCATACAAACAACAAAATCTCCGATATAGTCAAAATGACTTATTTAAAATCACACGTCTAGAAAAGTGCGGCTCAACTTATCAGCCATCGGACGAATGTAGAAAAAAATTATGATAAGGCGTGGGATCTACTACAAGCCAGGTACAATAATCTTCGGCTACTTGCGAACAAATACTTCAACTCGCTTTTATCTGCACCAACCACTCAAGTGGCTTCTGCAGGTGCAATTCGGAACATGCATTACAATGTAAAAGAAATGCTTCACGACATCAAACGATTACAATTAAGTTCTACATTCGAATCATTCATAGCATTCATTCTGTCTAGAAAACTAGTTGCAGAATCCATTCGGCTATATGAGTCAACCTTAGTCAACCCAAGGGAACTAAAAACAATAACCGAATATTTAAAGTTCTTGGAAAGGAGATTCTAGTCTTTAGAAGCAATGGGCAGTGTTAAATTCACAGCAAGGAAAACACAAGGCAATACATCGATTGTACAACCTTTAAAGCGAGTCAACGCTGCTATTGTTTATCCTGTTTGTTGGGTTAAATCCTGATCCAAACGACACCCGCTCGACCAATGCAGCCAATTCCAAAAATGACGATATTGGAGAGATCTAGCTTGGTGGACGCTTCGAACCTCTGTGTAAAATGCCTCGAACAAGACAGTGACTTATGCAAGGCAAATGTTTGCATCGAATGTAAGGGACATCATCACACATTCCTGCATTGCAACAACGCGACTTCCCCTTTGGTCAAACAATCTCTGCTGGTTAACCAACCGGCCAATGTCAACATTTCGGGGATCGGAGGAAACGTAGGTACTTGCAGTCCACCTTATGAGTCTAAAATTAGCACTAAGATTCGAAGGCGAATTCCTTCTAAACGTTGATGCGTTGATTTTCGAGAAACTCATTCAAAGGCTTTTCGAAATCAGTGTCGACATTAATAACTGGAAACACTTGGAAAATCTTCAACTCGCTGACACACTTTACAATCAATCGCAATCAATTGGCATAGTGTTAGGTGCCGATTATTATAATCGCCACCAATGGTCTAATAAACGGTGAGCAACATCAACCAATAGCACAAAACACTGAGCTCGGATGGATTATTATCGGTAGTCCCCGGGTAATCGAGAATCAGAAAATAACAACCATGATAACAGCCAAGGCGATAGAAGAGCAACTCAAGTTGCTCATTGAGAGCGACTCCATTCCAGAGGAAGGGAATCGTACGGAAGAAGAACTACGAATAGAAGAACATTTCCAGACAAATTTACAACATAATCCTGATAGTAAATATACGGTAAAGATTCCTTTTAAATCGGATACTTCTACCTTAGGCGAACCCAAGAAAGCGGCGGTAGCCAGACTAATACAACTAGAAAGAAAATTTGAGAAGGATCCACCGTTTAAACAAATGTATCATCAGTTCATCCAGGAATACATCAACCTGAATCATATGGAATTATTGCAACCAGAATAAGAACAACTGGCAGTCAATCGAAGCTATTATATCCCACATCACGGAGCGCTAAAACAAGATAGTAGCACAACTAAACTCCGCGTGGTATTCGATGCCTCAGCAAAAACGTCAACCAGCGTATCATTGAACGATTTAATGATGTCTGGTCCTAAGCTTCAGCAAGACCACGCTGACATCCTATTCGATGGTGGAAGCACAAGTTGGTCATAACCGCCGACATTCAAAATATGTACAGACAAGTATGGATCACGAAGATGATCGGGATTTTCAAACAATTGTGTGGAGAGATGACCCTAGAAAACCTTTTGCAGTTTACAGATTGAACACTGTAACCTATGGTAATACGGCAGCTAGTTTTTTAGATTTAACTACGCAACAGCTTCAAGAATTTTACCATCGGACTTCTACGTAGATGATATGCTAACGGGAGCCGATACCTTTGAGGAAGCTGTAGCAGCTGTAAATGAAGTAAGAACAATTACCGAGCAAGGTGGTCTAAATTGTCGCAAATGGGCATCCAACTCCAGGGGCATCCTGGAATGTATCCCAAGCAAATTGCATGGGTATAGTATATTATCATCCCCTGGATGTGATGTATTTGAGTTAAATGTGTCAAACATATATTTCTCAAATGGACAACAAACTAAACGAGCGTTATTGTCGGACTCATCCAAATTATTCGGCCCCATCGGATGGTTATCACCAATAACCATTACTGCAAAATTAATGATGCAAGAAGCTTGGACTCTGGGCATTGGGTGGGATGAAGAACTACCTCCCACATTGAATAACAAATGCTCCACTAGGAAATCATCTACGGAATTACATGGGTTCGCTGATGCTTCGAAGTCAGCATATGTAGCAGCAATTTATTGCCGAAGCTCTGATGAAAGGGGCCACCTCACCACACGTTTCGTAATGGTAAAAACACGTGTCGCACCCATTAAAATAAAACTATACATCCCTCGGTTAGAGCTCAATGCAGCGTTACTAACTTACAAAATTGATGAAACTCGTTCAAGTCGCCATGGACCTCGCGGTCATTAGAACTTACTGTTGGTCAGATTCGACCATCACCTTGGCTTGGATTCATGGGGCTTCACGGAAATTCAAAACATTTGATATTCAGCCAACTGAATATCTACAATAAGAAGCATTTTGCCCAAAACCACGTGGGAGTGAAATCTCCTGAAAGCCCAGCAGATTTTGCTACTAGGGGTACTACGCCATTAACCCTGGCCAATAATAATTTGTGGTGGGGTGGACCAGAATTCTTGCAACTCGAAACAACGTACGATACTTTTGATGCAGCTAACGCTGAAAGCATTGGAGGGGAATTACAACCAGAAGAATTAAAAGATAAGACGATATCAGTTAATTTAGTCACACCAAATGACAAAAACTATTCGAACGGCATTCAAGCTTTGATAATAGTCAAAATCATCCAGCACCAAGACTTTAATCGCAAATCGAGTGTTTAAGAGACTCCAACACCTTGAACCGGAAAAGCCGAATGTTGCCTCTGAATCCAGTGATTGACGTAAATGGCCTGTTGCGCGTGAATGGTCGAATACAAAATTTCGATCTACCAGTGGCCACACAAAGTCCCTTAATATTAACCCGGAACAACATAGTTACTTTACGGATCATATATAAGGAACAAATATTGGATTCCAGATGGAAAAAGGGCTGTGCGCAAGGTAATTAAAAAAATGCATTAAATGCTTCCACCACAAGCAACACAAGGCGGAGCAACTTATGGGCACTTTACCCGCAGCCAGGGTTCGGCCGCGAATGGAATTTGCTAACACTGGCATCGATTATGCTGGTCCAATCTAACTAAGGACAACTGGAGGAAGAGGCTACAAGGCATATAAGGGCTACATAGCAATATTTATATGCATAGTGACAAAAGCCGTACACATTGAGATAGTGAGTTCACAAACAACCGAAGCCTTCATTGCAGCATACAAACGGTTCGTTTCAAAAAGAGGGTTGTGCGCAAAAATCTACTCCGACAACGGAATTTACTTCATAGGGGCTGATACGGTATTAAAAAAAGAACTACAACAACGCCATGACAACACTACCAAATGGCATAGCGACTATCCGTTGGCGACGGATGGAACCACTTGGCATTTCATCCCACCTCCCACTCCCCACTTCGGGGGTATTTGGGAGGCAGCATTGCTCAATTCTCGGCCGTTGACACCACTGAACAACAATCCTGAAGATTTAACAGCGTTAACATAAGGGCACTCCTTAATTGGAGATTCTCTTAATGCACCAACTTGCGGAGTCATTGAGTTTTTAGGTCTAAAGCAAAGGTGGCATTTGGTTGAGCAAATAGTAAGAAGCTTCTGGAAACGTTGGTCATCTGAATATATTCATCCACTTCAAACCAGAACTAAATGGCAAACAAAGCAGCCAAACCGAAAGACGAACAATTGCCCGCCACACGCTGGAAATTGGGACGAATGATCGACACCTTTAACAGGAGGGGCGGACTGGTTCGAGTAGCAACCATAAAATGTGCCGATGCTATGTACCCATTGTGAAACTGTGTAAATTACCTGTTGAGAATGAATCTGTTTCAACATTATTACCAACCAGTGCTCCTAAGTGCGATTCAAGCGACACCGTCTACTCCGCTCGCAGAGTACAACCGCCCAGGTGAGCAATCTTGGTGAAAAAACGTCGACAGTGTTGCCAATATTCATATTTCTCCGTTCAATCATTCAACGGGAATATATTTCGAAGACACCTTTTGGGAGAAATTAAACAACTTCAGAGTTGCCTTGTTTCTGGTCGACTTAATCTAAATATGCTGTGTAAGATAGTGATAATTTGACAACGGAAAACAAGAGATTGTGCTACTTGCCGCAAGTGGCAGCACTATCAGTAAAGAGAATATATTTTGTTATGTAATTACCAGCGGAAACTTTTATTTATTATGCATCACTACTTTCACTAAATAAAATATCTCAGTGGAATAAAATATTAAAAGTTTTCGTTAAAATGGCAAATTTATTGATCTCCGGAGTCCGGAGTAAAGGAACTCAATATATGAAATCTTGAAATTTAAAAATATTCCATCTTTCTGCCATTTCTTCCACTAGTAACCAATACTTTCGGTTATTTTTCTAATAGCTTAGGCCGTACTAAGAATATCTGGAAAATTTGGGGAAAATTCATGGACTAGAATTTTCAGTAGAATTTTTTGATTTTCTGCGGCCATAACTGAAAATAATTATATGGCCGCAGAAAATCAAAAAATTCTAGTGAAAATTCTAGTCGATGAATTTTAACCAAATTTTCCATGAAGAAATTCCGGAAAGACGGAATTTTCTTAAATTTCAAGATTTCATATACCGAGTTCCTTTACCCCAGAGATCAATCAATTTGTCATTTCAAGGAAAACTTTTAATATTTTATTCCGCTGAGATGTTTTATTTAGTGAATGTAGTGATACATAATAAATAAAAGTTTTCTCTGGTAATTACATAACAAAATAAATTATCTTTACTGATAGTGCTGCCACTTGCGGCAAGTAGCACAATATCTTATTTTCCGCTGTCAAATTTCCGCTGCCTTATACAGCATATTTAAATTCAGTTCTTATTATTATTTGGTTTTAATTTTTTCTGCTCCTCGGTGTGGCCAAGAGCACGCAAGCTTCTAATTCCCCCATGACCCATGCCATTACCCTGAGATCTAGCCGGCAAAACATCACCGAAAGAGAGGCCTCTGCGTGCTTAGTTGGAATCTGCGAGTTGGCGAAGAGCTATCCGTAACAACACTCGAGATTTAGGCGTTAAATCTGATGCTCGATAACATTCTCTGGTAAACCATCTTTGACAATAAGACAGACTTAACAATATTATAAGGAGATTTTGTTAACATGTTATATCGCTTTTGACTTCGTCTAGTGCAGACGTGTTTTTAATTAATTTATTTTGGTTCATTTCATTTTATCTTTCTATTTTTACCGTATTTTTTGCTCTGTTTAATTTGGTGATAGTGGCCTTTAACATAATTACTTAAATGTGCATAGTATATTTTGTGTAATGAAAGTTTCAATCTAAGTTTTATTAATTTTTGTTTTCTGCGATTTTATCAAATTAACGTAAATAACTTAATATATCTGTGATAATAATAATACTTTATTTTAAACATTATGACTCGATCGTAAATTTCATAACTGTGATAATATTGTAAGATTCCGTAAAAAAAGGTGTTCGTGGCTTCTAACTCATTATTCAAGTGCTACATGTTCCAGTCACAGTTAAATTTACGGTTTTATTGTGTAATAATTTATTAGTACCTAGCCTCTAATCTACCGAGCGCTGTTACATATTTATTTTACTTCTATATACAATTTAACTGCTCGTCTTTTCGTGTTAGTAAACAGTTTTTTTTTATTTCTTTAATTATGAATACAATACTTGTGTGCTGTTATTGCGGCTCCGTGTTTGATCACTCATCGGAGAGAGTACCACATTTGCGCGCGGATTCTGCCTTTCTAAAGAAATTTTCCTTCATCTGTATTGAATGCAAGGATAAAAACAATATGTGCGCAACAGCTCCGTATTTGTGTGAGTCCATTACTGCAATTGCTAATCGCTTGAAGGAATTACAACCGCCTTTTCAATATGGAAAAGAGACTAAATTTATTGTGCGATAGTGTTGACGACATGTCGAATTCGCTTGATCGCATTGATGACAATATTGCAAGTAATACTAAATCGATCGCACTTAACAATTTTAGTCATAATAAATACTTTGGAAAATTTTAAAATTTATTGATAATTTCGATGTCATTATGAATGAGATGTTCAACAAATTTGATATAATTTATTCGGACGTGAGTACGATTATGTCACAAATTAAACAACTCAAAAATCAACTCACATGTGAATTTAGGAATCATAGCCAACTCATTAATGAATATTTATTATCACACTTGAAAGTTACAGCAGAACTTTCCCGTAAAGTCGATGATTTTAGCTTCGCTCTCAGTGATGGTTTTAAGAAAAATACTATCAGCATCTCTGAACATATACACTCATCTGCGGATGAGCGGATGAATTGCGTGACAACAAACCTATGGCAACAGAAGCACCTCCAAATGCCATCTCTATTCAACATGAACTTCTATCAACGAATACTCAGTCAATCAACAGCCTTCTTACACCTACAACATCAGCAGTTCCTGTCTCTCACGCTAATTCAATCAATAATGTTACACCTCCAACACAAATGGTCCCTATATCCGTTAATTACTCCGCTAACCCTGAAAATATCAGAAACATTAGACCTCCCTGCCGACTCAGAGTAGCTCCAAAGCATAAGAATATATTCGTCTCGAGGCTTAATATTTCGACGACAAACGCAGATATTCTTTCGCACATTAACTCCATTTTAAATCTACCTGATAATTGAGTTGACTCGAACCAAGTACAATCTAAAAATATATCTCGCCACAATGATCATGTCTCCTCCTTTAAAGTCACGGTCCCGGATTCTATGTTCGACTTACTAATGTCCCGAGCATCATGACCTGAATCAACGTACCTACAAGAATTTCTCGATCACCGTGCCCAATAACAATTATACCAATGCAAACCAAAAAAACTGAATTATTGGTCACTTTATTACCAGAATGTAAGGGGACTACGAACAAAATCCCGTGAAGTATTTTTGCAAACTCAAGCCTTTCCTTATGACATTTTTGCACTCACTGAAACAAATTTAACTAATGACTTTAACAGTAACGAATACTTCACGTCAGATTATAACGTTTTCCGCAAAGATGGTTCGGTTTTTGATGGTGTACTGAATGGTAGAGACCTTCTTGTTGCGGTGTATGTTAAGTTCGATTGCTCAGTAGTTATAATTATTGGCACAAATAATTGCAGCGGCTTAGAAACAAATCTGGTTCTCACTACAATTGATTTGTAGCATCCGTCTCTTTTAATTTCATTTTCCAGCGAACTATGTAGACTTAACATTAATTACGAAACTTTACCCAGTTTTAATTTCCGTAGGGCCGATTTTAAGAAGCTTAATGAATTATTAGCTAACGTCGATTTTAACTTCATTCTCGATAATAATTACAATCTGGAAGCCCAAACTCTCAATTTTTATGCCGCGATGGTTGTTTATTGCCTATACTGTACGAAGACACAAACTGGTAGTTCCACCCTGGTACAACAGAAAATTGCGTTCACTGCGTTATCAAAGAAACAAAAACTGAAAAAAATTCATTAGACTAGATTAGACTCAGATTACTCAAATTACGTGAACGTTTACAATGCATTTTCGATCATGTCTCATGAACTCTATGATGAGTACATCACTGTATACAGTCAGACGGCTTTTTCGCAAATTTTTTTAATAGCGCCCACTCCAATAATGATATTGAGCCTGATGCGGCATACTTCAGTTACATGAATAACAGCGCTCTAGCGTCTCCGGTCTCCATTCAAATCGATCTTGAAACTGTGGTAAGGAGCATTAACAAGCTAAAAGATGATTTTTCCGTTGGCCCCGATGGATTGTCTTCTATTATTTTAAAAAACTGTGTTGGTAACTTAGCGCAGCCACTTACAATGCTGTTCCAAAAGTCAATCTCCTACGGAATATTTCCATCAATATGGAAAGACTCTTTTATAATTCCAACCCATAAGAAGGGATGTAAATCAGACGTCTCTAACTATAGGCGAATTGCGAAACTGTCCTGTATCCCCAAGTTATTCGAGAGTATTATGTACGGTTCCCTTTACTTTCAATGTAAAACATTGTTTTCAATGAATCAGCATGGCTTCCTCAGGACAATCTACTACTACCAATCTAACCGAATTTGTTTCTGATACTTTGAACGTTATGGAATGTGGAAAGGAAGTTGATGTTATTACCACGGATTTTAGCAAGGCGTTTAACAGGGTTTCCCATAAGATAATTTTGTTTAAACTCCGGGCGCTTGGTTTTGGACCTCAATTCTTACTATGGATGGACTCTTATCTGAGGAAACGTAGGTATCAGGTGATCTTTAGGTCATTCATATCTGCTCCTTTTATAATTACTTCCGGGTACCACAAGGCAGTCATTTTGGGCATATTTTTTTCATCTTATCTATCAATGACGCCGATTTCATGATCAAAAACTCGTCAATTTCTATTTATGCAGATGATATGAAAATGTACAGACAAAACTCAAGTTCCACCGATGTTAACCTATTGCAGAATGACCACAATAACTTTATGATTTGGTGTAATAAAAATAATCTTGATCTGAATGTGAGTAAATGCCAATGCATAACATACTCAAGAAAACGCACAAATTCCATTAGTCGTGAGTATACCATCAATAGCGCTGTTCTTGTAAAAGTTTTAACCATACGGGACCTATAGGGGTAATTTGTGACCGCGAACTTAACTTTAGAGATCACATCGATTTTATTGTCAACAGAGCAAACTCATCGCTTGGATTTGTGAAACGTTGGTCTAAAGAATTGTTGAACCCTTATGATACGAGGGCTCTCTATATGACATTTGCTCGGCCCCTGCTCGAGTATGCTAGTCAGGTTTGGTTCCCATACCATAAAGTGCACACACGAAGAATTGAAGCAGTACAACGTAGATCATTTGGCTTTTCTCTGCGTGGTTTGCCATGTGTGGACGTTTATAATTTGCCTCCTTATCTCGACCGCTCGGAGCTTATTAGCTTAAAACTACTAAGTCAGCGACGATCTGTTGCAGACATAGTGGACATCTGGCGGTGTAGATTCTGCAGCTTTACTCGAAAAGGTAAATCTTAACGTAAATGCTCGTGCTTTGAGAACGATACCAGGTTACTGGATCGCTCCTCACAGAACGACCTTACGGCCAGAACGAGCCTGCTACAAGAATGCTGCGAGACACTAAAAAATATTTTGAACGATTCGACTACCACATTAGCAAATTCGCCATTAAGAAGTTATTATTCCCTATCAGTTGGCAAACCAATAAATTTAAATTTTTATTTTATTTTTATATCAACTTTTTTCTTATCGATTTGACTTAAATACTCTATCGAGTATTTATAATTTTTAACATTTTTTTTTATTTTTTCTCCCCATTTGCGCTTCATTTAATTTTTCTTAACTTATCTTGATTTTTTAATATTTATTTATTTTCTCTTTCTTTTTATTTTTATTTTTTCTGTCATTACTAGATTCAAATCTGCTTGCTTTAAGCAGACCAACGAGCGGTCTCTCCTTTTTGCGGCGGGTATCATTCTCCTAAATTTAGTACATATAGCTTCAGCCTTTTCATTTTGATAATCATAGCTCTTTTAATACATTTTTTACTTCGATTAACATTAATTTATTTTTGCCGTTTTCTTCTTTTTTAATCTTTAATTTAGTAGAATGATATTCTTGTTTATAATTCACTGGAACTATATTCAAAAAATAATAATAATGTTGTTGGTGACTCCCCGCGTGCGGTCAGGGAGAGGTGATTGGTCGTTGGGTATTCTTATTATTACATATTTAACGTTCTGTCGTTATGCAAGCAAACATTTAGTTTGGAAGTGAAGAAAAGTAAAATAAAATTGTTATCATTACAGGATCAGTTATAACTTCTTCAAATGATATCCAGGAACCCATAAAAGCCCCAATTGCTACAATATATCGAGTTGTATACGCCCAATCAGATTATTGCTATCATCAAACCTATGCATTGGCGAGAAAGAGATATAGTAAATAACTAAAGCTTTCTACTTTATCCACTCATGATTCCATCGCACCATATTATAACCTGGTGTGTAAATAATAACTTTATAAATTCATACACATCAAGATTATATGAAAAATACCTATCTAGTTATATTTGTCTGTGGTTGTAATACATGTAAATCAATTTTATCTCAATATTACAAATTGACTACAACTCAAAATTGTGCTCCCCCATTAAATCGTTTACTTAGTCAAACTGGGTTATTGAGATTATTCTAACTGAAGGTTACACAAAATAGAGCAGCTTCATTCAAATAATGTCAGTACGGATTACGAGAAAAAGAACACTTAAATTGTACTCCCTGCTCTCTCTCTCCTTGAAATAATGTAAATCCATACAGCATACACGAACACCCATATATCTTCATATACGGATGTACGTAGAATCTTATATATATGTTTGTTATTCTAAAGCCATGTCAATGTTATTATACGAGAAAGGGCGCAGATAAAAAAAAGCAAAATGTGTGCGTATTAAACACACAATATCATAAGAACGTAGCGAATTATCAAAGGAGTATGAAATCGTTACATAAATTTATTCTAATATCTAAATATGTGCGTGGTTTGGATAATAACAGTAAAAAACTGATAAGACAGCTATACATTTTCCGTTTTAATTCTTCTTCATTTTTTTTTGCTTTTTTCATAAATAATGATAAAATTTGTTGTAGACGATTTTAATGATCGAGAATCGCAAAAACCTGAATAACGTCTATTAAAGGGAAGTGGTACCGACCCACTTTAAGATAACAAGTTTTATAATATATCGATTTGGAAATATTTATCTGGGGGAACTCTTAAATTTTATTTACCATATACAAAGCGCCACTGATTAATTATCACGGGCGGATTTAATTGTGGTCGTTAAACCACAAATGTTTTTATCTGTGTTTGAAGTATAAACTAACATATGAATTTTTAGCGACAAATAATAATTATACAATAAACATAATAAGAACACAATCAACCACCTTAGAAAAACCACAAAACACTTTCAGGCATATCCACAATAACACCAAAAACATAAAATTTAACCATGAAATTTATTTTATCATTCAATAATTAAAATTTAGAATACCAACCGTGAAAATAACATAAATAATTTTCTTAACGCCGTAATTTTCAATTTTCAAATAAATTTTCTTTAATCAGGAACCTAAAAAAACTGTAAGTGTATCAACCTTAACTGATTCTTCTTTTTTCATTAAAATTCTACCCTCATCTACATACATATTCAAGAAAGCGAGAAATTTATAATAAAAACGAAGCAATTTAAATTAAATTTAAAAGAAAAAATCTTTACTTCAACAACTTAAAGTGGTTTGAATATGAGCAACACAAAAAAAAAATTGAGAATGAAATAACAGCCTGCGCACAGAAAATAAATAAATAGACAAAAGGAAAATGAGCAAACATATTTTTTTTTTCATGAATGAATGTGTGTGTGTGTGATATGTACGCGAAAATACAGGAAAGAAGGAAACTAACTTTGAAATTCACGCTACGTGTGATGAATGAAGCATAACTGCAGGAAACAGTTGGATGTTTTGAGTACTGGAAAATATTACTAGATTATAATAAATTGTGTAGAGATTTTCTTTTTGTCGCTTTTAATCAGCTTTGATAAACACCATATACATATAGTGTCGAAAAGTAACTTGTGCACTGATCCACGGGGAAATTATAAACGTAAACGGGGAGATATAGGAAAGAAAACACAAATTATAAAAATTGTTTTTCCAAATAAACACTATTTTTCTACAAAAGTCTAAAGATAGTAGCCATCACCGTTGGTGGAGACTACAGAATCCTTTCAGCTTCGTTCCGGTAGTAGATTTAGATATGTAAGATAACAATAGGCTACACATGGTTCAATGCTGAGTCAACCAAATTCCTCTACATAATTCAAAACCTACAAGCAACACTTCATGTGCCACAAAATGCTTATAACTAGAAAATGGAATATTCTAGTTAAATGCTTTTAAATAAAATTGCCTATGTTAGCATTAAAATTAGATATAAGTATTTAAAGAATAAAATTGTTAAATGAGTTTACAGTTAGTTTTTTACATAAAAGTGTATTAACGTAAATTTTTATAATGAAAATTCACTCTCCGAACATCGTTTCGTTAACTGACGCCGAAACAGAGACCAGTAAATAAGTTATCGAGTTAAAGTCCAGTGAAAGTTACTAGACAGTGAGTGAAATACGTACCACGGGTAAGCGTTCTACAACTATCAAAGTTAAATACTAAAAGGGAACCATACGGATCATCTAACGGAGTAATTGCGATAATTAAATGATAAAGTGAGTGAATCAACGTATGTGAAGTTATCCCACGATTCTGTCCCAGAAAATAAAAATAAATCATCAGGCAACCCTAATCAATGAAAACCCCATTTGTTCTTGTGTGAAGTTAGCCCAGCCCAGAATTTGTTAAAATTGATTCATAATAAAAAGTAGTTGTGAAGTTAGCCCAGCCCAGAATTTAATAAAAATCAAGTCAAAAACAAAAATGAAATTCGTTACTTTTCAATTATGCGAATTTTAGCCAGTTTTAAACGTTATATCAATAGAACATGTATTTGTACAAAATAAAATTACATTAGACATGATAAAGGTACTTAGCACGTTAAAAGTATAAATTTGTCGGATTAGGGCTATGTGGTTCTGAGATCGTCACACTCCTGCCTTACTTTGAGAAAAGTAAGAAAAAAAATCATTCAGTGGCAACTTTGTGAAATTGTTCGTACAGGATGAAAGCAGTATGAAATCTAGTATATTACATAGATAAAGGACATTTTTTTAGTTTTCAGTTTTCAGTTTTTATTTTCTCGTTTTTATATTTCGTTTTTATATTTTCGATGAAATTATTGTTATTTCTTTACTCGTTATATTTTTATTTATGCTCGATAAACTAAACTCGAACAACTAACGTTATGCTCACAAAATAAATTGTGATACCTTAATGTTACTGACAACAATAAATAAAAAGTTAATGAAACAAAACTTTAATTACATATACTTTATTAACATGTTAAATTGTATAAGTTTTTTTTTTTAGTTCGCATTGCAATAAATAAATATTTGTGCTCGATTTATACCTAAATTCAAAAATTTTGATTTATTTGGAAAATAAAAGTAATTTGTCGGTGTTCATTAATATTTAATGTTTTATGGTTTAATTTTCTAAAACTAGCAAAATAATAAATATAAATAAAATATTCTTTGCATCGATTTGTGCTTTAAATTAATGATCTTGAATTGTATTTTGTAACGCGCTAAACAATTATTACACACATTTGCTTACACCAAATATTTGTTTGAATATTTAAAATGAAGTTTAAAAAATTTGAATTTTCTAAATCTAATTACTCTGTTCTTCAAGATAAAATCTTAGATCACACGCGTGATCTTGATGGTTTTAATCTTGGTAGTACTGGAAACTCTTCAATATTTCTGCAAATTTGTAACTCTATAAAAGGCCTGACGTGCAATGACGTTAATAGACTTAAATTGATCCACTTGTTAAAGAATGAAGATTTTAAAAGGGAGTTTAATATAAAAGTAAAGGAAATAGAAGATAAAGAATGTGAATTAAAAATCGAACAAAATGCGCCTTTAATAGAAAAAGAAATATCTATGACGATCCCTACAAACAATGCCGTTGATTCAGATATGGAGGATTTTGTTGTCAAAAAATTAAAACCTAATAAACGAACACCTCAAAACCAAAAAGAAAAATATCGTAGGTTAAAGGGTTACGACACAGAAGTCGGAGAAGTTGTTGTTAATCAATGGCTCGATGTTTACAGCGAAAATTCCCGAAGGTTAAATAAAAAGACGTATCCAAACATTTTATCGGAATTATTGTCAAAAAAAACTGGATGCCAAATTAATATTAAATCGTGCGATTACAAAAAACGCAAAATTTCTATTAGAGCTTATTGTGGACATACGGGATGTAGGAGATATAAACTAATTAACAAAAACCTAAAGTTAGGAATTTTTAAAATATATCACTCGGGAGAAGAATAATGTCATGGAATGTTAAGAACGAGACAATTGAGAGGGGCAAAGAGAGATGAACTGAAAACAAAATTATCCGTCCACAAAGTTGAAAATGTTTTTGAAACATTGGTAGATGACGAAGATAACCATATTTGGAAAAATATAAAACAACTAACGTTAAATCTATGAACGTCCTGAGAAAAGCGCTTTCAGATATGTTGAAAGAGCAAGATAATGATTCCGATGATATTTTTGATTTGGAAAATGAATTAATAATCAATCCAAACAAATTTCAACGATTTTCATTAAAGCCCTTTTTTGTTATATCCTTCACTGAAGTTCAGGTTAATATGCTGCGAAGTCTCCTTAAATGTGCCCCGACTAAGAAATTAATTGGCTACTTGGATGCAACGGGTGGTTTGGTAAGACCGCCTAGAAATAATATTTCAAGAATATTATATTACGCGTTAATAGTTCCAGTGAAGATTAATGACTCGGATCCCGCAGATCCCTTTCCATTAACAGACATGGTAAGTGCTAGTCATACCCGTGAAACGATTGGAGGGTGGCTCCGATCCTATAGAATTGAAATTGAACACCAATTAAAAGTTTGGCTTGTATTTGAAACTATCGTAACCGATGGCAACTTCGCCGAAATCAATTCCGTCTTAGAGGTATTTAATAATATGGACATTGTAAAATATTTAAACGTTATGCATAGCTCTATAATTAATACCAATAAACACAATGGATTTGTAAAATTATCGTTGTGTGTTTCTCATTTGATGCACAATATAGCAAAAGACTTTAATATATCATATATAAAACCCGAAAAAAATATTAAACTATTAAAGGAAGTATTTGCTACACTATTTCTAGTAGGTAATTACGACGAATTAAAAATAATTTGGAAACATTTTTCAGTTATTTTAAAATCAAAATATGTATATGTCAAAATAAATATGACTACCAATATGTCAAAATAAATATGACTACTAACGTATTAAACTCACTTGAAACAATAATTAAAATTTCTGTTCCGGATGAGGTTCCGTTACCAACCGAATCAGTGTTTAATAACGAAGCAAACATTTGCGACATTTTTAGTAATGAAGGACGACACTTGAAAATGCCACTATATATGCAGAGCCCATTCTACATGGAGTTTAAAACTATTTCGGACAGTATCGAAAACATGTACCCGTGCCGTGAGAACAACGCTACCAATTCCTAGTTTAACCCGATATTACTTGAAACGTTGACTAAAAAATACATGACCTATTTACCATTTTGGTCTCAAGTATTTCATAAAAGACGATTGAGCAATAGTCACGTGGAGAATTATTTCGCTACGATAAAACGTAGAACAATGGCCAATTTAGCTTTAGGAAAGCTACCAACGAAAACATTAAGATTTATTAACGAAATAAATAAATGGAATAATAATTTGTTTCAAAGGTTCATACTTAGTATTCCCAAAAACCTGCCAAGTCAAAAAAATAAGGATGAACAGAGTAAAACAGAAGACGATCGAACTTTGGTGTCATTGCTTTCGGTCGAAGAAGGCTGGGCTAAAAAAAATAAATTGTATGATTCGCCTGTAACTCCAAAACGGAGAAGTAATTTCGACCAGCAAATTAAAAAATCCTTAAACGCTTTAACACCACCACAAATTCGAACTGTTTTGTTGGAAACAGCTATAAGCAATGCAAAAAACTTCAAGAAATTACCAAAATCTGTAAATTTATCTACAAAATTAGATAAAAATATTAGTAAAGACAAGCAAAATTCAAGCATGTGTTTTTTAAAAAATGGTAGTATTACTGGCGAGAATTACGTCAATACGTGTGCATTTGACACCTTTGCATGTTGTATTTTAAACGTACCTTCTTTCTGCCTAAACGTCGAAACTAATTTTAAAAATATGATAGAAGCTCTAAGGGTAAAAAATGTTAATTTAGCAAAAAAAAAACGTTTTTCAACTCTCGTTAGTATATATGGCTTGAAGCGTGTGCAGAAGTGCAGAAATTACTCAAATTTGTAATTTATGCAATAACACAGTTATTGATATGTTGCATTATTTGCCAATCAACCATTTTAAATTAGATGATTTGGGAATAACGGAACTGGCGAATTGCTTAGAAGAAGATTCTGGTTTATCGTGTTGCAACTGCAATGGACCTATTACGAAGCGAAATATGACTACCAATAGTACATTATTTATATACGTTGAGTCATTGTTGAATCCTCATAAGACAATCGCCATAACTGAAATTCCCACTGAGATAATGATTTCAGAACACAAATATAAAATTAATTCTTTTGTAAATTATATAACAAATGGCTCGCATTACGTATGTTATTGCTTTCGCAACGATCATTGGGAAGTTTTCGACGATTTGAATCAAATAATAATCAAAAAACGATCATCCAACATAATACAAGTTATTCCGCATATGTTAGTATATCAAAAGCTTGAAGACTAAACAAATATACTAAACTAACTAAAAACCAAACTATTTGAATTACATTATGTGTTTTGTTGAATAAAAAAAATACAAAAAATAAAAAAAAAATTAAAAAAATACAACAAACAAAAAATAAAAAATTAAAAAAATTAAAAAAAAAAATTAAAAAATAAAAAACACAAAAAAAATTATAAAAACCAGAACCACCCATGATTACAGCCTTGACGAGGCGGCGTGGCTTAAAATAGAAATGACAGAAATGGAGCTATTGAACTAATTGTAATCAATTGTTATATAAAACAAAAGTATGTCTGCGATGGTCTGCTATACAGTTTTAAACACTTCAACCAGTCTGAACAACCTATTGAACAATTATTATTGGATTGTATAGATTGGATTATAGGCGTACCTATATATTTGATTTAATTTGTATTATGGTGTCGTGTTCGAATCGAACAACCATAATTTTTTATCAATATTTTGAAACAGATTTCATACTGCTTGATAATTCGCATGATAAACAAAAAGTATTATTACTCGAAAAATCTAGTGTTAAAGTACTTAACTAGAAGTCAATTAAGACAGTTATAGGCATTTTAAAAGTTTTAAAAATTCATTTCTATTTAGCCTGGAAGATAGGAAGCACCTTGAGCAGATACTATCTAAGCACTTTTAAATCCTTAGAACCTAAACGTATGAAATTTTGGGTCAACATTCGTTCAGTGACCTATTACTCGTACATAGTCTAAAGTTGTAAAAATCCAGTTTTACTAATCAGGTACTTTTAAAAAACCGTTGCGTCTATAAGTTCCATTTAGTTATTTTAAAGCCCTAAATTTACGAGTTGTACGAAAATATCTGGCCCAGGGCCCAATTTCACAAAGTTGCCACGGAACGATTTTTTTCTTACTTTTCTCAAAGTAAGGCAGGAGTGTGACGATCTCAGAACCACATAGCCCTAATCCGACAAATTTATACTTTTAACGTGTGGAATTTAAATTTATTTTTTGTTCACATACAACTTGTATGGATATATCTGGCCCAGGGCCCAATTTCACAAAGTTGCCACGGAACGATTTTTTTCTTACTTTTCTCAAAGTAAGGCAGGAGTGTGACGATCTCAGAACCACATAGCCCTAATCCGACAAATTTATACTTTTAACGTGCGGAATTTAAATTTAATTTTTGTTCACATACAACTTGTATGGATATATCTGGCCCAGGGCCCAATTTCACAAAGTTGCCACGGAACGATTTTTTTCTTACTTTTCTCAGGCAGGAGTGTGACGATCTCAGAACCACATAGCCCTAATCCGACAAATTTATACTTTTAACGTGCGGAATTTAAATTTAATTTTTGTTCACATACAACTTGTATGGATATATCTGGCCCAGGGCCCAATTTCACAAAGTTGCCACGGAACGATTTTTTCTTACTTTTCTCAAAGTAAGGCAGGAGTGTGACGATCTCAGAACCACATAGCCCTAATCCGACAAATGTATACTTTTAACGTGCGGAATTTAAATTTAATTTTTTTTCACATACAACTTGTATGGATATATCTGGCCCAGGGCCCAATTTCACAAAGTTGCCACGGAACGATTTTTTTCTTACTTTTCTCAAAGTAAGGCAGGAGTGTGACGATCTCAGAACCACATAGCCCTAATCCGACAAATTTATACTTTTAACGTGTGGAACTTAAATTTATTTTTTGTTCACATACAACTTGTATGGATATATCTGGCCCAGGGCCCAATTTCACAAAGTTGCCACGGAACGATTTTTTTCTTACTTTTCTCAAAGTAAGGCAGGAGTGTGACGATCTCAGAACCACATAGCCCTAATCCGACAAATTTATACTTTTAACGTGTGGAATTTAAATTTATTTTTTGTTCACATACAACTTGTATGGATATATCTGGCCCAGGGCCCAATTTCACAAAGTTGCCACGGAACGATTTTTTCTTACTTTTCTCAAAGTAAGGCAGGAGTGTGACGATCTCAGAACCACATAGCCCTAATCCGACAAATTTATACTTTTAACGTGCGGAATTTAAATTTAATTTTTGTTCACATACAACTTGTATGGATATATCTGGCCCAGGGCCCAATTTCACAAAGTTGCCACGGAACGATTTTTTTCTTACTTTTCTCAAAGTAAGGCAGGAGTGTGACGATCTCAGAACCACATAGCCCTAATCCGACAAATGTATACTTTTAACGTGCGGAATTTAAATTTAATTTTTTTTCACATACAACTTGTATGGATATATCTGGCCCAGGGCCCAATTTCACAAAGTTGCCACGGAACGATTTTTTTCTTACTTTTCTCAGGCAGGAGTGTGACGATCTCAGAACCACATAGCCCTAATCCGACAAATTTATACTTTTAACGTGCGGAATTTAAATTTAATTTTTGTTCACATACAACTTGTATGGATATATCCGGCCCAGGGCCCAATTTCACAAAGTTGCCACAGAACGATTTTTTTCTTACTTTTCTCAAAGTAAGGCAGGAGTGTGACGATCTCAGAACCACATAGCCCTAATCCGACAAATGTATACTTTTAACGTGCGGAATTTAAATTTAATTTTTGTTCACATACAACTTGTATGGATATATCTGGCCCAGGGCCCAATTTCACAAAGTTGCCACGGAACAATTTTTTTCTAACTTTTCTCAAAGTAAGGCAGGAGTGTGACGATCTCAGAACCACATAGCCCTAATCCGACAAATTTATACTTTTAACGTGCGGAATTTAAATTTAATTTTTTTTCAAATACAACTTGTATGGATATATCTGGCCCAGGGCCCAATTTCACAAAGTTGCCACGGAACGATTTTTTTCTTACTTTTCTCAAAGTAAGGCAGGAGTGGGACGATCTCAGAACCACATAGCCCTAATCCGACAAATTTATACTTTTAACGTGCGCAATTTAAATTTAATTTTTGTTCACATACAACTTGTATGGATATATCTGGCCCAGGGCCCAATTTCACAAAGTTGCCACGGAACGATTTTTTCTTACTTTTCTCAAAGTAAGGCAGAGTGTGACGATCTCAGAACCACATAGCCCTAATCCGACAAATTTATACTTTTAACGTGTGGAATTTAAATTTATTTTTTGTTCACATACAACTTGTATGGATATATCTGGCCCAGGGCCCAATTTCACAAAGTTGCCACGGAACGATTTTTTTCTTACTTTTCTCAAAGTAAGGCAGGAGTGTGACGATCTCAGAACCACATAGCCCTAATCCGACAAATTTATACTTTTAACGTGTGGAATTTAAATTTATTTTTTGTTCACATACAACTTGTATGGATATATCTGGCCCAGGGCCCAATTTCACAAAGTTGCCACGGAACGATTTTTTCTTACTTTTCTCAAAGTAAGGCAGGAGTGTGACGATCTCAGAACCACATAGCCCTAATCCGACAAATTTATACTTTTAACGTGCGGAATTTAAATTTAATTTTTGTTCACATACAACTTGTATGGATATATCTGGCCCAGGGCCCAATTTCACAAAGTTGCCACGGAACGATTTTTTTCTTACTTTTCTCAAAGTAAGGCAGGAGTGTGACGATCTCAGAACCACATAGCCCTAATCCGACAAATGTATACTTTTAACGTGCGGAATTTAAATTTAATTTTTGTTCACATACAACTTGTATGGATATATCTGGCCCAGGGCCCAATTTCACAAAGTTGCCACGGAACGATTTTTTTCTTACTTTTCTCAGGCAGGAGTGTGACGATCTCAGAACCACATAGCCCTAATCCGACAAATTTATACTTTTAACGTGCGGAATTTAAATTTAATTTTTGTTCACATACAACTTGTATGGATATATCTGGCCCAGGGCCCAATTTCACAAAGTTGCCACGGAACGATTTTTTTCTTACTTTTCTCAAAGTAAGGCAGGAGTGTGACGATCTCAGAACCACATAGCCCTAATCCGACAAATGTATACTTTTAACGTGCGGAATTTAAATTTAATTTTTGTTCACATACAACTTGTATGGATATATCTGGCCCAGGGCCCAATTTCACAAAGTTGCCACGGAACAATTTTTTTCTAACTTTTCTCAAAGTAAGGCAGGAGTGTGACGATCTCAGAACCACATAGCCCTAATCCGACAAATGTATACTTTTAACGTGCGGAATTTAAATTTAATTTTTGTTCACATACAACTTGTATGGATATATCTGGCCCAGGGCCCAATTTCACAAAGTTGCCACGGAACAATTTTTTTCTAACTTTTCTCAAAGTAAGGCAGGAGTGTGACGATCTCAGAACCACATAGCCCTAATCCGACAAATGTATACTTTTAACGTGCGGAATTTAAATTTAATTTTTTTTCACATACAACTTGTATGGATATATCTGGCCCAGGGCCCAATTTCACAAAGTTGCCACGGAACGATTTTTTTCTTACTTTTCTCAAAGTAAGGCAGGAGTGTGACGATCTCAGAACCACATAGCCCTAATCCGACAAATTTATACTTTTAACGTGCTAAGTACCTTTATCATGTCTAATGTAATTTTATTTTGTACAAATACATGTTCTATTGATATAACGTTTAAAACTGGCTAAAATTCGCATAATTGAAAAGTAACGAATTTCATTTTTGTTTTTGACTTGATTTTTATTAAATTCTGGGCTGGGCTAACTTCACAACTACTTTTTATTATGAATCAATTTTAACAAATTCTGGGCTGGGCTAACTTCACACAAGAACAAATGGGGTTTTCATTGATTAGGGTTGCCTGATGATTTATTTTTATTTTCTGGGATAGAATCGTGGGATAACTTCACATACGTAGTGAATCATAATACTGCAATGCCAAAAGGGAATCATACGGATCGTCCAACATCACACTGATTGACCCTCAAATATATCCCAGCAAGTACTACCCGAGAGAAACTCAAATCTTTCGTGAACAAATTATGATAATTTCAATCATTTTAATGTAAGTTGATCAATTGGAAATAATTTATTAATTAAATAAATAAAATAGCAAATTGCCAAGTTAGAACAATCGACTTGCCCAAAAAGTAGAAATACTGACCACTCCGAAAACAGTCCTGCTGATTTGGCCGAAATCTGCATGCTTCCGGATTAAGTAATACAGCTGCAGATATTCGATGGTAATACAACACAATATATATCATGGATCCATAATGTGGAAACCATACTAAAGGATTATGACATCATAAAAAACAGGTCGTTGTATCGGTCAATATTGCGGAGCATAAGGCAGAAAATAAGAGGAAGGGCGGGTGCTGCATTAATATCATATCACATATTCAGTGACGATTGGACATCTGTTGTAATATTATATATAAAAACACGCGCTTGCTAGTCTGTACATTAAAACCAACTAAAGTTTATTAAACAATTAAACTCAAGATTATACAGTGAACGAAATATCGAAATGAAAAATTGTAACAATCTCTCCCACTTAATTAATACTTCTTACATAATCTTGAAGATATTTCGGTGGTTGCTTTACACGAAACTTATTGAACTTGATGATTTTATTGATTGATCATTTAAACTTGATTGTAGATTTATATCAAAGTGAACCTTTTTAAATAATGTAAAGAACGCTGACGCATTTGAAAAGAACGCTGACGCACTTGAAAAGAACGCTGACATGTTGAAATTTGGTTTGTTGTTGGATGATAAGGACGTAAAGCATCTAGTCTAATTCTTATTTGACGATTAAGATATAGCACTGCTGGTGATTTTCCGCTAGCTCATGGTGTGGCACGATAGCGAAACATTATTTCTTGAAGCTTGATATTTAATGGTGTTGAATCATTTTCAGCATTAAATCGACTTTCGGCTTTAAATCGATTTTTCAATGTTTGTACATTTTTTCAGCTAAAGCATTGGTTGCAGCATGACCCGGAGCAATTAATTTAAAAAAAATAATACTTGAATTACACAATTGCTTGAGTTCATTACTTCTAAATATAGCTGCGTTGTCTGATACTATTACTTGTGGATAGCCGTGACTTGAAAATATGTTGTCAAGAAGCTGGATGGTTCTGAAAGACGTTGGTGAACTTTTCACAAGTTTTATTTCTACCCATTTTGATTTTGTATCGACACAAATTAAAAAGTAATGATCATTGATTGGTCCTGCATAGTCGATATGAATACGTTGCCAGTTATATTCTGGTTCATCCCATGAGTGTACATTTACTTTCGGTGGATTATTTTTGATAAGAGCGCCACCTTCACAAGACTTAACTACTTTTTCAATGGTTTTTCTATTCCTTTCCAATAAACTTAACGTCGAGCAAGTTGTTTCATTTTAGTTATGTCAATGTGCGTATGATGTAATTCCTTGATAAACTGTTCTTGTAGTTGTTTTGAAATAACAACTCGATTGTTTTTGAATAGTAAACCATCCTTTAACATGTAATTATCGATAGGTGAAGTTTGAGTTTGTAGCGAACCGTAACGGATCCGAAAATTCGTTGTTTGGGCAGCATGGTATATCGAACAAAATCGTTTCCAAATTAGTACCGTTCGTTACTGAAAAATGTGTTCATCTATTTAGAACGTTAGCGTGGTCATGTTTTTCCCGGCTAGGTTTCAGGGTTGGGGTGGGCTTTGCTAAAGATAAATAGATGCTAGTGCACCACAAGAAAGGAAGTTAGGAACAGGAAAGGAACTGCGAAGTCAGGCATGGATCAACTTACCATGGTAGAAACTGTACTCGAACTTACCTACTCATTCTCATAAAACGTCTTATTTTTTCATCGTAAAAGCGTATCGAGCGAAATTAAATAGAAAGAAAAATTCAAATAAAAACAAAACCAAAATCAAATTATTGAGATAACAATAAAATTTTAATCGAAAATGTATGTGAAAATGAAATAAAAAATTCATGTAAATGAACAAAAAGAAAATTTTATGTACTACCCTATCATCCTACTTAACTAAATGACGTCACACCAACTAACTTAAATTAACTTAACTAAGAGAAAAATATATTGTAATATATTTATAACAACCTAATTCTAAGAAAACAAATATTAAATATATATAAAAAAATGGTTCAATAAAGAAATAAGTAAATATAACATTATAATATAAATAATTATAATAAAAATAATTAAAGATGATACGAGTATAATGAAAAGGAAAACCTTAATATGGCTGCCACAATGTTCATGATTCACGTTGAGAATTCTTTTATTTATTGTTATGTATTGGATTACCGACCTTCGACTGTAGTAAATATCGGGCAATACTTCTCTGTCCTTTGTACAGATATATAAAATAAACATGGCAGCATTCTAAAATGGACTATATAATAAAGCACACCATGTAGAATATCATTAACAATAAATGTATATAATAATTACTGTGTGGTTTCATTAAGTATATGATAATTGGCGACGAGAAGGCGAAATTACGCGTGTGTCTAAATATATATACGCATATATAAAAGTGAATAAAATAATAAAAATTAATTACCGCATATTACAATATGGCGGATGAAAACCAAATCGATGTGGCGGCGTTGCTAAAGTTGCTACAAGAATTACAAAATGGCAATCGGGATACAAATATACAATTCGGTACATTTAATGAAAATGAGGAAACATTTTCAATTTACAAGCAGCGTTTGGAAAATTATTTACAAATGCGATCTGTTACAACAGAGGAACGCAAAGTACAAATATTAATTAATTGCATCGGCACTAAGCATTATCAATTGCTTAGTAGTTTAACTGCGCCGGACTTACCAAATACAAAATCATATGAGAAGTTAACTGGAATGTTGGAGAATCATTTGTGCCCGAAACCAAATGAAATTACAGAGCAGCATAAATTTCTGCTTAGAACACAACACGAAGGTGAATCAGTGGCAACATACGTGTCAGAGTTGAAACGTTTAAGTGTTTTCTGCAATTTTACATGTACATCCTGCAATAAGAGTACAGCAGAAACTCATTTAAGATCTCAGTTTATACGGGGCATTAGTGACGCGGATACTCGCCAGCGTTTGCTAGAAGAAATTCAGCCCAGTATGGATAGAATTGTGAAAACGGCATTAGCAATGGAAGCATCAAAAATTCAAAGTCAATCAATGCAGAAGGTACACTAAGTCAAGGAGAGCGCCGAGATATATCAGAATGAACGGTGGCCAAAACGAAATGAAAATACGTCGAAGAGTTTTAACGATGGTGACTCAGGCAAGGGCGACAGCAACAATAGACAATTAACTTGCTATAGATGTGGAAAACCAGGGCACAAAGCGAATGATTGCAGAAGCAAGGATAAATTATACTGCAATCAGTGTAAATTAGCGGGTCATGCTTCAAATGTATGCATGAAGAAATACAAAAAAAGTTCCAGCACAAATTATACGAATTCAATAAAAATCATTGATAATAATAATTGTCAAGAAATAAATGCACTGCAACTGATTACAGAGTCTGGTAAAAGGAGCAAATTCCTGATACGGGGTTCAATTGAAGGCAAACCATTTGAAATGGAATTTGACACGGGATCGGCCATATCGACAATCAGCGAGAAATTATTGCACAGTAAACTACCAAAGGTCAACATATGGCCAACTAATACGAAGTTAAAGGCATACAATGGTAGTATCTTCCCAGCGTTGGGGGTAGCAAAGGTATCAGTTAGCCATGACGGTAAATCTATACGAGGAAATTTATATATTGTGGATGACAGATTCGATAGTATCCTTGGTCGGGAATGGATAAAAGCATTACAACTATTACCCCCATCGGATGTCAAAAGTATTACAACCGTGAACGTAGACGTCAACAAACTGGAGAAAGAGATCTTTGAAAGCAATGACGATTTATTCAAAAAAACAATTGGTACAATTCCACAGTTTAAAGGTCTATTGAAACTTCTTGAAGGGGTTTCTCCAATCTACATTAAACCAAGGCCAGTTCCGTACGCTATACGTCATTTGATGGAAGACGAAATTGAAAGACTGGAAAAATCTGGAACATTAGAAAAGGTCGAACATTCGGACTGGGGAACACCAGTTGTGCCAATAATTAAGTCGGAAAATCAGATCAGATTGTGTGCAGATTACAAAGTGACACTAAATAAGGTAATAATGGATGACACATACCCAATTCTTAAAATCGAAGACATGATGCACAAGTTGGCCAATGGTAAATATTATTGCGTGTTCGATGTGCATAAAGCCTATTTACACATGGCTATGAATGAAGAAAGTGCACTAATGCAAACAATAAGCACGCATAAAGGCCTTTACAAGGTTCATAAACTAATGTTCGGAGTAAAAACGGCACCCAATATCTGGCGACCAGTGTTGTGCTTGTTTTTTACGTTACGTAATATACTCGGTTTTTTACATGTAAAATACGTATTTTACACATAACAATTTTTTACAAAATGTAAAATACAAAACTATTCGTAACTAATTCAAAATTACTTATAGTTCAAAATCTCAATTCTTACGTATCTATATAAAGAAAATTGGATATATGTATGATGTAAAATGAGAATTGAACTTTAAATAATTGAAATTTTTTAATTTATTTATATTACTTCTAATTTATTAATTATAATTAAAAGAAAAATATAAATAAAATTATTTTTTTTTCAAAGAAAATATGGTTTGTTTCTCAGCTACTAACTTATTTTTTAGAATAGAAAAACAAAATCCACAACACTATGGGATTGAAGTATAAAACGATCAATCATCGAACTCATTCAATATTAATGCTATAACAGTTTAATGTTATCTGTTACAAAAATTGTTTAGATGATTACGAGAAATCATTACCATCTTTCGACAAGATTATTTAACTTGACACAGACAGAGACATCTGTAGTGCAATTTGTTCTCTATCGATTATCGCTTAAAATAAGAATTACATTGCTTAAAATAAACAACTTCATACTGCTCTAATATTGTAGCAAAACGAAATAAAAAAATTGTTGCGCTATGTGACGTGAGGAGAAAAAATCCAAAAATGTAGGTGTCATTTGTTATTGTCAAATGTCAACACAAAAAAACAAAAATAAAAATCGAAAAATAAAATCAGGTATATACAAATTTAAATATTATATTATATCAAAATAATATAATTATATCCACCAGCTCCAAATACACCAGCTCCAAAACTAGAGGATTTTATTACGGCCAAGGAATCAAGGATAGTGCAAATTTGCTTGAAAATGATATTTCGTATGAATGAGTTGGAGTTCAAAACTATGCTTGTTCGATGTATCGCTCATCTTAGCCTTAGCTATAAGAATACGGCAAATCAAAATTTGGCCCGAGATATTAAAATTTTACTAACCGTTTTCGAGTGAGTTTTCTATTACTTATTAAATTACAAGTCAAATGAAACTTTGACAATGGCACTTTGACTCGAATATTTAAATTTTTTTAACTAAGTAGAATTTTGACTGAAAAATAAATATTTTGTTTACTTATGCTTATAATAATTATTAATAAAAAACAAATATGTTGTATTTCAAAAAAATTGTTTATTTATTTATTATAAATTTAGTTTTACTTTTAAAAGTAACATTAATGAAATTTTGTTTATCGCAAATCTTCATTATCATCACTATCAACAAATCGAATTAGAATTTATTTATTATTTAAAGAATAATATTAATAAATATGAATTAATTTTTTAGACCTATTAAATGTCAGGGTATTTCGAATTAGGCAAGGAATTTGACCCCGATTTGAAAATATCCGTTCAATCTGCGCTGTCGATGCTGGAAGATTTAATAATTTCAGTGCTAAGTTGGATACGTTTGGGTGGCTTCGCTGCAGTGCTCCAAAAAATGTCTGGAATCTTTTGAGTATAGTTAGGAAAATTCCACTTTGTTTTTGTAAATGAGCCAATCCACAATCCTCAAATTTCCGTGGCCAATTAAATTTGTCAGACATAAAAAATAGTTATGGCAAATAAATCAAAATTTATTTTTGATAAAGATTTTATCGAAAGCGTACAAAACTCAAAAGAATTGTTTGATCCCATATGTAATCTTATAAACACTATCCAACGTGGAAAAACTACTTTAGCGAATACTGGTGTTATGTGGCTATCATTTAACGTGCAGGTAAGATTTAGAGATAAACTAAAAATATTTTTTGAAAAACGCCAGCTTATTATGTGCATCCTTATTACGATAACGACCTTTTAATTGATAGTCAAATGGATAAAATCAATCAGTTTTAACAAATTTAAATGGCCAAGGAAATTAGGATTGGCTCATTTACAAAAACGAAAGTGGAATATCCCATACTTTATACTCAAAAGAAATAAGAAATCCACAAGATTTTTGGAGCGCTACAGCGATAAGCCACCCAAAATTGAATTAAAACTTCGATCACATTCGAAACTTGTCCCTCCCTAGTCGAAAATTTTTATCAAACAGACTCTTAGAAATTAACTACGATAGCTGTCTTAAAGTAATTCGTGCAAACCTGTCTGAAAACTCCGTAATATTAATCAATATTACTATTTCGATTTTTATTTTTTTGTGTTGACATTTGACAATAACAAATGACACCTAAATTTTTGGATTTTTCTCCACCGTCACATAGCGTAACAATTTTTTTATTTGGTTTTGCTACAATATTAGAGTAGTATGAAGTTGTTTATTTTAAGCAATGTAATTCTTATTTTAAGCGATAATCGATAGAGAACAAATTGCACTACAGATGTCTCTGTCTGTGTCAAGTTAAATAATCTTGTCGAAAGATGGTAATGATTTCTCGTAATCATCTAAACAATTTTTGTAACAGATAACATTAAACTGTTATAGCATTAATATTGAATGAGTTCGATGATTGATCGTTTTATACTTCAATCCCATAGTGTTGTGGATTTTGTTTTTCTATTCTAAAAAATAAGTTAGTAGCTGAGAAACAAACCATATTTTCTTTGAAAAAAAAAAAATAATTTTATTTATATTTTTCTTTTAATTATAATTAATAAATTAGAAGTAATATAAATAAATTAAAAAATTTCAAATCCATTTCTCATTTTACATCATATATCCAAATTTTTATTCATATACGTAAGAATTGATGTTTTTGAATTAGTTACGAAAATTTTACGCAGTGTTCCTCGCAGTAATTGCATTTGCGAAGTGTATATTTGGATAACGACTTCTGTAGTTATGCTTATGTCGTATTTTATATTTATTTAACTTAGCATCTTTTATTAATAATAGTTTTTATCGAATAAAATTAAATGTATGTATGTATGATACAAATTTACGTTTCGTATATATTAAAGTTTGCGTCTTTACTAAGGTTTTCAAATACGCGTTTGATTTTATACAATATTATACGTTTTATACAGTAATTTAAGTATATTACCATTTTTTACGTAAAAAATGTATAAAACAGTTTTTTACATACAATTGCACAACACTGCTGGCGACGCTTTATGGATGAAAAATAACAAATGATCTCAGTGGAACACAGTGTTTCTTTGACGACATTATTGTCGCCGGTCGTACATTGCCGGAGACGATGGAACAAGTACAGGCCCTATTACAAAAACTACGCCGATATAATATGCATCTAAATAAAGAAAAGTGTAAATTATTCAGAGAAGAAATTACATACTTGGGCTATACAATAAGTGAGGCCGGCATACCGAAGAATTCGGATAAAAGCAATCGCTGAAATTGGACATATTATAATAATTTAATTATGTAACATATTATAATAATTTTATCCCCGATATGGCAACAAGGCTAAATCCGCTTTACAAATTATTACGAAATGATGTGGAATTCAGGTGGGATGAAGGGTGCCAACGAGCATTTGCTGACATTAAGACGGAATTACAAAGCGAATCAGTATTGATGCCGTATGAAGAAAAACTCCCGTTGATTTTGGCAACTGATGCTTCCCCTGTGGGAATTTCTGCAATATTATCACATAAAACACCAACTGGGGAACGACCAATTGCGTATGCGTCTCGAACGTTATCAAGAAGTGAGTCAAATTATAGCCAGCTTCATAAGGAAGCGACAGCTATTTACTGGGCGCTTCTAAAATTTTTCAACTATTGTTATGGACGCGAATTCACTTTGATTACGGATAATAAACCTTTAGCAATGATATTGAGCCCAGATAAAAGCCTACCGACATTAACATCACAACGACTACTAAGTTACGCGCAGTTCCTATCTGGTTTTAAATACAAAACCAAATTGTACACAGGGATGCAAAAAATCACATGAATGTAGATTTTCTATCTCGGCATCCGGTGGTGGAAACCTATCAACCAAGCGACAAAGATGAACTTACAGTGTATCAATTGTCGGAAGATATTCTACCAATAACGAGGGGAACAATTTCGAAGGCAATGAAAAGTGATAACATTCTATGTGATCTATACAACCGTCTACAGATTGGAAGTAATTTAGAAGGTACACCATTTAAGGGGCAAGAAGCTGAACTAACACTACAAAATGGATGCATTTATAAAGGTATCCGGATCTTAATTCCAATCACACTACATAAACAAATCCTTAATGAGTTACATATGGCACATATTGGTATCGTCAAAATGAAAGCACTAGCACGGAGCTATTGTTATTGGACAGGCATAGACTCCGATATTGAGGCAATGGTGAAGAGTTGTAGAGAATGCGCGAGAGTTGCAAAAGAACCATCGAAGGCGCCTATACATACGTGGGAACTTCCAACTATGCCTTGGCAACGAATACATATTGATTTTGCGGGGCCATTTATGGAACATTATTTTATGGTGGTAGTGGATGCAAGAATAAGATGGTTAGAGGTGGTGCCCATGAAAAATATCACAAGCTTCCACACCATTAGATCATTACGCGAAATTTTTGCACGTTTTGGCTTGCCACCAATAGTGGTAACGGACAATGGTACTAATTTTACGTCTAAGGAATTCCAAGATTTCTTACGAAGCAACGGTATCACACATAAGCGAACGGCTCCAGCACACCCATCCACCAATGGACAAGCAGAAAGAAGTATCCAAACATTAAAATTTGCATTACGGGCCGCAATGAAGGATCCAGGAGATCTTCATTTGAAACTACATCGATTCTTACTGCAACACAGGAAAATAATTAATTCAACAACAGGGAAAAGCCCAGCTGAACAAATGCTACGATTTAATTTACGATCGATCATCGATTTAATTAAGCCGACAGAGAGGGTAAATGATTATACGAATATCAACCCATCAAAGTGTACAAGACGGGAGCTGAGCATAGGCGATACAGTTCAAATCTGTTGGTACCAAAATAAAACGATCAAATGGAAATTTGGTAAGGTAATACAGAAAGAGGGTTTCTTACACTATCTGATTGAAGTCGAAGGAAAATTTCATCGCCGACATATTGACCAAATACGTGCAACGGGGGTTGAAGGAAATACAGAAGGTTACTCGAATATATTAAAAAAGTATCCCAATGCAGATGAACCGAACAGATGGCGTTTACTCTACGAAGAACAACGATGATGAAACTACTACAACCGGAATGGAAAGTAAAGAACTTACAAATGAATTAACTAATCGGCAATCAAGGGAGTCGCAACCGGTGGAAGTTGCTTCATCAACGTCAACCTCAGGGCAAGCAACGGGTAGTATACAAAAGGAGGTTGAAATTAAATCTGGGCATATACGAATGGATGAACCAGACAGTCTTATAGTCCAACGGTCAAGCCGAGTGTGTCGACCCCCTAATAGGATGGATTTATAATGGGTGAAATTCCTTTCGCCGGGAAGACTGTTATGTATTGGATTACCGACCTTCGACTGTAATAAATATCGGGCAATACTTCTCTGTCCTTTGTACAGATACATAAAATAAACATGGCAGCATTCTAAAATGGACTATATAATAAAGCACTCCATGTAGAATATCATTAACAATAAATGTATATAATAATTACTGTGTGGTTTCATTAAGTATATAATATTTATCCTTCGCATTTATTTATTCCAACGTTGAAGTTATTATTTATTATTATTATTATGTGTTATTTTTAATTAAATTAAGATTACTATAGTTTTTATTTATTTATTATTATATTCGTACTATTAACAAATTTTTATTTAAATATTATTTTAAACTCATTATTATTACGTAATTAACTAGATTACAGTTTCAATTATTATTATTTAACGTAGCAATTAACTTAACTATAATTATTCACACTATACAGTCAGTTCACTATACAGACTTGTAACACATTAGTAGTGGCCGAACATGTGGACACTTGATTTATGCGGTATTATTACCGTCTTTACTTTTTAATTAGTGGTTTATCCCGTATCTACGTTTTTAACAGTTTTTTTGTAGCTTTTCGGGAACCTCATACACTGCACTAACATTCACGTTAGATATTTATTAATCTAAATTAAGTTTATTTAATTAAATAACTTTCACTGTCTTTGATTAATATTATCACTTACATAATATAAAACTAAAATTATATAACAATATGACTTGTATCTAACTAACAAGTTCACACTATTTTCTTTTCACGATTTATTAATTAAACTAATAAATATTTAATTTCGACCGAACAGCTTTTTTTGCCAAAAGCAAGAATATTTCGACCGCTTGTCATTAAATGTAAAACTCAACTGACTCACTTGACTTCCAAATTCGTTTTTTTCCTACATCTTTTCGATTTTCATCCGATTATCTAAATTATAATTTCAACGAGCGAAATATTGAATGGGATCATCCAGTTACATTTCCTAAAAAAAATAAATGTAGTCTGTAGAGGTGTAGTGTTAGGTAGTCAGGGGTATATGCAACCAACTCAAACTTGGAACGATTTGCATATTGAATCGTGACAAGTTTCATGCATAAGTTGAATTAATTCCTTATCCTTTTTGGTTTCTTGTGCTATTACGTCAGCTGTTATTGTAACTGTAACTGATGATATTTGTAAAATTGCATTAAAACATATCTCTTGAATTTCATCTTCAATGAACTTTTCTGTTTGTGATGATGGTAGGCGCTCGATATAGGCAATCTACGTTAACATTTTCTTCGCCTTTTTTGAATTTCGCAGTGTAATTGAAACCTGTTAGAAACGATGCATAACGTAATAAACTAATAAATGACCTGCAGTCATCGACGTTATTGGATTTTTATGATGAATAGTTCTTGATAATGGTTCTTAATAAAGACATTTTTATTAATCACTTGTTTTTTGTTTCGCAGTTATTTTGAATAATTTTCAAAAAGTTTAAAAAATCACTCGATCGATTTCGACTTGTTAGGTCATCATCAGGAGTATCTACTGATTTGTGTTAGTAAAAAATTTTGTTATATAGTAGAAAAAAGCAAAATATAAATAAAAGAAGGAGGGCAAAAAAATAAAAAATAAGCAATAAAAGCAAAATATAAATAAAAGAAGGAGGGCAAAAAAATAAGCAATAAAAATTAATCTACGGATCGCGCAGGTGTGCGATGAGTCATAGGCTGAGTAACAAAATTCAAGGTATATTATTGCGTACGTGAGTATAGAAAAGGGCGGGATCTGTAATTGGTGAGAACCGGATTTCTCTCTGTTCGTTAAGGATATTTTGGTTAAGAAATATTGATTTTCTAATTTCGTAAGATTCTAAGGTATCTAAACGTCTGCCTTTGGGTTGTATATGTAATATATCTAAATTGTTCAAGCTAGCTGTATGATTTTCTGACGTTAAATGATTATGGAAAGTTGATTGGTTGCAACCAGATAAATGTTCCTTAGCTCTAACTCCAAAATTGCGCCCAGTCTGACCAATATAGGAGAAACTACAATCATTGCAATTGATCCTATAGACACCAGATTTGGAAAGGCGATCAACTCTAGGTTTATTGTTAAAAATCATTTTCTTTATTGTGTTATTATTATAAAAAGCAAAACTAATATTGGTATAATTGGACACGATGTTGCTAATCCGTTGGCTCGTTTTTCCTATATA